>CM064494.1:4025719-4643219 GCA_032716605.1 Paralithodes platypus
GAGAGAGAGAGAAGACCATAACCAACAAGAAAGAGTTCATTATATAATACACAACCATTACACAATAATCAGGAGAGAGGAGAGAAGAGAGAGGAGAGAGAGAGAGAGAGGAGAGAGAGGAGAGAGGGAAAAGAAAAACATAACGCCAAACAAGCAAAAGTTTTTAATATATAATACAACCATTACAAATAATCAGGAGAGGATGGGAGAGAGAAGAGGGAGAGATGAGAGAACAGAGAGAGAGGGGAAAACCAATATTAAGCCAAACAAGAAAGTTTAATTATATAATAACAACCATTACACAATAATCACGGAGAGAGAGGAGAGACGAAGAGGGGAGGAGAGAGAAGAGAAGCGGACAGAGGGAAAACCAATTTTTATTTTTTTAAACGCAAAACAAGGAAAAGTTAATTATATAATAACAACCATTACACA
Organism: Paralithodes platypus; assembly: GCA_032716605.1. NCBI lineage: Eukaryota > Metazoa > Arthropoda > Malacostraca > Decapoda > Lithodidae > Paralithodes > Paralithodes platypus. Next base: position 4,026,155 of record CM064494.1, read on the forward strand.
AAATCAGGAGAGAGAGAGAGAGAGGAGAGAGAGAGCAGAAGGGAGGAACGAGAGAGAGAGAGAGAGAGAGAGGGGAAAACCATAAAGCCAAACAAGAAAGTTTAATTATATACTAACAACCATTACACAATAATCAGGAGAGAGAGAGAGAGAGAGAGAGAGAGAGAGGGAAAACCATAAAGCCAAACAAGAAAGTTTAATTATATACTAACAACCATTACACAATAATCAGGAGAGAGAGAGAGAGAGAGAGAGAGAGAAAAAGAGAGAGAGAGAGAGAGAGAAAGAGAGAGAGAGAAAAAAAGAGAGAGAGAGAGAGAGAGAGGTTAGGAGAGGTGTTCAATTTTTTTTTTTTTTTTTTTTCTTTTTTTTTTAAAAGACCTCCGTCTACGTATTGTGAAAAACCTGTTATTCTCCGGCAAATTGTGGGGTTGAGTGAGTGAAGGGGGGGGACAGTGAATGAAGGAGGATGCATGTTTTTCATAATACGTGTTGCTAGCCCCAAACGCGCGAGCAACTGTGGCTTTCAACCATCCGACAACACATCCCCTTTTATTAATGTGCATCACACATGTTACATACAAATAAGGTTGTATGTTTTGTTTTACCCTACTGTGGAAAGACTACGGATACACCACTCCTGCCGGGGCCTCACGCAGTGGCATGACTCAGTCCTGTCGAAACTGAGCTCATGACGCTGGTGGCATTGCCCCGGAGGATAGCCATCCCTAGTCTTTGCTTGAGCCAGAGGGTTTCCCGGGGTTCTCCTGAAACTTCTCTGATTTTACGGCCTATTTCATTCACCATCTTAAGGGTGGTGGGGCCGAAGACTCCTGAAGTTTCGAATGCCAGGGGCTCGAACTGATGAATTCTGGCGATGGCTTGATATTTTTCTCGCTTTTTATTTTCTGCTATCCGGGCGGCTTCACCTGCTTCGTCGGCGTTTTCTGGCGGCGTTGGTTGTGGAGAAAGTGTCAACACATGTCGCACCCCCCACGAGGCACCGGCCATTCTTGTAAGAGAAAGTGGTCATCCCATCTGGCCGTTTGCCGTCTTCTCTGTGAAGTCCATGTGGTTCGAGGATTGATGCACAGTTAGCACTCTGCAGGGCCCGTTTTATGACATCATTTAGTGCAGAGTGTCTTGGCAGGTGGCCTGCGTTGTAATTACATGACAAGGCATGGTGACCTTTAGCATCCATCCTCCCATCACACTTGCAAGTGTGTGGGTGACAAACTGCCGCACCCCCTCTGAGCGCGATGGCGACCCGGAGCGCTTCAGCATCCAAGTGAGTTCCAAGATGGGGATGGCGTGTAACCACAAGCCACTCTCCGAACGGGCTGCTGCCTGGAGGCGTGCTTTTGCAACCTGGTCTGCATTGGTTAGGAGATTTTCTTGAGTTTTCTTCGCCGAGATGGTATCCCACGCTTTCTGCTTGCTCCTGGAGGTACCCTGAGGCTCCTCCTCTACTCCTGTACTTCCCTTCCAGGTGTGGTGTTCAATTGGATTCAAGAAGGTCTCCGGGAGGGTGGGTTTATTCAATTGGGTTCTAAAAGGAGGGAGAGGGGTGGGGTAGGGTGGGGTGAGGAAGTGTTATCAGGTGCTAAAAGGAGGGAGGGAGGGGGTGTTCAGTTGGGTTCTAGAAGGAGGGAGCATGGGGCGTTCAATTGGGTTCTAGAGGGAGGAAGGGAGGTGGGTGATTAGTTGGGTTCTAAAGGGAGGGAGGGTGGGAGTGTTCAATTAGCTTATACTTTTTACGTGATGGCAAAATTCAAGTTAGTTTGTTAATATAAGACTTCACAGGCTATCAACACTGCAGGATTATTAGGCCAGCACACTGTAAGTCAAGAAGAGCGTTAGATCTGGAGCCCCTTTTCGAGAACTCCAGTCCCTTCCATAATTCAACTATACATACTTATGAATTAATTTATATACTCTGGCACATTCCCCTTTTGTCTATTAATTGGGGGTTGCCGACTCGAGACAGAGCCCGAACAGGGACAACAGGAGGTGTTTTATATGTGTAAATAGCATAAATATCATAAATCAATGAATCCTTGGGCCAGCTGGAAATCTTCCCGACTGCACAGGGTTAGATCTGTCGAGATGTGGGTGGTGGGAGGTACTACCCTTAAGGGGAGGCATTTAGTTTGTTCCATAGACCTCCATCAAGCTTAAAATTACACCCCCTTGAGTCCCTTTCAAGATAAATTTGTAAATTTTTCGGTAGAAAAATTTCCCGGCCAAAGGCCGGTTCCTCTTAAATTACAGGCTTGCTATCGCTCGACAGGATAAAATCGACACCTGAATGGCATGAAAGGTCTTAATATGGGGTGAAAGTTCTTTAAATCGCTAAATTAATGGGGCGAACGTTTTATAATATCAAAAGCAATGGGGCTAAACATGAGGGAGAAAGGGGTCAAGAAAAAAATCCCTCAAGTGGAGATCTCCCTTTAAGGGGACATGGACCGTTTTTCTGGTCCCCCGCCTTCTTCACCCGCCGGCTTTAGCACATTCACCCGCCGGCTTTAGCATCGCCAACAGCTCCGCATCGCCACTGAGAAAACTCGATCCTAATTTGAGTATTTCATATCCTAATTCCCTTTATTCATTGCATGAACAGTAGTTAAGTGCTTGTTTAACCTCCACATAGTTCTGTAGTTGCCGTGCATGTTATTTTATTGCTTTTCTGACTGATAAACATTGTTGTTTACATTTGTTATCCTAGCTTGTAGCAGACGACGCACGCGCACCTCTAATCGACCTAGCTTTGTATTTTCTTATTAACTCTAGTAGGTATCGTATTCAGTATCCTACTGTAGCTATATATATCTGTAATTTTAGTTGTTGCTTGCATGATCTTGTAGTAACCTTTGACTGATAACTTTGTTTATCTAAATATAATCCTGTTTGACTAGCCTACAGTGACACCAGCGCCATCTGTTGATACGTATATTAACCCCTTGTGTGCAGTTACACTTTATTTTTATATAATCTCTATTTGGTGAATTCGTATATTTAGTCACATCTTCTATTATATATATATATATATATTGTTTAGCTTTTTTAGGTAGGTTATCACCCCTGGTAGCCTACTTCTGCATATTTCATACTTTTTTGTTTTTGGTTATTTTTGTTTTCGGTTAGTCTAGGCTATCATCCCTGGTGGCCTATTTCTGCGTACGGTACTTCAATTTTTAAATTTTCAGTTAGGCTATCACCGCTGGTGGCCTATTTCTGCGTACCGGTATTTCATAATTTTTGTTTTCGGTTAATTTTGTTTTCGGTTAGTCTAGGCTATCATCCCTGGTGGCCTATTTCTGCGTACTTCAATTTTTAAATTTTCAGTTAGGCTATCACCGCTGGTGGCCTATTTCTGCATACCGATATTTCATAATTTTTGTTTTCGGTTAGTCTAGGCTATCACCGCTGGTGGCCTATTTCTGCGTACCGGTATTTCATAATTTTTGTTTTCGGTTATTTTTGTTTTCGGTTAGTCTAGGCTATCATCCCTGGTGGCCTATTTCTGCGTACTTCAATTTTTAAATTTTCAGTTAGGCTATCACCGCTGGTGACCTATTTCTGCGTACCGGTATTTCATAATTTTTGTTTTCGGTTAGGATAGGCTATAACCCCTGGTGGCCTATTCTGTTTAAAAAAACATAAAATTGTTTTCGGTTCGGCTATCACTGCGTATTCAAATTTAATTTTGTTTTGTTTTAATTTTTGGTTAGGCTATCACCGCTGATAACCTATTTGTGTGTATTTCAACATTTTTGTTTTCGGTTAGGCCTATTTAAGTAAGTGAAGCGACCTGAAGGGAGTGAAGTGTTTTTTAAAGTGAGTTTAGTGTTTTTAAAGTGAGTTAAGTGTTTTTAAGTGAGTGAAGTGAACTGAAAGAAAGTGATCGTCACCATGCCTCGTGCCTGTACGAACTGCGCCGGTAGGTTTGGTGCTTCCATGTTTAGCTCCTGCCGATCCACAAGTCTGCCAGCAACGAGGGGATTTGACAGCAAAATTGGATGAAGCCCTCAACAAGATCAACGCCCTCACCAGGAAGCTGGAATCACTCCAAGAGTTTGTAACACTCAACGTTGGGGTATCACTAACTCAAATTGTTTCAACTCCAGCATCCACCACCGCCCCAACGTCATCTGCCAACAATCCAACACCTGCAGTAGACACTGCAGCAGATGCTTCTGATGAACCTGAGCCGACATCAAACCAGGACAGCCGCCCTGTTCACCTTAGTCTCTCCCCCACTCCTCGTGCAAGAAGCCTGCTAGCACGAACAGTACCAACCCCTCGCCCCCGTTCTAACCACTCCTCTCCCTACCTGTACGTAGAGTCCCGCCACCACAGGTTTCCGGATTTACACCAGTGAGGAATGGTGCACGGCCAACGCAGAAAAGGTCTCATCTACCAGTCACAATGTCCAACAGATTTGAGATATTGGTAGAGATGGAAGACGAACCAGAAGAGACCAGGCTCGTGGGGGATTCCATCCTACGAGGACAGGTCGAAGAGTTCTGCGACAGAGTCCCAAATCAACGAAAAAGATTTGCATCCCAGGAGCTGGACTGGACGACATTGTGGAAGCCTTCGAAGATACCACAAAGGATGCAAATGAAAATACCCTTTTTGTATCCATGCTGGTTCAAATGACGTCATGCGCACCAGATCCGAAGAGTTGATGGAGAAATATCGCAAGATGATCCAGCACTACAAAGGCAAGTCAAGGAATATCATCATCTCAGGCATTCTCCCCAAGATCGACGCACCTGACAAATTCTACGACAAGGCTTTCAGCACAAATAGCCGACTAAAACATTTGTGTCTGAGGGAAGAAGTTGAATTCATCAACCTCTGGGACAACTTCTACAACCAGCCTACTCTGTTCCGCAAGGATGGCACTCATCTAAACCCTGTGGGTTCAGCACGCATGGGTCGTCTCCTACACGAAGCAGTCCGCAGCCATGGATCAAAAAACGCCATCCGAGAAGAAGCAGCAGTGACATAAATCATCCAACGCCAAGAAAAAAACAGAGGCAACCGAGGACCACCAGCGATAAGGACCGAAGACAGCGAGGACCGAGGACAGCCATGAACATAAATGTAGATCCGACAAGAACCAAAAATATTATTAAAGAGCGTTCCGTGAGTTCTAAAATAACAAATTTAAAGGTTTTCTATGCAAACGCTCGTAGCATACGCAATAAATTTTTCAGATTTAGAGGAGCTAGTGTTTACAGAAAATTATGATGTGATTGGCATAACAGAATCTTGGCTCAATACAGAAGATAGAGACTTTTTAGCAGAGTATTCACTTCCCGGTTATGTAATGTTTGAGAAAAGCCGAATAAATCGAAATGGAGGTGGCGTTTTACTTTATATCAAAGAAAGTCTTAACCCTACCCTCTTGTCAAAACCTCAAATTGTGAACGTCGACGCATCTTTTGTGCTAATAAAGAATAATAAAGGTACCAAAATAATACTTGCATTAATATACAGACCTCCAGCTCAATCAGTGCAAACTGACCGAGAAATTTACGAACAAATTGCAGATGTAAGTAACTCACAAGATACCGTAATTTTTGGTGACTTTAATTTACCTGTGACCAAGTGGGGCGATACTCTTACTTCACACTCCGGACATGACATGACTTGTATACGAACTTGCAAGAGAGTTCGCTTTATCAATTTGTTGGAACGCCGACCCGTGGTAATAACGTTCTTGACATTGTACTTGCAACAAAAGAAGAATTAATAGAGAATTTGAATGTTGGTGATGAATTCAGTAACAGCGACCATCGTACGATAACTTTCACTTTAAAGTTTACTAGTAACGAACCAAATAGTAGCATCGAAAAAGTCCCTAATTTCAAGAAAGCAAACTTCCATAAACTTAGAGCTATGTTTAAAGAAACTGACTGGAGCTTTTTAATTAACAATAACGACATAAATACATCTTGGAAGTTATTCGAAGCCACTTACCTAAAAGCAGTGCAAGACTGCATACCATCAAAAACTCGGCGTCCAGGCCATAATAATAAGCCAAAATGGTGGAATAAAGATATTTCAAACTGCCTGCTTGCTAAAAAATTTGCTAATGATAGATTAAAATCCTCACAAAATGACGAAGAACGGCTGAAATTTGTAGAGCTACGACGCAAAGCCAAAAAGTTAATTAAGCAAAGTAAAAGAACTTAGAGTTACATATTGCGAATCAAAGTAAAACAAACCCGAAAGAATTCTATAGTTATATCAGAAAGAAAAAAGTTGTTACTTCAACTGTGGGACCGTTAGTCGATGAAAATGGAGAATACACCAAAGACGAAGAACAAATGAGTAATGCCCTCAATACCTTCTTTGCATCAGTTTTTACAACAGAAGACCTCAGTGATATCCCCTACACCATCGCCGATTCAGATTGATAATTCAGATGTTCTAAGCAATATCACCGTTACAGAGAGAGAAGTATTGAATTGTTTAGATAAACTCAAGGTAAATAAAACGCCAGGACCTGATACAATCTCGCCTAGAGTTCTAAAGGAAGCTAAGGATGAGCTCTCTAAACCACTGACATTACTATTCAATAAATCCTTGCAGTCTGGAACTATGCCCGATCAGTGGAAGCTAGCCAACGTAACACCGATATTCAAAAAAGGCAGCAAATCCCTACCCAGTAACTATCGTCCAATTAGCTTAACCTCAGTTGTATGTAAAATGCTAGAAACGGTCATACGAGACAGACTCGTAAATCACTTAGAGGAAAATAACATACTTAAAGATACTCAACACGGCTTTCGTAAAAACGTTCCTGTTTAACAAACCTCTTAGACTTCTTCCACGATATGCTCAACCTCTACGATGAGAGTAAAGCTGTAGATATTATATACCTTGATTTTCAAAAGGCCTTTGACAAAGTTCCCCACAAACGTTTACTGCTAAAACTAAAAGCGCATGGAATACAAGACGGTGTGTTGAAATGGATAGAAAATTGGCTCAGCGACAGAAAGCAAGGAGTAGTCATAAACGGTAAGGCATCAAAATGGACCAATGTAAGTAGCGGGGTACCCCAGGGATCGGTACTAGGACCAATTCTCTTTCTAATTTACATCAACGACATAGATGAGGGTCTCACCTGTACAATCTCAAAATTTGCTGACGATACAAAAATTGCAAATAGCGTACTCTCAAAAGAACAAGTTGACGATATGCAACACAATCTAGATAAATTGTCATGTTGGGCCCAAATTTGGCAAATGAGTTTCAATGCGGATAAATGTAAAGTACTACATATCAGATACCTAAATGAGAAAGCAAACTATTCGATGAATGGCACTCAGCTTAAGAATGTAAACAGAGAAACCGATCTGGGAGTAACAATATCGAGTAACCTAAAACCGAGTCAACAATGTTCAGAAGTTGTTAAGAAGGCAAACAAAATAATTGGCTTTATAGGCAGGTCATTTGAGCATAAATCCAAAGAAGTTATCCTAACCCTTTACAATTCATTAGTCCGCCCTCTTCTGGAATACTGCGTTCAATCCTGGTGCCCTTATTACCAAAAAGATATAAACAAGCTAGAACGAGTTCAACGTAGAGTTACCAAAATGATACCTAGCCTAAAGAACAAACCATACGAAGAGCGTCTTAGAGAATTAAATCTATTTCCTTTAACCCAGCGCAGATTAAGAGGTGACTTAATTCAAGTGTTCAAAATCATCAAAGGCATCGACAATATGAACTGTAGTAAGTACTTCACTATCGACCAATCTAATTACACGCGGGGAAACGGTTGCAAAATTATTGGTAAATCTTTTAACTCACACGAATCTAAGAATTTCTTCTTCAATCGAGTTGTCAACTTGTGGAATGGGCTTCCCCGAAACGTTATAGACTGCATCACCGTTGATTCATTTAAACTCCGCCTAGACAAATATCTCGCATCAAACCCGCGACTGACTGCGTTTGTAAATGAATAACTTTATTTTATCCCCCCCTCAGTTACTAACCCATCTGTCCCCTACTGACTTCCTAGTACTGCCACGGACATTAGTTCCAGGGCAGTATTTCCCTTTCCAATGTTCCCTTACCCACTCTAAACCACTGTTTGGACACTTGATCCTCAGTGTTTTGGAGGACAAGCAACCTAGAAGGGTCACTAGATCTGTTGTTGCTTGATTTCCTTTGTACTCCTTTGTACTCATGCTTAGCCCCATTAGTTTTCTGATTTTATGACGTTTGGCTCATTAGTTTGGCGATTTTAATGTTTTTCGCCCCATTTGGTTGTCAATTTTCAGAACTTTCGTGCCATTAAGGTGTAGATATTTTCCTGGCGAGCGAAAGCGAGCCTGTAATTTTATGAATAATCGGCCTTCGGCCAGGACATTTTTCTACCGAAAAAATTTACACATTTATTTTCAGGGGAGTCTAGGGGGTGTTTTTCAAACTTTGATGGAGGTCTAGCAAGAAAACTAAAAACTAAATGAATACATGACTTAATAGACCAACAAAACAGCCACTAGCCCCTTAAGTTAATGTCATCCCAGTGGTTTTATATAGGGAGACAAAGATAGTGTGATTGACTTAATAGACCAACAAAACAGCCACTAGCCCCTTAAGTTAATGTCATCCCAGTGGTTTTATATAGGGAGGCAAAGATAGTGTGATTGACTTAATAGACCAACAAAACAGCCACTAGCCCCTTAAGTTAATGTCATCCCAGTGGTTGTATATAGGGAGGCAAAGATAGTGTGATTGACTTAATAGACCAACAAAACAGCCACTAGCCCGTTAAGTTAATGTCATCCCAGTGGTTGTATATAGGGAGGCAAAGATAGTGTGATTGACTTAAGATAATAGTTTGTTACAATTTTAATTGATCACTTGAACGAACTAATGCAAAAGAAACTACAAACTTAATTAAGTCAATCTTACAAACGTGACCTCCATACTTAGCATCGCGAAGAGGGAGAGAAGTTGCGTGCATGACAATGGTGATTAAAGGTTATGTAATACCTCTATATGTATGACTTGAGGTATATTTCCGTAAATTACCTGAAGAATGATTTTATAACCATTGTTCAAATATTTTGCATAATATATTAAACTTATGCCTGGGAAGAAACTTAAGCTCAAATAGGTCTAGGTGTTTTATGACTACTCTTCCCTGTTATTGATTTGATATATTACATTATCCCCGGCTGTACCGGCGACGTCTTTTAAGTTATATTCTAGCTATATTAACCCTCTGTTCCCAGAAGGGCTCTTGAACGCCCATAAAAAAGCATACACGAGCTGCTGCCCGGAAGGGCTCTTTAACGCCCAGTGGTTGAAAGCCTGTGAGCTGGGTGTGAGAGGCGTCGGTCCGACGCATGTAAACAACAGCCGGCTGGACCGACGCCCCGCATCTCCGGCCACAAGAAGGAGAGCGTCGCTTGTTCGTGTGTGCCTGTATGTTGTTGTTAAGTATCGAAAAGTAGTGTAAAGTGGCTGTTGTTGCTGTAAGTTATCTCCAATGAAATCATCATCACAACTGAACCAGTTGACTTAGAGAGCTCTACTTAACGCCATTCTACAGGTAAATAACACAGCTACGCTTGGGGATGCGTGGGAATGCGGAAGCAGTCAGAATAACAAATATACGGTAGCCTAGCCTAGCCTAGACGTTTTTCGGCCAAAACACCCGGGTTTCGGGGAATATTTATGTAATGCGTAGCCGGGGCTGGAGGGTTAAGACAATTTTATTCAGCTTAAAACGGGTCTCATGCAAGCAAGTAAGAGGTTTCGAACTATCTCACTTAACCCTTTCTACTACCACAGACCAACCACTTACGCCAACAACACAATCTACACTCAATGAGAGCTCTGTGGGAAAGCCCGATCGTGGCCATGGCCTTCCTCAGGGACTCGGGGCTGTTCGGCCAGGCAGCTTAGGGAACAACAACAACAACAACAACAACAAATACCACAGATCATTCATAAACTGCACACTATCTTCTAAATATAACAAGGATAAAATGAAAAAGACGTCGACAGTACAGAAAGGGTTAATGTCATATTATACCGTGTTTAGAATGTCTATGGTTCAATTATGGTTTACATGATAAAAGTACAGATAACAAATCGTTGGCTAGATAAAACATCTATTAATAAATAAACACCTCACTTTGTAAATACTTTAGGGACCCCACCTCGCTTTTTTTCTCTTTGGCTTGTATCCACTCGGCCCAATTCAGCCTACTGTTTTAAGACGTTTACCCCCATCCAGGTGTAAATAATTTCCTGGCGAGTGGTAGCGACCCAGCATATATACAGTATGTGTTTGTTTAGACAGCAAGCTAAATTTGTACATTTTTCGATAGAAAAATTTATCCGGCGAAGCCAGATTCCTCCATACCATACCAGAAATTGACACCTGAATGGGGATAAACGTCTTCAAACAGTTGGCTGAATGGGGCCGAATGGATGTAAGCCCGAGAATCAAAGAAAAGGAGAGAAAGAGAAAAAAAGCAGTTGACCCCCAATTGCGTTCATTAAAAACCTGCATAATTAGATTTGATCACCCATATTCATACACTGGAATCCATAGATGCAAACAAATAACACTAGGAGCTTACTTTCCCATTGTCATTCTTACACATGCTTATATTTATAATTTTTGCCTGCACTGCTCATTGTTTTATTGATAAATTTTATATGTCGGACTTATATGTATATGTCCATTATTTTAATCTCGTACTCTCAAAAATATGGAATAAATCAAATATTCACCCAAAGCAACAGCAAAACTCCTACTATTATAGAAACCCGATTAGCCTCATCAGTAAGAAGAGCATTTGGAAAATATCAAGGAAACTGGCCACCATTTTTCTTGTGATTTTTGTCTACTTAGTTTTCATCAACATAGCCTACAGTGGTATTATATAGTAAACACCAATGGAAAATATGTCTTCCACATTATTCAAGAACACTTCCACATTATCAAGAACACTTTCCCAAAGTAACGTAACCTAAGTCAACTTAACCAACCTAACCTAACCTAACCAAGCCTAATTAACGTAACCTAATTAACTAACGTGACAGGTGGCATTACTGTAGACTAATTGTGACACAGGTTAGTTAGTTAGTTAAAATAGGACTGCAGAGGCTATCAACCCTTCTGGATTATTAAGCCAGCACACTGTAAGGCATGCATTGCGTCAGTACTGTAGCACTTTTTCGAGAACCTCCTTGTGACACTGGAGCTTGAAAAAAGTGGCACGCCGTCTATGGAAAAGTGAGTGCAAACTATTTTACACTCAATATTCAGATTTGTATATCTTCCTTACCATTATTTTTCCAGAAGTATAGCCATGTGCTTTCAATGCTTTTATATCAGTTTCTATGATAAATACCGGTCATTTATATTGGAGTTTGCTATTAATTTGACGCTTAGTATTTTTACATGCAACTGCTACTAACTTCCGAGAATCCTTCTTTAAGAACAAAATGTTATATAACTGGTGTATAACTTACACAGCATACAATCATAGCCATGTATTGTTTTCTTATTGAATATTTCTTGGAAACTCCTGTCTCCTGTAGCAGTACTGTCGATTTTATTCAATTCAAAATAAGTTCATGCTAGTCAAAGATTCAATTGAGGTAGCTACTACTCCGCTCAATTCCTAGAGGTACTTAACAAGCTAAACAAAGCATATAGTGTTAAACCGAGTTTAAAGCAAATCACGCCATGTCAAAGAAGAGGTTGCAAATAATCTGCACAAATAGGCACGACATAGAATAAGGATGGTTTGAAGAACCCTCGTGTGTTTATAATCCTTTGTAAACGCTCATTAAGGGACCCCACCTAGATTTTGTTCTCTTTTACTCCCTCTCACTTTGGTTTTTATCCATTCGGCCCCATTCAGCATACTGTTTTAAGAGGATTACCCCCATACAGGTGTCAATGTTTTCCTGGCGAGAGGTAGCAAGCCAGCATACATATATTTTTGTTTTGACAGCAATCTAAATTTGTATATTTTTCGATAGAAATATTTCTCCGGCAAAGCCGGATTTCTCCATACAATGCTGGCTCGCTTTCGCTCGCCAGGAAAAAATCGATACCTGGATGGGGATAAACGTCTTAAAACAGTTGGCTGAATGGGGCCTGATGGCTACAAGCCAGGGAAAGAGAGAACAGGAGAGAAAGATAAAACAAAACGGTGACCCCCCTTAAGCAACAATTTTGCTTACCTTTCCAACTTCATGAGCTCTGTCACACTCTCAGCCTTGTCACTCGCCTCAAGTTCACCAAACGACATCAAACACACGCGGTGCTTATGAAAAAACACAACACATAAACACAATTATATTACCTCGCCGCGGAGAGAGCAAGCACTGAGTGAGTGAGAGAGAGAGAGAGGGGGGGGGGGGGGGGAAGAACACTGATTTATGCGGTGGGTTTGGCGGCGGGGGGGGTGGGTGGGATTGGGAGGAGAGGTGTTAAGTGCAGAGGAGGGTGGTGCGCTCCTAGGTGGCACTAGCAGAGTGGCGAACTCCACATAAGTAGGTAAGTGGGGCTCATAGTGTGACGCACCCCAGTGCTGGGCAACGCAACCTGATTGTACTCCTTGGTACTCCACTGTACCGCCCGTGATCTGGCTACCGTCAGCCGCTATGTATATTGAGTGTGACAACTTATAACTATGTTCTTTGTATCTCTGCAAAGGTCTCGTCATGTGCTAACCAGTGGTGGGTTTTGTTTTAACCCTCCTCTAGCGGGTGCTCTGTGGCCGTTTTGGGCCTTTCTGGGTCGTTCTGACTGCTATATCAACCATCAGTATGAAAGGAACTGTATTGCGCCGAAAACTAGGTGGAAATCGCTACACAATGACGCCACATACAGCTACGTAGCACTCGTGGAGCACTGACAGTGTTACCTCGAAGATGGAAGTTTAGCAGATTTTGCTACCTTGCTCACTTTTAGCGAACTATTGGTTACACTGTCATCCTCACGTGCGGTGGGGGAACTGGAGTTAGTGTGGGCCGGGAGGCCACAGATGTCGGACGTATGGATCATTACTATCCCACCCATTTTCACTCGATTTCCACCCTTTTTTCACCCGTTTTTTGCCAGTTTTTTCAACACGACTTAAGTGGTGAGCCGCTTTTTAAGGGTTAAGCCATGTCGAGACCTTCCATTTAATATGTAGTATCAATAGAGAAGTTGATAGATAGGACAATGGGAGTTCAGAGAGAGAGAGTGAGTTAGGCTTCAGAGCAAGAGGGTAGCAACGCGCCGCGCTGCCGGCCAGGTGGTTGCCAGACGTATGGACTGGTTGTGCAGCCTTGCCCTTATAGTTAGGCGCGATAGGGTTGGTAGTCCATTGTTGCCTGCCTGGGCTGGGCCGATGTTGTCGTACAGCACACTGCCTGGAGGTTGGCTGCGTGTTCTATGATCAGGTTGCCTAGAACCTTTGAGATTCTAACATCCCTTGCTCTCTCTCCCAACTTCTCACGGTTGCACTCTTTCTCTCTGACGACATTACTCTCATTTCATTCTTCTCTCTATTTAAATGCATAACCTTCCCTTGAGGTCCTAAAGGAGTTTCAGCACTCACCTCTCGTATAACTCTTAGGACAAGCATATATTTACATGTATTAGATTTAAGGGGTTAATGTGAACAGCGATCTTCTTGATGAGGATAGTTGGTGAACGTTCTACATGTTCACGAGCTATATGCCCTGCTCATCATCCCATTTGTGACTAGACTGGTGCCATGTGTAAGAGCCCGACCATGCCCAGGAGTTGTCTGTAGAGGGACGAGGACTTAGCCTTGATTTGCATACCGAGCCAGGAGCGAGTGTAGCACCCGAGACTACAGCTCGCTCGTAGTGCCGGTATAGTAGAGTAACGTAATTTATCTGTCCTTGTGTTCTCTACAGTCTTCTCCTGGGTTCTCGCTTTCGGTGCTGGGACTCGTTGTTCCTGTGACTTGGCCTGCTAGCTAGAACACATGGGGATGATGAGTGGGATATATCTTTATTTTACTATGCATTGCAGCTCTCTTTAAGTATATATCTATAACACTTTACAATACACATTACTCACACACAAGACAACACTATTAATACTTTCATGTATCAATTAACTGCACTGTCGTTTTGCTGCTGTGTCCGGAGTTCTGTTGCGTAGGGCGCATACGGACTCGGAGGGGAGACAGAGTGAGAGAAGCGAAGTAGCCTATGCGGTAGTAGGCTACCGGCGCAGTACTGTTGCCTGCAACCTTTTAGTTATTCCAAGTATAGATTCATTATTATAATAAGTGACTACTGTTTATGTTCCTCCCATGTGTATTATTAGGTATCTACTGGATCATGAACATCTTGTATGCTACATGCTAGTGCATGTTAGTAGGGGACAGTTAGTGTAGTGCACGCGCTTTCAAGTAGGCGTGTACATTTGTCATTTAGCATTTCACTGTCATACCTTTAGCCTGCTTCTATTCTACATTATTAGAGGCTTAATATTAACGTAGTTTCTTGAGTATTGCATTTCTTTAGTAATATCGTAACCTATAAATGTCTGAGGGAGTTTAGCCTCATAGCCTACCCCTGTTGTACACTTTCGCCGAGTTAAGGTACCTCGTTACCGTAGACGATAACTCTGTAGGGCGTTGGTGCTTTTGTTGTCTGGAGCATATAGTATTTGGGACTGGAATCGAGCGTGTCGTTGTCACTTAAGCCATTTCTGTCCTACGATCAAGAATCCCGAATATGTATTGCCGATCCAGCCGTAACAATAGGTTAACAGTGTACTAATCTGTAACCAGTTATTCTAACTAAACTCACCTTCTTTAGATAGCAAAGCCTTCAATGTAGCATGCATTTCACTGGAACAGCTCTCGTTGGCAGACAAAATATTCTTGTTAATCATGCCATAGCGAATCCATAGTAATACAGAAAAGTACACATAACCTAATAAGCTTAGACCTAAATTTTCGAAGCTATCCCGAACAGAAACGAATCTTCTAAGCAATTTGTGACCAAATATTTACATTTCAGAGGATGGTTGGCAGTTCGACAAGGGACTGGAATTCTCGCAGAGAGGCTCCAGTCTTGACGTTATTCTAGACTTGCAGTGTGCTGGATTAATAATCCAATAGGGTTGATAACCTCTGAAGTCATATTTTAACTAACCAACTGCAGTTGGAGAGTTGTTATTGGGCCCGGATTGATGTCGTTAGATTGTACGTGAGTTACTATATACTATAATAGAGGATAGGTCTTGCCAGGATAAGATACTTTCTACGGACGCTCCGGGGACCAGGAAGCGGGAAGGCGGATTTACACGAGCGGTATTGTTCACATTTGATTTCTACAATTCCGATGTGGTAGCTTCTGAAATACACCTTTGCATTACTTATGTCACCTATAATAATTTACCTCCATTCCAATTATTAATACCGGTACAAACCAGTCTCAAAATATTACCAGAATACAGTTGCAGATCAATATTTGCCGGAAAATATATTTCGTGTAAATCCACCTGAACATGTTATACAGCTGTGGATCGTGGAGTAGTCAATGAAGTGGAAAATATTAATAAGAGATGAACCGTTCCTCAAACCATTAAAGGGGCAATGGTCGCTTTTTCTGGCCCCCTTCTCCCTCGTGTTTAGCCCCATTGGATTATATATATTAAGAAGTCCGGCCCATTATGTTGGCTATTTTAAGACTACGCCCCATTTTGTTGTCAATATGAAGACCTTTCGTGCCATTTAGGTATTGATTTTTCCCTGGCGAGCGATAGCGAGCCTGTTATTTTAGGAGGAACCGCCCTTCTGCCGAGAATTTTTTCTACCGACAAATGTAAAAAATTATCTTTACAGGGGGTCTACGGGGTGCTTTTTGAAGTATGATGGAGGTCTGCGAGAAAAGTAGAAAATATATTAATTAAATACATAGACAAAACAAAAATAATAATAATAATCCCCCTTATATCTAACTGTTTAAACTGCTTGCTGGACTTACTGTAGGTATTGTAGCAGGTGTAGTTATGTTAAGGGTATTATCAAGTGACTAATCTATAACCCATTTAGTACCGTTGACGTCCCTTTCCTTGTGTTCTGGCAACTATTTGATACTTTGATTAAGCTTAGGAAGGACCTCTAACAATCACAACGATACAGACTATCTCAATTAGTCCTTTGAGCTACCAAAGATCATTCCTAAGCTGAATATAATCGGTTGATGCTTGCCAGAATATGATGAAAATTACGTCGCCGGTACAGAAGGGGTTAAAGATGGTATAGAATGATAACCAGGCTTCCCCCCCTCTCTCTCTCTCTCTCTCTCTCTCTCCTTGGCACAGTGATTGATAAGTTTGGAGAGTGGAGCCAGTTGACACCTGCCCTGGGTCCTCTGTTTACACCACTGATGGACTCTCTCTCTCTCTCTCTGTAAGCAGGGGGAATATCACAGTGTTAGAGGGGAACAAACTGGAATTCCATTAGTAAGAGACGATGTTTTAAACAATGTTTCCCATGCCTTGCCAAGAAAGGTCACGGTTAAATCAATAAGGGAAAAACTAGAAAAACTTTCAGAAAGGGAGGGTATGCGCCTCCTCTCTGCTGTTTCAACAATGAAAGAGACAGCCAAAGTAATTGAGGGTATGGTAGACCCGGTAGAGATAGCTAGTGTTGAAGAAACCCAAGTAGGTAGTGATAATGAATAACACAGGAAATTGTGATACAGGCCTAAAGGTGTTATGTTGGAATATCAATGGCATTAACCAACGCTTTGTAGAGCTTCAGCATTTTGCAATGTTGCATGACGTGGATGTAATATGTCTCCAAGAAACCAGGGCTAATGAAACATTTCGCCCTAGATTTGGAAATTATATTGCCCATGTACACAACTGCACTGAAACATCTGCCAGGGGTTTGATTACGTATGTAAAAAAAGACTATACCTGTAAAGAGGTTTTATTGTTCTTTTGGTAGGGACACTGAAATATATCTTTAAAGTTATACCTTGATGATTACCAACTTAATATAATCAACATATATGTAGGTTGCAACTCACTCGATACACAAGAATTTCCTGACCTGCTATATGAAGAACAGACTCTATTGATGGGCGACCTAAATGCTCACCATAGAGCTCTGTCCTCGCATGAAGGTAGGAATAATACTAATGTTAATGGTCAACGATGGTTAAATTATATAAACTCCTGTAATGAGGTAAGACTAATAGGACAGCCGGAGTCAACGCATGTCCTAGGTGGCAGGCTAGATTATGTTTGTCTGTATAACGAGCCATATCGTACCTGTTCTGTTCACAAGCAGGACTTACTATTATCTGATCACTTTGCACTATTAACTAAGCTAGATGTTAAAAAGAGGCGGGTTGATGGGGGGAGGAAGAGGCTCCAACTCCTACCACAGCATACCAAAGAATTTGTGGAGGGAATGAGTAAGTGGTTTGAGTCATATCCTGAGACTAACTCAATAAATACTTTCTATCAAGATCTAACAAGATATGCTGAACAGCAAATCTCTCATAAAAAGACAACAAACAAACAGCAATCAAACAAGAAAAAAAAAAAAAATAATAGGGGAAACAAATACCGTTCAAATGCCAAGGGTGGAATCTGGCAAAGGTGGTACAGGGATGATAAAGAGGTACAAGATACCACCAATTTGTTAAAAACTGCTACACAAATTTGGAAGGGTAATAAAACTGGTGAAAACTTTGAAAATATAAAAATCTGTGGTCAAAGGGCCCATCAGGCTAAAATTAAAGCAAGGGAGAAATTCTGGTTAGACTTTTTAAATCACACAAATAAAGATACATCCATCAGTGTTGTGTGGAGGAAAATAAATATTGCAAGGGGGAAAACTAACCAAGCTGCAGCACATCCCCACCCTCAGGAATATGCTCAAACCCTTATGGATGAATGGGCCTCTGCCTCCACCTACAGTAATCTGCCTCTCAGAGTTAGGAATAAGCTAGGACCCAACCTGCCGGATTTTCGCCAACAAGTAGACGAAGCAATAGCCATTAAGGATGACTCGTGTAAAGATATAAACACTTACGAGCTCCAAAGAGCCCTATCCAACAACAAAAGTAGTGCCCCAGGGGAGGATGGGATAACATATCCCATTCTACGTGCAATGACAGAGGTTGCAGGCAATCCATTGCTGGATTTCTTTAACCTTAGCTATCGCAACAGTGTCATCCCTCCTGACTGGAAAAGAGCTGTCATAATTCCTGTACCCAAGGCTGGTTCTGTTACAGCCATGAGACCTAATTCACTTCTTTCTTGTTATTGCAAGACAATTGAAAGGATTGTCCTTAATAGGCTACTGCACAAAATAGAGTCACAATTGAGCCCGCATTTGAATGGCTACATCAAAGGCAGAAGTACAATGTCCTGTATCACATCATATCTCTCTAACCATAGGTGTAACTTTACTGTATTTTTAGATTTAAAGGGTGCATTTGATGTAGCAAACAGGGATGTAATACTTTGCGAGTTGGCGAAAATGGGTGTAAAAGGTAAACTATTGGGCTGGATCAAGGAATACCTCAGCAATAGAAGTGCATATGTCGTCTTTCAAGGTAAAAAGTCAGAAGTACGTAAGCTTGAGCTGGGTACACCACAGGGGGGAGTATTAAGTCCAATACTATTCAACATATTAATGCACATTATTGTTAGACTCAAATTTCCCAGAGGAGTGATCTGTGAAAGCTATGCTGATGATATTTTGATCCAGGCCGATAGTCACAGGGACATGCAACGTGCCCTAGACTTGGTAGGAGAAGCTTGTGACCAATTAGGCCTGGTAATATCAACAAACAAAACAAAAGCCATAACAAAAGGTTGGAATCGTAACAAGCCTCTACATCTTCATGGTAATGTACTGGAGAGGGTAGACTATTATAAATATCTGGGAGTGTATGTTGGGGGACCACAGGGTAATAATGCTGAATTTAATCATGTAATGACCACCTGTAAAAGACGACTAAGGCCCCTTAAAGTAATGTCATGGAAAGGCTTGGGTGCCTCCATCACTATCCTCAGGACCATGTACATTGCCTATATTAGATCAGTAATTGACTACCATGCACCTGCTCTATCCTGTCTACCTGCTAATCAGATCGAAAAACTTGACAAACTGCAAAATGAAGCCATGAGACTTATTTTTGGATGTCCGAGAAATGTCAAGGTAAAAAATCTTAGATATGAGTTAAATCTATCGTCCATCACTGATAGAATAAAAGAAACAAATATGATAATAGGCATACGATCACTGGGAGACGACAGAGAAACACGACCTAAGACTGCACTAATGGAGCTACTTAGAATAGATGACTTAAAAGGCAGGGACTGGCCACATGTAACTGCTGCTGACATTCTTGACTACCAGCTTACAGACTACTATATCGGTGACTGGCAACTGACTGACCCCACCCCGCCCACCCAGCTTACAGACTACCATCCAGATGACCGGCAATTGAGTGTCCCCCTTCCGCCCTGGGAAGAGGCCACTATTGAGATTATAGTGACACAACTCGACACAAAAAAGTCTGAGATCCCGTCCTACGCTCTGAAGACAAACTTTATGTCACTAATAGAAGATATGACAGATGAGAACACTGATCAGGTATACTGTGACGGCTCACTTAACACCGTAACTGGGAGGGCAGGAGCTGCCATCACTATTATGAGTGGTGGCAACTTTGCTCAGGAAGACGATGAACTATCCAGGCTACAGGACTGGGCCTCCTCCACTCAAACTGAGCTGGTGGCAATAGCGATGGGAATTGGGAGTATCTTTCGAAGGGGAAAGAATATTCTTATCCTATCTGACAGCAGGGCGGCCTTGGAAGCTATCTCTAGCCCCCAACCCACCTATCCTTTCCTTGTACAAGATATCAGACGGGGGATAAAATGTGTAGGGGAGAAGGGGCTAGGGGTCAAATTTGCCTGGATTCCTTCACATGTAGGCATCCCGGGCAATGAAAGGGCAGATAAGCTTGCCAAGGAGGCCACAGAGAAAGAAGAACCTGATCATATTCTTGAACTGTCATTGAAACAAATGAGAACTATAATTAAAAAGACACAAGAAGAAAGAGTGGATGAAGACAGAGCTAGACATCATAATACCAGCCGATCTATAAACTACTACAATAAAGTAGCATTTACGACCAAATACACCTATGGTAAACGTACAACGAGTAGGGGGGTAGACTCAGTACATGCAAGAATAAGGCTTGGCTATTGTTATCCATGGCAGCTGAATTGGCAGGTAGAAGAAGAGCACAGGCAATGTAGGGTTTGCAGAGCTCCCAACAAACACTCTCTCGAGCACTATATCCTGGAATGCCCAATGATTAGGGAATACAGGAATAATCAGTTAACCACAATTGAGGATCAAGCAATATACATGCTAAAGAATAACGTAATCAATAACATACTAAAAAAACACAAGAACTTTGCCCCTCCACAATAATATGTACTGTAAACATGAACATGAACCTTTTAAGTATGCACCCCTTGCCCTCCACACATCTCTTCTTTCTTACAAGGTCACACTTAAACCCTTTGTAACGCCCTCTACACGATTTCATATTTTCATTGATCATGTCACACTTATAATACCAGTCAGTATTTCTTTACTTATCACTGCTATTCTCATTTAATAGATTGACAATGTACAGTATATACATATCCCTCTGAGCCTCTAACACAGTATTTATTTAAATAATCTGTTAAGTGCCAATTCATATCCTTTTGCAAGCCAATATACATGACCCTTGCATATGTAAGCAACATAATTGTCCTCAATATTCTCGGCTAATGGTTTGACCTACAATTAAGTACCTTCGGATATGCGGCATATCCCTCCCGGAGGACTATTAGTATCTTCCTTCTGAATATTGTTTTGCTACTAAACATAATTGAATCTTGATCTTTGCATGTATACAGTTTCCTTCTTTACTTATTGATATGTTGTGTCAGGTACGATGAAGCGATACTGCTGATATCTGTAGACTTGCGTTGAAATACAAACTTTCCCTTTTTTTTTTTTTTTTTTTTTTTTTTTTTTTTAACTACCATATTTATTGATTTTTTTTTATCTTCAGTACTATGGCTGGCCTTAAACAACTTATTTATATGTAGTATGTCCCACCCTCCCCAACACATACACACACACACACACCTCCCCTTTCACACTTTCCTCCTCCCTGGAGTACCTTACCTCCTCCTCCTCCCCCTCCCCCCTACCCCTCCTCCTCTCCCACCCATTCCTCTACCTCCTACAACCCCCCTCCCTCTCTCCCATAACCACACACCCTACTAAATATTATATTACTATCGGCATGTAAACTTCTCCACTGGTCATATTGCGCCAACTATCCCCTCAATAACCATTATTGTAATAAGAATTTGAACCATGTAACTCATGTTTGTAAAATATTTGTATTACTATAATTCCATTATAACTTCGGTAGTTGGTAATATTAGTCACATATGTATGTGACTCTTGTATTCAGCTAACTATGGCCTCAATAACCGTTGATGTAATGAAGAATGTGAAGTGTCCCTCATATGATTGTAATATATTTGTGGTACTATTATTGCATAATAATTTATGTAGTTCGAAATATTAGTCACATCATGTATGTAATATTTGTATTCAGCTAACTATGATCTCAATAACCATTGATGTAAGAAAACATGAATGGCCTCCTCATATGATTGCACTAGTTTTGTAGTGCTATTATTTACCTGTCAATTAATAATTCAGTCATTTTTTTTTTTATTTTATTTTATTTTATTTTATTTTTTTTTTTTTTTTTTCATGAGCACGTTGGCCTATATACTGTACAGCACATGTGGCAATCAAATGAGGAAACTATAATAACACCAGACGACGATACTGTTATTACAATAGAATAATGGTTCTTTGAGCAGTATGTATTGCCTTACCAGTGGTTGTCCCCTTATTATTATTATTATTTTATTATTATTATTGAAATACCACAGGAACAAAAATTCCTGGGAGCGAAACTTCCACCCCCAACGAGATCCCTCTCTTTCTACCACCTCCCTCCACATGTTACACGTCTCGTTAATCACAGTCTTCTAATATACAAATCACATTTCCTTACCCCCTGACATTCTTGAAATACCCACTAAGTATATTCAATCTCACAATCACACGCTTAAAAAAAAAAAAAAAAAAAAAAAAAAAAAAAAAGCCCTAAGATTCGACACAAACCAAAGATACCCCTATACAATGACGACACAACAAATACACGAATACACAAACACACTACCATTAAATGTCCGACTCCATAGACAAGCAACACAAATATGGCACAAACTAGAACTATCACAAGACCCAACTCTAGAGAAAATTAAGGAATATTATGCACAACAACCAAATTTAAGATTCAACAACTGGTTTAAAAGCAGTCTAAATAAAATAAACACAGAAGATGAACCACAGCCAATTTATTAAAGGAAGGAAAGAGGAAAAAAGAACAGGGAGGGAAAAAAGAAAATAAACAAACAAACACACAGTTTATGTTCAGCATATTAAGTGTTGGTTGACGACCGTTTGACTTCAATGTTCTCTCCGAGTGGTAGTCCCTGGAAACGAGTGCATTATTTGAAGCTTCATTCGGTGTTTAATCAATTCTTGACAATAATTGTATTCAGCTAACTATGATCTCAATAACCATTGATGTAATGAAAATATGAATAGTCTCCTCATACGATTGCACTAGTTCTGTAGTGCTATTATTTACAACCTGTCAATTAATAATTCAGTCACTAGAACGTATATACAGACCATGTGACAATTAAATGAGGAAACTATAATAACACATCTGAATAATGCCAACCTGATTTATAAACACAAATATGAATGTAACCAGACGACGATGCTGTTGTTTCAGTGGAATAATGGCTCTTTGAGCAGTATGTATCGCCTTACTAGTGGTTGTCCCCTCACAGGATGGGGGGCGCTGCTCAATAAACTCGCCCCTCGGGGCAAAATCAAAATCAATCTCTCTCTCTCTCTCTGGAAAAAGTGAACTTGTATGCATTGTCTGTCAGTTTGTCAAGTTAACGAAAGTAAGGTGGAAGAATAGGGTGCTAGGGTAAAGAAGAGTTGGTTGGTGGTCTGTCAGTCTGAGTCTTTGTACCTGTCTGTCTGTCTGTCTGTCTGTCCATCATATTATGAACGGTAAACATTGTAAGATGTTCAGAAGCTTTTGACCAAAGGGATTAAATGAAAAGTCTGACAAATAAATCCCTTGATCCTTACGAAGGTGTTTGTGTTTAACCTAATCTATATGAACGTGAACAATAGCACAGCATGCTTTCAAAATGGTTGGAATATACAGTATAGTCAGATTAGGGTAAGACGTTTTGTATAACCCCGTAGAAAGTGCTTGGAGTAAGCTGTCAGGAGATGCTATTAATTGTCAAACTCTATTGACTAAAAGCATGGCTCTAAAACAAAAATATGAAATACAACTCTTCTCTGGTGCATTTCACAAATGGATGTCAAGTGAAATGAGTCATGCCAATAGTTGTGTTACTGTTTATATTCTATTAACAAAAATAGCATGTGTGTGAATTTGTGTTTGTATCTATGTGTGTTCGTTGTTTTATGTTGTCTTTGTGTTTTCCCTGTTCTTGCTCTGTCTTGAGTCGGCCACCCCCAAGAAAAAAGGGGAAAAAAATAGAATACAATAGAAGATAAAAATACAAATAGGAAAAGTGTGGATTTGGCCTGAGCATATAGATAGATAGATAGACAGAACACAAATAACAGGCTCGGTAGGAATAGTTTGTCTGATGTTGTTTGTCTGATGTGGTTTGTATATCTTTGTAATCCTTTGTTTGTCATTAACTCCTTGATTACGAGAAGCTTTACCTGAACTTAATGGAGCCCACCTCGCTTTTTTTCTCTCCTTTTCTCTCTTTCTCTGGTTTGTATCCATTCGGCCCCATTCCGCCTACTGTTTTAAGACGTTTACCCCCATCCAGGTGTCAATATATTCCTGACGTGCGGTAGCGAGCCAGCATATGTATATTTTTGTTTTGACAGCAAGCTAAATTTGTACATGTGTCGATAGAAAAATTTCTCCGGCGAAGCCGGATTTCTCCATACAATGGTGGCTCGTTATCGCTCGCCAGGAAGAAATCGACACCTGGATGGAGATAAACGTCTTAAAACAGTTGGCTGAATGGGGCCGAATGCATACAAGCCAGGGAAAGAGAGATAAGAAGAGAAAGATAAAAAAAGCCGGTGACCCCTCTTAATAAAATCGTCTTGTGGTAGCTAGAGTAGATGAAACAAAATGGACGAAGGATGGAAATATTCCGCAAGGTAGTCTTAAAACTCCTTGAGGAGTATACCGCGTATTGACAGTGTAATATGGCTATCATTAGACGATTGTATGCAACTTAGTAAGCATATGTGGCAATTACAAAGGTGGGGACTATCTCAATTAACTCTGAATTCCATATAGCCAGTAAAATCTTCTAATGATAGCCAGAAACCAGAAAACATATTCGCCATCGTATCATGAACAGTCTATAATATTGATCATGAGGCCTACTTTCTAAGCTGGTTAGCAATCGTCATATGTCAGTCAGGGAAAATGAGAAAAGCGCTATCCATCGCTAAAAAAGAAAAGAGAGAACAAAACAAAAGAGGAAGCCAAGTCTAACCCAGTAGGTGGTCTGTCCGTCTGGGTGAGTGATAATGTGTGGAGATGGATTTTTGCCGGGGAATTGTTTGAAGAAAGGGATAACAAACACCTGCTTGGCCTGTGATGGACTGTGTGAGAGAGAGAGAGAGAGAGTCGAGCGAAGACATATTTTTTAATTCCTATGTAATATATGTTCAGGTGAAGGTATTGAGGGATAGGCTTTTACAACGGCACCTTTACCATTATACTTTGCTAAACTCTAATGATTTTCTCCATATTAAAATAATCCTTGGCAAAAGAGGCCAATACATGAGAGTGGGTTCCCAAATAATTCAATTAGTAGACCATTTCAACCAGTATATCTTAATCAGTGCCAATTAAACCAGTGCTAACTAAACCAATACCCATCGAAGTAATAGTTAAGCTTAACCTAGCTTAACTTCACGTAACATAACTTAGCATAACATATCTTAACCTTACTTAACTTAACCCCTTGAGGATCATGACGCGTTTAGACAGTATATGCTGGCTAACATTAGACAATTTTATACAACTTATGCAGGGTAAAGAATGTCGCAATTAACCCTCTGAACAACCATATACACTTCCTAATCGTTTAATGGTGGCCAGCATAAACTGCCTTAATGCGCCATAATCCTCAAGGGGTTAACATAACATAACTTAGAGGTCCTGCTGGTGTTGGCACTGGTTGACTGCTACAGGTTGACAAGGGACTGGAGTTCCCGAAAAGGTGCTCCTGTCCTGACGTTATTCTTGAATTTAAGTGTGCTGGCTTAATAATCCAATAGGGTTGATAGTCTCCGAAGTCCAAATTTAACTAACTACTGGATGAGTCATCCGTCAGCAACACGCATCTGTAGAAACCCACAAATGCTTCTTCTCATGCAGAGTAGCAGGGAGATGAAACTCCCTCCCTGAAGTTTTCATTGTTCCAAATGTTACCACCTTGAAAAGGCTCCTCGCCTCGGCACTCCGCAGACACCCTCGCAACTATATACAGTAGACTAGATAAACCATTACCCAGACCCTTTTCTTAAAGGAGCCTACATCGCTTTTTTTTTGTATCTTTCTCTTCCTCTCTCTTTGGCTTGTATCCATTCGGCCCCATTCAGCCTGCTGTTTTAAGACGTTTACCCCCATCCAGGTGTCAATATTTTCCTGGCGAGCGGTAGCGAGCCAGCGTATATATATTTGTTTTTTGCCAGCAAGCGAAATTTGTACATTGTTCGGTAGAAAAATGTCTACGGCGAAGCCGGATATCTCCATACAATGCTGGCTCGCTATCGATCACCAGGAAGATATCGACACCTGGACGGGGATAAACGTCTTAAGACAGTTGGCTGAATGGAGTTGAATGGATACAAGCCAGGGAAAGAGAGAAAGATCAAAAACGCCGGTGACCCCCCTTAATACCATCACTAACTACTACCATCCAACTGGACACCACATAAGTTGCGAACTCTTAACCCCCCTTCCTAATCCCGTCAACAATTATCATCACGTCTCCACAGCAACTGGACACCACATAAGTTGCGAACTCTTAACCCCCCTTCCTAATCCCGTCAACAATTATCATCACGTCTCCACAACAACTGGACACCACATAAGTTGCGAACTCTTAACCCCCTTTCCTAATCCCGTCAACAATTATCATCACGTCTCCACAACAACTGGACACCACATAAGTTGCGAACTCTTAACCCCCTTTCCTAATCCCGTCAACAATTATCATCACGTCTCCACAACAACTGGACACCACATAAGTTGCGAACTCTTAACCCCCCTTCCTAATCCCGTCAACAATTATCATCATCGTCTCCACAACAACTGGACACCACATAAGTTGCGAACTCTTAACCCCCTTTCCTAATCCCGTCAACAATGATCATCACGTCTCCACAACAACTGGACACCACATAAGTTGCGAACTCTTAACCCCCCTTCCTAATCCCGTCAACAATTATCATCACGTCTCCACAACAACTCGCTCTACACAACCCATACAACACAACACCTATAAGCATTCCTGTAAGTAGGCGAGAAATCATGACCTCTATCCTCTGTAACTAAAAAAGGGATAGAGCAAATTGACTGTATATTTCCACATCTAGTCTGTGACTGACTCTTCCCAAATGATACAAATATTAGCTCGATTACTAAAGTTGTTTTAGAGTTACAAAGGTTAGTGGTCATTATTTCTCGCCTACTTACAGCGAGTAGACTTTAGAATGTATAACTTGCAAAATAAACAAACAAAAACTTAGAAGAACACAATGAAACTACAAAAGAACTTATCAAAACTTATCAAAATGTGGAAACAACGCTTTAGCAAAATAATATTATATTTCATTAATCGAGTTTAGGAGTAAAGTTGGTTAGTGGATAGAACATAATATTATAAATACTTGAGCTGGGACTCACCTGGTAGGGCCACCAATCGGAAGCGCATGGTTGGCCAGGATCAAGCAGCTCAGTTTGTTAAAAAGACACCCACCTGTGTGTATTGTCATGTGATACAGGCAGGCAGTTGCGGCCCTAGGAGGTAAGACAACGAAGTAAGATAACCAGGAGAGCTGAATCACAAGGGACTGGAGTTTTCGCAGAGAGGCTCCTGTCTTGACTTTATTCTTGACTTACAGTGTGCTGGCTTAATAATCCAATAAGGTTGATAGCCTCTGAAGTCCTATTTTAACTAACCAGGAGAGCGTATTAAGATTTAAAGGACCCCATGAAAAACCTATGTTCCGTTAATTGTTCAGAACATGTAGGGCACCCGCATTACACGCTCACGCACACACATAAAGCCATATTTAGGCCTACATATACTCATTCAAATAGATAAAGATACACACACACATACAAACACACATATAATATACACTCACGCATTGGGACTTCCATGAACAAACATCTACAATACTTAAAAACAGATATATATCTAGACAATTACACATAGCCTCAGACATAATCTCTATTATTCTTTGTTGCATCAGTCAATGTATATAATTATTTTATTTTCAATACTCTTGTCATCTCGTACGTATTTTGTTGAAACTATTTGTTGTTTAAATTATACACTGTGATTATTAGGTAAATGTATGTCTCGTTAGGGTTTATATGCCTGACTAAAAACATTTGTGACTTATCGTGTGTACAATCATATAGTATATATATATATATATATACAGTATATATATATATATACTACTTCCAGCAAGAACAGGTTTGCGTGTTGAGATTGCCTTAAAGTATTTAATAATTTTACATACTTAATCAATGCAAGTAGGTTTACAATCTGTAATTAGCCTGTTTCTATCTTTACTCTAGCCATCAGTCAGTCAGTACGCAATTATATTTTTAATAGCATAATAATGTAACAAAAACGCCCACAAACTTTTATGAGTGACTGTACGAAAACCATTTGTGTCTTGGTGTCATGTGTCGCGCGTGTTAGAGTACAGGACACATGTGGGACACACTTTGTTTATGTGTACCACCTCACCTTCTCACCCCAACTGTCAACCATTCACCCCATAACCCTTCACCCGTCACACACCCTCTGGCCCCCGCCCAGGATCACTCACTCTAGTCCTCATGTACACTCGAATACCATAGTCTCTAGCCCACACATGAAAAATCGTGGAAACCCTATGGTTTTCTTTATGTGAATGTAACTATCTGGGTTGATTTTTGGATATAACTTGCTTTTCAATAAATAGTATATATAGTTTTGTAGTTGATTTTTAGAAAACTATATACATAAGTTGGTTTCCAGATACTTCCATAGTTAGAAATAGGTGAAGTCCACAAATATTTATGAATGTTCTAGAAATTATGGTATTCGAGTGTACTGTACAGTCTACGACAAAACTGCTGTCTTGGCCTGAGGCAATGTGTTAGTTCACTCACCTTTTAATAGATGGCACTTTAATCGCTTCTAATAAAACGGGGCGGGGTTAATATAGAGGTTCGAAGGAGGAGGAGTCAAACGTGTGTGTGTGTGTGTTCGAGAACGGCACGCAGAATAAGTTTATTTTAACATAACACACAGGCTATATTATAAAATTAGTCCATGCTGGATCACAAATAAGTAACACACATTAGGTGTTGCGTTATTTATGGAATTTAATACACAGACAATCAAGTTTCTATCCTTCGCACTTTCCATTCCCCCCTCCTCCCCCTCTCCCTTTCACCCCAACTCTCCTTCTTCACCCGCTTCCTCTCCCCTCCCTCCCTCCCACCTCTCTCTCTCTCTCTCTCTCTCATTCTCTCTCTCTCTCTCTCAAGGACATAAAAGATACCTTCTAAAAATACGCTGAATAATACTATGCGATTGTTTTGAGTTTACATATACATAATCTATTTTGTATTAATTTCACCACACCACCAAACGCCTCCAATTAAATTAATGAAAGCATGTATGTGATCCACCGGGATTCGAACCTGGGTTATCACACACAGATTTTTAGACACCTTAACCATTACACCACCAAGACGGTTAAAGATTATGCACACACCTACGACTTATGAAATAAATTATAAATGTTAGGGATGACAAAAGTAACATATATATTGATTAGGAATAGGATAACTAGCGAGGCAGCGAACAACACCTGTTACTCGCTGCCTCGCTAGATATCCTATTCCAAATTAAGCTACGATTCCCGAAGAACACGTCTATATTTGTTTATATATATATTAAGTGTAACAATAACACTTAGGATTTACGTTATTTGTGTTGGCTTAAGGAATAAGTTGGATAATACACATACTTGTGACCTCCACAATTTGTAATGTTTGAGGAGACGGCGCTTCAACCTCTCTCCTCTGTCCATCACATTCAAGCACCAACCCACCCACACCAACACTAACACAGGATACAAAACAGACACACACACACTCACACCCAATAACTTAAAACGCACATCACACACATGATCACATACAACGTAATGGGCACAAATCACTCACACATGATAACATAAAACGCACACACACACACACATACACACATACACACACACAGCCCGTAGCCTAGTAGGTAGAGCTCTCATCTCACACACGAGGGGTCGGGGGTTCAATCCCCGGCCGGGCGGAGACAAATTGGGCTTGTCTCCTTTCATGTGTTAGCCTCAGTTCACCTAGCTGTAAATAGGTACCTGGAATAAGTGGACGACGTTGTGACGTCCCATCTGTGGTTGGCAAAAATGGTACAAGGCGAGATGGGTATCATATGGTTCACCTAAGCTGATGGCTACCAAAGCCTTCGGGCGAGACGGTACCGTCTATAGTGAGAATGGTACCATACAGATCCACCCTAAGCCTTCGTTTCCGATGTCGCCAATTGGCTAAAATACAGACTACACACACATCCACAGCCATTCCAACAGTACATAAAACACTTAACATGCATTTCACGCAATACATTCCCAGTTAAGGAGGCGCGATAATAATGAGCTTAGCTCGCATTGCGTGGATTCCCCTTGACGAACAAGTAACTGAGTAACTGAGTAACACACAAGCACACACAAGCACACACACACACACACACACTGGTCCAGGCAAACTAGAAAAGGTATTAGCATTATTGAGGAGATGCTGCTGTCTTCAGTGCGTGTCATGGCCATCCTGAGCCTTACGACGTATACAGACTAATAACACACATAACAAAGCCACTATAACAACTTCGTCTCTCTCCAACACCCCTTCTCCCCTCTCTACACTCTTCAGAAAATAGGAAAAGTAGAAAATAGCTACGAGGTGCCGTTGTGAAGGCTTATCCTTCAATACCTTCACCTGACCTGACCCCATCCGGGGTTTAGCTGGTCCACAAGGGTGTGTGACATGAACCCAATAGAGAATTTGTGGGCCATCATGTCATGGAGTGGAATGTGGTCCAGGTTAGGATTGGAAAGGGCGGGAGGAGTGGGATCGGGGGGCAGGGGGGGGGGGGGGGGGGGGAATCCGTCGCCGCCCTAATATAAGTTGGAAATTTTTTTAATCAGCTCCAACGAGAATACAGGAGGTAGTTGATGCAGCTTGTGGGTGGAGATCATATTGATTTCATAAATATAAATTGTAAATGTTTATATTTAAGAACCCTTTATATGTATTATATAATGTGTACGGTATGTGTTTCCAATGTTCACCGTAACATAATGATGGTGAAATAATACATATTAAATTAAATTCAAGGTAACATACACAGAGCTATAGTATACGTTTAATTATGTTTGGATGATAATTTAAACAATACGAAGTAAAAACTATAAAAGCCTAAACAATTTACAGGATATCAACTTTAAAACAACATAACAAGATAGCTTGGATTATCGTTAATTGTTCAATTTGATGACTTACTTTATAGTAAATCATTACAATGGGTAACGCCGAACTGTTTACTGATAATGGGAAGCCACAGTAATTAAGCTAGTAATTAAGAATCCACTGAGAAAAGTATAATGCAATAATCATAGCGTGTCATATTACATGTTAAGGTAATATGTAATATGACATGTTAAGGTAGGCGGATGCCCAACCCAGAAAGGGGTTGAAATAGGGGAGCTATCCCCCCGCCAAAGGCGGCTTTCTAGGGCCTTTCCTAGCTGATGCTGAGAGGATTGGGTTCTAGTCATGTGTTGATGGGCTGGTCTATCAGAGTGAGAACTGAGCGATCTCTGCCATACCCATAGCTTACTCTGACTGTTCCTTTTACTTATATATTTTCTAGATCTCAAGTGACGGCGCCTCTTCCGTGGATTGACCTCCCAATCTACCAAGATTGGAAGCCAAAGCGTCACATTTTTCCTTTGCCCCTCAACTTTCTCTTCATAATTGCTGAGGGGCACAGGGCCCTGGCTATAATGTGGAGAAGGAGTCTAGACACTGGTGACGTACCAGATAGCTTGAAAAACGCAATAATTGCCCCACTGCATAAAGGAGGGAGTAAAGCACTACCAAAAAACTACCGCCCGGTAGCTCTAACCTCTCACATCATTAAAGTTTTCGAGCGAGTCCTGCGAAGCAAAATTTCAACATTCATGGAGACAAATGAACTACACAACACCGGTCAACATGGGTTCAGAGCGGGAAGATCATGTCTCTCACAACTTTTGGAACACTATGACAAAATTCTTAAAGCGCTAGAAGAAAAGAAAAACGTGGATGTCATTTACACCGATTTTGCTAAGGCATTTGATAAATGTGACCATGGTATAATAGCCCACAAACTGAAAGCAAAAGGTATAACTGGGAAAATCGGACGGTGGATATACAATTTCCTCGTAAACCGAAATCAATCAGTAGCAGTAAACCAAGTCACATCTGAGCCTTCGGATGTCAAAAGCTCAGTGCCCCAAGGAACAGTGCTAGCGCCCTTTCTGTTCCTCATACTAATTTGCGACATAGATACCAACACCAGACACAGTACGGTGTCGTCTTTTGCTGATGACACAAAATTAAGCAAGATAGTAAACACACAAGAGGACATGGGCCGACTGCAGGAAGACATGAATGTAGTGTTCCAGTGGACCAGGGAAAACAACATGCAATTCAATGAGGAAAAATTCCAATGAATACGGTACGGAGATAATAATGGTGTTAAAGAAATTACAAATTACTTAACAGAATCTAACCACATAATAGAACGGAAAGACAGTGTGAAAGACCTTGGGGTATTAATGTCTGAAAATATGGGTTTCAAAGTACATAACCAGGTCAAAGTGGCGGCTGCGAAACGTCTAACGGGTTGGATTCTGCGTACTTTTAAAACACGCGGTGAATTGCCTATGATAACGCTCTTCAAATCTCTAGTGCTACCGCGGCTTGAATACTGTAGCGTATTAACATCCCCATACAAAGCAGGTGAAATAAATGACGTAGAGAGTGTACAAAGAAATTTCACTTCGCATATAAGTTCGATAAAACATCTACACTATTGGGAGCGTTTAAGAGCACTGAATCTGTACTCACTGGAACGTAGAAGAGAACGTTACCTAATAATGTACACGTGGAAAATCGCAGAGGGTTTAGTACCAAACCTACATACTCCGATAGTCATGAAATTCAGTGATAGGAGAGGCTGGGAATGCGAAATCCCCCGGATGAATAACAGGGGTGCTATGGGCTCTCTGCGAGAGGGCTGGTTATCACACAGAGGCCCACGTCTCTTCAACAAACTCCCACGGCGAGTAAGAGACATGAGGGACATCTCGTTAGACAACTTCAAGAGAGCCCTAGATGTCGAACTGCAAAAAGTGCCAGACGAGCCCATCCTCGCAAGGGAGCGAGCTGTCGCTTCAAACAGTCTACTGCACCAAATCACCACCCATAACGAGGGGCGTCGCGCTCCTTGGTGCCGCTAGAAGAGTGGCGAACACATCATAAGGTATCATAAGGTAAGGGTCTTTGGTTTCCCGGGCATTTCCGCACCCTCCTTAGCTCCCAGCCATGGAGTGGCTGCGGTAACCCAGGCTTTATTGTGGTCGGCAGGGAGGGTTCTGTGGGGGCGCTCGGTTATGGCCTTGGCCTTCAACGGGGCCTTGGGGCTGTTCGGCCAGGCAGCTTGGGGAACAACAACAACAACAACAACATGTTAAGGTAGATTATGAATTGGTCAACCACAGTGCTGTGAATAGTGGTATGGAAGAAAACAAAATTTACTCTAATATGAAAATTTGTTTTTATTACAAAAAAACACGTTTCGGCTCATCTAAAGTGTTTTCTCTAACTGGGCCGATATTATCTTGTCTTTATGATATATATTTGGTTATAATTTAGTCAAAGCTAGATTACAATGTGATCCAACTTGTCTTGATGCGTGGATTGTAATATCCCGTTTCAATTACTTATATATTTATACGATTGTTTACACTAACCAGGACGCCAAGGTTGGCAACTTTGAGTGTTTTGCAACGGAGCATACTGTATATATTTATTTTCTATAACACATTGTATAAGGTAAATAATAGAATACGAGTTAATAATTGAGAATCAGTAGAGGTAAAAAGAACAGTATTATTAAAGCCATTTAAAATAGAAAATATCATTAGGTGACTATGTGTCACTAGATCAAATCAATATGTTTGTCGAGGATTTCCAACTAAATCTATATTTTTTCGATAGCTCTGTAACCGGAAACTCGATATATTTTACATTCTTTATCTTCACTAAATTTTACTGGCGTTCATTTAATTCCATAACTTCAAGTTATAATCTGTGGATCTAAGTAACATCAATCAACAATCAGAATTCGAGACATACCTTAAATATTGTAGTTCAGGTGTGAAATAGAGGTAGAGTTGAGGTTGGATCGAGTGGATCGAGTATTACGGAAACTAAATTAGTTACTCAATATACTGAGGTTTGATCGAAATAATCAAGCAATTAAATGATTTAACATTTACTGGGAATAGAATTTTACGGCAACTATACTTAATATATACTCTCATACTAAACTTATAATGTAATTAACTTACCCAACACCAACAAGGAGAAACAGGAGAGATAGAAAGTATTTACAAAGACCAAATAGGAAGAGTGGTTAGTAATTGTTGAATTGGTGTGGTCCTTGATAGTTAGCAGCCTAATATTCCTCAGTTAACTTAATTATCTAATGTTTACACTCCTATTAAAGTAGGTTAATGTTCAAAGTGTAAAGAAATTACGATCCTTATTCACTCGTGTCTCGCAAGACCAATATATGATGTTTCCGGAGGCTGATGTGGTGGTAACGAAGGCAGATTCAGCACTGAGGCAAGTGTTAAACTACCTGCCGCTTTAGAGATCGTACTGCTCTCTCATTGGTTGAGCTGTGACGCCTCTGATTGGTCGAGAGTTACTTCTATATCGTCTTCTAACTATCGTTTAATAATATTCTATAGGACCTGACAAATCATTATCATTCAACAACTGCTAAATCATGAGTACATAATACATAATTATATTATGCGTTCCTTTAGTTAAAGCGTATCGCGTAAATTTCCCATGTATAAAGGAAAACGTGATAAGAGGGTAGTCTAAACCAAAGAGAAATGCTTGATCAATGTTTTAATTATCGACAATGCATCCACATAATTTTCAACTAGGTTCTTAAGCAGCTGGATGATGGGCTCGTGAATGGAGTGTGTGCAGTCACTGATCACTGTCTTATGGTACTTTTACTGATCTCTGCTTACTGATTTCACAGTGCGGACTGTGTTAACTACAGACTCGTCACTAACATTTCGTGTGTCCAGCATTAGTAGCTCGGGGGTATCATCTAGGAAGGGATTGATCATCCCACTGATGGTGTGCACCAGAGCTACAACTTGATTATTTAATGTCTTTTGTGTAGACATTCCTTCTTCATGGTGTTACTCCTGCTCAAACTCTTTTAGGGTCGTGCTTGTTCAGGCCCTGCGATCATCCACTTCTTGAATGCTGCGGGATTCTCAGTGAGTCCCACTGCATCTCCAGATCGTTGTTCTGCTCATGAGCCTGGTCTATCAGTATGCTTGAGAATCTGTTTGTGGTCTTGGGACCAACCCAATGACCATGTTCTTCAAATTCTTTGTGAACGGATGTGGGCAAGCTTTCCATGCCGTGGATGTGGTCAGGAATCCATCTGGCATAGTTCTGGTGATCAAGGGCGAAGAACCATGGGACAAGAGCCTTCAGTGACTCCACATAGAGGGAAAAATTCTGTTTTCTGTGGGCCTGCACAAAAATCAGACCCAGAATTTCCATGTTGAGGATGGTATGTCAGTACTTGTTTGTTGGACTCTTGATGATCATATCTTGTCTGCAAGCTTCTTTGGTCTTCTCATCATGTGATCCCTCTGTCAACATGTCCAAGAAGGCACCCTGCTGCATCTTGGCCAATGCCAGAGCACTTGTTTGTTTCTGGTGAAGGCGTGCCTATTCCATCCTGGAAGCGTCCCTCATTGGACTTGGAGGGGAACTGAAAGAGACTGATGCCTGTGCCATGGAACGACCCTTTAGCTGTGGTACTTGATGAGTTATGATCAAGTATGTCTAGGGCACTCACGGTAAAGAGCCCTTTACGTAGCAGGGCAGGACACAAAACACCATTCTTTGCAATGTTCTCACATATGTCAGTAGCCAGCTGATTCTGCAGTTCCATAGCTTACACTGAGGCCCAACTCATACAGCTGTGCAATCAACTTCTTTGACCTAGTCTGCGTGTGCACACTTAGTCCCATGTAAAGGTGCAAGGGTGGTTCGTACTCCTATGAATTTGTCAGCTAGTTGGGGACCTCTTCTTACAACTAAACAAGATGGTGTGTGAGACAGTGAGGCAGGCCTGGGAGTCAGCAGAGCTCTCATTCTTCAGGTCGACTCCGACCAGCAACATGGTTACCAGTGTCCTGAGATTGGTGGGAACAGAGTCCTGCTGACATTCAGAGAGAAATGCGTCATTAAATTTGAACCCATTGGAGTCGAATATATCATCCCGCACAATTTTGGCAACCTTGGCCAAAATCAGTGCATCCTCTTCATAGTCACACTTCAAAGCTTGCTTCAGCATTTCCTGCATTCCCTGTTCAAAGACAAGTATCACATTCTTTCCATCGCTTTGCTCCTGGGCGTAGGGAAAGTACTTCAGGACTTGTTCCTTGAAGCGAACCTTGTTGATTTCATTGAGGATATCAAGATCGAGTAGGCAGTTTTCATACAGTTCACGCAGGGATGAAAACTTGTAGTAGAACTGACCACCTTCCACACAATTTTCTGCATGGGTGATGAGCTCTATAAATGCTCTGGCTTAGATTTTCTTTTCTTGTTTCTGACTATCAGAGGAGTCTTGTTGTTGTCTCACTAGCGAACGATGTCTATATTAGAGTCCAGCTAAGCAAGCAAGTTAATACTTTGCATCTGGTGCAATGAGGTCACCACCCACAATTCTGGTCAATAATTCACTTTCTTGCAGGTCTGTGGCCATAACCCTGACATTGTCATCTGCTTTAAGAATCATGAACTTGTGAAGATGTTCATCAGACTTTTTGCAAAATATAAATGTGCTGTTATCCAGGGGCTTGCATTGTGGATGTCATTTCTCATCTGCAGCATAGGTTTCAGAAGATCTAGCTCTCTCCCTCTTCCATGCTCTTTCCGGTTTGTTCAGATTGAATTTTGTGTGACAAGACTTATGCCACAGTGCTCGATGCCTGACGAACTAGTCCACATTAAAGTCTTCTTCAAAAGTAAGGGGTACTGGCAGTTTATTCAGCTCCCTGAAAGCATTCACATTGTCCAGGAAGGATTTGTATGGCACAGATAGGTCTTTATGTTCCGATGCATTTAACCCATTGGCTGCGGGTGACGTTCCTGAATGTCCTGGCAATTTACATCAATTTCCAGGCTTTAAAAGCCTGTAAAATCCGTAGAAATCGAGTGTCAGTGGGCGGGAGCGTGAGGGACCCACCTCCGACCCTCAGAGCAGCGAGCCACTCACTGGGGGAGACTGTGTCTCGCGCGGGTGTCTCAAAACAGTGTTGCCGAGCGAGCGAGAGCTAATAATTAGCGGTTTTCCCGCATGTCTATGGCACCGCTGCGGGTGAACCCTGCCACCTACGAAGCCCGTTCTGGTCTCATTTTGAAGCTATTTTCGCCTAGTTTTCGGCAGAATACAGTTAATTTAATGCAGATGCTTGATTAATCATTCAGGAGTGCCTGAATATGCCCTAAATAGCCTAAATATGCCCGCAGCGTAAGTGTTAAAGGGCATCGGAGTGTTTCAGTGGTAGGCTGTTGGCATATAATATACAATGCTCAATCTATTATGTGCACGAGACTTCAGTCAAACGCTGCAGGCTATATATAAAATTTAATAATTATTATTGTAGATCAACAGAAGTGTATTGAATTTTTAGACCCTTATAGCGACTTGGTTGATAATATATGTTACGTTTCTACATGGTGATCTGCCGCTTAATTAACCCGGGAATTGCGGGAAGACTCTTAAGACTTCCCCCGGCGCACTGCGGGAAGACTCTTAAGAGTCAGAGAAAACAAAATAAACTTTAAACATCGAAAAAAAAAAAAAAAAAAAAAAATTGCCCCTGGGCCATGCAAAATATCACTCCTCTACCTCCCCTCCTTCCCCACTTTCCGCGCCTCCTTCAGTTATCACCTATTTTCCGTTATTCCCTTATTCTGAGGTATATTTTCGTGCTAACATTAGCGAGTTGCAAGCAGGGCATTGTCATCACTGTTAGCAAGCGAGTGCAAGAGAGAGAGAGAGAGTATCGATCGACAGTGTCTCTCCAGCCTTGGGGGAAATTGGCGGGAAAGGAGGTTGCCTCACCCATACATTATGTAACTCCCGCCCTGTATCGCCGATTTTGACCATCCAAATGCTGTTTTCACTTGTTTTATTGTTGTAGCAGGTTAATACCTTTATAATCAACCTATAATAGGCGCATATGGATAAGTATTAATGCTATTTATGGTAAAATGAATATTTTAGTGATGGAAGCAGCTCAAATACATGCGCACAGGCAGAGGTGTCTAATTACCCCCATGCGCACTTCAGAGGTTAAGAGCCCAGTTGAAAATTGTTGATAATATTGCCAGAATGAACCAAGTTTTTCAATATTGAACAATAATCAGCTAGTAATATTCTCAATGGCTTTAACCCGGCAAGCGCGATAGGCCTCACGGAAGGCTTCCTATAGGGAACGCGATAGGCCTCACGGAAGCAGACCATAAAAAAAGCCTTCCAAAAAAAAAAGGGCCTATCAAAACAAAGGATTTTGTCTCTAGGTGAGATAATTCCCCTCTAGTACTCATCCATGTGTTTCTCACCCCTCCCCCTCCCCTCCTTCCCCACCTTATTCCCCCCTCCCCCCCCTCCTCAATTATCACCTATTTATCCTCTTATTATCATCATTTATCGGTTATTTTTCTCTCCCGCGATAATGTAGCACAAGTGGGTTGCATAAAAGATCGTTATGCAACACCCAGACACCGGCACACACCGCCCCGCTCGTCTCAGTTGACTCCCAGACAGCGAGAGGGGAGGGCTGCCTGTGGCTCTCTCTCGCCTGAGATTATGACCGGGTGGCCAATATCTTCGTTTTTCACCACCCAAATGCTTTTCCCACTTATTTTAGCACTCTTGAAGGTTCATATATACATCATATATGTAAAATAAAAGCATACCGAAAACAAATAATGCTTTATATTGTAAATATAACTAATTCTGTCTGAATCCAGGGCTAGAAATGCACAAATAACTACCCTAGCACCTAGGTCTATATCGCGCTTGTCAGGTTAATGCATTCCTTGACCCTAAACATTTATATTTTGACACCAAGATTAACCTTCTAAGTGGCTTGGAAGCCGAGATATTGGCACTTATAGATTTGACATGGCGGCCATCTTGGAAATCCAAGATGGCCACCATCCGCCATCTTGATGAAGTGGCTCCCACCAAAAATTGTGAGCTATGGTGATGGAGACTATGTGGAAGAAATCTGGTGCTTTTATCCGGCATGTCCCATTATTTTGCTAAGCTGCCTTGACTGCCAGTCGGGGGAAACCTCGACGACGTATACAGACTAATAACACACATAACAAAGCCACTCCAACAGCTTCCTCTCTCTCCAACACCCCTTCTCCCCTCTCTACACACTTCAGAAAAATAGGAAAAGTGGAATGTAGATACAAGGTGTCGTTGTAAAGGCTTATCCCTCAATACCTTCACCTGACCTGACCTGGTCTGACACCACTATATTGGTGGATTTACACGAGAGCATTTCCCTCAACTTTTAACCGTAACTCTCAACTGACAGCTTCTGTAATAGACTTCTATCAACATCTTGTAATTTTTTACAATCGACGATTAGTCTATAATAGTCTGCCACCATTTATATGCATTTTCTTTCGTAACATTGTTATTAGAGAAAACTAAAATAGATTGTGGGGATCTTTTATAAAATACGAAAAACAATTATTCGCTTCTTTATTTATGTAGTTTTTCAGAGTGTTGGGGCTTGTACTGAAGGGAAAACAATTAATAATTAAGGAAAAGAAATATTGGACAAGTT
Organism: Paralithodes platypus; assembly: GCA_032716605.1. NCBI lineage: Eukaryota > Metazoa > Arthropoda > Malacostraca > Decapoda > Lithodidae > Paralithodes > Paralithodes platypus. Next base: position 4,065,961 of record CM064494.1, read on the forward strand.
TGTCTACGTTTATCGTGATTTATATTCGTTTTATTATATCATTGTTACAACGTCGATATTTTGATCTTATTGTTATACAAATGCGCGATGTGTGTGTCAGTGTTCCGAATAGCAATTCAGAAGATAACACTTTTTGAAAAGGGGCTCCAGTCCTGCCGCTTCTCTTGACTTACAGTGTGTTGGTTTAATAATCCGGAACGGTTGATAGCCTCTGAAGGCCTATTTTAACTAACTGTAATTTACAAATACAGCTACTGTTTGTGCTCAGCTACTACTAAGCAAATGGGTACCTGGCCCGATCTGCTGTTCGATTCGAAGATGTATTTGAACAAAAATACAATAATGTCCGAGTGTGAGGATATGGAGTATTTGGGATCGGGAAAGTACGGCACCGTGTATCTAGTAAAGTATCGTGGACAAATGGCAGTCAGAAAAGTAGGTACTAAGTGCTCTTCACTACAGGATTATCTAACGGAGGCTAAGACACTATTTGATGTTAATGGTGCAGGAGGAGCCCCGCGTCTGTTAGCTGTTAGCTGTGGCTTCGGACCATCCTTGTCTGGTTATATCTTATTGTGATGGCACGGAGCTGGATGAGGTAACTTGTCCTTATGCAATTCGCCATGAGGGTTTGTGGTGGATGAGAGTATTCCTTAGTTTGGCATCAAAATTGTCTCAGTTCCACTGGAAGGGATATGTCCATAACGACATTAAAGGCAACAATGTCTTGGTTAACATTGATGATATGAACTATCCTGATGCCATGATTATTGACGCCGGTCTCGCTTCTAACACGGGCATCCCACCACCTAAATGCAAGAACCACTCACCAGATGATTACAAGAATTTTCCAAACTATGCGCCCAAGTTTTTCTTCGGCTTTATCAGTCACCCAGCCAGCGATGTTTTCAGTTTGGGAAAAATGTTTCAAGATCAATTGAAAATAATCAATTCTCGCAGGACGTCCGAGCTGCTGTGGCCCTCGGAGTTCATAAGCCTTATCACATCAATGGTGTACCAAAATCATAGAAAACGCCCATCACTAAATAGTGTTATCGAAACTCTCCTTAGGGTAATTGCCATAATCCAACATAATATAATAGGCGAGGGTAAAATGGTTAGTGTTGATGCCATTGACGGGTGTAGGAAGGAAAGGTTTGTTAGTGTTGACGCAAACTGTTGATTCTCCTATCACTCACCCAGTCAGGAATCAGGAGTTAATGAACACTTTTAATAAGGCCATATATTACTTTTGTTTGTATTGTTATTCTAAAATGAGTTTATTTTGTTTAGAAACAATCTCAAGGAATCGGTGATTTAAAGACCATGTCAATAATTAACCCTCTAACTCCGCGAGATATTTCCTAAACTGATAAAAAGACGTTTGAAGATAGCTATATAAATAAATATTTGGCAATATCTGATTATAGACGGTTGGACCAGCGACCCTCCTCCGTGGAAAGAAACTATACACTGTTTCCAAATAGTTAAGCCAGAAATTATGAACCTTAACCTCTATAGCTCAAAAAGAACTGGAGCAAATGGGCTGGAAATTTCCATACCTATTTTCTGTCTGACCCTTCCTAAATGGTAGAAATAATAGCTCGATTACTCTAGTCGTTTGTGAGTTATAGAGGTTAATGTTCAAGAGTTTTGTCCTACTTCTTTGGAACAGGCTATAGATACTCGGCTTTAAAAATTGGGTTTTAAAAAGGCATTATAAGGGGGTGTTCTTTCTGGATCCCTTTCTCCCTCATGTTTAGCCCCATTGGTTTTGAGATTTTGGATAATCGCCTCACTAATCTTGCGATGTCAAGATCTTTCGCCTTATTTCTTTGTCAATTTTCAAACCTTTCGTGCTATTCAGGTGTTAATTTTTCCTGGCGAGCGATAGTGTGCCTGTAATTTAGGAGGAACCAGCTTTGAGTCAGGTTATTTTTCTACCGCAAATGCACAAATTTTTCTCGGAAGGGGGCCTTGGGGTACTTTTTTAAGTTTTATGGAGGTCTAAGTAGGAAACCAAATTAATAAATAAATACATTTATTATATTTGTTTTAATAGATACACTTTTTTAATAATTTCTGCTTAATTGAGATATACTAGACCTTATCTTATAGGGCCTTCCAAAGCTGAATAAAATCGTCTGATGATAGCCTGTATAAAGCGATAACATACATCCTAATACTGAAAGGGTTGATAATAAAGTGGTGTTGAGAAGGGAAAATATAAAGTGCAGCAGCGCCACTTAACACTATCTGGTCCGACCTCTTGGGGGTTATTATGATAGTTTGTTTCATTGTTAAAGAGGATTTTGCTTTCTTTTGCCATTTTCGAACAATGTATTGTTATTTGTCCCCTAGACTTACAAAAACGCCTTCCCAGACTTCCTTCAAGCTAAAAAACTGGCCACCCAGACCCCCTTCAAGCTAAACTTGTACGAATTTCAATAGAACATTTTCCTGACCAAAGGCTGATTTTGTCAAAGTTACAGGCACGCTATCGCTCATCCAGAAAACAATTGACACATCAATGGGGTAAAGCGTTTTATTATCGCAAAACTAATGGGTTAAAATCTCTTATGATCTCCAAACTAATGGAGCGAAACCGAGGAGGTTCAGAAAGACTCCTGCCCAAATAGGGTTAAAGTAAAGTGTCAAAAAGGGATGCTTGGCTTCGATATAAAGTTGCTGGATTAGCCAAGAGAGAGAGAGAGAGTACGTGTAGCGAATATCCACATCCGCAGAACATTGTTGCATCCTCCTTTGCAATAAAATCAACGGGTCATATGAAGATCCTCCCCACCCAGCAGCGCTCATATGATGGTTCTCCCCCCCAACATTTGAATATATATAAACTATATAAGGATCAATGAATACATTATTCAGATTTAAATAAAAATAAAAAATAAAAATAGGAAAAGTGGGGATTGGGCCTGAGTATATACATACATACATACAATACCTTTTTTATTACACTAAATATTGCAAGGAAATATGAGTACCTACTGTATGTTAGGTTAGGTTAGGTAGGTGTAAGCCGAAGGTCAGGTCATAGGGTCAGGTCATGGTGATTGCACGGGGATCAACCGAAGAACCTCCACCCCAGGCTAGATCATATGAATATCCTTCCCCCCCCCCCCCCCTCCCCCCCAAATGGGTCTGGGAGGGAGGATCTTCATATGATCCAAATCAACATCCACAGTCACCAATATGTAGTATTGAAATGCTGGGTGAAAAGGGAATTTAAGCCTCCCAAAAATATCTGGGGCTGACCCGGCTTCGAATCCGGGTCAGTGGGCATACCAGACTCCCGCTCTACCAATGTACTAGTTCGAACGTACAATAGGAAAGCAACCTTAATTAGTACTCATTAGAGAACCAGGTGATAGTCTCGTATTGTATGGGAACATATCGGGGTCAAGGGTACACGTAAGGTGTGGTGGAGTGGTCATGCCACTGGATTGGTAATCCAATGGACCCGGGTTCAAATCCCGATATGTCAATGGAAGATATTATTGGGATTGAATTTGTGCTGTACCTAGTATCAGTGCATTACCACAAAGCACACCGAAATGCCAAAAAAATACCCTCATTGTTCCCTGATTAAATAACACTGTATGAATATTCCCATATTCAAAATATGTTACAGGGGGACAATGCCTAGTGAGTTCACTGCTCAATAGGTGGCGTTCTGAGAGTGAGGGTCTGAGTCTGGAGGGTGAGACGGTGAAGCACTTGAGCGAAGCAACCAGCCGCTTCAGAGATGGAGCTGCTTCGAGCCATGATGGATGCTTCACATGTCTCACTCCCCAGGCTGGAAGAAGACCTCACGGGCTTCACCGTGTTGAGCGGTGGAATGTACAGGCTCTCAGCCTATGCCCGAGAGGGTACTCTCGGGTACTTGGAATATAGAAAAAAAGAAAAAAAAACTTGCTCAAACTTACACGTAGCTTCTTCAGTTATGTGTATGGTAGGAATATGAGAGATATTTAGTTTATTATGGAAATAGATCTTCTAAACTATAAACTTATATCATTAATTAAGTTTATAGTTTAGAAGATCTATTTGCATAATAAACAAAATATCACTCATATTCCTACCATACAACATAACTAAACAAGCTATGCGTAAGTTTGAGCAAGTTACGCGTACCCTTGGCCCCGATATGTTGCCATAGTTGCCATGTCTAGCTACCAGATCATGTTCTCTGATTGCCGCCAGTGAAATGCTGGGTGAGGGAGTTTAAAGCCTCCCGAAAATATCTGGATCTGGTACGGTTTTGAACCCGGGTTATTAGGCATACCAGACTCCTGTGCTACCATGTACTAGCTCGGACGTACAACAGGAAAGCAACCTATAGTTCTCATTGGAGAACCAGGTGATAGTCTTATGGTGATACACGAGGTGAGTTTCTTGGACTTTCCACCAACAACTATTTTACAATCTCCTAGACGTCAACTCGGCATAGTTCTGCGGTTGTGGGATTTTAGGGTACAGAGCAATATACAACATCCTTCTTTAAAATGGCTAGTCCCTCGTCTATTTAAGGTCGTAAGGTACCATAGCTACAACACCTCAGCAACACATTTTTAGGGTTCCTGTGAAGGGTGCTCTACATCTAGCTATCTTCACGTTCCCTGATTGTCACCAGTGAAATGCTGGGAGAGGGAATTTTAAGCCTCTCGAAAATATCTGGGCCAGGTGCAGTTTCGAACCTGGGTCAGTAGGCATACCAGACTCCTGCGCTACCACTGTACTAGCTCAGACATACAATAGGTAAGTAACCTTAGTTCTCATTGAAGAACCAGGTGATAGTCTCATGGTGATACACGAAATGAGTTTCTTGGACGTTCTATTAACGACTATTTTACACTTTCACAGTCGTCAACTCAGCATAGTTCTATGGTTGCAGGATTTTTTTGGTACAGGGCAACACAAGTACGTATACGTGTGTGTGTGTGTGAGTGCACGTTTAACCAGTCATGGTACGTAATTATGAAACATGATCAGCATCAGAGATGCATGAGGAAGGATGGACAAGAATAACAATGAGAAGCTTTGAATTTAAGTTAAGTGAATGTCATATGGCTTAACATCATGACTAGTTTGATATGCATGATAGATTGATTTTGTCCAATATTTATGATTATGGCAAGGGTGGTGAAGCTGGTGTGATAGGTTGGTGTTATTGTTGTCGTGTAGGATTAGGTTTATACACCATGCCCGAAAGGGAGGTTCTGGAGATCCGATCTTACTTTCAACCATCTTGACAATTTTACCAACACACCTAAACTTCGATTGATGCGAAAATAGCCTTCAGAAAATATACCCAGGGCGGGAATCGAACCCGGAACCCTTGGGTACGAGGCAGACACCTTACCAGTTAGACCAATAGAGATATCTGACTTGGCCTGGTCGGCTCAAGTATATTTCCGCATCTTGTTCAGTTTAGGCTAACCTATTTTTACTGACTTTACAGTCGTTGTACCATAGACTGCCTGTCCAAACAGTCCGGAGTCCCTTCAGGCCATAACGAGAACCGGGCGCTCCAACAGAGTCCTCATTGAGTGTATGTTGTGTTGTTGGCGTGCATGATTGAGAGTATAGTGCAGTCTTCCATAATGTGTTTTATGGCATGGGGTGCAATGTTACAGCTTGGACAGTCATCTGCCACGGACTCATCCAGCCTCCTCTGGTAGCTGAGGAGAGCCAGATGATGCTAGAAGTACAGCCTAGCCAGGTGGACTCTGTCTTCCCAGCGGAGGGTTGATTCTGAGAGGTCGATGTCCCCGGAGTCGCGCGTATACAGTACAGTTGTGTGTTGTCTTGTAGTGCTTGGATAGAGCTGTATTCTGAAAGCTCGATGTTGTGGGGTCGTGTGTATAGTTGTGCGTTGTCCTGGAGTAATTGTATACAGTGGTGAGTGATATCAGTGTGGATGTGTTTCTGAAAGCTGGTTTGTAGTGGACGAGGAGGCAGTGATGGCAGTATTGCTATAAGATAACGTGTGATGGGAGTTGCTTTGATGTTCCTTGGTGTGTGTGGACTGTGAATGTTCTGCCTTGTAGTGTAGCAGATAGTGTGGGTTTATAGAGGCTGCAGCAAGTGTTTGTGTGCCTCGCATGTCTAGATGGTCTTTGACTTTGATGACTTTTGTTTCTTAGTACAGGTATATGTGGTCTGTACGTGTAGTAGCTGTGCAGCCTGTGATAATTGTTAGTGCTTTGTCCTGTATGGTCTGTAAGGTGTTGTGCTGTGTATCAGTGAGGTTTGCGGCCTATGCAGGGCTTGCAAAATAAGTGAGCGTATATATAGTTTACCCCCCAGTGGGTAAGGGGGCCTCCATCTTATGGTGAAGGAAAACAAGAATATACCCCACGCATCCTACTGTGTGTCGTACAAGGCGACTAATAGGGGGAATGGGGGTAGATTGTAGGGCATGTAGGCACCAATCGAACAGGGCTATACCCAGGAGAGGCTGTAGGCATTTGATAAGGAGTCGCTGGAACTCCTGTTTCATTTGCTTGGCCTCTCTTACTGATTCCCTTTGTGCCACACTTACACTGAGTGTAAGTCCAGCCTGCTCTCACAAATACCACCTCCTCCTATCTACTTCACTACACTTAACATGCACACCACACTTCCTCCTGCCACAAAAACAATTGTATTCAAAGATGATGAACACAGGCCCAGCCTCGGAGTCCCCAGGGGGGGGAGGGGGGGGGACCATAAATGCCCCCACACCTGCCCGACCTTCACCTGACAACCCCTCTAAATGCTCTAGATCACGGCCTATCACTCTTACTTTCAACTTTTGCAATATTCGCGGCCTTTCCTCTAATTTTCACTCAGTCGAACACCATGTCTCCTCCTACAAACCTGATCTTCTTTTCCTCACTGAGACCCAGGTATCTGAGACAACTGCCAGCAGCCCCTTCTCTGTATCCTCCTACTTTCTCTATCCTAGTTTCAAAGCCAAAGGCGGATGTTGTGCATACGTGCACAACAAACTCACTTGTTCTCGTGTTCCCAATTTCGACTCCTCTGAATTCTCAACTTTATGGCTCAAGCTATCCTGTCATTCTCATACAAAATATTTCTGTGCTGTCTATCTTTCCCCTAACTCTACCGACTTTCCCAAATTTTTGACTATCTAAACTCTACAGGGGAACACATTCTATCCATCTCTCCCTTCTCTTAAATCTCCTTTTTAGGAGATTTCAATATTCACCACTGCCAATGGCTCTCCTCTCAAACTACTGACCAACCTTGTAAACAAGCCTACGTGTTTTCTTTCATAAATGACCTAGAGCAGCTGGTCCAGCAACCCAACCGTATCCTCCGACCATAAACTTATCTCCGTCACCTGTCCTATCTCTTCAGTACGGCCAACCAATCCTCCCAGCCGGCGGTGCTTGTGGCACTTTGGCGCTGCCAACTGGGAGGCTCTCCGGCAGTACTTCTTTGATTTCCCATGGAATGACTTCTGCTTCCATGGCCGAGGACCCTCGGAGAGTGCTGAACGCATTACCGAGGTAATCCTATCGGGCATGGAAGCGTACGTTCCATTTTCTTTCTCTCAGTCTAATGCAAAAAAAAATCTTGGTTTACTCACGCTTGTTCTACTGCTGTCCACAACAAGGAGGAAGCATTCAAATGGTACCGACGCCTCAAAACTCAAGAATCTCATTCTTCCTATGTTTCTGCCCGGATTCAAACCAAATCTGTTCTTCGATTTGCATAGCATTCTTTCATCAATAATACATGCACTGAACTATCCAACTCTAGCTCTTCCCAAGCTTTCTGGTATCTAGACAAAAACCTCTCCAACAATTTGTCTTCCTCGTCTTTCCCTCTCCTTTCCCACTCTGATGGCACAACCATCACTTTTCCTTCTGACAAAGCTGAACTCTTCGCTCAAACCATTGCTAGAAATTCCACCATGGATGATTCCGGTGCTATTCCTCCCTCTCCACCTACTTATGCCTAATATCCTAATCTCTTCTAAATATGTACCAAACTTCCCGAATTACATCTGATCATCTGCAACAAAGTATAATAGCAATACGAATGGATTCAAGTATACACAATGAATAAGAATTTTAATAACTGGCTCGAGATAAATGAAGGACGCACTGATTTTATGTAACGATATGATAATAAACAAAAATAACAAAACTAAGTTCTTCGAGCAACGAAATTAGCTGAAGATCAAATGAACACAATAATCACAACTTATTACACACAGTCTAGATGAAGTGACTGAAAAGTATTTTAACTCTGCATTTAGATTTCACTATTTTGATATGATCCCAATTAGTGATAGTAAACGTATAGCCTACACCAGTGGTCAGCAACCCTTAATGCTAGAAGAGCCATTTTATAACAGTTTCAAAACAAATTTGTTTTGTCGGAGCCGCAATACAAAAAATAAATAAAATAAAATAAACATAAATGGTCTCATCAACCGAAATCTACAGTACTTCAGAAATAAGAGAATATACCTTACTTTTGAACTAAACAAATAATAGTGATATTGTTCAATGCACTGGTATTCACAAGCTTAGGAAAGACATATGTCACATTTCTAGAATCATAACGATTGATACCTATACATCTTTTCGAAGTTGAATAAAAATATCTAATGTTGACTTGAATGTGTTATATGATGCATTTATTTTGAAGGAAGAATGATTATTTCTGAAGCTTCTGGAGCCACACAGGTGTCCTGAAAGAGCCGCATGCGGCTCCTGAGCCGCAGGTTGCCGACCCCTGGCCTACACAAAGATCTGCACGAGATTCTCGGATGACGTGTAAGGTGCATGTATCAATCAATATAGTAACAATATAATATTATGTATATTATGCTCTCCACACGACCGTCACGGCTATATAACAATAATAATAATTATTATTAAGCACACACACAGAGCGGTAGACTCAAGTTTATTGAACCAAGCGACGTACACACTGTATCGGAATGTCTTCCCTAACAAAACAAGGCATACGCTAAAAAACGAAATGAATATATAATAAAGGTAAGATTAACATACTTGGTAATAAAAACATAGTATAGATTAGTTTAATTGGTTTATACTTGCACAATATGATGTAATTACGCCATATAGTAAATCATTATTAAATCAAAGTCAGCTAACCTTTCGAACACCGATGTCAACATTGCATGTGAATGGCTTCCGTAGCAAAAACATCTGCTATATCCACACGCTATTAAATTACACAATAGACACACTGAAAAGCTAAATTAACATACATAGATACTAACGGAATAGTAAAGGTTAGTTTATACAGAGGCAGTAGCTCAATAGAAGAATGTAGCGCCATAGAATTCATTAATTATTAAACCGAAGCCGCCTGACCTTTCGGACGAGATGCCATTCCTAATCATCCAACAGTTTGGGTTGAGGTAGTGAGAAGCGCGGGAGTGGTTTTGTTATTTGCGAGTAGTTGAAACATACTAAGAAATACAAAGGACTTACAAACTGTAACAGACCTATTGGTCCTTACGGGGCAGTTTGAATATCTATACTGATAAGCTACTAACTACTAGGTAAAGAACAGGATAGCAACGCAGAAGGCTCCTCCCCACCAATATATTATTGAGTAGAGGTAGGTGGTGGAGTATTGTTTTTACTGTCTGTTTGTATGTGTAGACAGTAGTAGTGATGATGGTGATGATTATGGTAGTAGTAGTGATGGTGGTGATTGTGGTAGTAGTAGTGATGAGGGTGATTGTGGTAGTAGTGATGGTGATGATTGTGGTAGTAGTAGGCCTAGTGATAATGGTGATGATAGTGGTAGTACTAATGATGGTGATTATGAGAGTGGTTGTGATTGTGGTAGTATTAGTGATAATGGTGGTGATTGTGGTAGTACTAATGATGGTGATTACAGTATGATGGTGGTGATAATTGCAGTAGTAGTAGTGATAATGGTGGTGATTGTGGTAATACTTATGATGGTGATTATGATAGTGGTTTTGATGGTGGTGATGATTGTATACAGGAGCACAAAGGAAAACAAGCAACAATATATATATTGATCCTTTCGAAGCTGCTCGTAGCTAAACTACCTAACCTACTGTATATGAGAAAATTATAACGGTAGCTCAATATAAAGTGTTGCTATTCGTTTGTAAACGCACTGCTAAGCTACTAACTATCAAGGTAGGCTATATAAACTGCTAACTACTTGGCAAAGAAAAGGATAGCAAAGCAGAAGGCTTCTCCCCACCAATATATTATTGAGTAGAGGTGGTGGAGTATTGTCTTTAGTCTGTTTCTTTGTATGTGCGTAGACAGTACCGTAGTAGTGATGATTCTGATAGTAGTGATGGTGGTGATTGTGGTAGTAGTAGTGATGAGGATGATTGTGGTAGTAGTGATGGTGATTATGATAGTGGTTGTGATGGTGGTGATGATTGTGGTAGTAGTAGTGATAATGGTGGTGATTGTGGTAGTACTAGTGATGGTGATTATAATAGTGGTTGTGATGGTGGTGATGATTGTACAAAGGAGACCAAAATATATATCTAGGCGTATTTTGAAAATGTCAACAGTACTGCATTTAATGACATGACTGGGGTCTATTACTCGATTGAAAAAAAAATGCTTTGCATCATGGGAGTTAAAATGCTTTCCGATTATCTAGTGTAATCCTGGCTATAATTAGACGATTATATACAACTTTGGAAGGATCTGTGTGTTTTAAAAGCGTTGACTATCTCAATCAACTCTCTGACTTTCATATACCCTTCCTAGTCTAAATATAATTGTTTAATAATAGCCATTAATCAGAGAAGAAGTGAGTAATCGATTCTCAAATGATTAATATATGATTTTTTGTTTATTATCATGTAAATTATACAAATTAATAAAATAGCGACTCTACATATGTGACGGCATAACAATATGCCATGTTTGCTATTTGGTAGTACAGTATTATGCAGCAGCATGATCTATTAATGAACTATTTTATATTTGTTTTTTCTCGGTGTATAACACCCATTGGAAAATATTATCAAGGAGGTGCGATACTAAATAATATAGCAAAATATAGATACTTCGTTCCTAAATTAATATACAATTGCAAATGCAGTTTCAACAGTGTTACTTGTTTAAACAATACTGTAAATTAAATTATATATATATTATATATATATATATATATTATTCTATCTATCTATCTATTGCCTGACGCCGTGATCCCCGAAGGGGTGGCCACGAACGAACCGCCCCCATGCACCTCTGTCCCCAGTCAGTCGACGCCCCTCCCCCCAACCAGCACCGCCTTCGTTCATGTAGTTCCTCACTCCATCCTTCCACCTCATATTCGGTCTACCTCTCCCCCTCTGTCCCTCCACCTCGCTCTCGTACACCCTCTTAGTCATTCTCTCGCTTTCCATACGTTCCATATGGCCGAACCATCTCAAGTTGTTCCTTTTCACACTTTCCAGCACATCTACCTCCACACCACACCTCCTTCTTACTTCCTCATTAGTCTGTCTATCCCTCCATGTAACTCCGCACGCACTCCTTAAGTAATTCATTTCCACTGCTCTCACTCTTGGTCTGAGTCTCTCAACCAACGTCCATGCTTCGCTTCCGTAAGTCAGTGTCGGGATTACCACACTGTCATGCAAGGACTTCTTCACTTCCATACTGACCACCCTATTTCTTGTTACTGCTTTTAGCGTTCCTACAACCCTCTTCCCCTGTTGTACCCTCTCCCGCACCTCTTCATCCATAGTCCCATCTTTACTCAACACACTGCCCAGATACTTAAAAGAGTTGACGATCTCCATAGCCTGACCGTTCAGCTTCACCTCACACTCTGTGACTTCACCCCTTTCGAAGACCATAACCTTGCTCTTCCCCCGTATTTACCTTCAAATTCCGTTTTTCGCACACTGTTCCAAACTCATTTACCAGACCCTGCAACTCCCATTCATTATCACTCATCAGAACTGTATCATCTGCAAACAGCAGTATAGGTAGCTTCCACTCAATTCCCTCCCTTTTCAGCGATACACCAACATCCACTGCTCTTGATAGTATTTCTTTCATAACTCCATCCATATATACAGTAAACAACCACGGGGACATCACACACCCCTGTTTCAAACCAACTTTCAGGTCAAAAAACTCGCTCTGCTCACTCTCCACACGTACTGCCGCCTTTGCACCCTCATACATGCTCTTCACTGCTTTCAGCAACTTGCCCTCTACTCTGTATATTCTAAGTACTTTCCACAAACCTTCTCTATCCACTCTGTCATAGGCCTTCTCCAAGTCCATAAAGGCAACATACACCTTTTGTTTCTTCTCCAGATACTTCTCCACAACACAATTCAGGGTAAAAATCTGATCTACACATCCTCTTCCCTTCCTAAAACCTCCCTGCTCGTCGCCTATCCATTTCTCCGTTCTCACTCTCACTCTCTCAATCACTACCCTACTGTATACCTTCCCTACTACGCTTAGAAGACATATTCCTCGGTGGTTCCCACACACTCCTCTTTCCCCTTTGCCCTTATATAGGGGGACTATTATGCCAGTCTTCCAGTCATCGGGTGCACTCCCCTTCTCCCATGCTAGTTTGCACATTTTCCATACCCATTCTATCACTATCTCACCACCATACCTCAACATTTCCCCACACACTCCATCTGTTCCTGGTGCTTTCCCCAACTTCACTCTTTTCATGGCTTCCCACACTTCTGACCTCCTGATCCCCACCTCCTCCTCCACTACTTCTCTTCTTCTCCCTCCCATACCATATCCAGCTATGTTTGCTGGCTCTTCATTCCTTTCATTTAGCAACTCACTGAAGTACTCCCTCCATCTTTCGACTCTCTCTTGCTTCTCGGCTAGCATTCTCCCATTCTTATCTTTCACACCCTTACTGTTTCCCTTGCTACCTTCCCTAACTTTCTTGACTTCTTTCCAGAACAGTTTCTTACTCTCCCTCCATTTTACACTCAGATTCCTTCCAAATTCCTCATCTACTCTTCTCTTACTTTCCTTCACTACTCTCTTCACCACCCTCTTACTCTCCACGTACCTCGCTCGTTTCTGTCTCTCGGAATCTTCATTCCCTCTACTACCCAACCACTCTCTATATGCTTTCTTCTTTTCTTCCACAGCTATTCTTACCTCTTCTGTCCACCATGCTGTACCTTTCACTCCCCTCCCTCTTCCCCTCACTCCACACACCTCCTCACATGCTGCACAGATCTCATCCTTAAACACCTTGCTCATCTCCTCCACTTCCTCCATAACTTCCAGGTCGAACCCACCTAGTCGTCTTTCCACTGCTCTCCTGTACTCCTCCCTGACTTCCTCCTCCTGCAACCTCTCCACCCTCCTCACCATTCCACCCTCCTCTCGCCTCCCTCCCGCTCTCCTCACCCACTTCTTTTGTATCCTAACCTTAGCTACCACTACATAATGATCAGACAGACCCCCTCCAATACCCCTATACACCCTAGCATCCATCACAGATTTCTTCATTCGTTCATCCACACATACATAATCAATCAATGACTTTCGTTCCACCACTGTCTTATCCTTCATCGTCAACATCCGTTTCCACGTGTACCTGTGGATCATTCTGTGTCGGAAGAAGGTGTTGGCTATCCACAGCCTCCTCCCCACACATACGTCCACAAGTGCACTACCATTCCCATTCACCTCTGATGGTACCCCCCACCCTCCCACCACTCCCTCAACTTTCCTATCACCCACCTTACCATTCATATCCCCAATCAGAAATATTCTTTCGTTCTTGTCAAACTTCTCCAGGCACGCCTCCACATTCATCCAGAACTCCTCTTTTCTTTCTTTCAAGTATATCCTCTGTCGGGGCATACACGCATACAATCACCCACGTTTGTATTCCTACTTTCATTCTCACCCACACAATCCTTGAACCCACAGACCCATACTCTCTTACACATTCCTTCCATTTGCTACTTACAAACAAACATGCACCTTCTCTCGCTGTTCCTTCACTCACTCCAGCACACACACCCATTCCACACTCCCACTCTCTCACATCTGAACCTTTCCATTTGGTCTCTGTCATTCCACATACATCCAGCCTGGCATTCACTAACACTTCCAGAACCTCTCTCTCTTTTGTGCCATCATTCATGCCACTAACATTCCACGTAGCCATTCTCAGAATGTCCGAAGGCATGTCCTTAGTCGGTCGTGGTTCGTCAACGTTGGTTCCGTCCGCATCCGAGGCTGTTCGTTCGTTTTTCTTTGCTTAGATATTTTTTCCGGGTGGGGGTCGCAAGCCCACCGACCCAACCTCTTTAGTCGCCTCTTACGACACGCAGAAGGCACGTGGGGCATATTCTATTCCCTAACCCCCAGGGGGGTTATATATATATATATATATATATATATATATATATATATATATATATATATATATATATATATATATATATATATATATATATATTCTCTTTTAAACAGACGAGGTTAAAAGCAATAGCAGTTTCAGCATTCAGGATTTTATTGTTACAGCTTTCAATAGTTCTAACAATTTTCCTCTGGGGTTCAGAGATGAGGTACAAAAGGTTAACAAAATTCATGGTGGATCCAACGTTTCACAAGTAAACATCTTGCATCTTCAGGGAATGGAGAGGTAATGATTAGAATAGGGACAATGCATCTTATTTATATAAAATTCGAGGATCAAGTAGAGGGAGGTGGGCGGAGCTACTGGGTGTGTGGTGGCTGTTCATTGGTGGAAGGCAGTCTATTCGCGAGACGGGCACTAAATCTTATCGGTGGTTGGTTGTTGGCTGTGGGTGGCTGAGATTGGTTGGTGTTGTCAGTTGTGTGCTGAGCGTGGAAGCGCACGAAAGGGGGGCGCGGGGCGAGAGGAGGGGGGGCAGCATGCCTGTAGCGCTTGCCTGAAGGAAGAATTTGAAGGTCTTGTGTTTGGTTGTTGATGCTCGGGTTGAGTGTTTGGATGTATAGAGCTTCTAAAATAGCTAGTCTTCTGGGGTCTGATTCTTTGTCGAGAATGGTGGTTTGTTTGTCTAGGTCGGCGCGAGTTAGGGCAAGATGGTGGGGGGCTTGATAGTGATCTTTTATAGCGCCAGATTGAAGGTGGAGGGTTAGTCGACGGGAAAGGCGAGTCTGTGTCATTCCAACATAGGATAGGGGTCCACAGTCCCCAGAGGTGCAAATATGCTGGTATATCACATGATCGTCTTTCGGTTGGTTGGTGGAAAGGGGGCGGTTATGGAGGACAAGGTTGGAGGTCTCAGGAGATTTGTATTAAATAATGAGCTTGATTTTATTGTCAGGGTTGGTGGGGAGGACGTTTTTGTTAATTATTTCTTTCATAATGGATTCGTCTGTTGTGTGGTCGGAAGACATGTAGTTTCTGTAGAAAAATGTAATGTCATTGGCCGGGTTGGTGCTAGGGGGGTCTTGTTTGTACCATTTTTCTAGGTGGTGGTTGATGTCATTGGTGACGTCAGTGTTGGAATACCCATTGTTGACTAGGACCTGGGTGAGCCTTTCCAGTTAATTGTGTGTGTCATTCCAGGTGGTGCAATGGGTGAGGGCTCTCCTGACATAGACGGCGATGGTGGACTGTAGGTATCGTTTAGGGCATTCACTTTCCCCATTAAGACATTGGCCATTGTTAGTAGGTTTGGTGTACACGGTAGTTTTGAAGCCGTGGTCGTGGAGGGAGACAAGGAAGTCGAGGAAGGGTAGATGTCCATCGGTGGTTTCTTCGTATGTGAAGTTGAGTCCGGAGGCGGCCATGAAGCGCTGCTGGAGGTCCCTGAGTTCGCCCAGGTCCTTCACCCGCACGAAGATATCATCGATGTACCTGCAGTAGACAGTGGGCCGGTGGGCAGCCAGGAGTTCCTCTTCGATAGTTCCCATGAAGAAATTGGCGAACAGGACCCCCAGGGGGCCTGAAACTGCTTTTGCTTTTAACCTCGTCTGTTTAAAAGAGAATCTATTACCTGGCTATACTAACATAAAACTCCACAACGAGAATGCCTTCACATCGTGAAGAACTGATACGAGAAGAATTAGCTGAGAAACGAGAGACCACCACCAATCTCCGATATGAACGTGACGCCCTACTACATAAATGAGATGAAGAAGAAACCACCCCTAACCACATCAAAACAGAAATCAACCAAAATCTCCAACAACTCAACGAACAACACAGATGACAAACAGAGAACACTACCATCCAAAAACTCTCCTGTCTATACGGTGGAAACATAAAACTTCCCAAGCCAACAAAAGGATATATTAACCTAACCAACACCACCCTAATGCCGGACCAAGAAGACCTCCTGAACAAAAGCTTAAATTGCCACTACATTTCCAAGCCAGGACCCCACCGAAAACGCCTTGAAATTGAAGTCCTACTGGATGACATCCTACGACTCCAGAAAGACGGCAAGATCACCACCACCCCAGCCCTACAACCCACCCTACTAGCAGAAGCTGCCAAAACCAGGGGATCTCACCAAAGCAAGCTCCTCAACAAAACACCACTTCAAAGCTGCTAAACAACTAAAAGAGAACCCCAACATCATCATCCGACGAGCTGATAAGGCCTCCTGCCTTGTGATACAAGGAAAAGAAGAATACCTACGGAAAATGGACGACATTCTTAGTGATAAGAACAACTTCAAAAGGATCACTCGCAACCCTACTGACGAAATAAAAAGGAAAACCAACACCACAATCACTGCTATCAACGCCAAAGCCGGTGGCGTACACCTGAAGAAACTCATCGGCGAATTCACCCCAGGTTATGCTTACGGTACTATAAAAACCCACAAACCCGGGAACCCCCTCCGCCCCATCATATCACAGATCCCTACTGCTACCTACCACACCGCCAAGGCCCTGAACAAACTCCTCACCCCTTTTGTTCCACGGCAATACAACCTCAACTCTGCTTATGACTTCCTAGAAATTCTACGAGATGCCCCTCCAGCTAACGACCACATCATCGCCTCCCTCGACGTAGAGAGTTTGTTTACCAACGTGCCCGTTGACAAGACCATAGATTTTATCCTACGTCGAGTTTACCACTGCCCTAATACATCCCGGAGAAGGCCCTGAAGACGCTCTTGGAACTATGTACCAAGGAGTCCCCTTTCCTCTGCCCCCGCGGGAATATGTACCAGCAAATCGACGGTGTAGCGATGGGAATCCCCCTGGGGGTCCTGTTCGCCAATTTCTTCATGGGAACTATGGAAGAGGAACTCCTGGCTGCCCACTGGCCCACTGTCTACTGCAGGTACATCGATGATATCTTCGTGCGGGTGAAGGACCTGGGCGAACTCAGGGACCTCCAGCAGCGCTTCATGGCCACCTCCGGACTCAACTTCACATACGAAGAAACCACCGATGGACATCTACCCTTCCTCGACTTCCTTGTCTCCCTCCACGACCACGGCTTCAAAACTACCGTGTACACCAAACCTACTAACAATGGCCAATGTCTTAATGGGGAAAGTGAATGCCCTAAACGATACCTACAGTCCACCATCGCCGCCTATGTCAGGAGAGCCCTCACCCATTGCACCACCTGGAATGACACACACAATGAACTAGAAAGGCTCACCCAGGTCCTAGTCAACAATGGGTATTCCAACACTGACGTCACCAATGCCATCAACCACCACCTAGAAAAATGGTACAAACAAGACCCCCCTAGCACCAACCCGGCCAATGACATTACATTTTTCTTCAGAAACTACATGTCTTCCGACCACACAACAGACGAATCCATTATGAAAGAAATAATTAACAAAAACGTCCTCCCCACCAACCCTGACAATAAAATCAAGCTCATTATTTACTACAAATCTCCTAAGATCTCCAACCTTGTCCTCCGTAACCGCCCCATTTCCACCAACCAACCGAAAGACGATCATGTGTTATACCAGCATATTTGCACCTCTGGGGACTGTGGACCCCTATCCTATGTTGGAATGACACAGACTCGCCTTTCCCGTCGACTAACCGTCCACCTTCAATCTGGCGCTATAAAAGATCACTA
Source organism: Paralithodes platypus (assembly GCA_032716605.1). Taxonomy (NCBI): domain Eukaryota; kingdom Metazoa; phylum Arthropoda; class Malacostraca; order Decapoda; family Lithodidae; genus Paralithodes; species Paralithodes platypus. Next base: position 4,084,051 of record CM064494.1, read on the forward strand.
TCAAGACCCCCACCATCTTGCCCTAACTCGCGCCGACCTAATCAAACAAACCACCATACTCGACAAAGAATCAGACCCCAGAAGACTAGCTATTTTAGAAGCTCTATACATCCAAACACTCAACCCCAGCATCAACAACCAAACACAAGACCTTCAAATTCTTCCTTCAGGCAAGCGCTACAGGCATGCTGCCCCCCTCCTCTCGCCCCGCGCCCCCCTTTCGTACGCTTCCACGCTCAGCACACAACTGACAACACCAACCAATCACAGCCACCCACAGCCAACAACCAACCACCGATAAGATTTAGTGCCCGTCTCGCGAATAGACTGCCTTCCACCAATGAACAGCCACCACACACCCAGTAGCTCCGCCCACCTCCCTCTACTTGATCCTCGAATTTTGTATAAATAAGATGCATTGTCCCTATTCTAATCATTACCTCTCCATTCCCTGAAGATGCAAGATGTTTACTTGTGAAACGTTGGATCCACCATGAATTTTGCTAACCTTTTGTACCTCCTCTCTGAACCCCAGAGGAAAATTGTTAGAACTATTGAAAGCTGTAACAATAAAATCCTGAATGCTGAAACTGCTATTGCTTTTAACCTCGTCTGTTTAAAAGAGAATCTATTACCTGGCTATACTAACATATATATATATATATATATATATGAGAGAGAGAGAAAGATAACATATATGATAACATACATTACTGTAATAAGCCAAATGGTAGAGATATGTCATGTCAGATAATATATTGAACAATTAATTAACATCGAGGCAAAAATGTGTGGTAAAGCATTTCCCTCATGAGTATCGGTATATATAGAGTAGCTGGCAACCGTGAATAAACTTTCAGACTAAATGCTTCTCTATTCATGGTGATCTATAGTCGATTTTTCCTGTATCGATTGCTAAATTACCCACTTTCCTCCCCCGCACTGCATAATTTGAGTCTCGTTCAGCCTGTATTGCTATCCGACATTAGGTTGAGATTAGTATGGGTCTTCATATCCCTGCTCAGGCATATTGGCCCCATATGGGCCAAAAAATATGCGTAAAACAGGCTTTTCGCGAATATTTTACGGCCGGAGGCTGATGGCAAGAAGTTTTGAAGACGAGCAGTCAGTCCGCATCGTCCTACAACTGGGAGAGGGTGTGAGCCGCCACTCTCTCTCCATATGGAGTCCATAATCTCAAATGTGTACTACAAATTTCCCCTTCCTATCAAACTTTTGTTTAGCCCCAGAGTTCTGCCTTGTTGTCACCCAAGACCCTCAGCCATACACTCCACAGCCCTGCAACCAAATTAAGCCAGCTTATGTAATGTATGAGATATGCCTCACTTTTGTTGACCCTTTTTTTCACCATTTTTTTTTTTTATATATGACTTAATATTTACAGTAGTGTAATTTTCTCTTAACATAATATTAAGCATTAATTGTAGTTTATATTGGTAACAATAAATTTAAAATCCATCAATCAGTTTTCGGGTGAGAGCCGTTTAAAATGCCGGTCCCCATATGGGGCCACATTGCTAATTTTGTTACACTTCTGGAACATTACCTGAGCAGGAATATAGAGCTCTATACCAACACCTCTGCTACTTTTGGAACTACACATTACTTCCACTTCAGGCCTACCAACATGATTCAGGGGAAATCTTATGACCTTAACTATTCAGCTACGTTACTAATCTAATTGATTCTGATTAACTTGCACTAATGATGAACGCTAATAACGCTAATACCTAGAATCAATACAAATAATAATTACAAAAGCCAATGAAAAATCTGTTGGTATTACTTAGGAGCCGAGTCTAGTTTTTTCAGAGAGAGAGAAAGAGAGACAGCGAGAGCGAGAGAGAGAAACAAAATGGGAATGTTAATAATCGAAAGGTTTTGTTTTATGGCTATTATTAGACAATTTTATTCAGATTAGTAAGGGTATATGGAAGTCAGAGGGTTGATTGAGAGGGTTTTAGCCCTTTTACTTCACACAGATCCTTCCTAAACTGTATATTATCATCTAATTATAGCCAGGATAAACTGTCAAAATGCGTCAAAACCGTCAGAGGGTTAATTAACAAATGAAGGTAAACACGATACCCTTACTTACCGGTATGACATTGATAAAGGTGTGTGTATGTGTGTGTTTGCGCGTGAGTATGTATAGTGAAATATATTAATTAAAATATTTTGTTGATAGTTATAATTGGTATACAGGTGTGATAGGTTATTTAACCGACACGCTGAGCTTGAAGAAGCAGTTTAAGTCATAGGATGAGGGAAAACAGATAGGGGAGATCATTCCAAAGTTTACTTGTTGAGTAGAAGACTGGGAAAATCGGTTCACTCTTGGGTTAGAGAGTTGGACATAATAGGGGTGGGAGTGTATTGAAAGGCGGGTGTTCCCCAGTCTACGTAAGGGAGGAGGTAACTATAAACACCAAGAAAGCTCTGAAAAACACTGATTATTGTAATAGTGGTAGAAGAGTGAGAGATGCAACATTGCGGCATTTAGAGAGAGATTGCAGGAAATTAGTAAGAGGAAGTGAGTTGATGAGACAAAATACTTTTGACTCTACCCTTTCGTAAAGTGCAGTATGGGTGGAGCATTCCCATGCATACGAACAATACTTGATACATGAGCGCACTTTGCCCCTGTGCAAAGCAAGAAGCTGTGCTCACCTAACTTCTGAGAAGCTGTTTTAGATAGAGTGGAAATATGATCTTTCCAAGAAAGGTCAGGAGAAAAAGAAATACCAAGAATACTGAGATAAGATGAAAGGTTGATTTTTGTATTGTTGAAGAGTAAGAGGTACTGTTGTAGAAGATTGTGACGGGTAGATAAATGGAAAAATTAGGCTGTTGGAATCATTGAAACTAACAAGATTTTCTCTGCCCCAATCGGCATTAGTTGATAGATCAGATGATAAGCGTGCTATGGCCTCATCATGTGAGTTTTGGAGTAATTGCGTGCTGGGTTGTTGTGGATAACTACATGAATAGTGTAAGGTAGAGTCATCAACATTTGAGTGGGTAGGACTAGAGATATAGTTGAGAAGATCATTTGTGAATATTAGAAATAGAACTGGAGATAGGACAGAACCCTGAGGAACACCGGAATTGATAGGTTGAGGAAGTGAGCGATAGCCGTCCATAACTGCAGCTATGGAACGACCAGAAAGGAAATTAGAGATACAGGCACAGTATGAGGGATAAAAATCGAAGGAGGGTAGTTTAGAAATTAGAAATTTGCGCAGGACTCTATCAAAGGCTTTCGATATGTGTAGCACATTAGGAAAGGTCTTTACGAAGTCCTCAAAGGAGGATGACCAAGAGTTAGTAAGATAAGAAAGATCTCCAGTGGAGCCGCCCTTAACCCCTTCTGTACCAGCGACAGCAGGGAGCCGTCAGTAGATAAATCACTCCCCAGTCCCAGCGACGACAGGGAGCCGTCAGTAATGTACTTTCCTTGTAACTGCCAATATCAGGCAGTGCCAGGTACCACGATCGTTTGAGCGCTGTTTTAGAGTTGGCAACACTTCTCAGCTTATATCCAACCCTCTGCAGGCTGGGAGAGCCAGTATTCCTTCATATTTTGAGGTGGGAGGTTGTTCTATCTTGCTATTTTGGCCACATTGCTTGGGACTGGGGGGGACTTTTATTACTGTACCTTACCGTACAGTAGGGGTTAAGGAAACCATACTGGCGATCTGAAAGTAGATTATGGGAAGATAATTGCTTAAGAAATTTTGAATTAAAAATAGTTTAAAAACTTGAAGATTCAAGGAATGAGAGAATTTTTTTTTTTTTTTTTTTTTCCTATGTGAGTGAGGGAGGCAAAAGGCAGAACTGGCTATAGCGACTGCCTCCCCCATAGTTGAAAGAGTGACAGGGCCAAAATCAAGGGACGTTCGAGCCAAAATGCCTGGACACACGGAGTTTGAAGCAATTTAAGTCATAGGAAGAGGGAAAGACTGATTCTGGGAGAGAGTTCCAGAGCTCAGCTATTGAATAGAAGAAAGTTTAAGAGTAACGTTTCACTCTTGGGTTGGAGAGTTGCACAGAGTAGGGGTGGGATTGTGTTGCAAGACGGGTACCACGTGCCCTACGTAAAGGAGGTAGTATACACTGGGAAAGCTCTGAGGAACACTGATTATTATAGTAGCGATAGAATAGCGAGAGAGATGCAACATTGCGGCGGAGAGAGAGAGATTGCAGAGAGTTGGTGAGTGGACGGGAGTTAATGATACGAAAGGCCTTCCTTTCAACTTTGTCTAGGAGAGCGGTGTGAGAGGAACCTCCCCACACATGTGAACAATACTCGATACAAGGACGCACTATATGCCCCTGTACAGAGCAAGAAGCTGTGCAGGGGTAAAGAACCCCCTAAGGCGGTTGAGCACACCCAGCTTCTGGGAGGCTGCCTTAGCAAGACTGGTAATATGGTCCTTCCAACTGAGAGCAGAAGAAAAAGAGACACCAAGAATATTGAGAGAAGATGAAGGATTGATTTTTGTATTGTTGAAGAATAAGGGATAGTCTGCTGGGAATTCCTGACGGGTAGATAGATGGAGAAATTGGGTTTTGGAAGCATTAAAGGTAACAAGGTTTTCTCTGCCCCAATTGGAGATTGTAGTTAGATCAGAATTTAAGTGTTCTATGGCTTCATTCCGTTTGTCGTTGAGGAATTGCTGGCTTGGGCATTCTGAAAAACTAATGAAGTAGTGTAAGGTTGAGTCGTCTGCGTATGAATGGATGGGAATTGAGGTACAGTTGACAAGATCATTTATAAAAATTAGAAAGAGAATAGGAGATAGGACAGAGCCCTGAGGAACACTGGAGTTTATAGGGTGAGGAAGTGAGCGATGGCCCTTCACAACCGCAGCTATGGAACGGCCGGAAAGGAAATTAGAGACAATGGCACAGATGGAGGGATAGAAACCGAAGGAGGGTAGTTTAGAAATTAAAGATTTGTGCCAGACTGTATCGAAGGCTTTCGATATGTTTAGTGCAATAGAAAAAGTCTCACCGACGTCCCGAAAGGAGGATGACCAAGAGTTAGTAAGATAAGAAAGAAGATCACCAGTAGAGCGACCCTTAAGGAAGCCATACTGGCGATCTGAGAGCAGATTATGAGAAGAGTTTATTATGAGAATAGTTTCAAAAACTTTAGAAATACAAGAGATGAGAGCAATTGGACCATAGTTGGAGGGTTCAGAGCAGTCACCCTTCTTTGGGACAGGTTGAATGAGAGCAAACTTCCAGCATGAAGGGAAGATGTTAGAGGATAGACAGAGATGAAAGAGTTTGCCTAGGCAGGGAGTCAGCACGGAAGCACAGTTTTTGAGTACAACAGGAGGAACACCGTCCGGACCGTACGCCTTCTTAGTATTAAGCCCAGAGAGGGTAGAAAGTACATCTTTAGAAGAGATTAGGATATTAGGCATAAGTAAGAGAGGGGAGGGTGGAGAGGGAGGAATAGCACCGGAATCATCCAAGGTGGAGTTTCTAGCAAAAGTTTGAGCGAAGAGTTAAGCTTTGTCAGAGGAAGAAGTGATGGTTGTGCCATCAGAGTGGGAAAGGGGAGGGAAAGACGAGGAAGAGAAATTGTTGGAGAGGTTTTTGGCTAGATGCCAGAAAGCTTGGGAAGAGCTAGAGTTGGATAGTTCAGTGCATTTATTATTGATGAAAGAGTGCTTGGCAAGTCGAAGAACAGATTTGGCTTGATTCCGGGCAGAAACATAGGAAGAATGAGAGTCTTGAGTTTTAAGGCGTCGGTTCCGTTTGAATGCTTCCTCCTTATTGCGGACAGCAGTAGAACAGGCGTGAGTAAACCAAGATTTTTTAGCATTAGTCTGAGAGAAAGAGAATGGAATGTATGCTTCCATGCCCGATAGAATTACCTCGGTAATGCGTTCAGCACTCTCCGAGGGTCCCCGGCCACGGAAGCAGAAATCAATCCATGGGAAATCAAAGAAGTACTGCCGGAGAGCCTCCAAGTCGGCAGCGCTAAAGTGCCACAAGCGCCGCCTGCTAGGAGGATCGGGTGACCGTACTGGAGAGATAGGACAGGTGACAGAGATAAGTTTATGGTCGGAGGAGCCCAAAGGAGAGAAAAGATCGACAGTATGAGAAGAAGGGTTAGAAGTTAGAAACAAGTCAAGAATGTTGGGCCGATCTCCGAGGTGATCCGGGATACGGGTGGGTTGCTGAACTAACTGCTCTAGGTCATTTAGGATAGAAAAGACGTAGGCTTGTTCATCAGATGGGTCAGTAGTGTGAGAGGAGAGCCATTGGCGGTGGTGAACGTTGAAATCTCCTAAGATGGAGATTTCTGAGAAAGGAAAAATGGATAGAATGTGTTCCACTGTAGAGTTTAGATAGTCAAAGAATTTGGGAAAGTTGGTAGAGTTAGGGGAAAGATAGACAGCACAGAAATATTTAGTAAGAGAATGACAGGAAAGTTTGAGCCATAAAGTTGAGAATTCAGAGGAGTCGAAATCGGGAACACGAGAGCTAGTGAGTTTGTTGTGCACATATACACAACATCCGCCTTTGGCTTTGAAACTGGGATAGAGAAAGTAGGAGGATACAGAGAAGGGGCTGCTGGATGTTGCTACAGACACCTGAGTTTCGGTGAGGAAAAGAAGATCAGGTTTGTAGGAGGAGAGATGGTGTTCAACAGAGTGAAAATTAGAGGAAAGTCCGCGAATGTTGCAGAAATTTATAGAAAGAGTAACAGGCCGAGGTCCAGGTAATTTTGTGGGGTCGTCAGGGGAAGGTCGGGCTGGTGTGGGGGCCTTTATGATCCCCCCCCCCCCTGGGGACTCCGAGGCTGGGCTAAAACTATTGGACGATAGTTGAAGGGTTGAGAGCGGTTACCCTTCTTTGGGACAGGTTGAACGAGAATTTTTTTCCAGCAAGAATGGAAGACAGGGTGGAAAGAGTTTGCCCTGGCAGGGAGTTTGCTCCCTATACCTCCATCAAGCTTCAAAAATACCCTCAAGAGATAGATGTGAGCTTGATGGAGGTCTTGGGAGGAAACTAAACAAATAATAAAAAGATAAATCAATAATCAAATAAATAGTGCCCTCCACCCATAAGTGTTTGCAGTGTATACTATCTGTAAACTAATCAAGGTCAACATCAAACAAACAAATAGGCTATAAAGTAATATGGCTACTGATAACATATTTTTAGGTCATCCTTTGCATATCACAACTGCCTAGATATTTCGGCTCCAGTTTAGATGAGCGCGTTATCGTGTGCCGCTTGAAAAGAAGTGTTTGGAAAGCTATGCAAAAGGTATATCATATAACTGAAAGATTATATACTCTCTCTCTCTCTCTCTGGCTTTATAGGCAAGTCATTTGAGCATAAATACAAGGAAGTTATCCTAACTCTTTACAATTCCTTAGTTTGTCCTCTTCTGGAATGCTGCGTTCAATCCTGGTGCACTTATTACCAAAAAGATATAGACAAGCTAGAACGAGTTCAACGTAGAATTACCAAAATTAGACCTAGCCTAAAGAACAAACCATAAGGGGAGCGTCTTAGATAATTCAATTTATTTCCTTTAACCTAGCGCAGATTAAGAGGCAACTTACTTCAAGTGTTCAAAATCATCAAAGGCATCGACAATATGAACTGTAGTAAGTACTTCACTATCAACCAATCTAATTACACGCGGGGAAACAGTTACAAAATTATTGTAAAACGTTTAACTCGCACGAATCTAAGAATTTCTTCTTCAATCGAGTTGTCAACTTGTGGAATGGGCATCCCCGAGACATTATAGACTGCAGCACCGTTGATTCTTTTAAACTTCGCCTAGACAAATATTTTGCATCAAACCCGCGACTGACTGCATTTGTGAATGAATAACTTTATTTTATTCCCCCCCCCCTCAGATTCATCAAGGAGTATTGCGTATATTTATTACTAAGACGTTACTCTCTTTTTCCCAGATATACGAACGATCACTTATAACTGTGTTATGTTACTAACCCATCTGTCCCCTACTAACTTCCTAATCCTGCCACGGACATTAGTTCCATGGCAGAAGTACCAATTTGCCCTTACCCACTCTAAACCACTGTGTTGGACACTTGATCCTCAGTGTTTTGGATGACAACAAGCCTAGAGGGGTCACTAGAACTGTTGTTGCTTGATTTCCTTTGTACTCCTTTGTACTCTCTCACTCTCGCTCTCTCTCTCTCTCTATATATATATATATATATATATATATATATATATATATATATATATATACCGGTATATATACATACAGTATATATATATACAGTATACTGTACATATATTATTTCTATGTGGAGACAAAAGGTAGAACTGCCTGTAGTGAGTGCCTCCCTCAGAGTTGAAAGAGTGACATGGCCAAAATCAAGGGACGTTCGAACAAAAATGCCTGGACACACGGAGTTTGAAGCAATCTAAGTCATATAAAGAGGGAAAGACTGATTTTGGGAGAGAGTTCCAGAACTCAGCTGTTGAATATTAGAAAGATTGCAATAACGTTTCACTCTTGGGTTGGAGAGTTGCAGAGAGTAGGGGTGGGATTGTGTTGCAAGACGGGTGCTACATGCTTTACGAAGAGGGGGTGGTATACACTGAGAGAGCTCTGAGGAACACTGATTATTGTAATAGCGGTAGAATAGTGAGAGAGATGCAACATTGTGGCGAAGAGAGAGAGAGAGAGAGATAGACTGCAGATAATTGGTGAGTGGTCTTGAGTTAATGAGACGGAAGGCTTTCTTTTCTAGTGCTGTGTGAGAGAATCCTCCCCACACGTGTCAACAATACTCAATATATGGACGCACTGTGCCCTTGTACAGAGCTAGAAGCTGCGCAGGGGTAAAAAACCTCCGGAGGCAGTTCAGCACACCCAGCTTCTGGGAAGCTGTTTTAGCAAGAGTGGTAATATGATCTTTCCAAGAGAGATCAGAAGAAAAAGAGACACCGAAAATATTTAGAGTAGATGAAGCCATAATTTGTGTGTTTGTTGAAGAGTAGGTCGTAGAGTGCCGGATAAGGGCGACGAGTAGACAGATGGAGAAATTGAGTTTTGGAAGCGTTGAAAGAAACAAGGTTTTCTCTGTCCCAATTAAAGATAGTAGAGAGATCAGAAGATAGGTGCTTTATATATACAAACTTTTCTTGAAGGAGGGAGGAGTTTGATGGAGGTCTAGGGTGGAAACTAAAACATTATATAAAGCTATACAAATAAACAAATATATTCGCCCATCCTCCCTTAATCATTTGGTAGGATGCTTACAGTGAACGGTGAATTAACTGCAGCAATATTGGAATCTGATAATATCGATCTCGTAATGGTCCTTCTCCAGTCCCTCGCGATGATGTAGCATAAATCTTGTTTGCTTTTTGGTAGATATAATATTTATCTATTAATTTATGTTTTAGTTTCCTCGCTAGACCTCCATCAAGCTTAGAAAAACAACCCCTAGACCCCCTTTCAAGATAAATTTGTACATTTTTCGAGAGAAAAATGTCCTGGCTAAAGGCCGTTTTCTTTCTTAAATTAGAGGCTCGCTTTCGCTCGCCAGAACAAAATCGACACCTAAAGGGTACATAAGGTTTTAATATTGACAACAAAATGAGGCGAAAGGTCCCAAAATCACCAAACTAACGGAACGAACGTCTTAAAACCTCAATACTAAAATGCTAAACATGAGCTAAACATGAGGGAGAAGGGGGCCCAGAAAAAGCGAGTAGTACCCCATTCACCCATTCAGTACCAGAGACGTCTTATTCATCATATTCTGGCTACTATTAAACGATTTTATTCAGATTTGGAAGGACCTCTAGTAATAATAAGGCTTCAAACTACCTCAAGCAATCCTTTAACTACCACAGATCCTTCCTTAACGCATAGTATCGTCTAAATATAGTTAGAATGAAATATAACACACATCGCTGGTACTCAAAGGGTTAAGTAATTTTCCTTTATATAGCTGAACAGGGGGGCAACATCAACAGAATACTATCTAATTTAACTTAATTTCACTCCCAGCGCCAAACACCTCCCAATGAAACTTATGAAAGCATGTGATCGTCTCGGGATTCGAACCAAAGTTTCCTTAAGCTCGGTTCACACATGCACGAATTAACGTCCCGTCCGGCCACGACCAAAAATATAGGCAGGACGGCATCAATCTGGTGGCCCCATTGGTACACATGCACGAATTAACATCCCATCATTCCCCAACCCCTTTTGCTCGGTTCTCACATGCACGAATTAACGTTCCGTCCGTCCCCGACCCCTTAATTCGCCTGCAAACGAGCAAGGACGCCGGCAAAATCGCATATGGTCGGTACACGGACGAGCGGTGTCACCAGCTCACATGACGCGACGGTGACACATCGCCGACTCTCCTTGCAACGTTTTTTTGCCGCTGTTCTCATCCCGTTTGTCGGCGTCTAGACGCCGAATGCTCCCGTGGGTGTCACGGCCTGACACGTTTTGTGGCAGTTGCCCCGGCCCACGCTGACCATTTTATGCATGCATAAAATGGTCGCCGCCTCCCGCCCCCCCTTCTTGTGTGCTGGTGACACCACACGTCCCTGTACCGACCATAGACAATTTTGCCGGCGTCCTTGCCCGTTTGCAGGCGAATTAAGAGGTCGGGGCCGGACGGGATGTTATTTCGTGTATGTGTGAACCGAGCTTTATACAGATCTTAAACACTATAACCAATACACCATCAAGAAAGATATAAGATCTCCAACAATTATAATTATTTATTATTATCATTGTATATCTATCACTTATTGATGATTTATTCTACTTTATCTATATACCTACTCTTTTTTATTAGCGTTATATATATATAAAATACTTATTGATTATTTATTCTATTTTATCTATATACCTACTCTTTTTGACAGTGCACTTCTCGACCCCATGTTTGGTTGGGTTCATTGGATGATGAACTACACCAAGAGCTGGGAGGTTGGGAGGAGGTGGAGCCGGGGGAGGTGGTGCTGGACCCAAATGGTGCAGTTCTCCGGCAGCGGGATGTGCGGCGGCTGTGCGCGGAAGGACTAGAATGCGTCGACCCCACGCGCTTCGACGAGGGAGAATGCAACTGGTTTTCTGACACGTTTCAACTTCAGCAGTTTTTCAGAAAATCAAGATATTGTTTTTGTCAAAGTACAGAGAGATATGAACACAGTTTATTGAAGCAAACAGATGAAAAGTTAAAGCTACGAAATCAACGTTACCTCAGAAAATCTCCTAAAATATATGGAGATAATTTTGAGTTTTATTCAGAAAGTAAGTCAAAATTGCAAGACTATGCCAATTGATCACTTGAGAGTTTTAGGATATAAGGAATTTGGAACTGTAGACATTTAGGGGGAGACAGGCCGTTTTTCTGGTCCCCCTTCTGTTTCAAGTTTAGCCCCATTAGTTTTTAGATTTTAAGACGTTCGGTCCATTATTTTGGTAATTTTAAGACCTTTCACCCCATTTCTTTGTCAATAATAAGACTTTTCGTGTCACTTAGGTGTTAACTTTTTCCTGGCGAGCGATAGCAAGCCTGTAATTTTAGGGGAATCGGCCTTTGGCCGGGAAATTTTTCTATTAAAAAATTTACAAATTTATCTTGAATGAGTGTTTATTAACCCTTAACCATCGGCGCGCAACATATGTCGAGTTAAAGAAAACGTGCCCATATGCGGGCCTCGACAGATGTCGAGTGCAATTTTGAGCACGTAATGTGCTCTGAGAGAGAGCTGAGCGGTGCGAGGAGCATAGATTCCGCCTGACCGCTCGCCACCACCGCCGTGGGTCGACTGAAATTTATTACACCCTCCTCCACCCTCTCTCACTCGCTACACAGAGAATTATGTAAGGAAATTACCTTATTTTAGGATTTTTGCACTAGTGTTGCACGATCGTTGCAAGAGAACCAGTGGCCGTAGAAGGATGGTTCAGGTGTCATTGGAAAGCTATGTTTACGCCCTTTCAGGGATAGAAACTTGTATTATGCTCTGGGTCTTGTTTATGCATGAAAAAGAGCACGGAAACAACCCCATTTAGGGTAAAACCACCCGCATGGCGGGTAATAGAAGTTACCGACCCACCCGCTCGTAATGTGTTAAGGTTGATGGAGGTCTAGGGAGGAAAATAAACAAATATTATATTAATACATTAATGAACAAATAAATACGCCCATCCCCCCTTAACCCACTGAGCCCCAGCAAGTTATAAATAAATGTACCACCAGGGACCGACAGGATTTTATTTTTTTTCTTTCCAGAAACAATTGCGAATGGGTTAGGAATGAAGGAAAAACCACAAAAAAACTATCAAAAAGGTCAAAAATTGGTCCTACGGAGCCCCCGAAAACGAATTTTAGAAGAGTAAAAAATTGAAGGCAAGAACACCCAAAAAACATTTTTTGCACGCTCACGTGCACGCGGTTGGACTTTGAGAGTGTTCAACCATCGCCAAGGTTGCGTGGGATACTTACACAGTTCCCATACAAATCTGAGCCCTCTAGGTGCCATAGGACCGGAGTAATTGGGACTGGAGTACAGTGACGACACGTTGTCGTCGCTGGGGTTTAGCGTTACATACATTGACGACGACACGTTGTCGTCGCTGGGGTTCAGTGGGTTAAGAGAATGACCAGCAAAGATATGGTTCTAGTGTATATAAAAACATAAAGTAAAATTCAATATAGTTTCTATCCATGCCACACCTACATTATTATTGCATTTCGATGTGAGTATCCTAGGTTCGAGTCCTTAGAGTGCTACATGTATTTGTTGATTTCTTTAATTGAGTTTAGAAGTAAAGTTGGTTGGTGAAGATTTTTTTGTTTAATATATCGATGTTTACGGCTCAACTTCTTAATTGCCTGAAACTTGCAAATGGTCAATTGTTAAAATTTCCTAAAAACAATAATAATAAATGGTACAATGACTCTGTTGCGTCTTACGATGAAATTGATTATACGTATTATCCTCATTACCATAATCCTCATCATCCATTAGGATTCCACTGCTGGACGATGGCCTCCCTTAACCCCGGGAAAGGAGATGGTCCTTATAAGAGGTTTGGTGGGCAAAGGCGAGGGTCCTCTTAACCCTTTCACTGCGGGTGACGTTCTGGAATGTTTTGGCAAGTTACAGCAATTTCCAGGCTTTAAAAGCCTGTAAAAAACGTAAACATCGAGTGTCAGTGGGTGGGAGCGTGAGGGGCCCACCTCCGACCCTCAGAGCACCGAGCAGCTCACTGAGCTTGGCTGTGTCTCGGGCGAGTCTCTCTCTGTCTCTCTCATCAGTGTAGCCAAGCGAGCGAGTGTTACATAATAGCGGGGTTCCCGCGTTTCACTGGGATCACGGCGGGTGAACCAGACCACGTATACGGTCCGTTCTGGTGTCATTTTGAAGCTATTTTCGCCTAGTTTTCGGCAGAATACACTTCATTTAATGCAGATGCTTGATTTATCATTCAGGAGTGCCTGAATATGCCCTAAATAGCCCAAACATAGCCGAAGCCAAAGGGTTAAGAGCCAAGGCATAACAAAAAAATCAAAACACCCCACTGGCATTCAAAACAAAGCAATATATGATTAGGTAGATAATTCCCCTCTATACCTCCTATCACTCCTCCACATGTGTCCCAAACCCCCCCCCCCCTTTCCCCCTCTTCAGTTATCCGGTATTTTCCATATTATTCCCGATATTTATTTCCTCTAATCTCTCAGTAGGCTACCATACGAGACATGAGAGAGGGAAGAGGTATGTCTCTCGTCGGTCAGGGTCAGATTATGACCGTGGGGCTAAAATATACGTTCTTCACCAGCCAACTGCTGTTAACACTTATTTTTTGGCTTTACAATGTTCAAATGTTCATATTAAAAGTAAAATAGGCATTTGTGAAGAAGTAATTATGTTATATGCAATATGGTAAATATGACGATTTTTGTCAGAAATGAAGCAAATACCTTCGCCTGGCGGGACCTTTGAAATACCATGGCTTCACCGTTCTTAGGTTAAGGCCCATTAGTTTGGAGATTATAAGACTTTACGCCCCATTCCTTTATCAATATTAAGAATTTTCGTGCCATTTAGATGTCGATTTTTTCCTGGTGAGCTATAGCGAGCCTGTAATTTTAAATTTCTCTATCGAAAAATGTACAAATTTAACTTGAAAGCGGGTCTTAGAGGGTGTTATTTTTTAAGGTTGATAGATGTCTAGGGAAGAAACTACAAAATAATAAAATAAATATAAAACAATGAGCAAAAAAATACGCCCATCTCCCCTTAACCATTTCCATGACTCCCAAGACTTTGCCAGTCATTGCCATGTAACCCCTGCAGGTTTATTCTATCTTGTCTCCCCCTTCTTATCTGGAATAATAGACTTGTCTTTTGCTGTCACTTTTTCCTTTTCTAGGGCTCCAGTCATTTTTTTTTTTTTTTTTTCTATATTCCAACTTACTTCCTCTCGGGCATAGGCTGAGAGCCTTAACATTCACCGCTTTACAATGAACAGTGAAGCCTGTGAGGTCTTGTTCCAGTCTAGGGAGTGAGACACGTGAAGCACGTAGAGTACAACGAGCACCTGCCATCTTGCCTTCACATGAGGCACGGTGCTCACTCATGGCCCGAAACGACCCCATCTCTGAAGCCACCTCGTTCCCGTGCTTCACTGTCTCACCCCTACACTCGGACTCTCACACTTACACACACACACAACGCCACCTGTTGAGTCTATTATAGTCTGTTATAGTCTATTTGCTGTAAGTAGGCAAGAAATCATGATATTTATCCTCTGTAACTCAAAAACGACTAGAGTAATCGAGCTAATATTTATACCAAATAGGAAGAGTCAGTCAAGGAATAGATGTGGAAATTTACAGCCAATTTGCTCCAGCTTTTTTTGAGTTCCAGAGGATATAGGTCATGATTTCTTGTCTACTTACAGCGAATAGACTATAGTATGTTACTCCACCTTTTGTCCTCTCTTCTTGCTACATGTCCTGTCCATCTACACTGCTGCTCTTTTATTATTTGTATTATTACTGTGTCTTCATTAGTTAGGTTTGTAATTGATGATTAATGTTAAGAACGGGGTGTTACTTATGTCCTTGACTTTGGTTTGCTCTCTTGCTCACGATGCTCTCTTTTCTTTCTATCTCTAAGTGGTATTCCTAGCATTGATCTTTCCCTTGCTCTCTGTGAACAAATAAGCTTATTCTTCATTGTTTTTGTTAGTTTCCAAGTATCAGATCCATAGATTTAGAAACTACACAAAACAGATTTATATAATTGGTTATAATCACACTGGTTATAAACGTTATGCTTATAGCATATTGGTGGTGTACACTCAGATACCAGTCTCTAGCCCGCTCACAAATATTCCTGGACTTAACCTATTTCTAACTATGGAAGGATAACTGTATAAATCAACTTAACAGTATGTTTTTCTATAAATCAATTACACAACTATATATACTATTTATTGAAAAGAAAGTTCTATCCAAAAAATAATCCAGATAGTTATAATTACATAAAGAAAAACATAATTTTATGTGGTCCCCGATTTTGCATGAGTGGGCTATGGTATCCGAGCATACCTTTCATGATGTTCCTCTGTCTGCCTAATGTATTCCATCCTAGAGCGATTCGCCTTTTTATTGAATTTGTATTGTCTTCCGTTAGTTTCAATACTTGGCCGAGATATTTGTATTCTTCTACTTCCTCTAGAATATCGTTTTCAATACTAATTATTCTACTTTGAGCTTTATCATTGTGAATAACTTTGGTTTTACTCTTGTTCATCTTAGACCTTATTTGGGACTTTCTTTAACGAGATCAGTAAGCATTTCTTGGAGCTTATCTGAAATTTAGACAATGTCATCTTCAAATCTAAATTGATCAAATCATTCCCCGCCTACAATTTGCGGGGAGATAACATTTTGAAACAAAGGCTCGGATGCATCTTATTCTGGGGACGGAGTTAATCATAATTCATCATAATTATAAGCTTGTGACAACACCAGAAATTCAGATGTATGCTTACTTTAATTAAGGACTGTCAGATATACTACATTTATACTTCCAAGAAGGATTACCTTGGCTGGGTGGCATCGCCACAAATTTGAGATACTCACAAAATGGCAATCGCCTTTGCGGGATAACCTAAATATGCCGAAACCAGCTAACCTCATTAAACCAACTAAATCCACGTTCATCGGCCACTAACAGTAAGATACAAATAGATTTTCTTCACAGCTACGGGGTTACATGTTCAAATGATGACAAAGTGGGCTAGTTAAACCAAATTTGGCCGGGAAAGCTTGGAAAATGCCACCATTGAGATGGCACTCTTGGCAGCCCCTCCGATACTACTTTAGTGAAATAAATGGAAATCAACACTTAATTTTAGGTTTACACAACATAATCAAGAATATCCTACCAATAAATTACTACTCCTAATAATCAAAAGCTAAGGGTTACTAACACCAGTCGAGGGAAAGCAATGGCCCGGGGAAAGGAGAGGCGGACTACCTTTTCCTCTCGGGGTTCTGACAGAAGGGGCACATGGCCGCTTTGGGGGGATTTTGCACAGTATATTTGCGGGTGAAAGTTAAGATGGCGTGCCTCGGGATTTTAGCGGTTATTTTCACCAGTTACCATTTACTCTAAATATTGTATGGGGAAAGACTTTAAGGTTATTGTCTTTTCCGTTGACCGTGTGATGTCTTTCCTTTCTTCTCTCAGCCTCCTTAACAATATTTGAGTTCCTTTCCCTCTAACTCTATCTGTTTTCTACTTTAGTAGAGAGAGAGAGAGAGAAGGCGGGTAAGCAAACAGATTGACACCATGCAAGTCATATAATTACATTCGGATCACCACCGGAGACAGAACCAAGGTTCAAATCCTAACTTTACAGTCTTACAAAATTACGAATGAAGTTTTTCAAATAATATTTTTATCCTTAAAGGTGAATTCCAGGGATGAAACCTATTCAAACTACAATGTCCATTGGGATCTGCTTGGTTTTAGGTAGATGATACTGAAGAACTTTCATCAATTTGTTTTAACAATATAGAAATATAGCTTATCTAAGTTATTTTATGTGGCGCGAACTGGCGTGTTTACCATGACGTAACTGTAGCCAATGGCGGGAACTCTCGACATGGGAAATGGGTGAATCTGTGTTTTTTTTTTATTTGAGAAACTCTTATAATTTGTATGCATGTTTACAGCTCAACATTTGGCTTTACCACTGTCTGGTCAAGGGACCACAATATATAAATTGAACAGAAAACGATATTATCATTACGAAATAGGCCTTAGAACCGAGTTCCCTCATCTCTGGACCAGGCTAAACATGCATAAACACCATGTATGTTAATTGCTGTCGAGCTGGGCTTATT
This sequence comes from Paralithodes platypus, assembly GCA_032716605.1. Classification (NCBI taxonomy): domain Eukaryota; kingdom Metazoa; phylum Arthropoda; class Malacostraca; order Decapoda; family Lithodidae; genus Paralithodes; species Paralithodes platypus. The sequence continues at coordinate 4,101,495 of CM064494.1, forward strand.
TCTTGATGTGCACCAGATCATCAGGACGTTGGTCGATGTTTTGAAGAGCTTGAGTATTGAATTGAAAGGTATTAATTACGAAAAACAGACCTCACTGTTCAAGACGCATATCTTGTTTACAAACGGCGTCTCTACACAATGGAGTCACTTCAGCTGGCTGAAAATGCCAATTCGTCACCAACGCCTATATATATTAGTATTTTGTTCTGGAGTTTAATGGAATTATATCGATATTGCCCATATACATAAATTACAGTATATTATTCATGCCAAGTTATGACCCTGCATTAATCTTCGGTTTTTCGTTCAACCCTGTAGTTCACCTTTAAAAATTTGTGTATGTATGTATATACCCAGGCACATACCCTATAGCTGGGGGAGGCCGACTTGAGACAGTGCTTGAACTGAAACAACATTTAAAGTTCCAATTCTTCGGGTCCGAGACCACTTTTGCGTTCCCTCGCCCCTTTCTCTGTCTCGTCTAGTATTTTGTTATTTTTTTTGTTTTTCATGGGGAGGAGGATTCCTGGCCGCCTGCACCCGAAGTAGGAAAATTAGTACAGGAAAAGAGATAGACTGAAACGGCTAAGGTTGGGTAAAGGATGCCAAACCTCACTCTGGACAGGACCAGGCCTCACCCAACAAATACATACAATATATGCTAACATATATACCTCCCAAGCTTCATTAAATTGTCTAAATGTAACTGAGCACAAATATATATGACGTCACTGGCAGTGACGTGCACATACATTGAAAAGGGCAGGGGCTCAGTTGAAAAAAAGGTCACTCCCCCAAATGTTTTATATTAAATCTTTATTTTTTCTATCAATCGTCAATATTTACATTAATACAAGAAGTGTGTGGCCCACCAAAATCGGTTCACTTCATTTCGGTCTTTTCCGCTTATTCTGATCTACTGTATATAACTATGAATTACAGCTGTACTGTACATATAACGTATTGCATTAGCTATTAGGAATAGAATAAATCAACGACGAACTCGCAGCGCTAGTCAAATATTTAGTTTACTAGGCTACTAATTGTTATAAGTAGCCTATAGGCATTTTACCTAGCCTCTCAAGAATGCGTTAAATTTTTAATAATATCAGTAAAAATTAGGCCTAGGCCATTAGTTTTTTTTTGTTCTGCATTGAATGATAAAAGCAACTAATTACTTTTATAACACATCAAATGCTCATAAAGTGATATACAATCATAAAATACTCACTGTGAGTCATCAACAGGATAAGCGGCAGAAGGATCTATCGTAATTATTCCGAGGAACAGAGGAGAACTGAAACCAGTTACAATGTGCAGGCAGCTGGCTAATGCGACGGACAGTAGGCAAGCAACCCCAAGAAAAAGCAACCCCAGAGAAAAAAATAAAACCCCATTCATAGAGTTGCAAAGCGAATCTATGCAAAATATACTGTTTTATCTTCACAAGCATCAACTCATCACCTTTGAATATAAACAATATGGAAAAAACTACAAAGGATTTTTTTTTTTGTTAACGAACGGCGGGTGCCAAACCTTGAAAGGAGTTGAAATACCCGCTAGCCCCCCGCCAAAGGCGGCTTTCTAGGGCCTCTCCTAGATGATGCTGAGAGGATTGGGTTCTAGTCATGTGGTAATGGGCTGGTCTATCAGAGTGAGAGCTGAGCGATCTCTGCCATACCCATAGCTTACTCTGACTGATCCTTTTACTTATATATTTGCAAGATATCAAGTGACGGCGTCTCTTCCGTGAATTAACCTCCCTACTGCCAACCTCTAGCCAAAGCGTCACATTTTTCCTTTGCCCCTCAACTTTCCCTTCATAATTGCTGAGGGGCACAGGGCCTTGGGTGGGGCTTTGGTTTCCCGGGCGTTTCCGCACCCTCCTCAGCTCCCCGCCTTAGAGTGGCTTCGGTCACCTGGGCTTTATTAGTGGTAAGCAGGGAGGGTTTTGTGGGGGCGCTCGGTTATGGCCTTGGCCTTGCTCGGGACCTTGGGGCTGCTCGGCCAGACAGCCTGGGGAACAGCAACAACAACTAAAAAGGATAAGTTGGTGATATAATATAATTTATACAAGCAACATTTCCCCCCATGTGCCAGGGGGCCTCTACCCTCCCTTCAGCCCCTGTGAATTACAAAAAACATGTACCTAGAAGGCACATTAACCCCTTCTGTACGGCACCCGTCATATGACGGGCGCCATTTTGAGGCTATAATGAGACCTGAGAAGGAAAGCCAGCTGTTGCAGGAAGCGCGGGGGGGGCGTCAACCGCAGCCTATAGTCTGCGGGGACACACTAAGGTCTGAGAGAGAGAGAGCTCGCACATGTGCAGCGTCACACATAGCAAAAACAGCAAACAATTGCCCACTTTTTACCAATTTTGGCCTTCTTTTGTGTAATGCCCTGTACCCGCAAAATCCTGCAATCACAAAACTACCCGAGTTGACGTCTGGGATAGCGTAAAATAGTCGTCGAAGTCTAAGAAACCCACCACGTGAATCACCATGAGACTTTCACCTGGTTCTTTCAAGGAAAACTAAGGTTGCTATCCTATTGTACATCCGTGGTAGTACAGTTGATTACGCGCAAGTCTGGTAAACCCACTGAGGTTCCTAACCAGGGTTTGAAGCCATGCCAATCTGGGTCAAACCTACTGAGGTCCCTAACCAGGGTTCGAAACTGCACCAGGCCACTGGGCAGGCCTGGGTATTTTTGGGAGGGTTAAATTCCCTTCTCGCCCAGAATTTCAGTTTGCAAGATAACCATGCGTCGTACAGGGATGATTCATGTGTCATTGGAAAACTCTATCGTTGTACTGTACTTTCAAGGATAGTTAATTGTATTATTCTCTTTCTCTTGCTTATGCATGAATATTAGCATGGAATAAAGGTAATTTTGGGGCAATATGCCCGCTCCACAGGGGTTACTGTAACAGTAATATAACGTATTATTGTGACTAAAAGGGCACTTATATATGAAGAAGGAAAAGTGCAGGGGCTCAAGCACCCCTACCCCCCCCCCCCCCCTTGTGCACGTCACTGGTACTCACTGGTACTGAATGGGTTAAAGCATGGACTCTCGCCTGACTGTCCGTGGTTCGAGTACCGGTTTATAGTAAACACATTAAGTAACTCATATGTATTTATGAAATATATTTAATATATTAAGTATATATATATATATATATATATATATATATATATATATATATATATATATATATATATATATATTTTTTTTTTTTTTTTTTTTTTTTTTTTTTTTGCAGAAACTCCCACTCGGCCCAAAATGGATGACTTGGAGGTGGTTGGGGAGGTTGGCCGAGGGAGTTACGGAAAGGTGTTACTGGTGCGACGTGTTGGCTCCTCACAAACTAAACTCGTTCTCAAATGTGTAAGCTTAACCCTTTGAGTACCAGCAACGTGTGTTGTATTTTATTCAAACGATATTATGCAGCTTTGGAAAGACCTCTAGCAGTAATTAGGCTTCAAACTATCTTAATCAATCATTTTAGTTTCCACAGATCCTTCCTATGCTGCATAATACCGTCCAAATATAGCTAGACTAATATATAACACACGTCGCTGGTACTCAAAGGGTTAATAATATCATTAGTTAGTTAACTTAAAAATTTAATTTTGGATTAATTTATGGTTTTAATTATAGATCTAATTATAGATTTAATTATTAATTTAATTATATAAATGTGATCTATGTTCCGTTAGTTTGGTGATTTTGAGACTTTTCGTCTTATTTCGTTACCAATATTGAGATCTTTCGTGCCATTAAGGTCTCGATTTTTTCCTGGCGAGCGATAGCGAGCCTGTAATTTTAGAAGGGATTTTTTTCTATCGAAAAATGTACAAATTTATCTTGAAAGGGGGTCTAGGGACTGTGTTTTTGTGGCTGTATCGCCATTCTGTAGGCTATCTGTATCTCCATTTTGTATCTGTATCTCCATTCTGTATCTGTATCTCCATTCTGTAACTGTATCTCCATTCTGTAACTGTATCTCCATTCTGTATCTGTATCTCCACTCTGTATCTGTATCTCCATTCTGTATCTCTATCTCCATTCTGTATCTGTATTTCCATTCAGTAACTGTATCTCCATTCTGTATCTGTATCTCCATTCTGTATCTCTATCTCCATTCTGTATCTGTATTTCCATTCAGTAACTGTATCTCCATTCTGTATCTGTATCTCCATTCTGTATCTCTATCTCCATTCTGTATCTCTATCTCCATTCTGTATCTGTATTTCCATTCAGTAACTGTATCTCCATTCTGTATCTGTATCTCCATTCTGTATCTGTGTTTGTTCTTTCCACTCACTAAACATAACGGTTTCCATATTGCAGTTGGGTCTGAGTACATAATTAGATTGATATACAAAATTCGAAAATGGTTATTAATCGTGATCGTGTATTCAACCTTTCTGTGTGGTGGTGTAATGGTTTAGAACTTTAGATGCTTATGTTCTGGGTGTGGTGTCCCGAGTTGGAATCCCGGGAGGACCATATGCTTTCATTAGTTTATTCAAGTGCATTGGGGTTTGTAATTGATGATTAATGTTAAGAACGGGGTGTTACTTAAGGGGAGATGAACGGGGTGTTACTTAAGGGGAGATGAACGGGGTGTTACTTAAGGGGAGATGAACGGGGTGTTACTTAATGATGAACGGGGTATTACTTAATTTCAGGTTGAGTTACAGGGCTGCGGACCGGGAGCCGTAGAGTCCGCGCGTCAAGAGGTCTCTATCCTGGCTAGTCTGAGGCATCCCAACATTGTGTCTTATAAGGTAGGTCGTCATAATATATTGGGTCAGATTGGCTATAGTCTATTCGCTGTAAGTAGGCGAAACATCATTAACTCTATCCTCTGTAACTCAAAAAGGGCTAGAGCAAATTGGCTGTAAATTTCCACATCTATTCCTTGACTGACTCTTCCCAAATGGTAGACATATTAGCTCGATTACTCTAGTCGTTTTTTAATTACAAAGGTTAGAGCTTATGATGTCTTGCCTATTTACAGCGAATATACAGTAGACTATAGATATGCTTGGGGGCATTTTTAGTATGGCCACCCTCAAAGGGGAGTAAGGCGTCCGGCAATAGATAGATAGATAGATTTAGATAGTATCTTTTTATAATTTTAATAGTTTCCTCCCTAGACTGCCATCAACCTTAAACAACACACGCCCAAGACCCTCCTTCAAGATAAATATGTAAATTTTTCGATGGAAAAATGTCCCGGACGAAGGTCGGTTTCTCTTAAATAACAGGCTCGCTATCGCTCGCCAGGAACAAAATCGACACATAAATTACACAGAAAGTTCAAAAGGTCTGAGACACCCCAACATTGTGAAAAATAAAGTAGGTCATATTGTAACCCTCCTTAGATCAGTCGTTTTTCTGTTCCCCCTTCTTCCTCATGTTTATCCCCATTAGTGTTGATATCGTAAGTCGTGTGGCTCATTAGTTTCGCGATTTTAACACTTTTCGCTCCATTTTGTTGTCAATATTATGACCTATCATGCCATCTAGGTGTCGATTCTTTTCCTGGCGAGAGAAAGCGAGCCTGTAATTATAAGAGGAACCGGCCTTTGGCTGGAAATTGTTTCTACCGAAAAATTTACAAATTTATCTTGAGGTTGGGTCTAGGGGTGTTTCTCAAAGTTTGAGGGAGGTCTAGCGAGGAAACTAAAAAATATATGAACAAATTAATTAATAGACCAAAAAAGCTGCCACTATCCCCCTTAGCACTTTGAGTAGCCGCGACGTTTGATTTATTATGTTCTAGCTTTATTCAGACGATATTATGCAGCTTAGGGAGGATCTATGGCAATTTGAAGGGTTGGTTGAGATAGCTTGAAACCTTATTATTGCTAGAGGTACTTCCTAAGCTGAATACAATCATCCAATTGTTGCCAGAATATGATGAAAAGGACGTCCCTGGTACTGAGCAGGTTAACCCATAATTATTTTCTTCAGTATAAAAAGGGCCTCCAGCAATTAACAGGCTTCGAAGTATCTCACCTTACCCTGTTTACTACCACAGATCCTTCTTAACCTACACAAAAGCGTCTAGATGTAGCTAGAATAAACATAAAACGACATCGCTGGTACAGAAGGGGTTAACCCCTTCTGTACCAGCGACGTATTTATTATAATACTTGTCCATACTTTCAATTCATGAGCATGGACAGTCTAAGTTTAAGTGTAATCTTAAAGGGCATAGCGAATGGGGTCAGATATCCTCATTATCATAAATGTTAGTGTACAGTATACCTCTTATGTGCAATAATAGTCGTCAGAGTTTCTTATAAATGTAAATATAAAAAAATTAGTGTTCTGGACGGTAGTGGCAAGGGGCATTTCCGAGCCCATCGTGACGTGTATTAGGGCATTGGGGTACTCATAGAATAACACAATCGGTCAAAGAGCTTCAGGAGTCAGGTCACTGGCCACCATTTTGATTCACAGCATCTCTGTTAAGTAGAATACTCCAAGCTGTGAAAGCAGTACAAAGATGGACAGATATCTAAAAGAGGGGCATGAAAAATTGTACGGGCAGCATAAGTTTAATGGTAAAATGTAGAAATAATGGCAAGCTATCGAATAATGCACTGTGAATGTGAAAATAAAGGATGGAATATTTTGACATGTTGGCCGTACGCTGTCGCTGTCGTAGTAGGAAAGTGCCTGTCTACCGCTAGAATAAACACTAGTGTTGCCATATGAATAGAGTTGCCAATACGTATTTATTTATGCTTAACGACACCAAAATATGAATAATTGTGTTGATAGATACTTTTTGGATAGACACATCTTTCACTCATGTGATATTATACTGTATATCAAATACTGCCTTCACCTTTCTTCATCATGTACGAAATACATCAAGATAAGTTAAATATAGGCAATTCAAAGCAGATTTATTTCCCGCGGTCAAGTTTCTCTCTCACAAACAAAAGAGAGAGGCGATAGGGTATGCCATCAAGCTCCTAAAGCTTGAAATATTTTCCACGGCTTTGTTTACTATTTTAGATCAAAATTTAAGGCAAACCAAGACAACTGTGCAGTATCAATCATGCTTTAACATGCTTTAGACAGTGATAAAATGGAATGGGATTTTGTATGAGCTATGCCTTTTAAGTACTATGTTTGCAGGATTAAGAATCATAATAATATGATTAAGTATACTGTAATTGGGAAGAATATTGTGAGCTCAGGTATAAGACAGATGTGTGTTCTAGCCCCTACACTTTTCAACACTTGTGTGGACTGGTTACTGGGCCAGCCAATTGGGCGGAGTCGCTGCGGAGCTGATATAGGCAATTTCAGAATCACAGATCTTGATTTTGCAAATGATGCAGTGATCCTAGCGGAGACGTTGGATGTCCTGGAGGCACTCCACGAGGAGTCCGAACCACTGGGTCTAAAGGTCTCTTGGGCTAAAACCAAAGTCCAAGCATTTGGTGACTTGTTGGATGATGCCGTTCAATCTGTTCATGCATGTGGTGAGGACTTGGAGATCTTGGATAAGTCTACCTATCTTGGCAGCGTGATTCACAACAGTGGTGAGTCGGGCCATGATGTAAATCGTCGCCTCGGCTTAGCATGGGGTGTTATAGATTCTGTTACGACCTGGCACTCGGGTACACAAGGGCTCTCAATCAGGACTCTAATACGGCTCGCTGCCACAACGGAAACACACGATCCCAACCCCTGAGTACTGCCAGCCGAACAAAAAACACCAATACCCTCCAGAGTTCAATCTGCTATAACGGGGTATACAAGAACTCGGTACTAGTGTTCAACAACAGACTAATAAAGAGACAGGAATTCTCTAGTCTGGTCAACAATCAAACAAAGAAGTAAGAAACAACAACACCAAAGAATAGTGTTGGCCGAAGCCGAAGTAATCCACCCTTGACTAAGAACTTAAGAAGTCCTCCACCCTCTACTTCGGATCGGCACTATTACGTTACGTTAATTAATAGTCCTTAAGCATCGAGCAAGGAATCTTCTGAAAAAAGTTAGATGCTTCTCGGATGCTCGTAAGAAGTACGTATCGGATTTTGAACAGTAATTCAATAAGAAAAACACTGGCAATTAAATACTATTACAGGTTTAAATTGGCATAAGAATAATTAAAAGAATATGCAATAGTAAATGGCAAACATTAAAAAGAAGTACTCCGCAAATGCAACGGCAATAGCCTACTCGGATTGTGCTCGTGGGCCACTAATCACTAAAGTAGCCAAGCTTGCAACACATGAAATCAATAGTGCATAAACAATATCATACATAAGGAAAGCTTCAATACTATTCTGTATCTACTAATCGAGTAAAGTCTAGCTGGGGTACTGTGGGCAAAAGGTAGCAGTGACTGAGCAAAAACGGCTCGTAGCCTAGCGAAGTCCTCACAACTGTTTAAAGTATTACGTTAACACTAACAAGTGCACTTTGAGAAATCCAGATCCCTTGTATCTGGTTTTCTCCCGGCTCCTTGACAAAGTAAAAACAAGCTGTTAATAAAATACAGGGTGGTTAGGCTCTTGCCCTCACGCACTGTAAATTATTAACTCAACACAGTCAGCCGCGAAGACAACCTAGGCTTCACTGAACCGAAACGAGTATGCAGGTTTATCGCTTAACCACTGCATCAAACAACAACTCGTAACACAGAAAAGCCTTACCCCAGTCTAGCATTACCTAGACTAGCAGAAACCAGCAATAATAATAATAACACACAGGGAAATGCATAGACAAGTGCAACAAACATAAATCAATCCTATTCTAAGTTAACCCTTCCAAAATAGGCTATCTAATAGGCATGTATCTCATGAGAACTCAAGCGATAATACGTTGGCTGACTAGCTCTGCACCAACGGGACCATGGAAGTTAAAAAGGGTAGGGAAAAGAGGAGATAAGAATGTAAGGTAGTAGAGAAAGTTCACATCAGTCAGAAGAATATATATAGTTAGCAAGGGAAATGAGAAGTCGCTCTGCCTAATGAGTTCTGATCAAAAAATGGCTAGACTTCCCTTTTTATACTCGGCCCTCTAGTGAGCCCAACGTGAACTACTAAGGACCGCCCACTGACAATCATTACGTAATTTCTCTCTCTCCTCTGGGATAGACAAAGGCTTTCCTAGCACTGAGGGGAGGGGGGAGGGGGGGGGGAGTGCTAGTGAGTTAGGCCCACCTCCCGCATGGCGCACCCACTGACCCCCAACTGTGGCTGCCGCTTCTCCCATCATTACAAATAAGTTTTACACACAATACTTATAACTAATGATATAAAATAGAACTCGTTGACTCAGATGAAACCAAAATACATATTCATATTACTTATAGTACAACGGCTCACATGAACTAAGTTAGGAAACTCTACATAGACTACAGCCAAAGTTCCTGCCCTGACGATCCTAGCGAGAGTGGGGCATGACTAGGCGTTCTGTACAGCATGCTCACACTGGACATGCGTCACACCTCCCCCAAGATTTTACTTGCTCAACCCTGAGCTAAAATCTGACAAACACAGAACCCCATCAAGCCCCTCACACCCAGCGACCCAGCGACCGCATGGCACTAAAACAAAGCTGAGTTTATCACCAAAACGCATCTTATTATTAACCAAAAATTCACATTTTATAACTCCTCCCAACAATAGCAAAAAGACACAATATCATGCTCCCAGAGCGAGCTTACAGCAGCTCAGCCGTTTGATAGTTTGTGGACTACTCAAACTCTATAGGCTATGACAAACTTATACGATTACCTATATCAAAAGAAAGAGTTTTTTATATGATTTTTATATTTTAATATGTTTTTCCCGGCTGCACTATAAGGGCAGCCTATTTTCCTCCACTCAAACCCACACACCTGTGATAGCCTACGACTGATCATCCACCCTTGATAAACAATCCGCGATCACATTGTCACATCCAGCAATATGACGGATGTCCAGGTTATACTCCTGCAACATCAAAGACCACCTGGTCAGTCTCATATTGTGATTGTGAAATTGATTCAGGAATCTCAAAGGGTGATGATCAGTGTAGATAACCACGACTGGGCCATAGGCTGGAACATACACCTCGAAGTGCCTGAGCGACAGCACAATCGCCAGTAATTCCTTTTCTATTGTAGAATAGTTCTTTTGTGCAGCATTGAACTTCTTAGAAAAGAAACTTACTGGGTGTTCCACACCTTCATTGTCTGTCTGTAGCAAGACGGCACCAGCCCCTACACCACTAGCATCTGTTGCCAGCTGAAAAGGCCTGTTAAAGTCTGGGGCCCTGAGTATCGGGTGAGTACATAGCAAATGTTTCACCAAAGTGAAAGCCTTTTCACACTCAGGTGCCCACAAAAACTTTTTGTCTTTAGATAACAAATCTGTGAGAGGTGCCAACACCGTTGAGTAACCTTTTATGAAGCGTCTGTAGTAGCCTATCATACCCAAGAATCTCATAATCTGCTTCTTGGTTGTTGGGTGCGGAAATTTATTGATAGCCTGTACCTTGTTCTGAGGAGGGCACACCTGTCCCCTTCCCACTACAAACCCAAGGTACTGCACAGTGGCTTTTACGAAGTCACACTTTGCCAAATTTACTACCAGACCTGCTTCACTAAGTTTCCGGAACAAGGTCTCAAGGTGCTCACAATGGCTCTCAAAGTCGTCATCATAAATGATTACATCGTCCAAATATACGGTGCAATTTGGAATGTCCTTTACAATTTCATTCATCAGGTTCTGAAACGTTGCTGGTGCATTCTTAAGCCCGTAAGGCATAACATTGCACCGGTAGGTACTCCCGTCCACAACAAAACCACATACCTCTTTAGCACGCTCGGACAAAGGTACTTGCCAGTAACCTTTTACTAAATCTACTTTAGACAAAAAACGAGCATTACCAATTTTGTCAACACTATCATCAACCCGAGGAAGAGGATATGGGTTAGTTGGAGTCAAACCGTTTAACCTACGGAAATCAATACAAAAGCGTACCTTGCCATCTGGCTTAGGCTGCAGTGTTACAGGGGAAGTCCACTTAACTGTGCCTTTCTCTATCAACCCTCTACCGAGCATATACTCCAACTCATCCCTCAGAGCTGGTAGTTTTATGGGGGGCACACGGTACGGGATTGACTTAAAGGGTAGATGGTCCCCCACGTCAACATCATGCATAGCCTGAGTAGTGAGGCCTGGGTGTTCAGCAAATACAGTGGGGTATGAACCGAACAACTGACGGATAGCATCAAACTGCGGCTCAGGCAAATGAGCTATAGCCTCGTCAGCCCTTAGGCTCGAGTTCCCCGCCCACTGATCCGCTGAAACATGTTGATCCCAGCTATCCTCCTCTGAAGCTTGACTGTCCCCCTCTCCTTCTCCACCACGGCCGCAACAAGCCAACACAGGGACAGTGAGAGGCTCAGAGGGGCGCCTCACATACTCTTTAATAAGGTTCACGTGACATAACTGGTTCTTTTTCCTCCTGTCTGGAGTGGCAACAAGGTAATCTAAGTCTGAAATTTTTTCTACAATTTTATAAGGTCCAGTGTACTTCGCAGAGAGGGGGTTACCAACCAAAGGCAACAAAATTAATACCTCTTGTCCTACAGTGAACTTCCGGAGCCTCACTTTGCGATCATACCTGTCCTTCATCAAAGCTTGTGATTCTGTCAAATTTCTACCTGCCATCTCCAGACTCTTAAGCATGCGCTCACGGCTTTCAAGCACATACTTTAATAATGGACAAGGCTGCACAGTCCCCTCCCAAATTTCTTTCAGCATGTTAAGGGGGCCCCTGACACGGTGTCCAAAAATCAGCTCGTTTGGACTAAATCCCAGGCTCTCACCAGGTACCTCCCGAGCAGCAAACAGCACATAAGGCAATCCAAGATCCCAATCCATACCGTTGTCAGCACAATAACACCTGAGCATGCTTTTAAGTGTAGCATGCCACCGCTCAAGCACCCCTTGACTCTCAGGGTGATACGCTGACGATACTACTGCTCGTATCCCATGCTGTTGCATTGTTTTGGTTGAACATGTTGGAGGTGAAATTAGATCCCTGATCAGACTGAATCTCCTCCGGGTACCCGTACCTTGAGAAGTACCACAACAAGTTACTGACTACCGTCTTAGCCATTCCATTTTTCATAGGGTATGCATCGGGGTATCTAGTGGCAACATCCATTATGGTTAACAAAAATTTATTTCCCGCCTTAGTGGGAGGGAGTGGACCAACCATGTCAACAATAATTTTACTAAAGGGTGGCCCAATCACAGGAATAGGGTGTAACGGAGCCTTAGGAATAACTTGGTTCGGTTTCCCGACACGTTGACAAATATCACAGGAGTTTATCCATGACTGCACATGAGACTTCATCCCCGGCCACCAAAACAATTTCCCCAAAGCCGCCACCGTTTTTCTCACCCCTAGATGTCCTGCCAGTGGTGTGTCATGCGCCAACCTCAGTAGGCTATCCCTGCACTCCCGTGGCACCACCAACTGGTCCACTACTCCGGACCCCTTTTGCCAACTACGTTTAGGGTCTTGAAAACGCCTATAAAGGATGCCTTCTAAATAAAAAAATCTCCTGGCTGTGCATCGCCGTCCTCGTCGAGCTCTACAGCTCCATTAGCACACGTTTGGAGCTCAGGGTCCTCTAGTTGCAACCGACTTATATCTGAGGGTGCCAAGCGATCTAACTGCTCCCGGAGCAATGCATGACCTTCCCCGATACTGGGCTGCTCCCTCTGTCTCTCTCGATGTACATAACGTTGCTGTCGTGGAGACTCGTCATGCCCAGCCTCGTCACTCTCGATGACAGGCCCAGGGGCTACTCCAGAATTAAGTAATGGTGCTAATACTGAATCACCCAGGAGAGCCGCCGAGTCAAAACTCTTAAAAACCAACTCCAGCTTTAGCCTCCTCCTGTTGATCGTTCCTCCGCTGGTCTGAAGGCGGAGGACTAGGCTGTGACACTTTAGCTGCCCGAGCTCGGGTGACAACACGCCATGGGTTGTGTCTGGCACCGCTCGACCCACTCTTGCTCTTCCCTACTCACGTCGGCCGGCCTCTCGGCAACGACTAAGGGTAGAACCTCGGAAGCGGGCATTGCAAAGTCGTTGCCGAGAAGAAGGTCGACGCCCTCCACTGGCAGTTTCTCCACAATCCCGACATCCAATTCACGTGCCACACCATCCACCTCCAACTCCAACCGCACCAGCGGGTATGACCGAGTTGCATTAATACCCTGCACCACTACCACCCGAGCCGCGTTTATAGGGTAGCCAGTCAAGTTTTTCATCAGAGTCTGGGAAGCACCTGTATCACGCAAGACCTCTACTCCATGCTTGCGCCCCGCCCACATCACGCAACCCCGCCCTCTATGGTCGCAAAAAACATCCTGAGCAGGGTTCGAGCCTCCCAGGTGCTTCTGCATTGGCTGTGCCTCAGCCTCTGACGAACTGCCCCAGGCAAACTCAGATGACTTCGGAGACACACCAATGTTGCAGGCCAAAGACACAGCTGCTGTAGGTGGTTTGCTAGGACAGACTCTTGCAAAGTGCCCCTTTTTATGACAATGATAACACTCCACCTCCCCTTTGGGCTTCCCTTGGTACTGGGAAGGGCCCGGCCCCTTCTTAAATGGGACGGTGCTAGTCTTGTGGTCAGTCTTGGTATCATGGCTCTTGTACTTGTTTGCATAAGGTATATCACTAACTCGGGGGGGTGGGGCGTCACGCCCCTTGTTACCTGCCTCACTACGCTGGGCAGACCCGCACCCACGAATTAGTGATAGCCGGAGGTCAGCCATCTCAGCTGCCTCCTGTAGAGTTTTTGGGTTCTTTTCTTTAATAGTTAAAGTCATTTCTGCACCAGTACACTTATAAAACTGCTCGAGCAGAAACAGCTCAGTCAACTGTTCGGCCGTCTCAGCTTTCTCAGAACGTGTCCAGTTTTTAAGTGCATCTTTTAAGTCCCGGGCATGTTCAAGAAAGGTCACCTCCCTAGTCTTTGTAACACCCCGAAACTTCAATCGATATGTTTCCGGTTGCAACTCGTATGCCCGTAGGACAGCTCTCTTCAATTCTGGGTAGTCAATGCAAGACTCTAAAGGCAGTGCATCATAAGCCTTCAGACCCTTACCCGTAAGTCTTGAGGAGACTAGAGCTGCCCACTTCTCTTCAGGCCAATTATGCTCCCTACATTTCTTCTCAAAACGATTAAAAAATTCTGTGACTTCAGTTTCACTAAATACCGGCACCAATTTGACTAATTGGGCCAAGGACTGTTCTCTTACTTGGCCCTCACGGCCCATCCAAGTCCCTGTCGACTCTGCACGAGACTTATCTAAATCTAATTTAGCACAATATTTCTCCGAGTCGTACTTAAGCTCAGCCTCAAGCCTGCTGATGTCAATCTCATGCCTCCTCGTCTCATCCTCCTGCCTCCTGGTCTCATTTTCATGCCTCCTGGTCTCATCCTCCTGCTTCCTAGCCTCAATCTTAGCAAGCTCAAGTCTAAATACCATATCTGGAGACAGACAGGAAGAGGGAGCTGCCACTACTGAAGGAGGGGGGGCAAAAACTGGGGAACCACCATGTGCACCACCCGAGGGCACTCCAATCTGCCAATTCTCATCCCTCTGTGGGAGAGTGCTAACCTCCGGTAACTGAGTGGACGGCACTGTGGGAGTCGAGTGAGAGGGGATCTGGGGAGGAACCCCCCCAAACGCCCTCTCCTCCGAAACCCCATGTCGCCCACGCAACACCCAGGAAATCAGCTCCCCCTTGGACATCCCTACTACATTGGAAATTCCCAAAACCTTGGCTATCAGGTGCAAGCCACAAACATCCACCCCAGTCAGCCTCTCCTCCGTCACGTGGTACCGCTTACTCACAAAAACTCTAGCATCCTCCTCACTGGTTACTAACGGCACACCTTCAAATGGCATCTCTCGCTCATCGTCAGTGCTAATGCACGACATACTGAAGTCCACAAAAAAATTCTCGAGACAAAAGTGTTTAACTTCCTATGCAAGCACTAATTACTAAATTAACTGGAGTCTCTTAAATGCTTTACTAATTGCCATACAAAAACAAATATTCTTCAATATGCACGCTAAAATACAAACAAACAAATGTTGTACAACTCTGCAAAAATTTATACTGTTCACAAAATCCTAAGCAAGGTCGCCATTTGTTACGACCTGGCACTCGGGTACACAAGGGCTCTCAATCAGGACTCTAATACGGCTCGCTGCCACAACGGAAACACACGATCCCAACCCCTGAGTACTGCCAGCCGAACAAAAAACACCAATACCCTCCAGAGTTCAATCTGCTATAACGGGGTATACAAGAACTCGGTACTAGTGTTCAACAACAGACTAATAAAGAGACAGGAATTCTCTAGTCTGGTCAACAATCAAACAAAGAAGTAAGAAACAACAACACCAAAGAATAGTGTTGGCCGAAGCCGAAGTAATCCACCCTTGACTAAGAACTTAAGAAGTCCTCCACCCTCTACTTCGGATCGGCACTATTACGTTACGTTAATTAATAGTCCTTAAGCATCGAGCAAGGAATCTTCTGAAAAAAGTTAGATGCTTCTCGGATGCTCGTAAGAAGTACGTATCGGATTTTGAACAGTAATTCAATAAGAAAAACACTGGCAATTAAATACTATTACAGGTTTAAATTGGCATAAGAATAATTAAAAGAATATGCAATAGTAAATGGCAAACATTAAAAAGAAGTACTCCGCAAATGCAACGGCAATAGCCTACTCGGATTGTGCTCGTGGGCCACTAATCACTAAAGTAGCCAAGCTTGCAACACATGAAATCAATAGTGCATAAACAATATCATACATAAGGAAAGCTTCAATACTATTCTGTATCTACTAATCGAGTAAAGTCTAGCTGGGGTACTGTGGGCAAAAGGTAGCAGTGACTGAGCAAAAACGGCTCGTAGCCTAGCGAAGTCCTCACAACTGTTTAAAGTATTACGTTAACACTAACAAGTGCACTTTGAGAAATCCAGATCCCTTGTATCTGGTTTTCTCCCGGCTCCTTGACAAAGTAAAAACAAGCTGTTAATAAAATACAGGGTGGTTAGGCTCTTGCCCTCACGCACTGTAAATTATTAACTCAACACAGTCAGCCGCGAAGACAACCTAGGCTTCACTGAACCGAAACGAGTATGCAGGTTTATCGCTTAACCACTGCATCAAACAACAACTCGTAACACAGAAAAGCCTTACCCCAGTCTAGCATTACCTAGACTAGCAGAAACCAGGAATAATAATAATAACACACAGGGAAATGCATAGACAAGTGCAACAAACATAAATCAATCCTATTCTAAGTTAACCCTTCCAAAATAGGCTATCTAATAGGCATGTATCTCATGAGAACTCAAGCGATAATACGTTGGCTGACTAGCTCTGCACCAACGGGACCATGGAAGTTAAAAAGGGTAGGGAAAAGAGGAGATAAGAATGTAAGGTAGTAGAGAAAGTTCACATCAGTCAGAAGAATATATATAGTTAGCAAGGGAAATGAGAAGTCGCTCTGCCTAATGAGTTCTGATCAAAAATGGCTAGACTTCCCTTTTTATACTCGGCCCTCTAGTGAGCCCAACGTGAACTACTAAGGACCGCCCACTGACAATCATTACGTAATTTCTCTCTCTCCTCTGGGATAGACAAAGGCTTTCCTAGCACTGAGGGGAGGGGGGAGGGGGGGGGGAGTGCTAGTGAGTTAGGCCCACCTCCCGCATGGCGCACCCACTGACCCCCAACTGTGGCTGCCGCTTCTCCCATCATTACAAATAAGTTTTACACACAATACTTATAACTAATGATATAAAATAGAACTCGTTGACTCAGATGAAAACAAAATACATATTCATATTACTTATAGTACAACGGCTCACATGAACTAAGTTAGGAAACTCTACATAGACTACAGCCAAAGTTCCTGCCCTGACGATCCTAGCGAGAGTGGGGCATGACTAGGCGTTCTGTACAGCATGCTCACACTGGACATGCGTCACAATTCACTCAACAAAAGTATATGGCGTTGTAGATACCTATGCAGAAGGACGAAGTTGCGGATCTTCAAGACACTGGTGCTCCCTGTCTTACTGTATGGCTGTGAGATATAGACACTCAACAGTGTTTTGAAGAAACTCCTTTGATACTAAATGTCTCCGCAGTATCATGGGTTATTGCTGGTACAATCGCGTCTCAAACCAGCAACTACTCCGTGAAACTGACTTGAGACATATTATTTATATAATCTGTGAGCGCCAACTTCGGCTATATGCGCATGTGGTTAGCCTCCCCGATGCTGATCCCGCTCACCAGGTAGTCTCTACAGAAGACAACCCTGAGTGGAGGAGGCTCAGGGGAAGACCATAGAACCCATGGCTAAAGGAAGACAGTAAATCGTGCGATGAAATACTAAATATGGACCAGGCAGATGCCTGGAGGCTTTCCCGGGAGGATCCCCTTGGGTGGCGTCAGTGGGTGAGTGTGGCCACGTGCTGTCGCGGTGTATGCCCTCATTGATTGATTGATTGCTCACCCTTCCCTTTCATTATTCCAGGGGTCATTTGAGAGAGACGGCAGGCTCCATGTCCTCCTAGGGTATTGCTCTGGAGGGGATCTACACAGGCGAATCATTCATCAGCGTGGCTCACCCTTCCCAGAGACTAAAGTGGCTAGATGGTTTATACAAATTACTATGGCGTTACAGGTTAGTTTGCTTATGTTTGGCGAGCGAAAGCGAGCCATCAATAATTTTTGTTTTTCATCATTATCCAGCTGTATCGCGAGCCATGGCATATTCAGTAGAGCTGCTGATTAAAGGGTCGGCGGATTGAGCCCTCACTGTCAAAATGTTAGTTGTAGATGTCAAGCCCCGGCAACTTGACCTAGCGATTCGTGACAAACACCTAAAGTTCATGGTTACCCCTTCTCGGGAATTACGAGGGTTTGGCAAAAATAGAAAACACAAATATATAAATAAATAAATAAATAAACAAATAAATGCCCACCAACACCCATTAGAGATATGGTGAGCAACACCAGCTGGATAATCTTGGAAACTAGCAATTATTGTTGGATCGCTATCGCTCGCTTTTCTCAGAGACAAAGGTGGCCAGATGGTTTATATATTTCTATGGCATTACAGGTTTGTGTATTATATTTGGCGAGCGATGGTGAGCCAACTGGCATTGCTAGTTTCCAAGGTTATTCAGCGTTTTTTGTTGGCGAGTAACAACAAACCAACGGTCATTGCTGTTCTTCATAGTTATCAAGCTGAAATCCTTGCCAACACTCCTATCTGATTTGGCTCACTAGCGCTTGCCAAAAACAAGTTGACTAACCATGGAAACTAGCAATGACTGTTATCTCGCTAAAGCTTGCCAAAAAAAATAGAGTACTGTAATCTATAACGCCATTGTATTGTAACTTGTATAAACCATGTTGCCACCTTAGTGCCTTCTGTACCGGCGACGTCTTGGTTATGTTATTCTGGCTACTATTAGACAAATATATTAATTAAAAAAGGGCCTCCAGCAATTAACAGGCTTCGAACTATCTCACTTAAACTTTTTTACTACCACAGATCCTTCTTAAACTGCACAAAATCGTCGAAATATAGCTAGCTTAAACTTAAAAAGACGTCGCCGGTAAAGATGGGGATGGGGATCTTGCTTATAATTCCTAGGGGGTAGAGGACAAGCACATATAAGTATGTACAAATATATACCTGGAAGAAGTTAATATATTACGCCATACGGATGACCGGTAAACTTACTTGGTGGATATGTGCTGAAGGCTAAATGACATTCCCTATAATATCTATGAAGTACTTCTAGTATTAATGGGACTTAGCTGAGATGTGGGTGTGTGTCTATTAAGCGGTGGACATGGTAAAATCAGGGAGATATAGTGAGTTGGAGCACTGAGTCAGGTGGACGTGTTGATGGCGGGAAGACTGTGTGAAGTGCGTTCAAAATTCCCTTTGACTTCACAAAATAGAATATAATCAAAGTTTTATATTTTCCCCCGGGATAAATAAATAGGAGGAAAAAACAAGATATAAATGGTGTAACCACCGAATGATTTATCCACAAGGATAAATAAAGTCATGCAGTATAAACAAAAAGCAACCAACCAGCTGTCGCGAACCCGAGAAATTCAAACTGCCAGGATTCACGACACCTTCTGTACCGGTGACGTTCTTTTAGCTATATTCTGGCTATTATTAGATGATTTTGTTCCGTTCAAAAAGGGCCTCCAGCAATTAAAAGGCTCCTAACAATCTCACTTGACCATTTTTACAACCACAGATCCTTCTTAAACTGCACAAAATAGTCTAAATATAGCTAGAATAAAATATAAAAGACGTCACCGGTACAGAAGGGGAGATGGTGGCGAGAGAACGCGAAAGTGTTGAGAATAGGAACTTAAATGTTGTTTCTGTTCGGGCTCTATCTCAAGTCGGCCAACCCCAGCAATGGGGTATGTGCCCGAGTCTATATATACATACATACATGCAATTGCGTTGCAGGTTAGTATACTCTATTTTGTTTGGCGAGTGCAAGCGAGCCAATAGTCATTGCTAGTTTCAAAGGTCCCTGCGGCACTTTATCCGTGCTCCCTGGGGACAAAAGTATTGGGGTATCCGGCAACCCAACAATATGTTGTGCGTTACGCTTCCCCTCAACGGTCCCAACGATCAGTGGCCTTCTGGACTTCAACGGGGGAGGACACACCATGCCCCCTTCAGTGGAGAGATATACGTATTTCAGTATACATGCAAAGGAGTACAAAGGAAGTCAAGCAACAACATGTCTAGTGACCCCTCGAGGTTGCTTGCCCTCTAAATCACTGCTGTTCAAAGTGTCTAACAGTGGTTCAGAGTGGGAAAGGGACAATTGGAAAGGGAAGCACTGCCCTAAGACGAATGTCCTTGGCAGGGTAAGGATATGTTAGTATGGGACAATTTGGGTTAAAATCATAACACAGCTACAAGTGATCCTCGATGTATCTGAGAACAAAGTAATTAATTTACAAATGCAATCAGTCGTGGGTTTAAGGCAAGGTGCTTGTCTAGGCGATATTTAAACGAATCAACGGTGCTGCAGTCTATAACATCTTGAGAAAGCCCATTCCACAAGTTCACAACTCGATTGAAGAAGAAATTCTTTGACTTGTGCGAATTGACCGGAGAAAAAAGAGCCGGGACTCTTAAGAGGTTTTACTGGGCGAAGGCGCTGGGACTCTTAACCTCTTAGCTGCGCAGCTATGGTAATTGAATGTGCCCGCGGTGCGAAGGTATTCTGATTCATTCCTCACTAAAATTGTTAATTTACCATATATATAATTAATACTTATCGATATGCACCTATTTTACTTTTAATTGAACATATGAACATGGGAAAGCAATAAAACAAGTGGTAATAGCAATTGGCTAGTGAAAACTGTATATTTTAGCCCCGCGGTCGTAATCTGGCCGTGAGCAGTGAGAGACTAATACCCTCACTCTCTCATGTCTCGCGTGGCACTAAGAGACCAGGGGAGCTTTCAGACTGGCTTGGAGGGTCAGAGTTACACTCCTCCATCCTCCTCCCTCTCTCCCACCCGTCCTCTGACGAAAATACTCGATAAATATCGGGAATAATAGAGAAAATACCTGATAATTGAGGAGGGGGGATAAAGGGGGGGGGGGAAGGTAAAGGGGGGGGGGCACATGTGTAGGAGTGGTAGCAAGTAATGGAGGGAAATTGTCTCACCTAAACACAAATCTTTTTTTTTTAGTGCCACTGGTGTGTTTTAAATGTTTTTTTAAAGGCCTAGGATTTTAAGAGTCTTCCCTCAGCTGCCCAGTAGGACCTCTTAACCCGGGAACGGCGAGAACACTCTCAAGAGGTTTTACTGGGCGATGGCGAGAAAGCTCTTAAGAGGTAAGGCCTAAACAAAAACTTTTAAAAGGCCCCAGTAGCACTTAAAGCAATGTTGTTTTCCCTCCATACCTCATATCACTCCTCCACATCCCCTCCTTCCCCCCTTCCCCCACCCCTCCCTTCAATTATCACCTATTTTCCCTGATATTCCCTTATTCATTGGTATATTTTTGTGTAAGCATCTCCAAACCGATCCTAGGCTGTGGTCATGTGTGTGTTACGTAAGGTATAGACCGAGAGAGTGTGGGGGAGTAGCTCAGTACTGCTTCAACGCTCGAGGGAAGAGGGTGTGAGGCCGGCTGGCTCACACTCGATGAATGTAACAATTCGCGATTTTGACCATCAGAATGATATTCCCACTTGTTTTATTGTTGTTACAGGTTACTATCTTCATATTAAAGGTAAAATAGGCGCATATGAATAAGTAATAACGATATTTATAGTAAAATGACGATTATAGGCAGGAATGGGGCTGAATATTGCTGCCCAGAACTGTGGTTTTCACTACACCCTGCGCGCGCGCGCCGGGTTAAGAGTATTCCTGCAGCTGCCACGTTAACCCCTAAGTGTCGGCGCGCAACATAAGTCGAGTATAATAAATCTGGACTATCTGGCGGCCCGCGACATAGGTCGTGTGGCAATTTCAGCACGTAATGTTGCTGAGAGAGAGAGACAAGTGGTGGCAGAAGAGTAGCGAGTGTATGACTGCTCCAGACCACCGCGGCGAACCTACTGACACGAATCCCACCTCCTCCCTCCCTCTCTCACTCGCTATATACTGAATTTAATGGGGAAAGTACCGAAGTACATGCTTTTTGCACTCGCGTTGCGCGGTTGTTGCAAGAAAACTGGCCGTCATAAAAGGATCGTTATGGTGTCATTGGAAAGCTCTGTTTATGCCCTTTCAGGGATAGATACTTGTTTTACGCTCTGGGTCTTATCTAGGCATGAAAATGATCACGTAAATAGCCCTATTTTGGCTAAAAACACCCCGCTGGGCGGTACATATAAATAAACCGCTAGCCCGCTAATCTAGTGTTAAGAACATGGGCATAAAAAAAGACTTTCAAAACACTCCACTGGCACTCAAAAGAAAGCAATATGTTTATTAGATGAGATAAATCCCCTCCATTACTTTCTACCACTCCTACGCATGTGTCCCCTCCCCCCTTTTCCCCCCTCCTCAATTATCAGCTATTTTTCCGCTTTTATCGGGTAATTTTCCTCACGAATTTCCCTCGCACGGTCTCTTTAACACGGGCGAGGCAGCTAGAGATCCTTGCAACACAAAAACCTCTACTCAGAAACCTCACTGTCGGGCTAGAGCTCAGGAAGTAATGGTATTCCCCGCCCGGGCTCTTGCCTCATAATACGACTGGGTGCTAATAATAAGTCTTTTTCACCCCCCAAATGCTATTCCCACTTCTTTTATTGCTCTTAAATGTTCATATGTTCATATTAAAAGTAAAATAGGGGCATAAGGAGAAATAATAATTATATATATGGTAAATATGACGATTTTCGTCAGGAATAAACCAAAATATTTTCGTCTGGAGGGCTGTTTGAAATACCATAGCTTCGCCTTTTAACCCTCCTCTAGCGGGTGCTCTGTGGCCGTTTTGGGCCTTTCCGGGCCGTTCTGACTGCTATATCAACCATCAGTATGAAAGGAACTGTATTGCGCCGAAAACTAGGTGGAAATTGCTACACAATGACGCCACATACAGCTACGTAGCACTCGTGGAGCACTGACAGTGTTACCTCGAAGATGGAAGTTTAGCTGATTTTGCTACCTTGCTCACTTTTAGCGAACTATTGGTTACACTGTCATCCTCACGCGCGGTGGGGGAACTGGAGTTAGTGTGGGCCGGGAGGCCACAGATGTCGGACGTATGGATCATTACTATCCCACCCATTTTCACTCGATTTCAACCCTTTTTTCACCCGTTTTTTGCCAGTTTTTTCAACTCGACTTATGTTGCGAGCCGCTCTTTAAGGGTTAAAGGTTAAATGCTTTCCCAATAACTTTGCAACCATTTCCTTGCGTGTAGTTTGATTGGTCGATCGTAAAGTACTTATTACAGTTCATATTGTCGATGCCTTTGATGATTTTGATGACTTGAATTAGGTCACCTCTTAATCTGCGCTAGGTTAAAGGAAATAAACTTAATTTACTAGTTCACTCCTCGTAGGTTTGTTCCTTAGATTAGGTATCATTTTGGCAACTCTACGTTGAACTCGTTCAAGGTTATCAATATCTTTTTGGTAGAAGGGCACCAGGATTAAACGCAATATAATTTTATCAATATACATTTGTGGAGTACTTTGTCAAAGGCCTTTTGAAAATCAAGGTATACAATATCTACAGATTTACTCTCGTCATATACAGTACAAAGGAGTACAAAGGAAATCAAGCAACAACAGATCTAGTGACCCTTCTAGGTTGCTTGTCCTCCAAAACACTGAGGATCAAGTGTCCAAACAGTGGTTTAGAGTGGGTAAGGGAACATTGGAAAGGGAATTACTGCCCTGGAACTAATGTCCGTGGCAGGATTAGGAAGTTAGTAGGGGACAGATGGGTTAGTAACTGAGGGGGGGATAAAATAAAGTTATTCATTTACAAACGCAGTCAGTCGCGGGTTTGATGCGAGATATTTGTCTAGGCGGAGTTTAAATGAATCAACGGTGATGCAGTCTATAACGTTTCGGGGAAGCCCATTCCACAAGTTGACAACTCGATTGAAGAAGAAATTCTTAGATTCGTGTGAGTTAAAAGATTTACCAATAATTTTGCAACCGTTTCCCCGCGTGTAATTAGCTTGGTCAATAGTGAAGTACTTACTACAGTTCATATTGTCGATGCCTTTGATGATTTTGAACACTTGAATTAAGTCACCTCTTAATCTGCGCTGGGTTAAAGGAAATAGATTTAATTCTCTAAGACACTCTTCGTATGGTTTGTTCTTTAGGCTAGGTATCATTTTGGTAACTCTACGTTGAACTCGTTCTAGCTTGTTTATATCTTTTTGGTAATAAGGGCACCAGGATTGAACGCAGTATTCCAGAAGAGGGCGGACTAATGAATTGTAAAGGGTTAGGATAACTTCTTTGGATTTATGCTCAAAAGACCTGCCTATAAAGCCAATTATTTTGTTTGCCTTCTTAACAACTTCTGAACATTGTTGACTCGGTTTTAGGTTACTCGATATTGTTACTCCCAGATCGGTTTCTCTGTTTACATTCTTAAGCTGAGTGCCATTCATCGAATAGTTTGCTTTCTCATTTAGGTATCCGATATGTAGTACTTTACATTTATCCGCATTGAAACTCATTTGCCAAATTTGGGCCCAACATGACAATTTATCTAGATTGTGTTGCATATCGTCAACTTGTTCTTTTGAGAGTACGCTATTTGCAATTTTTTTATCGTCAGCAAATTTTGAGATTGTACAGGTGAGACCCTCATCTATGTCGTTGATGTAAATTAGAAAGAGAATTGGTCCTAGTACCGATCCCTGGGGTACCCCGCTACTTACATTGGTCCATTTTGATGCCTTACCGTTTATGACTACTCTTTGCTTTCTGTCGCTGAGCCAATTTTCTATCCATTTCAACACACCGTCTTGTATTCCATGCGCTTTTAGTTTTAGCAGTAAACGTTTGTGGGGAACTTTGTCAAAGGCCTTTTGAAAATCAAGGTATATAATATCTACAGCTTTACTCTCATCGTAGAGGTTGAGGATATCGTGGAAGAAGTCTAAGAGGTTTGTTAAACAGGAACGTTTTTTACGAAAGCCGTGTTGAGTATCTTTAAGTATGTTATTTTCCTCTAAGTGATTTACGAGTCTGTCTCGTATGACCGTTTCTAGCATTTTACATACAACTGAGGTTAAGCTAATTGGACGATAGTTACTGGGTAGGGATTTGCTGCCTTTTTTGAATATCGGTGTTACGTTGGCTAGCTTCCACTGATCGGGCATAGTTCCAGACTGCAAGGATTTATTGAATAGTAATGTCAGTGGTTTATAGAGCTCATCCTTAGCTTCCTTTAGAACTCTAGGCGAGATTGTATCAGGTCCAGGCGTTTTATTTACCTTGAGTTTATCTAAACAATTCAATACTTCTCTCTCTGTAACGGTGATATTGCTTAGAACATCTGAATTATCAATCTGAATCGGCGATGGTGTAGGGATATCACTGAGGTCTTCTGTTGTAAAAACTGATGCAAAGAAGGTATTGAGGGCATTACTCATTTGTTCTTCGTCTTTGGTGTATTCTCCATTTTCATCGACTAACGGTCCAACAGTTGAAGTAACAACTTTTTTCTTTCTGATATAACTATAGAATTCTTTCGGGTTTGTTTTACTTTGATTCGCAATATGTAACTCTAAGGTCTTTTTACTTTGTTTAATTAACTTTTTGGCTTTGCGTCGTAGCTCTACAAATTTCAGCCGTTCTTCGTCATTTTGTGAGGATTTTAATCTATCATTAGCAAATTTTTTAGCAAGCAGGCAGTTTGAAATATCTTTATTCCACCATTTGGGCTTATTATTATGGCCTGGACGCCGAGTTTTCGATGGTATGCAGTCTTGCACTGCTTTTAGGTAAGTGGCTTCGAATAACTTCCAAGATGTATTTATGTCGTTATTGTGAATTAAAAAGCTCCAGTCAGTTTCTTTAAAAATAGCTCTAAGTTTATGGAAGTTTGCTTTCTTGAAATTAGGGACTTTTTCGATGCTACTATTTGGTTCGTTACTAGTAAACTTTAAAGTGAAAGTTATCGTACGATGGTCGCTGTTACTGAATTCATCACCAACATTCAAATTCTCTATTAATTCTTCTTTTGTTGCAAGTACAATGTCAAGAACGTTATTACCACGGGTCGGCGTTCCAACAAATTGATAAAGCGAACTCTCTTGCAAGTTCGTATACAAGTCATGTCCGGAGTGTGAAGTAAGAGTATCGCCCCACTTGGTCACAGGTAAATTAAAGTCACCAAAAATTACGGTATCTTGCGAGTTACTTACATCTGCAATTTGTTCGTAAATATCTCGGTCAGTTTGCACTGATTGAGCTGGAGGTCTGTATATTAATGCAAGTATTATTTTGGTACCTTTATTATTCTTTATTAGCACAAAAGATGCGTCGACGTTCACAATTTGAGGTTTTGACAAGAGGGTAGGGTTAAGACTTTCTTTGATATAAAGTAAAACGCCACCTCCATTTCGATTTATTCGGCTTTTCTCAAACATTACATAACCGGGAAGTGAATACTCTGCTAAAAAGTCTCTATCTTCTGTATTGAGCCAAGATTCTGTTATGCCAATCACATCATAATTTTCTGTAAACACTAGCTCCTCTAAATCTGAAAATTTATTGCGTATGCTACGAGCGTTTGCATAGAAAACCTTTAAATTTGTTATTTTAGAACTCACGGAACGCTCTTTAATAATATTTTTGGTTCTTGTCGGATCTACATTTATGTTCATGGCTGTCCTCGGTCCTCGCTGTCTTCGGTCCTTATCGCTGGTGGTCCTCGGTTGCCTCTGTTTTTTTCTTGGCGTTGGATGATTTATGTCACTGCTGCTTCTTCTCGGATGGCGTTTTTTGATCCATGGCTGCGGACTGCTTCGTCTAGGAGACGACCCATGCGTGCTGAACCCACAGGGTTTAGATGAGTGCCATCCTTGCGGAACAGAGTAGGCTGGTTGTAGAAGTTGTCCCAGAGGTTGATGAATTCAACTTCTTCCCTCAGACACAAATGTTTTAGTCGGCTATTTGTGCTGAAAGCCTTGTCGTAGAATTTGTCAGGTGCGTCAATCTTGGGGAGAATGCCTGAGATGATGATATTCCTTGACTTGTTTTTGTAGTGCTGGATCATCTTGCGATATTTCTCCATCAACTCTTCGGATCTGGTGCGCATGACGTCATTTGAACCAGCATGGATGACAAAAAGGGTATTTTCATTTGCATCCTTTGTGGTATCTTCGAAGGCTTCCACAATGTCGTCCAGTCCAGCTCCTGGGATGCAAAATCTTTTTCGTTGATTTGGGACTCTGTCGCAGAACTCTTCGACCTGTCCTCGTAGGATGGAATCCCCAACGAGCCTGGTCTCTTCTGGTTCGTCTTCCATCTCTACCAATATCTCAAATCTGTTGGACATTGTGACTGGTAGATGAGACCTTTTCTGCGTTGGCCGTGCACCGTTCCTCACTGGTGTAAATCCGGAAACCTGTGGTGGCGGGACTCTACGTACAGGTCGGGGAGAGGAGTGGTTAGAACGGGGGCGAGGGGTTGGTACTGTTCGTGCTAGCAGGCTTCTTGCACGAGGAGTGGGGGAGAGACTAAGGCTGTCCTGGTTTGATGTCGGCTCAGGTTCGTCAGAAGCATCTGCTAGGTGTTGGATTGTTGGCAGATGACGTTGGGGCGGTGGTGGATGCTGGAGTTGAAACAATTTGAGTTAGTGATACTCCAACGTTGAGTGTTACAAACTCTTGGAGTGATTCCAGCTTCCTGGTGAGGGCATTGATCTTGTTGAGGGCTTCATCCAATTTTGCTGTCAAATCCTCTCGTTGCTGGCAGAGTCGGCAGACTTGTGGATCGGCAGGAGCAAACATGGAAGCACCAAACCTACCGGCGCAGTTCGTACAGGCACGAGGCATGGTGAATATCACTTTCTTCAGTTCACTTCACTCACTTAAAAACACTTAACTCACTTTAAAAACACTAAACTCACTTTAAAAACACTTCACTCCCTTCAGGTCGCTTCACTTACTTAAATAGGCCTAACCGAAAACAAAAATGTTGAAATACACACAAATAGGTTATCAGCGGTGATAGCCTAACCAAAAATTAAAACAAAACAAAATTAAATTTGAATACGCAGTGATAGCCGAACCGAAAACAATTTTATGTTTATTTAAACAGAAATAGGCCACCAGGGGTTATAGCCTATCCTAACCGAAAACAAAAATTATGAAATACCGGTACGCAGAAATAGGTCACCAGCGGTGATAGCCTAACTGAAAATTTAAAAATTGATGTACGCAGAAATAGGCCACCAGGGATGATAGCCTAGACTAACCGAAAACAAAAATAACCGAAAACAAAAATTATGAAATACCGGTACGCAGAAATAGGCCACCAGCGGTGATAGCCTAGACTAACCGAAAACAAAAATAACCGAAAACAAAAATTATGAAATACTGGTACGCAGAAATAGGCCACCAGCGGTGATAGCCTAACTGAAAATTTAAAAATTGAAGTACGCAGAAATAGGCCACCAGGGATGATAGCCTAGACTAACCGAAAACAAAATTAACCGAAAACAAAAATTATGAAATACCGGTACGCAGAAATAGG
Organism: Paralithodes platypus; assembly: GCA_032716605.1. Lineage (NCBI taxonomy): Eukaryota > Metazoa > Arthropoda > Malacostraca > Decapoda > Lithodidae > Paralithodes > Paralithodes platypus. The sequence continues at coordinate 4,129,863 of CM064494.1, forward strand.
CCACCAGCGGTGATAGCCTAACTGAAAATTTAAAAATTGAAGTACCGTACGCAGAAATAGGCCACCAGGGATGATAGCCTAGACTAACCGAAAACAAAAATAACCACAAACAAAAAGTATGAAATATGCAGAAGTAGGCTACCAGGGGTGATAACCTACCTAAAAAAGCAAAACAAATATATATATATATATATATATAATAGAATATGTGACTAAATATACAATTCACCAAATAGAGATTATATAAAAATAAAGTGTAACTTCACACAAGGGGTTAATATACTGTAACAAAGTTATCAGTCAAAGGTTACTACAGTACAAGATCATGCAAGCAACAACTAAAATTACAGATATATATAGCTACAGTAGGATACTGAATACGATAACTACTAGAGTTAATAAGAAAATACAAAGCTAGGTCGATTTAGAGGTGCGCGTGCGTCGTCTGCTACAAGCTAGGATAACAAATGTAAACAACAATGTTTATCAGTCAGAAAAGCAATAAAATAACATGCACGGCAACTACAGAACTATGTGGAGGTTAAACAAGCACTTAACTACTGTTCATGCAATGAATAAAGGGAATTGGGATATGAAATACTCAAATTAGGATAGAGTTTTCTCAGTGGCGATGCGGAGCTGTAGGCGGTGCTAAAGAGTGTGTGTGTAGGTTGAGGATATCGTGGAAGAAGTCTAAGAGGTTCGTCAAGCAGGAACTTTTGTTGCGGAAGCCATGCTGGGTATCTTTGAGTATGTTATTTCCTCTAAGTGATTACGAGTCTGTTTCTTATGAGTGTTTCTAGCATTTTACAAACAACTGAGGTTAAGCTAATTGGACAATAGTTACTAGGTAAAGATTTGCTGCCTTTTTTTAATATCGTTTTTACGTTAGCGAGCTTCCACTCATCAGGCATAGTCCCGGACTGCAAGGATTTAATAAAAAGCAATGTCAGTGGTTTGGAGAACTCACACTTAGCTTCTTTTAGAACTCTAAGTGAGATTATGTCGGGTCCAGGTAATTTGTTTGACTTAGGTTTCTCCAAACATTTATGTAAAATTTATCTTGAAAGGGAGTCTAGGGGGGGTTTCTCTAAGCTTGATGGAGGTCTAGCGAGGAAACTAAAAAAATATATTAACAAATAAATATGTAGACCAAAAACCAAGCACTACCCCATTAAGCCACTGTCACACAGGCACATTTTCCGGCAAAATATGTGTTGAACAATAATGTTCTCGTACTATTTTGAGGCTCCTTCACATTGGAATCGGGAACTAGATAGAAGGTAGATTAATTATGTTAGCTAGATGTGTGTGAATATGTATTTTGTTTTTGTGTGTTCATTGTTTTCTGTTGTGTTGTCCCTGTTCTGGCTCTGTCTAGAGTCGGCCACCCCCAAAACAATACAATAAAAAGGAAAAGAGGGAACAACAAAAATAGGAAAAGTGGGGATTGGGCCTGAGTATATGGAATAGAACAGAATAGTATAATTCGTATGGAACATATATTTTGAAGCTGCTCTTTTTTCTTCTTCACAAGACAAAGGTCATATGTATAGATACAAATTTGTACCTGAATATTATAAGCTTGCATATTTTAAAATATGTTTGTATGTTCTGTATTATGATTTCAATATATTTCTATCTATCCAACTATCTACAATAGTCTCTCTATCTCATCATCTCTAAGTCAACTCTCTCTCTCTCTACTTACCGATCTATATTCTATCTACCTATCTATCTATCTATCTCTCTGTCTATCTATCTACCTACCTATCTATCTATCTATTCATATATCTATCTATCTATCTCTAAGTCAACTCTCTCTCTACTTACCTATCTATATACTATCTACCTATCTATCTATCTATCTATCTACCTACTTATCTATTTATCTACCTATTTATATATCTATCCATCCATTTATCTATCTATCTCTTTCAGTATCTCCACAGCCATAACATCCTACACCGGGACTTAAAGACCCACAACATACTACTGACGAAGAACGGCCTGGTCAAAGTGGCTGATTTTGGCATCTCTCGCGTGTTGTCCTCTCCTCGTGACCTGGCTACTACCCTAGTTGGCACACCTTACTATATGGTAGGTTAAACATTATAACACCATTGTTTTGGTGATTTTAAGATGTTTCTTCCCATTTAGGTGTCAAATATTTACTGGCAAGCGATAGCAGGCCTGCAATTTAAGACTGGGACATTTTTCTTCCAGCACATGTATACTTTTAGCTTTAACCGTTCTGGAACGCCATGGCAATTTACTGCAACTTAAAGTCCATTAAAGCCTGTGGAGACAAGTGCGAATGAGCGGGAGCGTGACAGGTCCCCGTCCGCTCTCCGGCACGTCTGCCGGGGCACTGAGCCTCTCACCCCATATCTCGCGAGATATATGCAACGCTGCCTAAGGCAAATGTAGGGCAACATTACTAATAATAGCGAATATTGCCTATGTCTGTGGTAGCCCTGCGGGTTAACCCCGCATGCTACGAAACTTGTTCTGGTGTACAATAGCGGAAATAAGCCTGCAGTGATTGGTTTAAAGAGGTATGAGCGTATTCTTTAGCCTGTAGGGAGTTAGGGGGGGGAGGTGATTTTTAGCTTCAAAGGAGGCTGTTTGGGGTGTTTTTATTAGTTTGAAGAGGGCTGGTGAGGCATTGTTATCAGCTTATCCCAACAACGGCGACATTCCTTTCAGAATGTTTAATTGGGTGAATGTGACGTTCTTTCCAGAGGATGGCACTTAAAAACAACATTTAAGCACCCCAGAGCCAGTGGAATGGAAGCAGTATGTGATTATGTGGCATGTCTCCTTACCACCACCGCCTGTCTTCCCCTTACATATTGCCCCCCCCCCCCTCTTTCTCCCTCAACTTCCCCCCTCCTACTTTATTCTACTTTTCCCTCCCATTTTTCCCTCCCGCCTCAAATACGTCCAGGCGGGAGGTGATAGCACAGTGGATAGCACTGTGGACTGCAGACAAGAAGGACCTCAGATTGAATCCACACCAAATGTTACGGTTTTGTCCGAACTAATCTGATCGTTCTTGCTGTTCTACAAATATCCTTACCAATCGTTACCAATTCATAGCATAAAAGATGCCCAAGCATATTCGAAGATGCTGTGAACGACCATACAACTGCTCTCTCCAATCAAGTGATATGTATAAATAAGGTGTCGTTATCTAGTGTGGCAGAAAAGAAGCAACAAACACCTTGAATCTCCTCTGTGACCATCTAGAGCGACATATGAAGCACCCAACATCTCAAAGCTTCAATTGATAATCACGGGGCCTCACAAGAGTTACAGGCTACTGGACAGCCTACAGTCCCGAGGTTGAGACATAGAAAAACAAAATAAATCACCCTCCTCTACACTCACCCTACCCCACTCCACCCTCAAACATGGGTGAGAGATGGCTAGTCTCACCAGTGTCTCAAGAAATGTTGTAATTAACCTAAGACGTGCGCATGGGGGGTATGAGACACCACACGCCTGTGCGCACGTATTTGAGCTGTTCCCATCACAAACATCATTATTTTACCATAAATAGCATTAATACTTATCCATATGCGCCTATTTTAGGTTGATTATAAAGGTATTAACCTGTTACAGCAATAAAACAAGTGGAAACAGCGTTTTGATGGTCAAAATCGGCGATACAGGCCGGGAGTTACATAATGTATGGCTGAGGCAACCTCCCTCCCCTCCTCCCCTCCCCTTGTCTGGAGAGACACTGTTACGCAATACTCTCTCACTCTTTCCCACGCTTGGTAACAGTGATGACAACGCCCTGCTACCAACTCACTAATGTTAGCACAAAAATAGACCACAGAATAAGCGAATAACAGGGAAAATAGGTGATAACTGAAGGAGGGGAGGGAAGTGTGGAAGGAGTGGATGTGGAGGAGTGATATTTGGCATGGCCCAGGGAAAAAAAAAAAAAAAAAAAATTGAGGGTGTTTTAAATGGATGTTCTTAGGCCCAGGATCTTAAGAGTCTTCCCGCAGTCGCCCGGGGAAACTCTTAAGAGTCTTCCCGCACTTGCCGGGTTAACAACATATTTGGCTATAAAAAAAAGGCAACAGAGTTCGGATTACGACCCTCCCTCGTTTCATGGCTGGCAAACTTCCTCAGTGACCGCAGATAATTTGTGTGGTTAACCCGGGAACTGCGGGGAGACTCTTATGAGTTCCCCCGGCGGACTGCGGGAAGACTCTTAAGAGTCAAAGAAAGAAAAAATCAACTTTAAACATCGGAAAAAAAAAAATATTGTTATTTATTTTTGTTTTTATTTTTATTTTGCCCCTGGGCCATGCAAAATATCACTCCTCTACCTCCCCTCCTTCCCCACTTTCCTCCCCTCCTCAGTTATCACCTATTTTCCTTGTTATTCCCTTATTCTGAGGTATATTTTTGTGCTAACATTAGCGAGTTGCAAGCAGGGCATTGACATCACTGTTAGCAAGCGAGTGCAAGAGAGAGAGAGAGAGTATCGATCGACTGTGTCTCAGTGGCCTTGGGGGAAATTGGCGGGAAAGCAGGTTGCCTCACCCATACATTACATAACTCGCGGCCTGTATCTCCGATTTTGACCATCCAAACGCTGTTTTCACTCGTTTTATTGTTGTTTCAGGTTAATACCTTTATAATCAACTCATAATAGGCGCGTATGGATAAGTATTAATGCTATTTATGGTAAAATTAATATTTTAGTGATGGAAACAGCTCAAATACGTCAGCACAGGCGGACGTTTCTAATTACCCCCATGCGCACTTCTTAGCTTAAAAGGCACAGTATCCTCCCTCCCTCTGACCTGCGGACTCCCACAGGGGACCAAAATGCGCCCCGTATCCTTCCTCATCCTGATCAACGATGCAATGCGAGACACCAATGCATGCTGGAAGTACGTGGATGACTCAACAATCGGAGTGAGCATAGACAACACTTCACCCGACTTCAGCGCATTGCAGGATTATGTCAACCAATTTCAGGACTGGACTTCAGCCAACGACGTCACCATAAATAGTGCCAAAACAATAGTGATGCACATCAGTGTGGGTTCAGATATCATCGACCCCCCTCTCATCACCCTCGGATCCAGCGTTCTACAGGCAGTGAACAATTTCAAACTATTAGGCGTCATCATAGATGACAATCTAAATAGGAAACCTCATGTCAGTAGTGTAGCCTGATATAAAAAGGTGGGTGATGGCTCCCACAGGTCAGTGGAAAGGCAACATGCCTCTTCCAGACAGTCCACCCTACCCTCTGCGTAGACTACTTGCAGTTGTGAATGGAAAAGGACACCGAGTTTCTTCAGTACAAGCGTCCCGTGAAATCCTGAAACTGGACCCATATGGTTTTCCTAAACCACCTTGCACTGCCTCACCAAACACAAGCAGTACAACTTCGAAATTTCCTAGTTGAATGTGGAAAAAACGTAACTGTGAAGACGGAGAAGGAGGGCATATAGGAAAAGTCGTTTGGTGATCAGGAGCTCGCCTAAAGCGAAAAGGGGATGATGTGGTAAGAACTATGGGCAACAATCTCCTTTTCTTTTTCCTTGATTTAGTCTCAAAAACGTTAACAGGATCACGAATCGGTGTTTCCTTCGTCATAGGCGGGTAAGTAATGTCCAGAGGAGTCGTAGTTATGTTTCTTTTCCCTTTATGTATATTCTGCTTCTTCTAAAAAATCAGATTCGGTACTTCCTTCTGAATCAATTAGTAACTCCTCCGATCTTGCCTCCTTATTATTTAGTATTTCAGATGTGAGTAGCTTAAAGAATACCCGTCTCATTCCGATACCAGACTTGATATGGTCCGTTTAGCTCATAAATCTGGAGAGGTCCTTCATATTTGTTTTCCAATTTGCCAGCACGAGTAGGATCATATCTCTTCACAAACACATTCTCGCCCCTTGAGAGAGCGGGTGGGAGGTTGGGTTCCTTTAACTTTTGTTCTGGATTTCCTTCCTTCTCTCTTCTTTCTCCCGGGAACATTAATTTCCCCCGAGATATGGTGATTCCCTTTTTCCGGAGATAAAACGCGCTCCTGAGGTAATTTTAGAGTCCTTCTAAAATTGATCTCATAAGGAGAGTCTCCTGTGGTATGACAAACAGGGATATTTATTCCCAAAATTATACCAGGTTATACATCTGGCCATTCTCGAACATTAACTCCTTGTTGATTACTGACATTTGCTCTTCAGTTCCATAATCCTGTAATTCGTTCACACACTGCATTCCCTTGAAGTCAATAGTGGGAAATGTGATGAATCCTATATCCCAATGCATTTCATGTGGTATTATTATGTTTTTTCCACCAACCAACTTCACCTCTAAAATCAATTAATGAAATCAACAAATACATGTGGCACTCCAAGGACTCGAACCTAGGATACTCACATCGAAATTCCGAGCACTTATGCATTACGCTATCAAGACATTTCATTAGTCATTTCCCGACCTCGATCGCTCAATATGCTATCTGGAATTCCATAGACATAATATATTTGATTAATTTTACTCCCAACACCAAACACCCCCTAATGAAATTAATGAAAGAATGTGATCTGCCCGGGATTCATACATGGGTTACCACATAGGCCTACAGATCATAAAAACTCTAACCATTACACCATCAAGACAGTTAAAGGTTAAGTATATGACTAGGATTTTATATCCAATTATCGAATACTGGATATCAATCTAATCATGTATTCAGACCCAGCTGCACACTGAATAGCCTAATGTTTTAAGTGAAAGGAAAGAACATTTTATGGGGCACAAGTCTCTAAGGACCAACCTCCCTATGAAATGTTCCTCAACCTATTGGAATAATCTAATTTATTTATTTCACTCCCATTACCAAACAGATAGAATACCGAGGGCTCTGATGGCAAATTGTCCTTTAAACTCTCAAAAACGGCTTAACAGCATAGATCTCAGTCGAATTTTCTTCCCTTTTTCAGCCTGGCATTGATGGGTCTGGTGATTTTGGACAAGTTTGTGATAAATTTCCTATAGTACGAAGCCATTCCCAGAGAAGCTGACTTCCTTCACGTTTGTTGGTGGGATAATTTCTGAGATGGCTCTGACTTTTTGTGGGTCGGGTTGGATACCCTGTTTTGAGACCACATGACCTAGATAAGCCACCTTTCGAGCTCCCAAATGACATTTGAAGAGTTTTAGTGTTAGGCCGGCATTTCTAATTCTCTCAAACACTTCTCTGAGTCTTTCTGAATGCTCCATTCAGGTATTTGATAAATAAATAACGTCATCTAAAATAATAGGCTAGACAGGTTCGCCATACTAATCCCCTTAATACCTCATCCATTACTCCTGTGAAGCTAACAGGTAATTTACAAACCCCATAGGGTAGAGCCATTAATTCTCGCTACCAAGAATTCACCGGAGACCTCTGGTGGACGCTTCCGAAGTAGCGCCAGAGCTACGACTGTAGACATAAACAAGATTCAACACCTAGGCTATACAAAGTTTATCACGATTTCTTACGATTCTGCGTGTTTTTACTATATACTAGATTACTACACTAAGTGCTTATATAGCATGGTAGTCGTGGGAATGTCCATATGTAGCAAGAAATGACTAAAAGCAAAATTATAATGATGATGAACTATCATAACAACAAAGCGCGAAAATACCTTCTTCCATATAAATATAAATATACGTTATTTAATATTATGGGTGACTTTAAAATATAATTAGCATCAATATTGCAATGACTAATATGTGTCAGCTATAGAAAGTACGACATGTAACTTATAATTAAGAATTATGGATAAAGAAGGATGATGGAGAACTGCGGGATATCAACATTTAAAGGGCCCAGGTCGCTTACAGTACAAAACAACGTGTCTCAGGCGGCAACTTCAAGAATTCTTGGTAGGGTTGAATTGACCCTTCACAAGTGAAGATAACTACAATATACCAATTAATTTTGTTATCTTCACTTGTGACAAACCCGGTCTTCTTATCTTCTTCCTTAAGAGGAATTTGGTTTAATCCACGTTGTACATCTAAGATAGGGAACCAGGTCGACCCATGTAAATGAGTCTTCGACATGAGGTATTGGTTGGGCATCATAAATCCTAACATCATTCAGCTTCCGGTAGTCTACACAAACCTCATGGACCCATCTTTTGTCTCCACATTCCTTCTACCTGTTTCCTTTCCCCTTGTATCATTACAGGGTTTTATCTACTATAAGGTTGTCTGATCAATGGGCCATTTGTATGGATTTCATGCTGGTACTTAGTTCGAGCCAATCAGAGGTCTCCCTCACTTTGATCAAAAACATCCCTATTATCCCACAAAAGGATATACTCCTCTCCCCTTGGGACAAATGCTGGCCGCTGATTGGTCAATACATTTCTTACCACAGTTATAAGCTATATATATATTTTTTTTCAAAGTGAGTGAGGGAGGCAAAAGGCAGAACTGCCTGTAGCGATTGCCTCTCCCATGGTGGAAAGAGTGACAGGGCCAAAATCAAGGGACGTTCGAGCCAAAAATTTATTTTTCATATATTATTTATACATCTCACAGTCCAGAATTGTTTGGTAGTCATCTGTACAAACACAAGAGTACCATGTGAGCTGTTCGATTGATCTATTGTTGTATCTATCTATCTATTGCCGGACGCCGTCATCCCCGAAGTGGTGGCCACGAACGAAATGCCCCTTGCACCTCTGTCCCCAGTCAGTCGACATCCCTCCTCCCATCCAGCACCGCTTTCACGCATATGCTTCTTAACTCCATCCTTCCACCTCTCACTCTGTCTATCTCTCCCTCTCTGTCCTTCCTTCTCACTCTCGTACACTCTCTTAGTCATTCTCTCGCTTCCCATACGTTCCATATGGCTGAACCATCTCAAGGTGTTCCAGCACATCTACATCCACACCACACCTCTCGCTTACTTCCTCATTAGTCTGTGTATCCCTCCATGTAACTGCACGCACTTCTCAAGTAGATAATTTCCACCCCTCTCACTCTCGGTTTGAGTCTCTTTACCAATGTCCATGCTTTGCTCCCGTTGGGATTACCAAACTATCATGCAAGGACTTCTTTACTTCCATGCTGACCACGTTATTTCTTGTTACTGCTTTCAGCGTTCCTACAACCCTCTTCCCCTGTTGCACCCTCTCCCGCACTTCTTCATCCATTTTCCTTCCCATCTTTACTCAACACTGCCCAAATACTTGAATGAGCTGACAATCTCCATATCCTGACCGTTCAACCTCACCTCACACTCTGTGGCTGCACCCTTTTCAAAGACCATAACCATGCTCTTCCCCGCATTTACCTACAGATTTCGTTTTTCACACACTGTTCCAAGCATATTTATCAGGCATGCAACTCCCATTCACTATCGCTCATCAGAACTGTATCATCAGCAAACAGCAGTACAGGCAACTTTCACTCGTTTCCTTCCCTTATCAGCTGTACACCAACACCCACTGCTCTTCCTTGTATTTCTTTCAGGACTCCTTCCATATAATATATTGAACAACCATATTTTTTATATGTTTATTTTTATTTACAAATTTATAAATTTATATTTATAGATTCTACACTCTAAACATATATAAATAATTATTTACATTCATAGATTTATTCTTTATATATTTTGTATATTTTTCAGAGTCCAGAATTGTTAGGGAGTCGTCCGTACAACCACAAGAGTGACATGTGGGCCCTAGGCTGTGTTCTGTTTGAGTTGGCTACCCTCCGACCACCTTTCCCAGCCCAAGACCTGCCCTCTCTTATATATAGGGTCTCCAGAGGCAAGGTAACCTATTTGATCATCCATAAAACCACAAAAGTGAGACATATGATGTTTGTTTGAGTTGGCAACCCTCCACCGACCACCTTTACCAGCCCAAGATCTGCCCTCTCTTATATATAGGGTCTCTGGGCTTAATACTAAGGAGTACAGACCGGATAGTGTTCCTCCTGTTGTGCTCAAAAAATGTCTTCCATGCTTTTTTTTTCACCTTTGGCTTTCCTCTAACGTCTTTCCTTCTTGATGGAAGTTTGCTCTCATTTAACCTGTCCCAAAGAAGGGTGCCCACTTTCAACTCTCTAGCTATCGTCCAATTGCTCTCATTTCTTGCATCTCTAAAGTTCTATAATCTATTCTAAACCCTCGTCGCTCGGTCCTTTCGCTCCATTAAATCTTCCCACCAGGCTGGAACCAGGGATTTCGGCGAATTCTCTGCATTTTGGCACGCTTATAAATACGCAAATAAATGCCCTAACCTAGGTTATATATATATATATATATATATATATATATATATATCCAGCGGTAATACCTGTTGTTATCTTGTGATGGGTGAAGACTAGAAGTCTCTAGACTAAGTGGTTCAGTTTTTATGGTGAAAATAAGTAACTCAGTTATGGCGATCGGGAGCCTAGAATCGGTGTTTACTCCCAGTTTTTGTCATTTACTGATACTCATATCTCTGCAAAAAAATGGCCTAACCTAGTTTATATACATACTAGAGGCAGTAATCAGTGTTGTCTTGTGATGGGTGATGACCAGAACACTGAACATTGAGCAGTTATTGTGTGAGGTGGAAAATATGACCTGCTGTTTTGTCCTATTACTGAGCATCATTCGAATGCGGCGACGCAGTAGCGGCGGCCACAGCTATTGTCTATTTACATTCGTTCAACCACTGATTATTGATTATGGATTATGTATTATGTATTATGTAATAATATTGATTACTGTATATTGATTATTGATTACTGATTTATTTCACCTTTGTAACCATTCCTAAGTCACTGTCGTCTGTTTTCATGCATAGTTTGGTACTCAGGAAAACCAATACAAGCATTCATAAGCCCTGCTTGAAGGCAGGAGTCACATGCCTGGCTGGCTGTGTGTTCTTGTTCTTGTTGGTTATACGAACCACCCGCAAAGACAACAACATTTTCTCTAGCACGGTGTTAAGTGGTTTTAAGCAATATAATAGCCCTTACTAGGCTTCTGGAAGGCCATCCGTGTCCCACGGGGAAGACTGCTAATGGCTTCTCGAAGGGCATCTGGGCTCAGAGGGTTAATTAAATATTTCTTTAGCATCTTTCTTCTCATAATCTTCTTCCAGATCGGCAGTATGGTTTCCTTAACCTGTTAAGCGCTAAATAGCCCTAGGAGCTAGGGTAGTTATTTGTGCATTTCTGCCAAAATATTCGATCTCACAGAATTTAAAAAAAAAGTACCTCAATGTCTTGGAAATAAGCAGCCACATCCGCCAATATATATATATCCACCCTAAAAAAATGTGGGTGTGGAGTTACGGTGGCTGCAAGTTGAAAAAAATGGGCTGATAGGCACGACATCCCCGAGCGAGCGAGTGTGTGTGAGTGAGTCAGGCGGGAGGAGAGAGAGAGAGGGTGGAGGCAAGAACGTGCGATTGATGAGAAGCAACGCTCTATATCTCGCCTAAAAAGCACCTTTATGGTTTCACCTGTTCATATTCATGAGTAAGGCAGCCCATGTGAATAATATACACTGATAAATGAAGCGCAGAGAGGCATACGGACGAATAATAGGCGAAATAAGAGTGGTGTATTGAGAAAGGTGGGTGGCGCGGGAGAGAAAAGGGGTCAGATTACAGTAAGTAGATGAGATTAGCGTGGGTGTATGCACAAATTTAGACCTTATAGACACTTTGTGTTGTCGTTGCTATATTGTAAACAACGATAAGGCTTCTTGGATGGCGCAGTATGTTAGAGTAACCCGATATCTCATTACACAATTTTTACGCACTATTTGCTTGCAACTCATGGATGAAAGGTTATTTATTTACTTGTAAATTTCTTTACTGTTTGTTCGTAATGATAGAATATGTTAGGTTATGTAAAAGTATTATACATACTAAATACTTCGATATACACAAGTGTATCGAGGGTATATATATATTTTTTTTGTCAAGCATTCGTCTGCCCGAAAATACGTACGCACTAATCGCTGTCAGTATAGTGTGAACAGTCATGGTCTAGTGGTTAGAGTGATGGACTGAGTGAGATGTAGGCCTAGAGACGTAGGCCTAGAGACGTGGGTTCGAAACCAGAGAGGTTATGGGGATGTTTTTGGAGTGTTTATATCACTTGAAATTTTTTTTTTTTTTACATACTTACGCCCTGCTATTCATAAAGTCGAAAACTTTGATGAATAGCAGAGCGTAAGTATGTTTTTTTGTGTTTATTTATTTGTTTTTTGTTTGTTTTTTTGTTTGTTTAATTATTACAAAAGGTTGTTACAAAAGGTTAGTACATAAGTATAATATTACATAGGTATATATATAAATAAAACAAAATATTGCCTGGCTAATGAATTAAACTGAAATAATAAATGAAAATATTGCTTATATATACAGTATACTGTATACAATAATATACTGTGTGTATATATATATATATATATATATATATATATATATATATATATATATATATATATATATATATATATATATATAATATATATATATATACAGTATATACCAAAACATATGAACTTATCCTACAACTATAATTTGTACATGTTATGATAATATTATCACGTTGGTCAGGTACGGGCAAGTAGGTAGGCAGGCAGGTGTTTTGAGATCACGTTGGTCAGGTACGGGCAGGTCAGGTACGGGCAGGTAGGTAGTGAGGTAGGTAGTGAGGTAGGTGGGCGGGGCAGGAGTTTGGCTGAGATAGGGCGACACAGGTACCACTCCTAGTAGTACTTGAGTGAGTGGTAGTCCCTGAAGCACTCGCCCAAACACAACCCAACGTTGCATTCCTTGCACATTGATGTGACTCGGCTTCTTCTTTGTGGCTTTCTGGTGGAGTGGGCACAGACCTGGCACTGTACTTGCAGCCTCCGGGTGCCAGATAGCTCGGTGTGGATAGGGTAGTGTTTGTCATATCCATCAATGACTCTGTCTGGGAGGTTGACTGCACGGCGACCCCTGTGACCGGAGACTGGTTGGTGTTTTTGTAGGAGTTGGTAGGCGACGTTGTATATGAACTCCCTGAACTTGAGTTTTTTGTTCGGGGCCATGTCTTTTTTTACCAGCCACATGTTGTAAGCGTTGAGCATCGTGATGTCAACAAAGTGAAGGAAAAGCTTGTGATACCACTTCACTGTTTTTCGTAGGCACTCAACGCCTGCAAGCTGGCAATCAGACTTGTCCACAAGGCGCATGTACTTGGTATAATCCACCACCATATCAGGTTTCTGGATAGACTTCTTGGTACGGTAGTGGAATTTACCAGAGTCCACTTGGGCACCTGTATGGACAGTCGAAAGCAGGTGAACTGGTCGCTTATCGAGCCACTTTACCGCCAGAACTTTCCCAGACTTCTCCAGCTGCTTGTAGTGCTCTTTCTTCTTTCTTCTTGGTCTGTCCAGTCTGCGGCGCCTTTGTTCCTCTGCCAAGTCGTCATCAGAAGCGGTGTCACTGTGGGAGGGGTTGTCCAGTTCTATGCGATTGCCTTGGAACTTAGGCATGAACTTCCTGTTAGTTCTGACAGTCCCACATGCCCCCGTTTTGTGGTCATGGAGGAACTGGCAGAGTGCAGGACTTGTATACCAATTGTCGGTGTACAACGTGTGCCCCTTGTTCAGGTAGGGCTCCAGCATCTTTTTCACAATGTGCCCTGACATGCCCAATGGGTCGTTGCCACCGACTTTTGGAATGTCTACATCAGTGCCGGTGTATACGATCATGTCGAGCACTATTCCACTTTCACAATCGCACAACACAAAGATCTTGATCCCGAACCTGTGTCTCTTCAAGGGGATGTACTGCTTGAACACCAGGCGTCCTTTGAAAAGCACGAGCGACTCATCAATCACCAGGTTGGCAAAGGGGTAGAAGAATTTCCTGTACCTTTGCAACAACATGGTCAACACATCCCGAACTTTCCATATTCTATCAGCTCGGTTTGGATTATTATTGTCTGCGAAGTGCAAAAATCGCAGAAGCAAGAAAAATCTATCACGAGCCATATATTTCCGGAAAATTGGGGTGTTGATGATTGGGTCGTGCTTCCAATAATGCTCCATTACATGCTTCCTGCAGAGAGGCATGATTAGCAACAACGCAAAGAACACAAGGAGCTCAGGGACAGTCGTATCAACCCATGCACGAATTCTTGCTCTAGGAGATATCATATCAATTCTTTCCCTCACCCAGGTAAAATAGCCATTGGTTTGGGAAACGAGATGAGATAATACCTCCTTGTCAAAAAATGCACAGAAGAAATCAGATTCCGTGGACTGGTCATTGCAGGGCCAGTCTGCTGTTGAACCAGCCAGATTGGCATTGAACTGGTGCAAATCTGGTTGGAAATGGGACCCTTCAGACCAGGCAAAATTATACGCCCGTGGGGGATCAGGATCAGCCCCTCCGTCAGCCACGTCGTCTGCGCCTTCGTCATCAGACAGGTCTTGGTCATGGTCACGGTGCAGAAGTACATCGTCGTCTTCCGAATCCTCTGCACCTCCCTCATATTGGTCTTGATCCTCCTCAGACTCGCTCCCACTATCACCACCCCAGCCATAGTTCCTGGGATCGAAGGCTTCCCCTTCTGCAGCGTCGTCGTCAGAGGAGTCAGGAGGGAAGAGGAGGGCGTCAAACTTGGATGGCGTTAGACCGGCTGCCAAAACTCTACGAGGCCCTCCAACAGCAGCAGGGGCATGGGTGGGCGTGGGTGGTGGAGCAGGGGCGTGCGTGGGCGGTGGTGCAGGGGCGGCCGTGGTGGGCAGTGGTGCAGGGGCGGCCGTGGTGGGTAGTGAGACAGGGGCGGCCGTGGTGGGTGGTGGTGGTGGTGGCAACGCGGGGGTGGTAGAGGCGGGAGGTGTCACCTTACTCCTCTTGAACTGATAAGGGTGTCCTTTACCCTTACCCTTCTTGCCAACTACCCCCGATGCTCCTGCATCCCCAGGACGGCCACTTGTACTTCCTGTGGTGGTGGGCGCCGTGGGCGTCGTTGCCACAACAGTAGAGGCAGTAGTTGTTGTGGTAGCAGTTGTCAGAGCAAATGCTGAGGACAATGACCTCTTCGCACTCGTCGTGCTTGTTGCACGTGTCGTGCCTCTCCCACCACGTGTCGTGCCTCTCCCAGCACGTGTAGGTCTTCTTGGCTCATCATCCTCAGAAGTATATACGTAGGAGGGGTCCCTGGCACGTGTTCGTGTCCTGCCACGAGCACTAACACCGCCAGCAACAGGGTTGGGCGAGTCAACAGGGAGCGAGTCAGGGGAGCGTGTAGGCTCCATAGTGACTGAGAGCGTACTGCGTGTGTAGACTGTGTGGGGTGCGTGCGGCGGGTGGTTGTGGGTGCCATCGAGAGGTACCATGTCGCACTAAACGTGGCGCAATTTGTGACTCCCTAGACAGCTTGGCGCCGTTTTGGTACGCCTTTAAAAATCCTGCTTCCGTGAGGCCTATCGCGTTCCCTATAGGAAGCCTTCCGTGAGGCCTATCGCGCTTGCCGGGTTAAGGGCCGCCATACTGGTGATCTTCTGGCTTATATTACTAACTCTTGGTCATCCTTCTGTTGGGACTTCGGTGAGACTTTTTCTATTGCGCCAGAGATACCAAAAGCCTTCGATAGAGTCTGGCACAAATCTCTTAATTCCAAACTGCCCTCTTTCGGTTTCTATCCCTCTATCTGATCCTTTGTCTCAAATTTTCTTTTAGACTGCTCCATAGCTGCAGTTGTGGATGGCCATCGCTCACTTCCTCAACCTATCAACTCTGGTGTTCCTCAAGGTTCTGTCCTGTCTCCAATTCTTTTCCATAATGCAGTTGGGTCTGAGTATATGATTAGATTGATATCCAAAATTCGAAAATGGATATTAATCGTGATCGTGTACTCAGCCTTTAACTGTGTTGGTGGTGTAATGGTTTAGGTGCTTATGTTCTGGGTGTGGTGTCCTGAGTTCGAATCCCGGGAGGACCATATGCTTTCATTAGTTTATTCAAGTACATTGGGGTTTGTAATTGATGATTAATGTTAAGAACGGGGTGTTACTTATTTATTAATGATCTTCTCAACTGTACCTCTAGCCCTATCCACTCATATGCTGATGACTCTACCTTACACTATTCAACCAGTTTTTCACATCAACCCAGCATTCAAGCACTCCTTTGTACTCCTTTGTACACTCCAAAGCAAATGTGACAAGGCCATAGAACGCCTATCTTCTGATCTATCAATTATTTCTGATTGTGATAGAGAATATCTTGTTACTTTCAATGCTTCGAAGACCGAGTCTCTTCCTCTATCTCTTCATTGCAATCTTCAGCAAGACTCTCAATTATTCTTCAACAATACACAACTCAACCCTTCATCTTCTCTTAATATCCTAAGTATATCTTTTTCATCTGACCTCTCTTGGAAAGGTCATATTACCACTTTTACTAAAACAGCTTCCCAAAAGTTAGGTGTGCTGAATCATCTCCGCGGGTTGTTTATTCCCGCATAACTTCTGGCTCTAGCAGTGCGCCCCTGTATTGAGTATTGTTCGCATGTGTGGGGAGGCTCCACCCATACCGAACTTCTCAAAAGAGTTGAGTCCAAAGCATTTTGTCTCATCAACTCACTTCCTCTTACTAGTTCTCTACAATCTCTTTCCACACGCCGCAATGTTGCATCTCTTTCACTCTACTATCGCTATTACCCCGAGGGGGGGGGGGGGGAGGGGGGGGGGAGGGGGGAGTAATGGTGGAGGAAAAAAAAGAATATGCCTCACACATCCTACTGCGTGGTGTCGTACGAGGCGACTAATAGGGGGGATGGCGATAGACTTGTGGACCAACAGTCATTACTATAAGCAATAAAGTCTTTATCTTAGCTCTGTATTGGTATGGCACTGCCGAGGCTGGTGGGGTGCGGATAGGTGCCACAGGGGACTGAGTCTTACCTGGGCGCTGTTTGGTACCATACCTGTGTCGGCAACGGTGTTTGCATGTTGGAGCAGTGTTGGGGCAGGACTTTATTGTTCTATAGTCGAAATTTCCTAATGTACAGTACAGTAGAGTCTTGTCATGGTGCTGTCTTTTTGTAACACTGTTAAGGCTGGTGTGGTTGCAGATACTGCAGGTGCAAGTGCTGCAGGGAGACTCTGTTGAGTCTTGCTGAGACACGGTTAGCACTACACCAACATCAGCCACAGTGATGACTAGGTGGGGCAGTACTGTGGTGGGACTTTATTGTACTACAGTACACTCCAACTACTGAAAGGCAACCCCGTCTGAGCCGTTACAATGCATGTAATGGAAAATGACGCTAAACCATTGTATGTATTGTATGTAATGATCAGTGTTCTTCAGAGCTCTCTCAGTGCATACTCCCTTCCTTGCGGTGAGTACGCGACACCCGCCTCACAACAAAGTCCCACTCCTTTTCTTTCCAACTCTCCAACCCAAGAATTGGCAAATTTTCTCAGTCTTTCTTTTACTCAACAAGTGAACTCTGGAAATCTTTCCCTCAATCAGTCTTTCCTTTATCTTAGGACTTAAACTGTTGTAAAATTCGTGTGTCCAGGCTTTTTTACCCCAATGTCTCTAACGGGGTACCCACAGCCGGGGGATGTGGAGTAAAACTAAAGGTGGAGTGGAGAACAATGGCACCGCCCTCATTTATGTGGAGCCTATGAATGGGGGAGGGGGGGGGGGGGGGGGGCACGGCAGGTCTCTTCCTCATACCTAACTTACACCTTTCGTGACATTTAGGTTTAACAAATATATTGGCAAGTGACAGCGAGCCTATAATTTTTAGAGGCTGGAAAAATCTTCTACCGAAAAATGTATAAATATATAAAGAAGGTGGATCTTGGGGAAGTGTTTTTCAGTTTGATGGGTTTTAGGGAGGAAACTAACATATTAACCCACTGAGCCCCAGCGACGCAAACAGTGCGTCGGCAATGTATGTAACGCTAAACCCCGGCGACGCAGACGTCTGCGCCAGTGTCACTCCGGTCCCAATTACTCCGGTCCTATGGCACCTAGAGGGCTCAGATTTGTATGGGAACTGTGTACGTATCCCAAGCACCCATGCCGATGGTTGAAAACTCTCAAAGTCCAACCGCGTGCGCGTGAGCGCACAAAAACATGTTTTTTGGGGGAAATTGCCTTCAATTTTTTACTCTTGTAAAATCCATTTTCGGGGCTCTGTATGACAATTTTTTGAGCTTTTTGATCTGTTTTTCGTGTTTTTTCCTTCATTCCTAACCCATTCGCTATTGTTTCTGGGGAAAAAAAAAATCAGAATCAGACGGTCCTGGGTGATACATTTATAAATATTTAGCTGGTACTCAGCGGGTTAATAAACCAAAACAGAATAGAGCCTTAAGGTGGCACAAGGTCAGGTATCCACTCAAATTATACTAAGGATAAGGCTGTTTGTTAGTCCACCAAAGGCTACTTTACATTTGACGTTCTGTTAAGGGCGGATTGTCACTTAAGGCTTAGCTTTTCTGAACTCCCTTTCCACTCATTTTTAGCCCCTTTAGTTTTGATATTTTAAGATGTTCGCCCCATTAGTTTGGTGATTTTATGAACTTTTGACCCATTTCTTTGTCAATATTAAGGTCGTTCTTGCCATTTAGTGTCATATTTTAGGAGAAATATAGGAGGAATCAGCCATTGGCCGGGCATTTTTCTATCGAAAAATATACAAATTCATCTCAAAGTTGAATATACACCCTTAAATTTTGCCAATTACATATAGGACCCAATATCTTAGAACATGAATAAATTTCCCAAGTACTAGAAAGTAAACTGTTAAATTATTGTATGCAATAGAAAACTATCCTAACCCATTGTATGTACGGTATAAAATAAGTGTTATATATATAATTCTATGTTCTAGCTGGGTGTTCTTCCGAGCCAATACAGTGATTCTCTGCGTGCCCTTGTGACGGCGCTCTTAACCCGCCATCCGGAGCATCGACCAAGTGCCTCGAGGGTCCTGCAGCTGCCCTACATACGCACACACATGTCCCTCTTCCTCCAGGACACTGAAGGAGAACCCCACTTTCCCGGGACACCAGCGGAGGAGGATTGCACAGTTGTGTGGGACGGCCTGAAGGAAAGGGCTGGACAGATGGAAATGGATGGAAGAGAATTAGATGACAATGTGCAATATGAGGATGAGGAAGAATTGAATGAGTTTTACCAGAGTTATGATGAATTTAAAGAAGATGGATCACAAGTTTTGGATTCAGAGCCAGCGGATGAAAATGAGATAACCATAGCCCCGAGATATATGGTAAATGTCAATAATCTAAAGAAAAACTTAGATAGCTTGAGTGTTATAAGCGAAGAGGTGCAAATACCCTCGGATAGCCATAGACATTCAGACGGCAGTATCGATTTGCAAAATGACGACGACGTTGGAGATGAAATGAGTTGCAAATCAAATAGCGAAGAGAACATTAGGTCGACTCAAAATATCATCAAGCGCTGCTGCGATTTTATGCCGGCAGAATTTGGAGCTCTGCACATTACCGGCGGACGGATGAAATTGGGAGAACGGACGAAAGTTGAACCACAGCGATCGACCGGGGAGAAGGAATGTAGATGCCCTCGGAAAAGGCACCAATCAGCGGGGCACGTCGGTTCCGTCTCACGAGTTCGAAGACGCAACGACAAAGAGAAAACCGACGACTACAAAAGAAGGAATGATCGAGGCAAGAACGAAAATTTGAATGCGGTAAGAGAAGTGACGCCTAATTGGGTACCCACAGCCGGGGGATGTGGAGCAAAGCTAGAGGTACAAGGAAACCGAAAAGGAAAACTCCAGTGGGAAACGGCATTGAAAAGAGAAGTTGAAGAAAATGCAGGCCTGATTGAGAATAATTACGTCAATTGTACTCACCTATCGTCATCAGCGAGGGAGCGGAGACGACAGAAGAAACAGGAAGAGGAAGGGAGTTACGAAGATGGGTCTTTGAGAGAAAGAAACGCAGATTTAGAAGAGGGGAGTCCGAGAGAGAACGTTGACAGCGAAACCTGTGCCTATGTTTGCGAAGATGAAGAGGAGAAGGAATGCTTTGTTGATCTGCTGAACTCCACACTCACGCACATGAGTTCAAGGCAGGAGGAGCAGGAGGAAGTAGAAAAGAAGGATGAGAAACAGGAGGAAGGAATAAAGATAGACTTGGAAACGCTCGAGCTAAAGATTACTGAACTGGAAGAAACTTTAGCGAAGGAGGTTGGACAGGTAAGAAAGGTTTTGTATATTCAAATTAAACATCCTATCCTTCTTCCTATCCATTGTTCTTCAACAATACACAAATCAACCCTTCATCTTCTCTCAATATTCTTGGTGTATCTTTTTCATACGACCTTTCTTGCAAAGATCATATTACCACTCTTGCTAAAACAGCTTCCTAAAAGTTAGGTGTGCTCAACCATCTCTGTGGGTTCTTCTACCTCCGCACAGCTTCTTGCTCTGTATCGGGACACAGTGTGCCCCTGTATTGAGTATTGTTCGCATGTGTGGGGAAGCTCCACCCATACCACACTTCTCGAACGAGTAGAATCAAAAGCATTTTGCCTCATCAACTCACCTCCTCTTATTAGTTCCCAACAATCTCTTTCTACACACCGCGTTGTTGCATCTCTTTCACTCTTCTATTGCTATTTCAACAATCAGTGTTCTTCAGAGCTCACTCAGTACATACCCCCTCCTTTACGGCGAGTGTGAGGCACTCGCCTTTCAACACAGTCCCACTCCTATTATCTCCAACCCAAGAATTGGCAAATTTTCTCAGTCATTCTTCTACTCATCAAGTGAACTCTGGAACTCTCTCTCTCATTCAGTCTTTCCTTCATCCTATGATTTAAGCTGCTTTAAACTTTGTGTGTCCAGGCATTTTGACTCCAACGTTCCTTGAATTTGGCTCTGTCACACTTTTGGCTTAGGGGGAGACATTCGTTAGAGGCAACCTGCCATTTGCCTCCTTCATAAACAAAGAAAAAAAAATGTTCCTACCATTTGGGAGGAGACAGGCAGGGAATAGGTGTAGAAATGTACAGCCCATTTTCTCAAGCCCTTTTTTAGTTACAGAGGATAACATTCTGGCCTACTATTAAGGGGAGGCAGTTGGTTTTTCGAGTCCTCCTCCTCCCTCATGTTTAGCCTTATTAGTTATGAGATTTCAAGATATTTGCCCCATTAGTTTGGCAATTTTCAGATATTTTGCCCCATTTCTTTGCCAATATTAAGACCTTTCATGCCTATTAGGTGTCGATCTTTTTCCTGGCGAGCGATAGCGAGCCTGTATTTGAAGAGGAATCGGCCTTCGGCTGGGACATTTTTCTACCGAAAAATGTACAAATTTATATCGAAGGGGGGGTCGTGTGGGTGTTTTTTTTAAAGTTTGATAGAGGTTTAGAGAGCAAACTAAACCCCCTCCTTAAACCATTGAGCCGAACCAGTAAATTATGCTGCACAATACCGTCTGAGCTCCCTTAATACATAGACTATAGCTCTCGGAACATTAGATAACAATATGTTCCTGAAGATAACTTAGCCCTTTCTGTACCGCTCGTCTTCCTAATTTTATTATTGGTAAATTTAGTTGATTATGTGCAGCTTAAGAAGGATCTGTGGTAGTAAAAATGGTTAATTGAGATAGTTCGAAGCCTGTTAATTGCTGGAGACCCTTTTGAAACTTATTAAAATCGACTAATAGCAGCCTGAATAAAGTTAAAAGGACGTCGCTGGTACAGAAGGGGTTAAGGGGGGATTTATTTGCTTAGTTTTCTTTATCTTTTTACTATTTTAGTTTTCTCCCTAGACCTCCATCAAGCTAAAAAAAAACACTCACAAGACCCCCCATCAAGATAAATGTGTACATTTGTCGACAGAAAAATGTTCCGGCTGAAGGCCGGTTCTTCTTAAATTACAGGCTCGCTATCACTTGCCAGGATAAAAATTACACCTACATTTCATTAAAGGTCTTGATATTGGCAAACAAAAGGGGGAAAAGATCGCCAAACTAATGGGGCAAACATCGTAAAATCTCGAAACTAATAGAGCTAAACATGAGGGAGAAGGGGGGCCAGCATCAATCAATTATCTCACCTTTAATTTACAAAACTAACCCTTATTTTCCAGGAGCGAGCAAGATCCGTGATGGAGGTACTAAAAGGAGAAGAAGAAGAAGTTGAAGAGGATTTAAACTCTATACCATCATGGGGGACGTCTCAAGATGACAACCACGCCAACCGAGCCAACCGAGACGACGGGAGAAGCCACCATGGAGATTATCGGGAAAACGGTGAATGTGAAGAACCTGATCATGCAAGTTTTGAAGAATATAACAATGTAAGATTATCCAAAGATAATAGTACTGAGAACGATAGTACAGAGAGCGTGACAAAGGCTGTAATAGAAATACAATATGAGAGTGACCCAAACCAAATAGTGCAGGCATCTATAAGCGACAACCGTGAGATGGCGCTCACTCCACAAGCTACGAACACTGTTTGGCAATTGGCTCTATATTATTCTATAAGAGATGGAGTTTGAGGGTTCAAGATAAATAATATTAATCAGTTACCCCCTCTGGGATCATAACGTCTGCCAATAGATTATTATTTCTACTCGGCAGCCATTGAAGCTGAAAATACATAGTCCATCGGCTGAGGTGGTCCTCGTAGAAATGTTTTGTACCTTAACCCTTTTCCTGCGGGAGACGTTCCGGAACGCCATGGCAATTTACAGCAATTTACAGGCTTTTAAAGCCTCTTAAAGCCTGTAAAATCTGTTGCAAAGGAGCGGGAGAGCGGCAGACCACACGTCTTTCTCCCAGCCAGACTGCCGTGGCACTGAAGGCTCTGAGTCAGAGTCTCGCTAGATATACAGTGCTGCCAAAGGCAAATGTAGCGAGACATTAGCGAGAATTGCTCATTTTAGTGAATGTCTATGGTAGCGCTGTGGGTGAACCCCGCAACCTACGAAGCTCGTTTTGGTGTCACATTGAAGCTATTTTCATCTAGTTTTCAGCTGAATATTATTTAATCTCATTCAGACACTTGCCTAATCAATCAGGAGTGCCTGAATGAGCCCTAATATGGCTGAAATAGGTGCAAATATGCCTGCAGAGAAAGGGTTAAGGGGTAGTGCTTGGTTTTTGGTGTATATATTTATTTATTTATCTATTTTTGAGTTTCCTCGCTTGACCTCCATCAAGCTTAGAAAAACACACCCTAGGTCCCCTTTCAAGATAAATTTATATATTTTTCGGTAGAAAAATGTCTCGGCCGAAGGCCGGTTCATTCTTAATTAAGAGGCTAGCGAAATCGACAGCTAGAGGGCACGAAAGGTCTTAATATTGATAAAAACATGAGGTGAAAGGTCTCAGAATCGCCAAACTAACGGAACGAACGTCTTAGAACCTCAAAACTAATATGCTAAACACGAGGGAGAAGGGGTCCCGAAAAAGCGAGTACTACCCCCTTAAGTCCATATTCTAATTAATGAACTAGACCATATGAAATAATATACAAATGAGGGTAGACTTTTGGCATAATGGTCAGTTGGTAGAAACTTAACCCTTTTAGTACCAGCGACGTACGTAATATTTAATTCTAGCTATATTTGGACGATATTATGCAGCATAGGAAGCATCTGTGGTAGTTGAAAGGGTCTTAGTAATATATATACGCAATAATCCTTGATGAATCTGAAGGGGAAATAAATAAAGTTATTCATTTACAAACGCAGTCAGTTGCGGGTTTTATGCAAGATATTTGTTTATGCAAAGTTTAAAAGAATCAACGGTGCTGCAGTCTATAACCGCATTATTATGTCTCGGGGAAGCCGATTCCACAAGTTGACAACTCGATTGAAGAAGAAATTCTTAGATTCGTGTGAGTTAAAAGATTTACCAATAATTTTGCAACCGTTTAAAATATTGACTCCTTAGGTTTAGCCAATTTTCACTTCCATAGTTATTAATATCCCTGAATCAATATGAGTACAGTATTTTCATTTACCTGAATCAAAATGAGTACAGTTTTTCCATTTACCTGAATCAATATGAGTACAGTTTTTCCATTTACCTGAATCAATATGAGTACAGTTTTTCCATTTGCCTGAATCAATATGAGTACAGTTTTTCCATTTACCTGAATCAATATGAGTACAGTTTTTCCATTTACCTGAATCAATATGAGTACAGTTTTTCCATTTGCCTGAATCAATACGAGTACAGTTTTTCCATTTACCTGAATCAATATGAGTACAGTTTTTCCATTTACCTGAATCAATATGAGTACAGTTTTTCCATTTACCTGAATCAATATGAGTACAGTTTTTCCATTTGCCTGAATCAATACGAGTACAGTTTTTCCATTTACCTGAATCAATATGAGTACAGTTTTTCCATTTTCCTGAATCAATATGAGTACAGTTTTTTCCATTTACCTGAATCAATATGAGTACAGTTTTTCCATTTACCTGAATTGTTTTGAAAACTTTGAATTACTATATTACGATCAACAATACCAGTTACTATAGTCAGTTTGCTTCAACTGACGATAAAGTCAATCTATAAATAATGAAAATAATAATAATCTGGTCTTTTATTTCTCGCAAGCCCCAGTTCTTCCAGCGGAATTCACTAGCGCTCGTAACACATTGCACCACAATCAAGAGAAGTGTGGTGCAGTTCACCTGTAGTTCAAGCAACAACAACTATTTAACATGGCAGCAGTTAGAGTCTGTAACGACCTGTCACTGTGCCACTTGCAAGATCATAACTCCTACAGAAGAGAAAGGTTTTCAACTTTTTTGAAAGAGTCTATGGAGTTCAGCTGTCTAATTGATAAAGGCAGTTCATTATATAACCTAGAAGCCACGAAAGAAAAGGACCGATCAGAGAAAGAGGACTGCTGGATAGCTACCGGTTCATCAAGATGCAGCACATCATCATTGCTTCTCAGGATCGCACCTGAACGTGCCAAAGGGCGTCTCAAGAGGTCAGCAAGATACTTAGGTTAGCCAAACATAAGTGCCTTAAAAGTCATAAGACACAACTTAAACTCTATCCTAGCTTTAACTGGCAACCAGTGCAGCTCTATCAAATATGAAGAAGTGGGGGTTCTTGGAGGTAGATCAAATAAATACCTGATTTCTCGATAATAAATGGACACATGTGAAACTATTATGTCTCCGTATCTTAGTAATGACAGGTTTGGATAATTAACACCATATTTCACTACAAAATCTTCAAAATTGCTGAGAATTATGGATCGAAACTTTGTAATTTACCGTCAGCTGGAATTGGATCAGACTAGGCTTATATATGTAACATGCACTGAACAGTTGCATATAACACAATCAAATGATTCTTTAGTGATCTCGATGTTTACCTCACATATATTACAAACAATTATTAAAATACTATAAAGTGCATTTTGCTAAGTCATCTACGCTCTTGTCAATCATACATTTTAGTATTATAGTAATGGCATAACTAGTCTGATTAAGGGAGCCCACCTCGCTTTTTTTCTCTTTCTCTCCCTCTATCTCTGGGTTGTATCAATTTGGCCCCATTCAGCCTACTGTTTTAAGACGTTTACCACCATCCAGGTGTCAATATTTATTAGTGGCCCCGTAATCATTGACGAACATGCCTATTACATAAGGCATCCTCTTCAAACACTAATCCGCCGTAGTTTGAATCTACCGCGCAGAGCATTTAAAAACTGAGGAGCCTTCATCATGAGCGCACGCGACCTCACTCATGGCTTCAGTCATTATGAATTGGGTTCTCACTACGAAAAAACTTCGTAAAAAATAAAAACAAAAAGAAAATAAGAATAACTATCCAATAAGCTTTCCATCATATCGTGGATGTACTTGTGTGGATTTCTGACCAGACGCTGATCCAGGCGTCATTCCTCCTTCTTTGCTCTGCGCTCAGCCTGCCCGGACGTTCCTTTCAGGCTCCGCTGGTTCCGCATTCGTGGCGTCCCTAGTGAGTTTTTTCTCATTTGTTTACTCTGGGATGTATCGAGTAAGGTTAGGATAGGCGTAGCAGGAGTGTCCTGGGCTGGTTGCCCGCAGTGCAATGTATTTTGGGTCGTATGTATGGGGCATCTATTTCGGATGTACCCTCGTGGTCCTGTTGTGGACACGTGAACTTTTCACAGTTTGGTTTAGTTGGTGATGCAGGCGGCTTTCATTACGCGTTAATTATTGCTGCCTTTTATCCTTCTGATGAGGTAAGCTGTATGTTTGCTGACGTTCCCAGCGTATTTTTCTTCACTTAGTGAAGTTTTTTCTGGGTCCGTGTCAGGCTTCCCGGGGTTGGGAAGTTATCGCTTCGGTGGTGTGTTGGCGGTGGTTCCTGTTGTGATATTCCAGTGTGTGTTTATATTTCAACTATTTCTTGCCGTCTACCTAGGCCTAGCCAGCCGCTCGTAGCTTTGCCACATGTCTAGTGTTATTATTTATTTTATAAATATGCCCTACTGTGTCATGTGTATCCGGGTTTTAGTTGTGTATTGGCTAATTCCTCGGACTATATTTGTTTCCTGGTTTAGTTGTGTATTGGCTAATTCCACGGATTATGTTGTGACCTTGGTTAGTCGTGCGTGTCTCTCCTCGTGTCGTTTTGTTCAGATGGTGTCTGTTCAGGGTGGGGTTTGCCTTCCGGCGGGTTTTTCTCGGTTTCACCGTGAAAAAACCTGACCGATGAGCAGTGTTAGGCCACACGTGGTTGTTAACACTGGCTGGTTCCCCGGCGGGGGAGGTGTCTGTGGCTCTCCAGGACTGCGTATCTGTGGGTGCCTGGTTTCAGGCCTCCTTTATTTCCCGGCGGGATGGCTGTACCCATCCTTACATATATATTTAGTTATATATAAAGAAACGATGTTCGTGAGAACACTTGTTTTTTATAGGTTTTTCTACCTGGTTTACGACAAACCACGGGGAAAACCTAGCTGTTGTTTAGGCGTTCCTCCCCGGCGATCTTTTACAAAGTAGTGGGGTCAGGAACTTGTGGGGTTAACTTTTAGACTTCTCACCCGGCGGGTGCACCTTAGCAGGGTGGGATAAAACGACTTAGGTCTCTTATAGTTAACCAATCCATGTGAGTGATACTCTGTGTATCGCCGCCTTTACTCTTACGGCATTTGAAGGATCAGTGAGGTTTAACCAAATCGATTTCCACACCCGGCGGGTGTCCCTAAGTATAGGAACTAAGGAATTTATAAACAAATTCAATTTCGATTAACCTTAATTGGGTGATACTTTCAGTATCGCCGCCTTCTATTTTTACGACGATCGTTTGGGACAATTCGTTAAAAAATCAGATCTCGTATTTTCCTGCCCTGGGCTATTCTACTAAAATATTTCAAGGGCCGGCGTCTTTATGAGGGGGGGCTTTGTTACAAAATTGAATCTTGAGACAGTCACCACCTCCTACAGACTATAAGTGCCATACTGGACCATTATATCAGAGGGTATTCTTCATGTTCTTAGCTAAGAAGACTTGTTTAGCCTCTTTATACCCAGCCGCGTGGCGAGATGTGTTAGCTGTGTCTTTGCATCCCGTTACCCGGTGGGTTATTAACACTTGTATGCGAACACTTGGGTTAACCTTATGAGCATTAATTCCTGGAAATTTTCTTTATTTTTCCAGAGCTGAGCTCCGGCGGACCAATACAGACCCGGCGGTAGTTCCTCTCACCAGTCTCTGTCATGGCTAATGTCACCCCAGTTTTTGCCCTGTGCATTACCCCTACTTGCGCGGGTATCCCCATTTTTGCACATACCCTTTGCATAAGGTGTGTTAGATGTCTAGACCGTTCAAGGGGTCTCTGGGTTACAAGTAATTGTTCTTTTTGCTCCCAATTAACCAATAAAGTCCTGTGTGACAATGACAAGACCGCGGCGGTAGCGTTGAGAGAGGTCAGACAACAAATGTCGGCCTACACTACCATTGTCGCACATAAGTCACTTCAATGTGACAACGTCCCACTTTGGGATAAGTTGCTGTCAGAGCACCCTCCCCCTAAACGTACCTCTAGAGTAAGGGGTTTTAAGCCGACAGAGACTAGCCAGGATTCTGTATCGTCTGTGGAGACGTTTAAACGCCCGAGAGAGCCTACTCCCCCGGCAGCCACCTCCTCGTCGCAGGCGAGATCGAGGTCAAGGTCTCCCCTCAGACAACGGTCTTCAAGTCGGGCCTCTTCCCCGGCTAGTAAGAAGTGCAAGACTGAAGCTTCCCCCAGGGACCATGGTGGTGATCCGTCCAAACCTAGGTCCAGTTCGCGGTCACACCGTAGCCATAAATCCTCCAAAAAGGATTCCCATAAGAAGTCCTCTCGACATTCTTCTAAGTCTAGTGCATCTCATCGTACCTCTACACCTGACAATGTTTCTGTTACAGCCTCAGAGTATAGTGAAGCGCCTGTCCCTAAACAAGATTTACCTATTGATATTTTAACCCTAGAAATGGAGAGTTCAGGATATTCAATAATTGAGAATGTTTCAGACTCTCAAGAGAGCGTAGGCCAGAGCCTCGGTGTTTGGCGTTTTGCTCAGCCAGGGTCTGTCCATCCACGTCCGACTCATACGAGTCACACAGTAGCCGATGTCCACAGGGACGCGGCGGCCCCATCCTCTATCCCTGATTTATCTTGGAAACAAGGTGCCCCTGCCTCGGCGGGGTCTTCTCAGGAGGATCGGGAGGGACAAGATGAAGTGTCATTAATTTCAGATAGGGAAGGACAAGGGTCAGGCTCAGGCCTGGACGCCGCCCATGATAATACTAATTCACCTGAAAGTTCTGCACCTAACCAGTTTGTTACAGCACAAGAAATTGATGGGTTACTTACTCATGCTCTATCAAAATTCTTTAATCAACAACGAGAAAACCCCACAATGGACTTGGGGGCTCCCTTGACAGGTTCTGCGGTACGGCCTCTGATAACGTCAATCGATTTATCTAAGATTCCTAACCCTCCTACTTTGTCACCGGCAGGGAGCTCTAAGCCAGCTACGGCGGCATTCACTACGTCAAATGTCAGGGTCATTACGGATGTTAATCCACCCCCTCTAGACAAAGCGCCTCTTAGAAAGGTAGCTATGCCCCTGCTTTATGGGCCAGACGAGTCATGGGTCCCTTTGAACCCCTCTAAGCCAGAGCTTGCCCAGCCTACCTTGTCAGGGGAACTCCCGGTACCAAGTGAGTGGTTTATCCAGGGAAATAAGTCTAAGAAATTAAGGGCATTGGATGCCTTGGGTAATGTTTTGGATGTAAATATCAAGGCTATACCTAGTTATTATTATCAGGATTATTTTGTTTATGCATCTAAGCCTGCTTTACCCCCTGCCTCAGCTTCAAAACTTTTTTCAGACTGGTCTAAGCTGGATGGGTTTAATGATATTAAGGCTCTGTTGGCTATTACTCCTGAACTAGATTTACAGACCGTCACAGACGAGACAGCTAATCCAGTGTTGAAGGTGGGACAGTTAGGACCAGGACCTTGGGTGGATTGGGAGGTAGAGGCTCAGAACTTTGCAACCACTTTCACTTCTAAATCTTCCCACCAGATCCCTCAGGATACACATTCATGGTTCTCAATGCCGGTAGGTTCTGCCGGCGGAGTTCCGTCAGCTTTATTTTCCTTTTTAGCTGCCCCTAAGATTAATCTTTGTGAACTAAAGGAACCATTCATTACCCCTACCCCTTCTCACCTAGACAGAGAATTTAGGTTTAGGGGAAAAGCTTTCCGCCTGTTTTCACAGTACATAGTTTCTCAACAGGTGGCTAAGTCTTTACTCAGGTCTACTCAGGCAATCGCAGACGCGGATGCTCGAAGATCAGTTGAATTATCCCGGCGTCTGATTCTTCAGTCGTCAATTCAATCCTTAGGTGACATACGCACAGCCTTACTTGAGGCGGTGCGAGCACGACAGGATCTTAGAATGTCATTAGTTCGCAAGCTGCCTGATCGCATTGCTAACCAGGTGGTTATGTCCCCAGTACTTACACCTTCTTTAATGTCCCCTGATGTATGGCGAACAGTGTTTAACATGGCACAGGCCGTGAAGCACAGTCCCGCACAGGCTAAGAAACCCGCATTTAACTTCCCCAAACCTAAGCCTCCTACTAAAGCTCAGCCAGGGGGTTCTAAGCCGTTTCTTCCGCCTAAGTCCTCCCAATCCCCCCTGGGTCAGTTCAGGCATAGACAGAGAGGGTTTTCAGGACAGAGGGGACGCGGCCAGTATAAGCCGGGTCAGGGCCAGTCTTCGGCCCACACCAGCCAGCCGGCGAAGCGGCCAACACCACCAAAACCACCATCAAAAAACTAAAGTCTTTCTCACTCCCAGTGCCTACCTTAGAGCCGGAGGAACCGAGGGAAGTACAGCCGGCGAACCCTTGTCTGCTAACTGGGTCGTTCCGAACGTGTCACCAAGCATGGCCGTTAAAAACATGGGCACGGATGGTGGCACGCAAAGGCATCACTTGGCAGTGGCTCCGGCGACCTCGCTTACGTCAGCCGACAACGGCAAATTGTGTTTCATTAGAGGTGGAGCTGCTGGTCCAGGAGATGATTGCCAAGAATGTCATCATCCCGGTACCCCCAGATTACCCTGTATTCACGTCAAAACTGTTTTTGGTTCCCAAACGGGACAGTGTTCAGATGAGGCCGGTCGTAGACCTGTCGTATCTGAATCTTCACATTTACAACGAGTCTTTCAGAATGTTAACAGTTCATCAAATCAGGCTAACACTTCCGCCGGGTGGCTGGATGTGTTCCCTAGACCTGACAGACGCCTATTGGCACGTGTCGGTCAACAAAAGATTTCAAAGGTTTCTGGCCTTGAGGATCAGGCACCAAAATTTTGTTTTTCAAAGGATGCCGTTCGGTTTGAACCTAGCACCTCGATTATTCACAAAATTAGTCAGGCAAGCCTGATGCCATTGTTAAAACAGGGAATCAGAGTGTTGTGGTATCTAGACGACTGGCTGGTGGTGGCAGAGACACAACAATTATGCATAAAACATGTCAATATCATTTTAAATCATGTCAAAACTCTAGGCTTCAAGGTAAATCTGGTAAAGTCAAACCTTGTTCCCTCAAGAGTAATTCAGTGGATAGGGCTGGTCTGGGACACCGCCGCTCTCACTCTGAGTCAGAGTGTGGACAATCGCAACAGGTTTCGCAGGAAACTGTTCAGGTTTCTTCACAGTCTGACTACGACACGAAGAGTCTGGGAGTCTCTGGTCGGCTCTCTCAACTGGATTCAGCTAACTGTCAAGTTGGGCCGGTTGAAAGTAAAACGATTAATATTGGAGGGCAACAAATATTTCCCACTCTTACCGGCGGGAAAATTATGGCCCATACCAAAATTAATCCACACCTTACTAGCGGTCTGGGCGAAGAGGGAAACATTGCACTCAATCATGTCATGGACCTCTCCTCCTCCAACGGTATGGGTAGACACGGATGCGTCAGGCACCATAGGGTGGGGATTTCAGTCAAATCAGGGGCACCAGGGTCAGGGACTTTGGTCCCACTTAGAAATCGCTCACATAAATGTCAAAGAGTTACTAGTCCCATTGTATTTCCTTCAGGCTCACGGCTCGGCGTTACGGGGCAAGTCAGTGGCCTTCAGAATGGACAATCTGAATGCAGTTCACTGTATTCAGAAACAAGGGTCAACGAGGTCAAGGAAGTTGCTACTCGTGTCGGAAGAGATTTTTGTCCTAGCCACCAGTCTAGATATTTATCTTCACGCATCTTATCTCCCAGGCGTAGCGAACGTCTGGGCAGACGCTCTGTCCCGGAGACAGAGCACGACAGTAGAATGGGAGCTCAAGCAACCCATTTTCGACCTAATGATTGCGGAGCTCTCCCATCCACAAGTGGATCTTTTTGCGTCCGAGGAGACTCACAAGCTCCCTCTATACCTCACCCGCCGGACGATAACGCCGGCAGGGGGGCCAGACGCCCTAGTGACAGACTGGAACAGATGGAGCTCCATCTATCTGTTTCCACCGCCAGATGCGTCACTAATGTGCCACGTAGTGAACAAACTACGAGTTTTATCGAGGCTTAGTCTCGCTAATCGCGCCCCTGTGGCCGGCGCAGGTGTGGTGCCAGCAGTTAATAATGTGGTGCCCGGACCCGGTATCGCTCCCGGTCAGGTACTTCCACTTAGACACGATTGGCAACCTAGAGACCTCGCTGACTTTTGCATTATGGACATTCAGGAGGCCAAGTGGCTAGCACCATACGGTAGGGATGTGACCAATAAATTGCTCAATCAATATACTCAGTCTACTAAGCGACAATATCAATCTCATTGGAAAGCTTTTACTTCTTGGATTGTTAGAACGGAACAAACTGTACCCTCAGTGGCATTGGTTTTTAATTACTTGAACTATCTGTTTGAGCAGAAACGTTTATCTGTGGTTACTCTGAAGAATCACTTAACTGCGATTAGAGTGCCCTTTTTCGACCTTACAGGTCTATCCATACCGGTGGCGGAGGAAACAGGATTTATGAGAGCGTGTTTTAAAACTCCGCCCACCTCCCCGTCAGCTCATGCCTACTTGGTCTCTGGACAAAGCTTTGTCTTTACTTCATTCTCGTCTGTATCAAAATACTGCAGACTTTGCTTTAATCTTAAAGAAGGCAGTTTTCCTTTTGGCTTTGGCCACCGGAAACAGAGTGTCTGAGCTGGCGGCGATGAGCAACACACCTAATTGTCTTAGGTTTGGTAGACTTAATGATTCCATTTCCATTGCACCCTCCCCGGCGTTTGTAGCCAAGAATGAGCATAGTGCACACGTGTTTTCTGAATTCACGGTGCCGGCGTTAAAAAGGGGAAAGGTGCATCATAATTTATGTCCAGTGCAAGCTCTAACCAAATATTTAAGAATAGCTCCTCATAACCCCCAAGGTGCTTTATGGGTAGCGAGTACGGGTAAACGCTTACTTAAACGGCGATTAGCCTCTCTTCTGGTAGAAGTCATTAAAGAGAGTAATCCCGGCGTTGTGGGTAGGGCCCACGATTTACGCAAGTGGGCGGCCTCTTTACGTTTCCTGAAAAACTTTTCAGTTGAAGATATTGCGTCCACACAGTTGTGGGCGTCTAATCATACGTTTCTCTCTAGATACTTGTCAGTTGCTCTAGACAAACCTTCCTTACCATGTATAGCTTTAAGGCAGAGGGTCTAGGTGGCCCTGCAGTCACTTATGTTTATTTTCAAGGAAAGGGGGGGGGGGGGTGCAGTCAGTTGACATAGGACACCCTAGACCCCGCCGGAGTATGAGAACTGTGATACAATTTAAGGTGGAAATGTGATATGAAAATTTCTCTGAGAGAATTGTGCTAGTACAAAGTTTAGTACAAAACAACAGTGTTGTTATAGTAGTTTTAGCTGCGAAAGCAATGTAACATTAGTTCAATGGAGTTCATTAGCAATTGATCTCCACATGTATTTTGGGGTTTATGATGTGCACATATAAACTTATAACTTATTATTTGTCACCACTCGTTGAGTGGGGTGCCTTTTGTAACTACAGATCTGTGTTCAGAATCTTCAGGGTTACCTATTTTTGTCAGGCAGGCTTCTTTGAAGCACGCACCTGCCTGAACCCCCTTTTTCTTGTATATTTCCGGCCTACGCCGTATTAAATACATTTTTCAAAAGTAAGAATACTATGTGGTTGTTTTTATTATCTGCTTTTCTAGAGTTATGATATGATTACGAATGTCCCCCTCCAGTCTTAGATATCAGGCATGTTCGTCAATGATGGAGGGGCCACTAATAAATTATAGGTTTGACTCCTGTAAGGAGATTAGGAAAACCTAATATTTAGTAGTGGCCCCGTAATCATTGACGACTGGGGCCCTCCCGACCGTCCCCTTCCCATTCGTTGATGTATTAAGGATTTTGGTTTACTTGATATGTCAGTGAAGGAGGAATGACGCCTGGATCAGCGTCTGGTCAGAAATCCACACAAGTACATCCACGATATGATGGAAAGCTTATTGGATAGTTATTCTTATTTTCTTTTTGTTTTTATTTTTTACGAAGTTTTTTCGTAGTGAGAACCCAATTCATAATGACTGAAGCCATGAGTGAGGTCGCGTGCGCTCATGATGAAGGCTCCTCAGTTTTTAAATGCTCTGCGCGGTAGATTCAAACTACGGCGGATTAGTGTTTGAAGAGGATGCCTTATGTAATAGGCATGTTCGTCAATGATTACGGGGCCACTACTAAATATTAGGTTTTCCTAATCTCCTTACAGGAGTCAAACCTATAATATTCCTGGCGAGCGGAAGCGAGCCAACATATATATATTTTTGTTTTGATATCAAGCTAAATTTGTACATTTTTCGATAGAAAATGTCTCTGGCGAAGCCGGATTTCTCAATACAAAGCTGGCTCGCTATCGCTCGCCAGGAAGAAATCGACACCTGGATGGGGATAAACGTCTTAAAACAGTTGGCTGAATGGGGCCGAATGGATACCAGCCAGGGAAAGAGAGAAAAGGAGAAAAAGATAAAAAAACAAACGGTGACCCCCCTTAAACGAAATGGCAACTGTGAAAGCTAAGTATAACTCTGCCTACCAATGTAATAACACAAGTGGCCTCTACAACAGAGTGACACTGTTTTCTCGCCCTCTGGACATTTAAGGGGGGATGGTTAACTTTTTGGGCGATTTTTGCATGTATTCATTATTTTTCTAGTTTCCTCCCTAGACCTCCATCAAATTTAAAAAAAACATCCATTAGATCCCCCTTCTAGATTAATTTGTAAATTTTTCGGTAGAAAAATCGGCCGGTTCTTCCAAATTTACATGCTCACTATCGTTCGCCAGGGAAAAAATCGACACCTAAATAGCACGAAAGGTCTAAATATTGACGAAGAAATGGGGCAAAAGGTCTTAAAATCGACTAACTAATGGGGCAAACATCTTAACATCTGAAAACTAATGGGGCTAAACATGAGGGAGAAAGTAGTCCAGAGAACCGGCCCATCCACCCTTATGCTGGGGTCACACATTCACGTATATCGCTCCCGTATGCTCCCGTCAGGCGTGATCGCCAATTTTGTGTTATGACGGGCGTAGTCCGGCCGTGTACGCCCGTATAGACTACGACTATTGCACTTCCCGACATACGTACCGTAACGGGGCCAGTGTTACGTCAGACGTAATGTAGTCGTATGGAGCTACGTACGTGCTTGCGCTTGCGTAAGCATGTCCCCGTTAGTCCGCCTGGGCTGCCCGATTTGCGGGAACACAGGCCACGCCCATGGCCACGCCCCCACAAGACCTACGTAGCTGAGGCCGTACGTCTTGTGAGTTTGTAGGCATTACGTGGACCGTGTCCGGACAATCGTAGGCACACCCCGTCTGTCCAAACACAGACAAAGACAGTCTTTGTCAACCACGTAGGTCTGGGTTGGAATCTGGGAACTACAAAAGGGCAGGAATGGCCACACCATTCCCATTCCCAGTCCTTCATCGGCACCATGAACAACATCGCGGAATTCATCCTGGAGGAGTTCAATTTTGTGAATTCCCTTTATAGAGGAAGACCATTCATCCTTGTAACCTTTAACCCGCTGAGTGCCAGCCAATTTTGACGGTGTGCTTCTGCCAGTGCCAGAGTTTTTTGTTTTGTTTTGGCTAAATCTATCAAGTTGGGAGAGAAAGGAAGGATAATGGTAAAAAAAACACTCCCCTTGTCCATTTTCGCCAGAAATCAGGTCCCCGATGGTCCCGAAAGTAGCTGAAAAGACATTATAGACTACATAGAGACTTTTATGGTATCGGTATGTATGGGTGGGAGGGTGGTGGGAGGGTGGTTTTCGGGTTGGTTGGGGGAAGGTAGAAGGGTAATTGACTTGTGTTACACATACGAAGCCGATTGGTGAGGTAGTTTCGCCACCACGGATTTTCCTTTTTTTCCTTATCTTCGTACGAATACGCTGGAATTGGGTGGTGGGAGGTGGTTGGGGGTGTGGTGGGGGGAAGGCAGAAGGGTAAGGGACTTGTCACACAAATATGGAACCGATTGGTAAGGTAGTTTCGCCGCCACAGATTTTCCTTTTTTTCCTTATCTTCGTACGAATACGCTGGAAGTGGGTGGGTGGAGGTGGTTGGGGGTGTTGTGGGGGGAAGGCAGAAGGGTAAGGGACTTGTCACACAAATATGGACCCGATTGGTGCAGTCGTTTTGCCGCCACAGATTTTCCTTTTTTTTCCTTCTGACGGGACCGACAGTCAACGAGTGGGTGGAAGGAGGGATTTGGGATTTTTGTGGTGGGTAGCCTAAAGGGTAAGGTACATGTGGTAAAAATATGAAAGCCATAGGTGCAGTCGTTTCGCTGCTACGATTTGTTTTCGGCAGGGTGCAGAGGGTGGCAGGGTTGGCTTGTTGGTTGCTGCTCTGGTGTGGTGAGAGGTGTGACTGGAGTGTCCCCCGCTGGTCCCCCGCTGGTCCCGTTGTCCCCCGTGACCCCACCGTACAACGGTGCCGTGTCTTCCCGCCAACCCGCAGTGCGGCGGTTCTGCCAGATGCGCCCGGACTTACTTTCACTTTCCCGTTTTACGTGAACATTGTACGATTGGAGGGAGAAACTAACGTTTTACCTGTCTAGCTGCTACATTTTACGGGGCTGCACCCGTAAGACGTAGCAGCTAGCCAGGTAAAACGTATGCTTTCCCGACTTTTGACATACGTGAGCGCGAGCCCCGTATCTGATTCGAAATCCAAAACATACCGGGCGACCTTGGCCGCACCAACCACCTCCAAGACCAGCGTGGCTACGCCCGCCATGCGTACCAACCCCCACGACTAGACACAATTTCATTTACGTTTTGCGTACTAAGCCCTTACGTTTTACGTATTCGGTTGCCAACTACCAATAAACCTTCGTACGGGAGCATACGGGAGCATATACGTGAATGTGTGACCCCAGCATAAAGGGAGCCCACCTCGCATTTTTTCTCTTTCTCCCCCTCTCTCTTTGGCTTGTATCCCTTCGGCCCCATTCAGCCTACTGTTTTATGACATTTACCCCCATCTACGTGTCAATATTTTCCTGGCGAGCAGTAGCGAGCCAGCATATATATATTATTGTTTTGACAGCAAGCTAAATTTATAAATTTGTCGATAGAAAAGTGTCTCCGGCGAAGCCGGATTTTTCCATACAATGCTGGCTCGCTATCGCTCGCCAGGAAGAAATCGAAACCTGGATGGGGATAAATGTCTTAAAACAGTTGTCTGAATGAAGCCGAATGGATACAAGCCAAGGAAAGAGAAAAAAGGAGAGAAAGTTTAAAAAAGCCGGTGACATGGTATATACTCGTTTCACAGCGTTGTACCTCCCTACCCTCATATATTTACTCTTGTCTGGGTGCAAATCAAGCATCCATCATTCGGACCATCTTTTCATAATTTCTTAAAAAACAAAAAACAAAAACAAAAAAAAAACAAAAAAAAATGGGGATTGGGCCTGAGTATATACAATAACATACATACATATATACATACATACATATATACATACATAATAATATCTTCGTTGTAATTACTTTGTTTGTGTCTGCATGGCCTTCAACCACAATATTCTCCAAAGTACTGGGCTTAATACTAAATGGTAAGTAAATATTCTATAAAATAGTCTACTCCCTGGACTTGACATAATTCATTCGCATCATGAACTTTAAGGGGGGTCACCGGCTTTTGTTTTATCTTTCTCTCCTTTTCTCTCTTTCCCTGGCTTGAATCCATTCCGTCCCATTCA
This sequence comes from Paralithodes platypus, assembly GCA_032716605.1. Taxonomy (NCBI): domain Eukaryota; kingdom Metazoa; phylum Arthropoda; class Malacostraca; order Decapoda; family Lithodidae; genus Paralithodes; species Paralithodes platypus. The sequence goes on from CM064494.1 coordinate 4,167,718, forward strand.
GCCAACTGTTTTAAGAAGTTTATCCCCATGCAGCTAGGTGTCGGTTTCTTCTTGGAGAGCGATAGCGAGCCAGCATTGTATGGAGAAATCCGGCTTCGCCGGAAAAAAAATTATATTAAAAAATTTACAAATTTATCTTGGTGTCAAAACAAAAATATATATATGCTGGCTCGCTACCGCTCCCCGTGAAAATATTGACACCTGGATGGGGGTAAACGTCTTAAAATAGTAGGCTGAATGGGGCCGAGGTGGGCTCCCTTAATGTAGCTACTTGAATTCTGTGACGCTACAATAGTCGAAGTTATTAACACTCTTTTACCCCAACTTTGTATATATATATATACTGTATATATATATATATATATATATATATATAGTTATGAGTACTTCAGCAGTAGATTTTGGGCACTTAAACCTCCATATCAAAAGGAAAAGAATTGACAGGGCGCCAGGCAACATCTTTATTTTTCAAATTTTCGGCTAACCTTAAGCCATCATCAGGAACAACATTCCCTAAAAATAAGTAATATACTATTAGAACAACGCAATTTGTAAAAAATAGGGTAATGATTATCGAATCTATAAAAGGTTAAACTTACTAAATACAAACAATCCTATATTAATGTCTCACTATATATAAAATTAAAATTCATACACTAACCATGTAAAACCAGTGAAGATACCGAAAAGCAAAACAAAGACCATCACAATTGAACCATAACAAATATTTTAACCTTTGAATACAAAAATTGTTTCCATAAATTCAAAACAGTCACAACACAGGCTAATATCATACAACGGATCAAGAAACGATCTCCCAATTTATCTAACACCATTGATTTATCAGTAAGGAAACTATATAATAATATTTCGATAACTAGCAATTAACTTACATAACCCCTGACCAAATGATATTCTTAGTCAAAAACATGAAAACATTAATAAACTAAGCCTAAATCAATCTTATATATCATAGCAATACGAGACTGAAATTCAACCCAATCTAGAGATTTAACACAAAAAACACATCACTCCCAATGACTAAAGCAAAAATATTTATGTTTAACCCAACATTATACTTGACTTACCCAGAAAGAGTTCTCATCAGCACCAGGAACAAGAGAGAACTGAGGAACCTGAACCGAGAAGCGGCTAAAATAAACTCCCATGAAACAATTTCCCAAACAAATGAACCACTAACCATGTTGAACAAACCCTTGAAATTTGACCAAACATATATCTATGAACCACTATTTGCAAGATTGATTTCAGGATTCAGTTTACTAATTAACAACTTCTCACCAATCAATGCATCAGACTGGCTACCCAACCTAGAGACTATCTCAAAATCACCCACACTAAAGAGATGATCCTCTTCACGCGAATGATTTCGAATAGCCGAAAACGCCATAGCCTGTAAAAACTTTCCCGATCGGTAGCTCCTACCCAGGTGTTCAAATATCCTAATTTTGAAGGAACGACTAGTGCATCCCAAATACCTAGCCTCACAGCTAGGACAAGTAAATTTGTATACAATATTTGAACACAGAAAGTCAGGTACGCAATCTTTGAAGCTAAAAAATGACCCAATTCTAAACTTATTGGTGAAAACAAATCTAAAGCTCACAGCAGGAAAACTATTTTTCAGAACATTTAGTGCAATTTTACGAAATTCATTACTGATAGATCCATAGTAAGGCATTTTAACATAAATTATCTTCTGTTTTACATCAAAATTTGATTGAACACCCTGAGCTTGTTTTACATACAAAAAATGTCTAAGTATACCATTGAATATATCTTCCTTATAGTTATTAAGCATAAAATATTTCCTTAATTTTTCAATTTCAACATGTAGCGAAGCTATTCTGAGTGACCGAAACAGATTTAAACTAATAAAAGGTGAATTGTTTGATGTAATTATCAGAGGTGAGGATAAATTAAATAGGATTCTACGATCTATTAAGGACAGGATAGGTATTGACAGCTTCAACTTCTTATATGCGTCTGGCTCAGTTCCGGGAGTAGTATATGGGTTACCAAAGGTGCATAAACCAGGAATTCCACTCAGGCCAATTGTTTCATCTCTAAAGACAGCGGGGTATAATTTAGCAAAATTTCTTCAACCCATAGTTGCTCCTCTTACAACTAATGAATATACAGTACTCAATTCTAGTAGTTTTGTGAGGGAGATTTCAAATCTTGTGTTGCCTAAACATTTTGTTCTTGCCAGTTATGATGTAGAGTCACTTTTCACAAACGTTCCTCTGAGTGAGACTTTAGAGATTATTTTGGATGAATATGATTCTAACAACTTTTTCAATATTAGTAAGGATATAGTTAAGAAATTGTTCTTGTTTGTAACTACAGAATCTTGTTTTTTGTTTAACAAAGTATTGTATAGTCAAATTGATGGAGTTTCAATGGGGTCAAGTCTAGGTCCATTGTTTGCGGGTTCATTTTTATGCGATAAAGAGGTTCAGTGGCTTGATGAGTGTCCCCTATCATTCAAACCTATATTTTATAGGAGATATGTGGATGATACATTTTTAATATTTCGAGATGTAGAAGATAATATAAGTTTTTTTGAATATATGAACAAGCAACATCAAAATATTAAATTTACATGTGATAATGAAGTGAATGGGTCCCTAGCATTTTTGGATGTTAAAGTGATAAAGACAGATCAGGGATTAGCTACTGAGGTTTATAGAAAGTCCACTCATACAGGTTTAGGTTTAAACTGGCTTAGCTACTGCCCTAAGATTTTTAAGATTAATTCAATAAAGACACTATTAGAAAGAGCCTATGCTGTTTGCTCCAGCTATGTTTCGCTACATGTTGAAATTGAAAAATTAAGGAAATATTTTATGCTTAAATAACTATAAGGAAGATATATTCAATGGTATACTTAGATTTTTTTTGTATGTAAAACAAGCTCAGGGTGTTCAATCAAATGTTGATGTAAAACAGAAGATAATTTATGTTAAAATGCCTTACTATGGATCTATCAGTAATGAATTTCGTAAAATTGCACTAAATGTTCTGAAAAATAGTTTTCCTGTTGTGAGCTTTAGATTTGTTTTCACCAATAAGTTTAGAATTGGGTCATTTTTTAGCTTCAAAGATTGCGTACCTGACTTTCTGTGTTCAAATATTGTATACAAATTTACTTGTCCTAGCTGTGAGGCTAGGTATTTGGGATGCACTAGTCGTTCCTTCAAAATTAGGATATTTGAACACCTGGGTAGGAGCTACCATTCGGGAAAGTTTTTACAGGCTATGGCGTTATCGGCTATTCGAAATCATTCGCGTGAAGAGGATCATCTCTTTAGTGTGGGTGATTTTGAGATAGTCTCTAGGTTGGATAGCCAGTCTGATGCATTGATTGGTGAGAAGTTGTTAATTAGTAAACTGAATCCTGAAATCAATCTTGCAAATAGTGGTTCATAGATATGTTTGGTCAAATTTCAAGGGTTTGTTCAACATGGTTAGTGGTTCATTTGTTTGGGAAATTGTTTCATGGGAGTTTATTTTAGCCGCTTCTCGGTTCAGGTTCCTCAGTTCTCTCTTGTTCCTGGTGCTGATGAGAACTCTTTTCTGGGTAAGTCAAGTATAATGTTGGGTTAAACATAAATATTTTTGCTTTAGTCATTGGGAGTGATGTGTTTTTTGTGTTAAATCTCTAGATTGGGTTGAATTTCAGTCTCGTATTGCTATGATATATAAGATTGATTTAGGCTTAGTTTATTAATGTTTTCATGTTTTTGACTAAGAATATCATTTGGTCAGGGGTTATGTAAGTTAATTGCTAGTTATCGAAATATTATTATATAGTTTCCTTACTGATAAATCAATGGTGTTAGATAAATTGGGAGATCGTTTCTTGATCCGTTGTATGATATTAGCCTGTGTTGTGACTTTGTTTTGAATTTATGGAAACCATTTTTGTATTCAAAGGTTAAAATATTTGTTATGGTTCAATTGTGATGGTCTTTGTTTTGCTTTTCGGTATCTTCACTGGTTTTACATGGTTAGTGTATGAATTTTAATTTTATATATAGTGAGACATTAATATAGGATTGTTTGTATTTAGTAAGTTTAACCTTTTATAGATTCGATAATCATTACCCTATTTGTTACAAATTGCGTTGTTCTAATAGTATATTACTTATTTTTAGGGAATGTTGTTCCTGATGATGGCTTAAGGTTAGCCGAAAATTTGAAAAATAAAGATGTTGCCTGGCGCCCTGTCAATTCTTTTCCTTTTGATATGGAGGTTTAAGTGCCCAAAATCTACTGCTGAAGTACTCATAACTAGATATAGACGAACGACGCTCTCGGCCTACAGGAATGTGGAAAAACTACACCTGAATGTAGAAAAACTAAAACTAGATTTAACTTTTTTGCAATTTTGTAAGGAGCATGAAACCGTTCCTAAGTTTGTTCAGTTTAAGGTTTACAGTAAAGAGTTTCTTAGATGCAATACCTATAAAGAATGGCAGTTTGTCCTTTTGGATCGCGAGATTAAACAACAGAAAAAGAAATTGAAATTTTCCTTAGAAAAACTAGCCAACTATAAGTCATTATTTAAGTCTCAAGTCTCCTTTTTCGATTATTGGACATTCTTATATAAAATCATTGAACATTCGAAGGCAATCTCTGAAAAGGTAAAGATCCGTCATGATAATAAGCTCAAGTGTCTTGGTATTCAGCAAACTAAATACAATGAGGGCTGTATCTTCAATGAGTCGAGCAGACGACTTTCATCAAGAGAAAAGAAAGTTTTAATGCTGGGTCTGGATTTTTGTATTCCTTTTTATAAGAAGGATTGGTTGAGTCATTTTGTTTCAGTGGAAAAATTGTGTAATACAGTTCAAGAGTGTGTCAAAACGGGGTTGTTGAGAAATGGGATGGACAGTGATGGTGTAATTAACAAACTTAGGGAATTTGGCAATAATAACTATAGATTGGCAGTACGGGAATAAAAATGTGGAATCATCTGTGTTTAGGAAAGAGGACTTGGATTTACTTAGGGAATTGGGTAAGGATAGTTCAATTGTCATTGTCAAACCGGATAAGGGTAAGGGAGTTGTTATTATGGATAAAGTTGATTATTTGCAAAAAATGGAAACTATTCTGAGTGACCGAAACAGATTTAAACTAATAAAAGGTGAATTGTTTGATGTAATTATCAGAGGTGAGGATAAATTAAATAGGATTCTACGATCTATTAAGGACAGGATAGGTATTGACAGCTTCAACCTCTTATATGCGTCTGGCTCAGTTCCGGGAGTAGTATATGGGTTACCAAAGGTGCATAAACCAGGAATTCCACTCAGGCCAATTGTTTCATCTATAAAGACAGCGGGGTATAATTTAGCAAAATGTCTTCAACCCATAGTTGCTCCTCTTACAACTAATGAATATACAGTACTCAATTCTAGTAGTTTTGTGAGGGAGATTTCAAATCTTGTGTTGCCTAAACATTTTGTTCTTGCCAGTTATGATGTAGAGTCACTTTTCACAAACGTTCCTCTGAGTGATACTTTAGAGATTATTTTGGATGAATATGATTCTAACAACTTTTTCAATATTAGTAAGGATATAGTTAAGAAATTGTTCTTGTTTGTAACTACAGAATCTTGTTTTTGTTTAACAAAGTATTGTATAGTCAAATTGATGGAGTTTCAATGGGGTCAAGTCTAGGTCCATTGTTTGCGGGTTCATTTTTATGCAATAAAGAGGTTCAGTGGCTTGATGAGTGTCCCCTATCATTCAAACCTATATTTTATAGGAGATATGTGGATGATACATTTTTAATATTTCGAGATGTAGAAGATAATATAAGTTTGTTTGAATATATGAACAAGCAACATCAAAATATTAAATTTACATGTGATAATGAAGTGAATGGGTCACTAGCATTTTTGGATGTTAAAGTGATAAAGACAGATCAGGGATTAGCTACTGAGGTTTATAGAAAGTCCACTCATACAGGTTTAGGTTTAAACTGGCTTAGCTACTGCCCTAAGATTTTTAAGATTAATTCAATAAAGACACTATTAGAAAGAGCCTATGCTGTTTGCTCCAGCTATGTTTCGCTACATGTTGAAATTGAAAAATTAAGGACATATTTTATGCTTAATAACTAGGCCCTATAAGGAAGATATATTCAATGGTATACTTAGAATTTTTTTGTATGTAAAACAAGCTCAGGGTGTTCAATCAAATTTTGATGTAAAACAGAAGATAATTTATGTTAAAATGCCTTACTATGGATCTATCAGTAATGCATTTCGTAAAATTGCACTAAATGTTCTGAAAAATAGTTTTCCTGCTGTGAGCTTTAGATTTGTTTTCACCAATAAGTTTAGAATTGGGTCATTTTTTAGCTTCAAAGATTGCGTACCTGACTTTCTGTGTTCAAATATTGTATACAAATTTACTTGTCCTAGCTGTGAGGCTAGGTATTTGGGATGCACTAGTCGTTCCTTCAAAATTAGGATATTTGAACACCTGGGTAGGAGCTACCGATCGGGAAAGTTTTTACAGGCTATGGCGTTTCCGGCTATTCGAAATCATTCGCGTGAAGAGGATCATCTCTTTAGTGTGGGTGATTTTGAGATAGTCTCTAGGTTGGGTAGCCAGTCTGATGCATTGATTGGTGAGAAGTTGTTAATTAGTAAACTGAATCCTGAAATCAATCTTGCAAATAGTGGTTCATAGATATATGTTTGGTCAAATTTCAAGGGTTTGTTCAACATGGTTAGTGGTTCATTTGTTTGGGAAATTGTTTCATGGGAGTTTATTTTAGCCGCTTCTCGGATCAGGTTCCTCAGTTCTCTCTTGTTCCTGGTGCTGATGAGAACTCTTTTCTGGGTAAGTCAAGTATAATGTTGGGTTAAACATAAATAATTTTGCTTTAGTCATTGGGAGTGATGTGTTTTTTGTGTTAAATCTCTAGATTGGGTTGAATTTCAGTCTCGTATTGCTATGATATATAAGATTGATTTAGGCTTAGTTTATTAATGTTTTCATGTTTTTGACTAAGAATATCATTTGGTCAGGGGTTATGTAAGTTAATTGCTAGTTATCGAAATATTATTATATAGTTTCCTTACTGATAAATCAATGGTGTTTTATAAATTGGGAGATCGTTTCTTGATCCGTTGTATGATATTAGCCTGTGTTGTGACTTTGTTTTGAATTTATGGAAACAATTTTTGTATTCAAAGGTTAAAATATTTGTTATGGTTCAATTGTGATGGTTTTTGTTTTGCTTTTCGGTATCTTCACTGGTTTTACATGGTTAGTGTATGAATTTTAATTTTATATATAGTGAGACATTAATATAGGATTGTTTGTATTTAGTAAGTTTAACCTTTTATAGATTCGATAATCATTACCCTATTTTTTACAAATTGCGTTGTTCTAATAGTATATTACTTATTTTTAGGGAATGTTGTTCCTGATGATTGCTTAAGGTTAGCCGAAAATTTGAAAAATAAAGATGTTGCCTGGCGCCCTGTCAATTCTTTTCCTTTTTATATATATATGTATATTATATATATATATATATATATATATATATCCTAATCTCTTCTAAAGATGTACTTTCTACCCTCTCTGGGCTTAACACTAATAAGGCGTACGGTCCGGACGGTGTTCCTCCTGTTGTTCTCAAAAACTGTGCTTCCGTGCTGACTCCCTGCCTAGGCAAACTCTTTCGTCTCTGTCTATCCTCTAACGTCTTCCCTTCATGCTGGAAGTTTGCTCACATTCAACCTGTCCCAAAGAAGGGTGACCGCTCTCAACCCTCCAACTATCGTCCAATTGCTCTTATCTCTTGTCTTTCTAAAGTTTTTGAAACTATTCTTGCTTCCAAATTTCTTAAGCATTTCTCTTCTCATAATCTGCTCTCAGATCGCCAGTATGGCTTCCTTAAGGGTCGCTCTACTGGTGATATTCTTTCATATCTTACTAACTCTTGGTCATCCTCCTTTCGGGACTTCGGTGAGACTTTTTCTATTGCACTAGACATATCGAAAGCCTTCGATAGAGTCTGGCATAAATCTTTAATTTCTAAACTACCCTCCTTCGGTTTCTATCCCTCCATCTGTGCCTTTGTCTCTAATTTCCTTTCCGGCCGTTCCATAGCTGCGGTTGTGGACGGCCATTGTTCACTTCCTCACCCTATAAACTCCGGTGTTCCTCAGGGCTCTGTCCTATCTCCTATTCTCTTTCTAATTTTTATAAATGATCTCCTTAACTGTACCTTAATTCCCATCCATTCATACGCAGACGACTCAACCTTACACTACTCCATTAGTTTTTCAGAACGCCCCAGCCAGTAATCCCTCAACGACAAACGTAATGAAGCCATAGAACTCTTAAATTCTGATCTAAATACTATTTCCAATTGGGGCAGAGAAAACCTTGTTAACTTTAATGCTTCCAAAACCCAATTTCTCCATCTATCTACCCGTCAGGATCTCCCAGCGGACTATCCCTTATTCTTCAACAATACAAAAATCAACCCTTCATCTTCTCTCAATATTCTTGGTGTCTCTTTTTCTTCTGCTCTCATTTGGAAGGACCATATTACCAGTCTTGCTAAGGCAGCCTCCCAGAAGCTGGGTGTGCTCAACCGCCTTAGGGGGTTCTTTTCCCCTGCACAGCTTCTTGCTCTGTACAGGGGCATAGTGCGCCCTTGTATTGAGTATTGTTCACATGTGTGGGGAGGTTCCTCTCACACCGCTCTCCTAGACAAAGTTGCAAGGAAGGCCTTTCGTATCATTAACTCCCGTCCACTCACCAACTCTCTGCAATCTCTCTCTCTCCGCCGCAATGTTGCATCTCTCTCGCTATTCTATCGCTACTATAATAATCAGTGTTCCTCAGAGCTATCCCAGTGCATACCACCTCCTTTACGTAGGGCACGTGGTACCCGTCTTGCAACTCAATCCCACCCCTACTCTGTGCAACTCTCCAACCCAAGAGTGAAACGTTACTCTCAAACTTTCTTCTACTCAACATCTGAGCTCTGGAACTCTCTCCCAGAATCAGTCTTTCCCTCTTCCTATGACTTAAATTGCTTCAAACTCCGTGTGTCCAGGCATTTTGGCTCGAACGTCCCTTGATTTTGGCCCTGTCACTCTTTCAACTATGGGGGAGGCACTCGCTATAGGCAGTTATGCCTTTTGCCTCCCTCAATCACATAGAAAAAAAAAAAAAAAATATATATATATATATATAGGGGAGGTGTGGCATAGTGGTCTTGCCACTGGACCGGGTCCAATGGACCCGGGTTCGAATCCCAATATGTCAATGGGAAGATATTATTGGGATGGAATTTGTGCTGTACCTAGTTTCAGTGCATTACCACAGCACACCGAAATGCCGAAAAAAAATACCCTCATTGTTCCCTGATTATATAGCATTGTATGAATATTCCCATATTCAAAATATGCTACAGTGGAGCAATGCCTAGTGAGTTAATTGCTCAATAGGTGGCGTTCTGAGAGTGAGGGTCCGAGTCTGGGGATTAAGACGGTGAAGCGCAGAGGCAGAGCAGCTTCAGAGATGGGGTTGCTTCGAGCTGGGATACTTTGCAAGTTTCACTCCCTAGACTGGAACAAGACCTCACGGGCCTCACAGTGTTCAGCAGTTGAGTGTGCAGGCTCTCAGCCTGCCTGAGAGAGAGTAGTTGGAATATAGACAAAAAAAAAAAAAAAAAAAATAAAATAATATATATATATATATATATATATATATGTGATACCAGCCCTCGTTATTAGATGTGGAGGAGTGAGGGCTGCGTAAACTATAATGTATGTATGGGTGTCCTAAACTGCCAAAGGGAGAGGTATTGGAGTGAGTAGTCGTTTTCACATATTTATTGTAGTTATGTTGATTAAATATATAGGGCATAAGAGTCCCAACATGACATAACAATAATTAGCAGGCAATTTATTTACCTGGGGTTCACCTTAAGGAGGTTACCCGTAGCAAGGTCAAATGGTAGCAATTAGATATTTACTTTATTTTATATACCTGAACAAATCAGAACTTGGACAATAATATATACACCCCCTCTACTCTCCTACCTCTATAATATATACACCCCCTCTACTCTCCTACCTCTATAATATATACACCCCCTCTACTCTCCTACCTCTATAATATATACACCCCCTCTACTCTCCTACCTCTATAATATATACACCCCCTCTACTCTCCTACCTCTATAATATATACACCCCCTCTACTCTCCTACCTCTATAATATATACACCCCCTCTACTCTCCTACCTCTATCCCCCTGTATGAATTGCGAGTGTGGTTTTCAATTTAGTTAACCATTGCATAAGAAATTACATAAGTAATTAATTCATACACATAATCAAAATATTTCTGGCTATCACTAGACGATTTTAGACGGTTTAGAAAAGATCTCCAGGAATTATTATAAGGGTAAAGAGTATCTCAATTAAACCTGACTTCCATAAAGCCTTCCTAAATCTGAATAAATTAGTCTAGTAATAGCCAGGAAACAAAGTATATGCGTAATCGGAAATTGAAAGGGTTAATTTAGCGATAGTACTGTATATGCCATTTAGCCAAGGTTATTTTTCACATGCTTCCACCCAGTCGGGGGACAACTCGACGACGTATACAGACTAATAACACACATAACAAACCACTTCAACAGCTTCCTCTCTCTCCAACACCCCTTCTCCCCTCTCTACACTCTTCAGAAAAATAGGAAAAGTAGAATGTAGATACGAAGTGCCGTTGTAAAGGCTTATCCCTCAATACCTTCATCTGATCTGATATATTATTTTTGAGTTGGTAACATTACAGATCAAAACAAAGTAAACAAACTTCTGGAGTTGGTAATATTGTCGAATGCCGACTCCACTCCATGACTCCACTCCATGCCACGGTCTCCACCTCCAGAATGGAAGGACCGAAAATGGCGGCGTCCATTGAAGCATTAGAGGCACCCTTTCCACTTAACTCTTCCTTAACCCTTCTGGCATGGGCTCGCCCTCCTAAGGACGTTGTTGAGATCCGGGCGATTTGGCCGAAAAACTTCTACGCCTAGGCTACCGTATCTTTGTTATTTTAACTGCTAGAAAATTCCCACGCATCTCTAAACGTACTGCGGTTTCCAATCTGTAGACTGGCGTTAAGTAGAGCTCTCTAAGTCAACTGGTTAAGTTGTGATGACGATTTCCGTGGAGAGAGTTTTGAGGCGATGTTAGCAATATGACACACTTTTCATCACTAAGTTTGTCTTAGCAGACCACACAACAACAAGGCTTTGACGTCTGCTTGCTTTCGGAGGTGCGCACGTCGCCTCCGACCAGCTGTGTTTACATACGTCGGATGCGAGGCTTTCAAAACAAGCTTAATAGGCTTTCAAGCTTACGGATTTCAAAATGACACCTGGGCTCCTGCCCATCTGTCATTTTAAAATGCTGCCCGGGCGGGAAGGGTTAAATGACACAAAGCATACCACGACTGACAAAACTGACTCCATCAACAACAAGACCCTAATAACAAGGAGTGGCTTCCCAGTTCCCAACACTCCCGTGCTAATGGTAAAATCGCAAAATTCTTACAGCAGCGTGCTCAAGCAAACAACAACAAAGAATCCCCAGCAGTAACGATAGGCCTAACCAAACCCCAGACGCCACTAGGTGAGTACCCATCCCAATCTACAGGAATGCACAATCAAACAAACCAGGAAGGAACAATCATTATTAGATTCAAATATTTTTAAAGCATTTTACACCAAATGCGGCAAATTCCTCACTTACAGCAAAACCCTAGAAAACATCCTCAACATCAAGATTACTGATATAAGAATAAATGAATCTAAAAGGCCTATTAGCTGTAGATAGCCCTGACCTTCTTCCATATTTATGAAGGTGGCGATCGGACGTCCGTGTATTTCGCTCCGCATTATCCCTTCATTTCTTGACTTATCTTAGTGAAATCAACGTATATTTTCTAGTGAAGTGTTAAATCAACGCCTACACAGTGTACTTCATTAAAGGAAATACGTCCAGAAAGCAGGATTAAAGTGATAATTCGTGATAAAAGTGAAAACTCACCCGACGCTCAAAATGGCCGGGGATCAAAAAGATAAACAAACCCGACCTTGAGTGCCGCACATGTGGAATTGTTTTCTGTGAAGAGCAACAGGAATACATAATCCGCTGTGATGATTGTTTAAAGTGGCTCCATTATTATTGCACTGGCCTCCCTACCTTCCAAATACTCAGCTTTGCCAAGACACACCGCAAATTCTCATGTAAAGACTGCTGCCTGGCAAAGTATAGTGATGAAGGTGAGTGGGTAGCTGAGGCAGAAACAGCAATGATAAAACACAAGGAGCTATTAGAAAAATCAGGGGCCATCTCAAAAAGCCACAGCACCCTCCTCACGCCTCAGCAAACAAAAAACAGCCAAACACCACCCAGCCTAGGAGAACATCAACAGAGAAAAGAACAAGCCACAGAACCCAGGAAAAATCAAGGGGATGCAGCCAAAACACTGGACCTTGGACTTGGGAGCACCCCTGTGGATATTGAACTTTCTCTAGTCGCCGAACCCCAGGATGCGAACCATGGGCCTACCACTAAAAGCCATCCCACGACCACACCACCCCCAAACTCCGCAGAACTGGTAACAGGAACGGAACACACCGAGGCCACTGCTAAACCCACACCACAAAAGCAAAATGACAACATGGGGAGTGCACAAAAGAAGATTTTTTTTTATTATGTAAGTACTACCTAAAGAATGAATGCCGGTACGGAGCAGTTGGCAGAGGATGTAAGCAAGCACACCAAAAAATATGCTCAAAATTTATGAAGCACGGCCGGGAAGAAAGGGTCGGTTGCAATCTTGGATGGAAATGTGTGGACAACCATCCATTTGTATGCAGATACTCGCTCCACAAAAGGGTATGTGATCGTAACGACTGTAAACTTCCTCACATAAAGGGAACCAAAAAGTCTACCAACAACCATGAACCTCGAGAGCAGACTACGGAACATACCCAAAGGGAAACTCCTTCAACGCCAGTACACAGCTCTCCAAGTAACTGGCCAACCATCCAGCAAAGTGTAAGAGACAGACCATCGTCAAATAACAATACACCTGACCAAAGTTCTTTTTTAGAGATGCTTATGGAACGACTCCTAGAAGTAGAAAAGCAGTCACAAGCAATAATGGGGAGATTTCTAGCCCACTCCGAAGGACCAGAAACGAAACACAGAGGGAGGTGCAGTTGCCACTAAGCAGTTTCTATGTGGTAAACGTCAGAGGACTTTACCCACAAAATAACCAATGTAAAGTCCAAATGCTGGAAGAAACACTAGAGGAAGATAGTATGATTTTTCTAGCTCTCACAGAAACGCACATAAACAAAAATATTTTGGATGCAGAAATCAATATCCAAAACTTCACCTTATTCAGAGCTGACAGAGTAGACAGAAGCCATGGAGGTGTAGCGCTCTACTTAAGGGAGGATATGGTTGCAAATGCTGAAACACTTGCAACCTTCTCGAACGGCACATTAGAACTACTAGCAGTATATGTGAGGAAGATCAATCTGCTTATAATGACTGTAGGCCTATATCGACCCCCAAACACCACAGAAGAAACCTTCAAGGAGGTCTCGGCAAAAATACGGTCACTCCTACAGTATCTGCCAACCTCCTCCACTGAGGTTATAATCACAGGGGACTTGAACCTACCCATCATAACATGGCCATCCATGAAAATAAAATATGGTGGATCTAGGGATGAAAAACGGCAAGCTGAGGCATTAATGGCTATCGTTGACACTGCCTACCTGAAGCAGTTTATTGAGGACCCTACAAGAGGCAACAACACTCTAGACTAATTATTCAGCAACAACTTTGAATTAGTTCACTCCTATGAAACTATCAAAACAGTGATGTCTGACCACAGCCTCATGACCTCAAGTTTCTCAGCACCCCAAAGATGCCAACAGAATTCAGATCAGATTCCTTGCAACTCTCTCAGTGACCTAAATTTCTACAACAAAGAAATAGACTGGGACAAAGTAAGATCAGAACTTGGGGAAACTGACTGGACGACTCTATTTAAAGAGAGTAATGTTGACGAAACCCTCGACGTCCTACAGAAAAGATACTTTGAGATCTGCAAGAACATTATACCACCCAGGAAGAACAGGAAGCAGTGAAAACAGATTCCGAGGGACAGAAAAATTCTAATGAAGAAGAGGACCAACAAACTAGCCAAACTAAAAAAGAACTAGCCATGCACCCAGTATCACCAAACTGCAAGGAGACCTCGAAGAGATAGAAAGGAAGCTTATCCAATCACACAAAGATGAAAGAACCCGGGAAGAATTTCGAGCAGTTTCAAACATCAAAGTGAACAGCAAATATTTCTATGCCTATGCAAAAAAGAAGCTCAAGAATACTTCAAAAATAGGACCACTCCTTAAAACCACTGGAGAACTTGAGAGCGACCCAAGTGAAATTGCCAAGATGCGCAAACAACAGTACGAAAGCGTCTTCAGCCCACCAAATGAAGAAAAGAAAATCAACAACCCAAATTCTTTCTTCGACGAAGCTCCAGGGATGCCACATGAACTCTCTTTGATAGAGGTTACAATAGACGACATAATATCGGCCATTGACAAGATTGCACCATACTCTGCAGCAGGACCAAATGGCTTTCATGCCCAGCTTTTGAAAAACTGTAAACATCAGCTAGCCTTGCCACTAAAGCTGCTGTGGAGTAAGTCCCTTCAAGCTGGCTACGTACCAAATGCCCTGAAAAATGGTACAATCACACCTATCCACAAAGGAGGGAGCAAAGGCATAGCCAAAAACTACCGACCGGTGGTGCTGACATCTCATCTTATAAAGATAATAGAAAGAGCAATAAGATCAAAGATGGTTAGCTTCTTGGAAGACAGAGAAGCATTCAACAATGGCCAACATGGCTTTAGACAAAGCCGCTCCTGCCTTTCACAGCTGCTATCCCACTACGAGAAAATTTTGCAGGACACACAAGATGGGGAAAATGTCGATGTCGTATACCTCGACTTTGCCAAAGCCTTTGATAAAGTAGACCATGGGATTCACCTACACAAAATCAGGGCACTCGGAATATGTGGAGAACTCGGCAAATGGCTACACAGTTTTCTTTCCGACAGAAAGCAAAGAGTGACTGTTCAAGGGAGCCTATCGGAAGCAAGCAGTGTCGTCAGCGGTGTTCCACAAGGCTCAGTTCTGGGTCCCCTCCTATTCCTCATCATGATAGGGGACATCGACAGAGACCTGGAACACTCAACAGCCACATCCTTCGCAGACGACACCAGAATTATGAAGAAAATCGGCACACAACAGATTCCCAGCTACTGCAGCAAGACTTGGACAGAATCCTGAGGTGGGCAGAAGTAAACAACATGGCACTAAACGGAGAAAAGTTTGAGCTTTTGCGGTATGGGAATCAAGAAGCACTAAAGAACTCCACAACTACTACTGTGGCCAACAAGAAATCACTGCCAAGGATGTGGTGAAAGATCTAGGAGTAAGTATGAGCAACGATGCCTCCTTCTCTCATCACATAAACCAAGCAACATCAACTGCAAGACAACTGGCAGGCTGGATCCTGAGGACCTTCCAAGCAAGGAGTGAGAAGTGCATGCTGACTCTATGGAAGTCACTGGTTCTACCACGATTAGAATATTGTCAGCTCTGGTCTCCCCAAAAAGTATCAGAAATCACAGAAATTGAAGCCCTGCAGAGGACGTCTACCAGCAAGATCCACTGGATTCAACACTTGAACTAATGGGAGAGACTCAAGCAGTTGCAGCTATATTCTCTTCAGAGACGCAGGGAGCGATATATTATAATCTATGTTTGGAAGATTTTAGAAAAAAGGGTCCCAAACACAAGTATTCAAGAAACAAACCACCAGCGGCGAGGGAGGCTGTGTTATGTGAGGACCACTCCTGGATCAACTCACAGAATCAAAACCCTGATTCACCACAGCTTCACCTACAGTGGAACAAGACTCTTCAACTGCATCCCATCCACACTGAGAAACATGAAAGGGGTGTCTCCTGACACCTTCAAGAAGCATTTGAATGCATGGTTGGTCAAAATACCTTACCAGCCACCAACACCAGGATACCCCAGTTCCAACTCCAACCGACTTTTAGATTGGAGCATAGAAGAAAAGGAGCTGCTTGGTCGCAGTGGAGCCCCATCTCAGCTGCATCACTAACTGACGGAATACAACAAAGTGTAACAAAGTGTAAGTGTATTCCCCAGATAAACTTGCAACAGCTTTAGAAATAGATAAAATAGAAAACTGGGAAGTATCAATTACACTCCCTAGAAACCTCCAGTACAGCTATGGGACCATTAGAATCCCAACAAACGTTGCCATAGATGAAATTACATTAGGTATCCAAGAAGGCCACAATCCACCTATTGATATAATCAACATCCGTCGTTTCAAAAACAGAATCGACGGTGAACTCCATGATATCCCTATCGTCCTCATCACTTCCCGTCAGACACTGCCAAGGAAATAAAAAATCTGGAAACTTATCTGCCCAGTTTTTTCATACAGTCCGCCACCCATAAGCTGTAGAAACTGTAAAAGGCTAGGCCACCACTCCAAAAACTGCCGCTCAAAAATCCGCTGTGCCAAATGTGCAATGGCACACGCAACGAAGGGCTGCCAGAGCTCAGTCTTAAGATGCCCAAATTGTGGAGGGGAACACTCATCCACATCCAGTAGTTGCCCAAAATTCCAAGAGGCACTCGGCTATGTTAAAACCAAAAAAAAAAAAACTACAGTCAGGTAGTCCAGACCAATCATAGGCCCACCATATCAATAAGTAGCTTACAGTTAAGAAACCCCCCAGTACACCCTGGCCAAAACCCTCAATTTTCATCAGTACTACCCCATCTCACTCTCAGGCCAGAAACTAGGCCTATTCCTGCGTCTATACAAAGGACAAATACCAACACCAACCTAGTACAGACAGACTGCTTACCAACAACCCCTTCGCCCAATGAGCACTCAACAGAGCCTGAACAAACCATTCACACCTACATGTACCCAACAGACAACCAATCAACCATGAACACAGTTTATCAACATGATTGCCACACTAACAGTTGAAGATCAACTGAAAGCAATCACCACCATAATCTCAAACATCCAACAATCAATTAAGACAAATAAACTAGAAAAAACTTCCAACTTTGCCAATAATGATCCCCCCACCACCAACAACCCCACACCCTAACTAACACTTCCACCCAAACCTACAGGCTCTACACACACACCTACACCCACCCTTATATCCCCACCCACATCCACTAATACTGTTACTGTTACACGCACAACTAAAACACCCTCACCCCCGCAAACAGCTACACCCACTGTAACCACACAACCAGACGGTCCAGAGTCAGACCGCTCTATACCCTCACCCTCACCCTCACCGTCACCTGAATCTACACCCACCTCCACAGCATCGGTGGAAAATGCCACTGAACCCACAACCCAAACCGAAACACCCTTAGCAGACCACGCTTTAAATGACAAAAATACTGTTACCGGTACCAGTAACCTAATCAACAGCACAGCAAAAGTACCGGTACTGGTTAACCGGTCACGACAAACCTAAACATCCACAGCCACAAATCAGGAGATACAAACATCCTCCCTCGCACTTGTACCCAACAAGGAATCAAAGACCTCACACCAAGGAGTCGGACATAAGGAAAAGGAGAGTGAAGAGAGAAAATCCAATCCTCCAGATTCCCTCCCTCATCACGCCACTCAAGCCGAAATTTCACAATCCCAGTCAGGAAATGAAAACCCACCACCACAGGATAACCGCATTCAACCTAATAGATCCGCAAAATCTAAGAAGTAATGGCTCCACTCACTATAGTTACATGGAACGCTAAATTGCTTAAAACATCCCTTTCAGAACTTAAAGAATATCTTCGTAAAAAATCTCCACACATAGCAGTAATCACAGAAACATGGTTGGTAGAAAAATACACCCCCGTCTTTCAAGCCCTATCTTATGGAGAGGATAGATAGACCAGGAAGAGGTGGAGGAGGAGTATTAACACCTTACGAGCGGCCTATGCGGTTTATTATATGTACCGCACAGCGGGGTGTTTTTAGCCAAAATAGGGCTATTTACGTGATCATTTTCATGCCTAAATAAGACCCAGAACGTAAAACAAGTACCTATCCCTGAAAGGGCATAAACAGAGCTTTCGAATGACACCATAACGATCCTTGTATGATGGATAGTTTTCTTGCAATAACCGTGCAACGCGAGTGCAAAAAGCAGGTAATTCGGTAGTTTCGGTACATAATTGAGTATGTAGCGAGTGAGAGAGGGAGGAGGGAGCTGAGATTTGTGTCAGTAGGTTCGCCGCGGTGGTCTGGAGCAGTCATACGCTCGCTAGTCTCCTGCCACCACTTGTCTCTCTCTCTCAGCCACATTACGTGCTGAAATTGCCACTCGACCTATGTCGAGCGCCGCCACATAGTCCAGCTTTTTTTAACTCGACTTATGTTGCTCGCCGCTAATTAATGCTCACCAAACCAGAACTATCACCTGAACCCATAAAGCTAGCACCATTCCCCAATGGCACCCTAGACATTTTAGCTACCTCAGTCCCATACCAAAATTCAGCATTATCAATTATAGGAACCTATAACTCAGGTGGCCCTATCTCTCATCAAGAACTGGACCACTACATCCTTCAAGTACCTCATCCCTTCCTAGTAATAGGAGATCTAAATTCTAACCACCACTCCTGGAGCCACGGTACACCCAATGTTGCAGGGAACAATCTCTTCACCTACTTTCATAGTACCAACTACAGTTTACTTTCAGAACCTTATATCCCCACATACTTCAACCTACAGACTAACTATTCATCATCCATAGACATATGTTTCGGATCCGGCACTCTCCTCCCAGATATTATTTCCTCTGTAGGACCATACCTGGGCACAGACCACCGCCCACCTATTGTGCAGTACAATTAAAAAACTGCACTCCTCCCATCTTCCCTATCTCATTACCCAAGTGGAGAATACCCGCCAATTTCGACTGGAACACTTGGCGAGAAACTATCCAAATACCAGACTTCAACTCTATAGATCCAACCATCATGCATGAGAAATTGATCGAAGTCACAAATATAGCCGCCAAACAACTCTTCAAGCTTACTACAGGACACCCTTCAAATAAAACCTTAAAACCCTGGTGGACAGAAGATTGTTCAAAAGCAGTCGCAAAACGCCGGAGAGCAATTAAAAAACAAAGAAGATGCAAATCACTGATAAACTGGATAGAAGTTAAGAAAGCTACAGCACAAGCAAAGAAAATCATCAATCAACACGCAAAGCCTACTGGAGGAACTACTGTGGCAAATTATCCCATAACAACCCCCTTCCCCAGGTCTGGGCAATGCTCAGAAAAATCACAGGACGACCTATCATCCCATCATACCCTTTCATCATCGACGACCAACTGTGCATATTACCCAAAGACCGGGCGGATGCAATAGCCAATTCCATCCAAAAAACACAAATCACAGTCGCCCCAGCTAACGCAGGCTTTGTCAGATACACCACAATCATCACATCCGCCAAAGCACAACCCTCCCAAATGGACACCCCATTCACATCACACGAACTTGAGATAGCCCTAGCCAGTTTCCCAACAAGGCAGCTGGCCAAAATAATATTCCCTATGAATTCATCAAATACCTACCCACATTGTTTCATCCACTCCTACTAAAACTAATCAATGCGACATGGACTCAAGGTGACCTTCCCAACTCCTGGCGTAATGGAATCATCCTGCACTCCCTTAAGCCAGGGAAAGACCCCTCACTTTCAACATCCTATAGACCTATAACCCTCCTATCCAGCATAAATAAACTAGCAGAAAAAAACGTCCACACAAGACTGGCCTGGTTCCTCGAAGAAAACAACCTTATCCCATCAATACAGGCAGGCTTCAGCCCTACCTGCTCAACTGTAGACCAGGTGCTAAACTTGGAACAAATAATCCTCTCCTCACTCACAAACAAAAAGACCTGTGTGGTTGTATACCTCGACCTCTCAGCTGCCTTTGACACAGGCCTCCACATGCAACTCCTTGCAAAGCTCGCCTGCATGGGAGTAAAAGGAAAAATGCTCACTTGGATCCAGTCATTCCTCTCAAACAGAACTAGCCAGGTTGTCTTACAGGGTCAAACATCAAAGAACATCAGTATATCCAGAGGTTTCCCATAGGGGTCAATGCTCAGCCCCCAACTTTTCACAGCATTTGTATCCAATTTTCCCATTCTAACACCAACGCATTCTATATTGTACGCCGATGATATCACGCTCTACACTACAAATCATGACCCACAGACTGCAATGAACGATATCCAGAATGCTCTAAATACCCTAAGTGAATGGACCAACATAGCTGGACTCAAGATCAACCCAGCAAAGTCGGTCTATCGGGTCTTTACCAGAATAAAGAACCTTCCACCTACTAGACTACAGCTAAATGGTGAAGATTTTAAGCAAACCCTAAGCCATAAATATCTGGGGGAGGTCTTTGACGCCCCGCTACTGACAGGGAAAAACCACGTAGATCACCTAATACAGAGCACAAGCCAACGATTAAATATCATGAAAGCCCTCACAGGAACAACATGGGGAGCAGACGCTACTACTCTCCGAATGTTCTACATATCCTACATTAGAAGTAAATCAGATTATTGCTCCCAAGCTTACACTTCAGCAGCACCCACCACACTACAAAAACTAGAAGTAATTCAAAATTCAGCAATGAGAATTATAACCGGTGCCCTCAAATCTTCCCCAATAGCCAGTCTCCAATGTGAGGCAAACCTTTTACCCTTGAAAACAAGAAGAAACATGCTATGTGCCTCATATTTCTCCACCACATACAGCGCCCCTCCATCACACCCCTTCGCCGCCTCCCTCAGAAGAGTCCCAGTTAGACCGCAGGATGTTCAGTCACACAAAGCCCCTTACCGAGAGAGAATCTGCCATATCATCCATAGGAAGGCAACAATCTTTCTTGGATGCCAAGCAAACCCCATCACCCAGCCAGTTCCACCTTGGGAATATACCCCACCTGCCATATACACAGACCTAGTAACCACATCAGGGAAGAAAAACGTCCACCCTAGTGAACTTAAGCAGGATTTCCTCCAAGCACTTACCACCCACCACTCCAATACCATCCTTATATATACAGACGGATCCCTCATCACAACAGGTAACACCACATCCACAGCAACAGCATTATGGATTCCAGACTTCCAACTAATAATGGGCTGGATACTACCAAAACACACTTCAGTCTTCACAGCAGAACTCTACAGACTATACCAAGCCCTACAAATCCTAAGTACATTACCAACAGGTGCATATACTCTCTGTTGTGATTCAAAGAGTGCCATACAATCCATTTCATACACAACAAAGAAACACAAAGAGCTGTTATATCCCATTCTCCAACTAATCGCACGCCATCATCTCCATGGCTACACCTTAAGTCTCCAATGGGTCCCTGGACACTCGGACATACTCCATAACGAGATTGTAGATAAACTTGCCAAAGGAATGCACTCCCTTCAAAGGACAACCCACCTCCCATATACTACATCTGATAGAACCACCATACACAAACAGGACATCCTGCAAGACTTCAAAGATGAATGGAAAGTAACCATCTCAGGGACACACTATGGATCTGTTAAGAAAGAATGGTCAATCTGGGAGCACACCAGGTACAAAAGCAAGCCTATTGATACAGCCAATCGTAGACTCAGAATTGGCCATTCACGACTGTGAGCTCATATGTACAGGATGAATCTAGCAGACACTGAAAACAGCTAATTTTGCCAGACCCCAGAAGCAGTAGAGCACTACCTACTCCACTGCCACCGACACTTTAGCGCCCGCACGACCCTTAGAGAGACAATCAGCCAACGAGGCGGTCTGTTCACTCTAGACCACATATTAGGTGGAGGTGACCTCCCCCCCGACAACAAGCAATCAATTGCCAGTGCACTAAGAACCTACCTACGAGTAACAAACAGACTGCCAGACATATAAATCCCAGAATGTACTGTACTGTACAGTACATGACTCAAACAGACAAATACAGTACCATCAAATTCACACTTAACCATGACCCACAAAGTGCCCAAATTCACTATGACTACGACCGGTATTGACTAACATCTAACCTTAAACAAACTAACCTTACTAACCCCAAAGCACTATCAACAAACCCATCTTGACTAAAATCACCAACAAATTTTTGACAGACACAAAAAACTCAAATAACCCTTCAACAATACTTTTTCTTTTCAGACTTATACCATGTGTACAGTACTGTAATATCATACTCAAAGTAACCCAACTAACTACTCAATTAACCCTTCCACGCCAATAACGCTTGTGCAACTATCGGGAGAGAGATACTCCGTGTACACTGCACACCCTAAATATAAGAAGAAGAAGCCCTAGTCCTATTCAGCTAAGTTCTTGTACCCTAAAGTCTCCTAGGCCTGTTTTTTTTTATCATTTTAGATGTTTTCACAAGGTTGTAGTTTAAATGTTACTTGTTATCTTGATTTAGAGGTCCTCATTTCCCAACCCAGTACAGATAAATTCGGACCTCCGTTGGGCCGTAGATATTTCAGATGACTGTTGTTCTTAGCCTATTATTACTTTAAGTTAGCTAGTGAAAAGGCCGTTTAGGTATGGATACTTGCTGAATTACGGTATTGTAATGATATTACTTTGGTACAAGGTAAATGTATGAAGTTAGGCTACCTGACTGTTACCTATTCGGGAGTACAGTAGGCTATTATTATATATTGTGCTTTTAGAGCTTATTATGATTATTGATTGCTATGATATAATTTTGTTGGACATGGTCCAATGCACAGAGTTGCACTGCAAGGAATGAAAAGCTGTAGTGAGATTCTGGGCAGGTGATTTCAGGGGATAAGTGACTTTAGTTACAGTAAGAATAAAGTAAAGTTTGGTTTGAGCCTTGTTTAGAACCCTAGGCAGTGCAACCCTATATGTTTGACCATGACAATTACCTTTGATTTATGCCATTATTGTGTTGATATGACTAATGTTTATGTAAATTAATCCTCCATAGATGTGCTGTGTAATTATGGTGTATTTCCAATTGTGCCTTAGCCATTCCAATAGTATGTTGAATAATAATTGAACCATTTCCATTTAGGGTCAGTAATTGTGTGTAGAGTACTGCTGAGTAAATTATGTACCTGTACTTAATGAGAGGATCTGTGGATGCCTTACGAGATTATTTCGGCTCTGTACTGTAATGTAATACTGTTATCTGTCATTATATTTTTTATACTTATATTAGCTCATATATTTTTATGCATGTATTTTTTATAATTTTATATTAACCTATATTTTTATATGTATTTGTTTTAGTATTACTGTGTACCGTAATTAGGATATTGGTTAACCTCTTGGCCCCCATTATCAAGGGCTAGATATATGCAAACAAACTGTTAAGAATGTATACAACTTAACAGGGAACCAGTTTGGGACGGAGTCGATGCGCTACTGATGGTAGAGATTCACCACTCCCATCGGATGAGAGTAGGAATGCGGTAACCGTATACGCTGGTCCTAGGACCACAGGAAGACGTGTAATTAACCCCCATACTCCAGGATACGGTAGGCCGAAGAGACCTAAAGGATGGCAGGAGTCTCTCAGGATCGGTGTTATCCCTCGGATAATAAAGGGGCTGATACCGGCAGCAAGATCCGGGTCGAGTCGGGTGTAACTCAGGGACTATCGGGCATGGTAATTAGACCAGTGGGTGTCCAAGGAAGATAATGTCCCCGGAATGGATTTTCCCAGGTTAATTGTGTATAGATATTTAGATACTGTACCTATGTCATGAGTTTGTAATCGGTAAATGTTCTTTGTGTTCATATCAAACTTAAGATTCCTGTAATATGGTTGTATCAGTCACCCCGTACCTATTTTGATTTAAAAGTGTTGTCAGGATGTTAAATCGGAGCCGTCAGTATTAAGTTGCTCTAAGAGAAGTACCAGTAGCCTAACCGAGAGTTAAAGTCATGTCAGCCAACCTTGATGGTGAAGTTCTTGATTGGTCTTTGCTAGCCTCCGATTTATTATACTGTCCCAATGTACCACTAATGAGAATGATATATAGTCCTGAATAATGAGCATGAGTCACGATTGCATGAAGAAAAAGAAAATCATGCGGGGTATTTACCTCTAGACGGCCAGTTCACCTGAAGGTGGGCTAGTACTAATTTGAATGAATTACCGTTACCAAAAACATCCTTATGTGATATCTAGGAATTGGAGACTAAATTAGGTCTCAGTGGGTTTTATGGTTATTTGGCCTAATCCAATTGTATCGGAGTTGCAGCTTTCCCCCTTCTTCGAAGGATGTTGGACGTGGATCAACCAAACAGGGTTGTCCTCTCGTTAATTAGAATGCAGTAGCGGGTCTGTCGTCATCTCTTCCTTTCTATCCTTTGATATCTATTTCCACCTTCGCAGCTTAAGCCTTCTGTTTTCAACTCTCTCTCTCTCTCTCTTTTTCTCAGTTGTTGTTGTTGTTGTTGTTCCCCAGGCTGTCTGGCCGAACAGCCCCAAGGTCCTAAACGAGCGCCACCACAAAACCCTCCATGCTTACCACTAATAAAGCCCGGGTGACCGAAGCCACTCCAAGGCAGCGAGCTGAGGAGGGTGCAGAAACGCCCGAGAAACCAAAGCCCCACTCAAGGCCCTGTGCCCCTCAGCAATTATGAAGGGAAATTTGAGGGGCAAAGAAAAAATGTGACGCTTTGGCTCCCAATCTATGGAGATCAATCCACGGAAAAGACGCCGTCACTTGAGATCTAGAAAATATATAAGTAAAAGGAACAGTCAGAGTAAGCTATGGGTACGGCAGAGATCGCTCAGCTCTCACTTTGATAGACCAGCCCATAACCACATGACTAGAACCCAATCCTCTCAGCATCAGCTAGGAAAGGTCCTAGAAAGCCGCCTTTGGCCCCGGGGGGATAGCTCCCCTATTTCAACTCCTTTCGGGGTTAGGCACCCGCCATCTTTTTCTCAGTAGAAGGGATTGATAAACCTCTTTCCTCTCCCGTTACAGCAATTTGTAAGCAAAAGGTTTAAACACCGCCCCAAGTTCTTTGAACCTCTTATAAAGGTCAGAGGTAGTCAAGGAAAATAGTATTGGTCATGATCATACTATCTACTTGCGTTAGCACGATATCTTGTCACTGTGTCATGACACAGGCATTATATTAAAGACCTCAATTCAAGAGTACCTGAACAGAACTTTATCAAAGAGTAATATAACGATCAGGATAGTCGAGTACGTAGAACATACTCCCGTTCGTCCGATGAGGTGCCCTGTATCATGATACCACGGAACCTCATTTAAGATCTTATACCCATTACTCCATCTGTTACTAAACAACTGATTCACACGACAGACCAACCTGGACGGCCCAAAGGAGACCCAGATGACTACAAGCTGCTACCTCAACTTTTACTCCAAGTGTTAATTCTGGAGATATAATAGAAATCTAAATAAAATCGATACCAATGACGAGGTATATGAGAGTTAGAGTCCCCACCTAGTGACTATAAAATTCTCCATAAGTGTTATAAAGTGAGATATCCTAATATATTGACTCTGTAATAATCTCACCAGTGCACCAGGTGACTTATAACATTAGAGTCTCGTATATTGACTTTGTCTAATCTCCACCAGTGCATTTGTCGTGAATCCTAGCTGGTATATATACCGTAGTTTGAATTTCCCGGGTTCACGACAGCTGGTTCCTTTTTGTTTATATGCATTACTTTATTTATCTTTGTGGATAAATATTACTGTAGTTGCACCAATTATATCTTAGTTTATTTTCCCTTATTATTTAATCACGGGGGACGATATAGATCCCTTAAATATATTTTATATTGTCACGATAAAAGGGAATCTCAGACACACTTCACACAGACTTCACCCGGCTAACAACAAACCACCAGTTACTGCCACATAACATTAGAACTTCCCTGATCTTCACCTACCGACATGTCCATCACCTAACCTACACTCTTATCATCACAGCTAAGTTCCTTTAATACTAGAAGTACTTCATAGATATTACTGGGACTACCACAGATAACCTACACATACATGTTTACAAGTAAGTCAAACGCCGACCCGGTATCATTTTTATAGCCTAGGCCAATTCATCTTTCCAGGTTTAATTATTTAATTTATATCCGTTTCTCCTCTACCCCCTAGGAATAATAAACAGCATATAATTGGTGCCGTGTGACCAGGATACTGGGCCATCTGTTATATATTGATAGGAATTGGGGGGTAATAGGCCTGACTTGTCTGCCTTTGTGTAGAGCTGGGCGATCCAGTGGACAAACGTTGAGGGCCGCATATGTCCGGGATTTTCCGCTGGACCGTCCAGTGCAGTGCCCTGCTTTTTTTTGTTAAGCAGTTCTATAAACCAGGGGCAAGGGTGGACATTGTCAGGCAGACCTCAGCCTGGGTTAGATGCGCCAGGGAGCCGGAAGGTATTAGATAGGCTAGTGGACAGAGTGCGTGCCTTCTTTGAGGAGAAGGACAAGGCCGAGGAGGAGCAGTCGACGCAATAGGCTAGATCTAAAGACTATGACGACGGCTGCGGATGTTCCTCCTTCAGAGGAGTCTTGATCCTTCTTTCTCTTTCTTTTCCTTTCTTTTTCATGCATTAACTTTGTAATTTGTTAAAATTTAATATAGTAAAGCAAATATTGTAAAGTAGAGTAATATGACATAGGGTAAATTTCCTTTTCTTTGATCATTTGTAAACTCACAGGGGGCACGCGATCTGCATGCTTCAATTTGCTTGGTTGCTGTCGTCATCAATGTAAGTAGGTTCGCCTAGGCTTAGAATAGATTAGAATAGGTTAGCCTACAGTGACGATTAGTATTGTTGTTCCTTAAGCTTTAGTTACCGTAAAATTTTAAGAATGGAGGAGAAAGTAAAGTCATTGCGGCGGTACAGGGCCGCCAAGAAGGGAGGGATTACTAAGCTTACCTCTAATCTGTCTGATTTTTATTGAACATGCTGCTACACTGCATGATGTAAGGTGTGTGAAAATCACTGTAGAAAAGGCCCTAGCTGATATCGAGTCGTATAACGTAGAGTTGTATAGTTTATATTCAGATGATCAGTTAGAGGAGGAGATGGTGAAAGATATGCAGTATGTTAATCAAGTAAACAGTCAGTTAGCTGAGTTAGATAGTGCTCTACAAACAACCACTACTGGTAGATCTAATGATAGCGCAGCAAGTAGGAAACAGAATGGTATTAAGCTACCCTCCCTGAAGTTGCCAGTTTTTGACGGGGATCCAACACAGTGGGTGGGTTTCTGGGAGCTCTTTGATTGTAGTGTTCACTCCCAAACAGACTTAACTGACATTCAGAAATTTTCGTATCTAAAGGGACAACTTAGTGGTGAGGCTTAGTGTGTGTTAATCCAACTCAAAACTTTTTTTCTAGTGACTTCTTGATATGAACTTTTCTTGTGTACAATTTTCACATTTATTAAATTTAATAATATAAAATTGGCGGTACCCATTGAGTTTAGCCTGTTTAAATTACCCTATTGGCTCTCTCTCTCTCTTAAAATTCTTGAAATTATTATAACTTTAAATTGGTACATCTTTTTTTTTTACATCTAGAGACTTTTGGCCTATACTGTATTGTACTAAATTTCTCTCCCGGCTTTTCTTGAATTAGGGTGTAATGATTCTGTAATTTCTGGATCTAGATCATAACTATTATGTAAGGAGTTAATGAGTTAAATTGAGAGGCTCTACAAATTGTTAGTGGATTTAGTTTGGTCGCTGCGAGTTATGAACCAGCGGTCAATATTCTAAGAAATAGTTATGGTCAAAAGGATCGCATCAAAGCAGCTCACATAGCGAAACTGTGTAATCTCCCGCATCCTAGCCAGGAGGTCAGTGCTCTGAAAGATTTGTCCGCGTCATTTGAGTGTGCGTTAGAGTCATTACGCTCTAAAGGAAGCTAAGGATGAGCTCTCCAAACCACTGACATTACTATTCAATAAATCCTTGCAGTCTGGAACTATGCCCGATCAGTGGAAGCTAGCCAACGTAACACCGATATTAAAAAAAGGCAGCAAATCCCTACCCAGTAACTATCGTCCAATTAGCTTAACCTCAGTTGTATGTAAAATGCTAGAAACGGTCATACGAGACAGACTCGTAAATCACTTAGAGGAAAATAACATACTTAAAGATACTCAACACGGCTTTCGTAAAAAACGTTCCTGTTTAACAAACCTCTTAGACTTCTTCCACGATATCCTCAACCTCTACGATGAGAGTAAAGCTGTAGATATTATATACCTTGATTTTCAAAAGGCCTTTGACAAAGTTCCCCACAAACGTTTACTGCTAAAACTAAAAGCGCATGGAATACAAGACGGTGTGTTGAAATGGATAGAAAATTGGCTCAGCGACAGAAAGCAAAGAGTAGTGATAAACGGTAAGGCATCTAAATGGACCAATGTAAGTAGCGGGGTACCCCAGGGATCGGTACTAGGACCAATTCTCTTTCTAATTTACATCAACGACATAGATGAGGGTCTCACCTGTACAATCTCAAAATTTGCTGACGATACAAAAATTGCAAATAGCGTACTCTCAAAAGAACAAGTTGACGATATGCAACACAATCTAGATAAATTGTCATGTTGGGCCCAAATTTGGCAAATGAGTTTCAATGCGGATAAATGTAAAGTACTACATATCGGATACCTAAATGAGAAAGCAAACTATTCGATAAATGGCACTCAGCTTAAGAATGTAAACAGAGAAACCGATCTGGGAGTAACAATATCGAGTAACCTAAAACCGAGTCAACAATGTTCAGAAGTTGTTAAGAAGGCAAACAAAATAATGGCTTTATAGGCAGGTCATTTGAGCATAAATCCAAAGAAGTTATCCTAACCCTTTACAATTCCTTAGTCCGCCCTCTTCTGGAATACTGCGTTCAATCCTGGTGCCCTTATTACCAAAAAGATATAAACAAGCTAGAACGAGTTCAACGTAGAGTTACCAAAATGATACCTAGCCTAAAGAACAAACCATACGAAGAGCGTCTTAGAGAATTAAATCTATTTCCTTTAACCCAGCGCAGATTAAGAGGTGACTTAATTCAACACTTAATTCAAGTGTTCAAAATCATCAAAGGCATCGACAATATGAACTGTAGTAAGTACTTCACTATCGACCAAGCTAATTACACGCGGGGAAACGGTTGCAAAATTATTGGTAAATCTTTTAACTCACACGAATCTAAGAATTTCTTCTTCAATCGAGTTGTCAACTTGTGGAATGGGCTTCCCTGAAACGTTATAGACTGCATCACCGTTGATTCATTTAAACTCCGCCTAGACAAATATCTCGCATCAAACCCGCGACTGACTGCGTTTGTAAATGAATAACTTTATTTTATCCCCCCCTCAGTTACTAACCCATCTGTCCCCTACTAACTTCCTAATCCTGCCACGGACATTAGTTCCAGGGCAGTAATTCGCTTTCCAATGTTCCCTTACCCACTCTAAACCACTGTTTGGACACTTGATCCTCAGTGTTTTGGAGGACAAGCAACCTAGAAGGGTCACTAGATCTGTTGTTGCTTGATTTCCTTTGTACTCCTTTGTACTCTATGGATGTAACAGTAAGTGAAATGTGTGCAGTACTGTTGCATAATAAACTTCCTAGTGCACTCTCTGAAGTGATTAAGTGTGAATTAAAAGACAACTGGCTGGATGTGGATGAATATGTTCGTGTGTTTAAGACTGAAGTGTGCAATCTAGAAAGTAGACATAATCCACTAGAACAGTT
Organism: Paralithodes platypus; assembly: GCA_032716605.1. NCBI lineage: Eukaryota > Metazoa > Arthropoda > Malacostraca > Decapoda > Lithodidae > Paralithodes > Paralithodes platypus. Next base: position 4,197,815 of record CM064494.1, read on the forward strand.
TGGGGCGACCGCCACAGCAGCATATGCGGTGTATCAGAAATCCGATACCAAGCAGAAGTATGGATGTAAGTTGTGTTTAAAGACAGGACATTTTTGGGCAAAGTGTGCAAAATACAAGAACAGTCCCGCCAAGGACAATAGAGCAAGGCAGTTGAAATTGTGCGTCGGGTGCCTGTCGTCAGAACATGGCAGCCAGGGGTGTACTAACCCTAAAATTAGGCCGTGCCGATTCTGCCAACAGAAACATTTTAATTATTTGTGTCCGATGCCACGCCTTGAACAAACTGGACAACCAGCAGCCCCTGAACCAACAGTGACCATGGCTGTGGCTTCGGGCCGTGATGCAGTGTTGTTGCCTACCATTCAGATTCCCTTGACCGACAGAAACAGTCATACCAGTAAAGTAAGAGCTTTGTTGGACCAATGTTCGCAGCGTACCTTCGTCTTGCGCTCTGCTTTATCGCAGCTTGATTACGTTAGGGTCAGTAAGGAGCAGCTAAGGCTCCAGGGATTTACTGGCTCACTTGGTAATACTGAGTATGAAATAGTAGAGTTAACCTATCATCACAGAAGAAGGGTGCGTAAATTGAGAGCCGTTGTGGTGGAGGAGTTACCAGTATACAAACCAGGGAGAGGATTAGAGATGGAGGTAAATGCTATCAAGGCTCGGGGTTACAAATTAGCCGATCCAGGTATCACTGATGGAGATATGATAGGGTTACTGATTGGGGCGGACTTTTATTACCACATTGTACATTCAGGCTATGTCAGGGAAGGAAGTATAGTTATGTTACCCACAATTTATGGTTATGCACTGAGTGGCACTTATCAGTCAGATATAGAAGAGACCCATGTAGAGTTAGTCACTGTTCTTAAGTTAGCAGTAGACCCTTTAGTGGAGATACAGGAAGATATTGGCAGGAATTCTCCAGAATTAAAGGATCTGACAGCTCTATGGGACTTGACCATATTGGTATAAGTCCTAATGAGACTGGTAAGGGTGGGGAGAGAGTCTTAAATAGATTTTCTGAAACGGTACAGTATTCCGAAGCACAGGGACAGTATATAGTGGAACTACCGTGGAGAGATAACATAGATAAATTACCTGATAACTTTAAGTTAGCCCTGGGCAGAATGAGAGGCTTGCAGTGTAAATTCATAAAGGATCCCAACTACTGTCAACAGTATACAAAGGTTCTGGATAATCAGATAGAAAGGGGGTTTATTGAAAGGGTAGAAAACAGGAATCAAGCTGGTCATCTCATTCACTACTTAGCTCACCATGGTATTACTAAGGATAGTGTTACTACGCCTGTACGGATAGTGTTTGACTGTTCGGCTAGGGTGGATGAGAAGGCGTTCAGTCTGAATGACTGTCTCCATATAGGTCCATCTCTAGTGGCTGACCTCACCCAGGTACTTCTACGCTTTAGATGCCATCAATTTGCCTGGGTGAGTGATATTGAGAAAGCATTTCTCATGGTGGGGTTGAGTGAGAAGGATAGGGATGCTACTAGGTTTCTGTGGCCCGTTGATCCCTTGGATGTTGCAAGTCCTTACATTGTCTACCGGTTCCGTGCAGTTCTGTTCGGGGCCACCTGTTCCCAGTTCCTCCTTAATGCTACCATTCAAAACCACCTGTCTATGATACAGGAGAACAGTGAAGTAGTTAATAAGCTAAAAAGGGGGTTGTATATTGATAACTTGCAGGGGACTGGTGATGATGTAAGTGATTTGCAACAACAATGTTGGGATGCCCGTAGAATATTTTCCAGCGCTAACCTGTCTTTACGTGAGTGGGTCACAAATAATGAGAGTTTGCGGGAATTGTTGCACCTGAAGGGTATACCTTCCGCCAAACAAGACGGGGTTAAGGTACTTGAGTTGCGTGGCTAACTGATAAGGATATGTTACAGGTTAATTTCCGCGGAAGTAGCCCTGCATTGGTTACAAAACGCGAGGCTCTAAGTCTAACCGCGAGCGTGTTCGATCCTCTAGGAGTGTTGCTACCGGTAACCATCCGGGTGCAGAGGTTCGTACAGGACTTGTGGAGATTAGAGTGTGGGTGGGATGTACCCATTCCAGATGACATGAGAGCTAACTGGCAGGGTATTTATAACGATATGATAGATAGTACAGGTATCATGTTTCCCCGTCAGGTCACTAATTCTAAGAGGGTTACGCTGCACCTATTTAGTGACGCTAGCTCAGTAGCATATGGTGTAGCGGCCTATGCGGTTGGTGATGAGGTGAGTAGGTTAGTAATGGCCAAAGCTAAGGTGGCACCTATTAAGTCCCTCACCATACCTAAGATGGAGTTGACTGCTGTTCTTCTCGCAGCTCGTCTCGCATGTTATATATGTGAGGCCTACGCGGACAAGCTGATTATAGAGAATGTATACCTCTGGTCGGACAGCCAGATAACCCTATGCTGGTTGTCTAGTAAAAAGATTTTGCCTATATATGTTCAAAATAGAGTTGATGAGATAAAGTCATTAGTCCCCGGCGCTCATTTTCGTTTGTTGTCCACAGAGGACAACCCCAGTGATCTAGTCACCAGAGGGATTTCATATGTGTCCTTAGTTGTTTCTTCGCTTTGGTGGGGAGGGCCCACATGGCTACCTCACCACATGCTATGGCCTGAGCATGGCCCAATAGGGGGTATGGCTAATTTATGGAATTAATCCATGACAATCCCGACCTCACAGATATACAACGCTTCACCTATCTAAAGGGTCAGCTTCTGGGTGATGCACATAAGCTAGTCGAAGGATTCATTATCGAAAGTGCAAGTTATGCCCCAGCAATAGAGCTCCTGCAAGAGACATATGGATCGAAATCAAGATCGAATCAAGGCAGCTTATGTTACCAAATTCAATCAATTAGCGTCACCCAAACACCAAACAGCTGACCTCTATGACTTCTATGCCAATACAGAGAGTGTGATGAGGTCATGATCATTAGCCATGGAATTTGTTTGGAGGAATTTTGTGTGGTGACTCTTGTCAATAAGTTACCATCACCACTAAAAGAAACCATAAAACGGGAAATGGGAGACTCGAGCCTGGATTATAAGAAATTCACCCATTGCTTCCAGGCTGAAGTGTACAATATGGTGGGTCAAGACAGAGTAGGGGGTACACCTATGGCTACGGCATCATTTACCGCCCAAAGTGAGTACAGGAAATTCAACTGTGTTCTGTGTAGTGGCACCAATCATTTATGGTACAAGTGTATGAAGTATATGACAGGGCCTCTTAAAGTTAAAAAAGCCCGTCAACTACGTCTCTGCACTGGGTGCTTGTCAAAAGAGCATGGCCATTCGGGTTGTAGTAATCCTAACATAAGAAGCTGCAAGTTTTGCAAGGGCAAACACTTTCATTTCCCGTGTACACAAAAACAAGGGAAGGAAAGTAGACCAGCGGAGGATAACACCATGAGAGAGCATACTGCTGCTACTTCAACTACAATGTCCGTTGCCACAGGTAAAAATACAGTAATCTTGCCCACCGTACAGCTGCCGGTAAAGGGTAAGGATAATAATTGTGTTAAAATCAGATCGCTACTTGACCAATGTTCTCAGAGGACCTTTGTGAAGTCTTCTGTTCTATCCTCCATTTCCTACATTTCTAAAGGAACTGAGGAGTTATGTCTTCACGGATTTACCGGAAAACAAGCCTCTAGGGAATATAATGTTGTGGCACTGCAATACAAACACAGAGGTAAATTTCATCATCTAGATGCAATAGTGGTTGATGAATTGCCAGATCATAAAGGTGAACTTAACCTAAAATCTAAACTGGTTAGTTTACAAAGTAAAGGCATAAAATTAGCCGATCCTCACGCAACGGACACAGATCAGCTGGAGCTGCTCATCGGTGCGTATCACTACTACGATATAGTACGACCTGGGTATAAAAGGTCAGGTAGCCTAATTCTGCTTCCTACCAAGTACGGGTATGCCTTAAGTGGTTCATATGTGGCACAGCCTACCAGCTCCAGCACAGAAGTAATTACTGTATTGAAAGTAGCAGTAACCCCAATGGATGAATACATGTCCACTGGTAATATTCCACCATGCAAAAATGACTTAAACGTTTTGTGGGAATTAGATCACATCGGGATAACCCCTAAGGAATACTCACAGGTTGAGCGTCAAGCACTATCGTCATATGAGGATACCGTTACCTACGATCCCGACAGCCAACAGTATAAAGTGAGACTGCCCTGGAACAATTACAAGGATCAGATGCCAACTAACAAGGGTTTGGCCATAGGCCGTCTTCAGGGTCTTCAGAGAAGATTCATCAAAGAGCCTGACTTCTGCGAGGAATAATCAAAAGTCATAAAGGAGCAGGTGTCCCGGGGTTTTATTGAAGAGGTGCCTCTTGATAAATCAGATACCGGACATTACTTGGCTCATCATGGAGTAGTCAAGGAGAGTAAAACTACGCCAGTGTGTATCGTCTTCGACTGTTCCGCCAGGATGAGTGATCGTCAGCCTAGTCTTAATGACTGCCTGTATACTGGACCTTCACTGGTGCCAGACTTAGCGCAGGTTTTGCTCCGGTTTAGACTCGATAACTATGCCTGGGTGTCTGATATTGAGAAGGCATTTCTGATGTTAAGACTCCATGAAGACGACCAGGACTATACGCGGTTTATGTGGCCTAAATTTCCAAGGCAGCTAGATTCCCCCCTCATTTGTTACCGGTTCCGGGCAGTTTTATTTGGCACGACGTGTTCCCAATTTCTTTTAAACACCACTATTTTAAAACATTTCTCGAATGTCAGTGCAGATCCGCAGGTTATTCATCAGATTCGGTCAGGGCTATACATCGACAATTTACTGGGTACAGGTAATGATGAAGATTTCCTGATTGATACCTATGGTGTAGTCCGAGAAATTATGAATGACGCCCATCTACATTTGCGTGAATGGGCGACAAATAATTCTGTTTTGCGGACTGTACTGCAACGGGATGGTGTGGCGGCTGTACAGCAGGAACATGTTAGAGTGCTAGGGTTGTTTTGGGAAACTGACACCGATACCCTCTCATTCGGCGTTCAGTACGCGCAATATTCGCAGATTACAAAACGGATATGCTTGAGTATGACGGCTAAACTTTTTGACCCCTTGGGGATAGTTTTACCGGTGTCGATCAAATCAAGATTATTCCTTATGGAGGATAAAATTAGGTTGGGATGAGGTTTTGACTGGCGATCTGGTTCAGGAGTGGGAAGACATTATTTCGGATCTTCGTCTCTGTAAGGGTTTTAATTTTCCTCGGAGAGTTGTCATGGACCATCCTGTTTCCATTCATGCCTTCTCAGACGCTAGCAAAGTCGCGTACGGCACCGCCATATACTTTGTTGACACAAGTGGCAGCCGTCTAGTCATGGCGAAGGCGAAAGTCGCCCCGATCAAATCCCTTTCCATCCCAAAATTAGAGCTGACTACAGTTCTGTTGGCTGCTAGACTCGTTCACTTTATAGAGGAAACTTTTAAAAATTTGCTAAATATCTCGGAGACAGTTATATGGAGTGACGGCCAAATTACGCTCTGCTGGTTACATAGCCGAAAGAAGCTACCAGTGTACGTCACCAACCGTGTCGACGAAATTCATACCCTGATCCCAACCGCACAGTTCCGGTATGTGTCTACCAAAGAGAATCCAAGTGACTGCATTACTTGTGGTGTCTCTGCTAAATTTCTCAAATCTTCTGCGTTGTGGTGGAATGGCCCATGCTGGCTTAATAATCCCAACGAATGGCCAGAAAATATAGATTTGAGCGAGCAACACACTGCTATTGTGGCACCGGTAATTGACTCGGTGCCTGACGAAGACACACGGTTATGGGACTGGGATAGATTCAGCAGCTATGAGAAGTTACAACGTGTTACAGCATGGGTGATACGATTTGTAGAAAATGTAAAAGCAAAAATTAAAAGCACACCGCCCACAGGTAGTGCTTACCTCAATGTGAAGGAGATCAGAATTGCAGATAAATTATTACATAAGCTCTGTCAACAAGAATTATATACGCAGGAATATAAATTACTGGTTAAGGGAACAAAGTCCAGGAATAACCTGATCAACCAGTTGGGCTTACACTTGAAGGGGGACTTGATACATTGCGGAGGCAGATTACGATTGGCAGCCCTCTCTGAGGCAAGTAAGTATCCAATACTACTGCCCCCCAATCATCCCTTCATCCATCTTATCATCGATAGGTGTCACCGACTCTGTTGTCATTATGGGGTTGGTCATATAGTCACCTATGTAAGACAACGATGGTGGGTGCCTAGAATCAGGCAGGTGCTCAAGAAAGTCCTACGCAAATGCTTAAAGTGTAGAAGAGTACAGGGAACACATTATGATCCCGTCGGAATTCCTCCCTTACCAAACCTGCGAACCACCCCAGGTGACCCTTACAAAGTTACCGGGGTTGACTACAGTGGAGCAATCCCTGTGAAAGATTCACCCAATCTTAAGGTGTATAAACTGTATATGATACTTTTCACCTGTGCCATTACCAGGTCAATTCACCTGGAACTGGTCACCAACCTCACTTGTGATAGCTTCCTACATGCCTTCCGAAAGATTCTTCAGTAGACAAGGATATCCACGTATCATGCTGAGTGACAATGCAAAGACTTTCATAGGGGCATCTACATATCTCAAAGAAGTGTGCAACAATCCTAAGATTCAGACCTGCCTAGCGGATGTAAATTGCGAATGGTGTTTCATTCCCGCCAGAGCACCTTGGTTTGGCGCCATATGGGAGAGAGCCATAGGCATCGTGAAGGCGGGTCTGAAGAAGGTGTTGGGTAGAGCTCTCATCTCGATTGAGGAACTCAACACCATACTCTTGGAGATTGAAGCCACCGTAAATGATCGCCCTCTATACTATGCGTCTGGTGATTTGGAAGACCTTACCCCAATCACACCCTCATTACTGGTACGTGGATACAGACTGCGGGATCTTCCTGAAGAGCATGATGAGGATACTATGGAAGATCCAGACTACACAAGTAAGGACGTGATTTCGGCCCGCTACAAATATATTCGTAAATTATCGCGAGATATTTGGCATCGCTGGTCGACAGAATATCTGGTGACTGAGAGAAGCGCAAAAAGGTAAACTAACGCCATTAAAAGGTCGTTGGCCTAGGGTAGGGGACGTGGTAACCATCCATGAAGAGGGCCCGCATGCATTCTGGAAATTGGGTCGGATAGAGGAGTTGTTACCCTTAATGATGAGGTTCGGGTAGCGAAGGTTCGCACCAGGACTGGAGTAATCACACGGCCAACAGTACGACTATATTCTCTTGAGGGTGACCTCGATCGCAAGGACACCCCCTCGGATCAGTTATCCATTGATGTCCCCTCCCTGGCTCCTACCTCGGCGCAGCCTGTTGACACGTCCGGCCGACGCCCCAGTCGACAGGCAGCCCAGATATCCTCCCAAGCTTGGCGGAATAAGATTGCCTCCGGGCAAATCTAATCATGTAAATTTTGTATATTTTCTGTTGGTGGGAATATGTCCATACTTAGTATACTCTATCTAGTATGAACAGTCTCGATGTTACGTAATCTGGGTTGACTACAGTGGAGCAATCCCTGTGAAAGATTCACCCAATCTTAAGGTGTATAAACTGTATATGATACTTTTCACCTGTGCCATTACCAGGTCAATTCACCTGGAACTGGTCACCAACCACAATAATTGATAATTGATATTGGTTCAGGAGTAATTTATCGAAAGGACTTCCCTAAGTGGTTAAGGCCCCATTAATTGCTCTTTCCATTCACATATGCATAGCCTACGTGAGTTGCAGTTGGGATGTGTGTACATGCTTAGATTGATATGCAGGATTCGAAGTTGCATAATAAATCGTAGGCAGTGTCCACCATCCTTTAACTGTCTTCGTGGTGCGATGCATAAGGTGTTGATTTTCGGTGTGAGCGTCCTAGGTTCGAATCCACGGACTGCCACATGTGTTTGTAAATTTCATTAATCGATTTTAGGAGTATGGTTGGTTGTTGGAAGGAACACAAATAATTGATATTGGTTCAGGAGTAATTTATCGAGAGGACTTCCCTAAGTGGTTAAGGCCCCATTAATTGCTCTTTCCATTCACATATGCATAGCCTACGTGAGTTGCAGTTGGGATGTGTGTACATTAGATTGATATGCAGGATTCGAAGTGCATAATAAATCGTAGGCAGTGTCCACACTTTAACTGTCTTCGTGGTGCGATGCATAAGGTGCTGATTTTGGGTGTGAGCGTCCTGGGTTCGAATCCCCGGACTGCCACATGTGTTTGTAAATTTCATTAATCGATTTTAGGAGTATGGTTGGTTGTTGGAAGGAACACAATAATTGATATTGGTTCAGGAGTAATTTATCGAGAGGACTTCCCTAAGTGGTTAAGGCCCCATTAATTGCTCTTTCCATTCACACATGCATAGCCTACGTGAGTTGCAGTTGGGATGTGTGTACATGCTTAGATTGATATGCAGGATTCGAAGTTGCATAATAAATCGTAGGCAGTGTCCACCATCCTTTAACTGTCTTCGTGGTGCGATGCATAAGGTGTTGATTTTCGGTGTGAGCGTCCTAGGTTCGAATCCACGGACTGCCACATGTGTTTGTAATATTTCATTAATCGATTTTAGGAGTATGGTTGGTTGTTGGAAGGAACACAATAATTGATATTGGTTCAGGAGTAATTTATCGAGAGGACTTCCCTAAGTGGTTAAGGCCCCATTAATTGCTCTTTCCATTCACATATGCATAGCCTACGTGAGTTGCAGTTGGGATGTGTGTACATGCTTAGATTGATATGCAGGATTCGAAGTTGCATAATAAATCGTAGGCAGGGTCCACCATCCTTTAACTGTCTTCGTGGTGCGATGCATAAGGTGTTGATTTTCGGTGTGAGCGTCCTAGGTTCGAATCCACGGACTGCCACATGTGTTTGTAAATTTCATTAATCGATTTTAGGAGTATGGTTGGTTGTTGGAAGGAACACAATAATTGATGTAGCGTTACGTATCTTTCCGTAGTCTTAAGTTGAACGCTTCTGTAGTCTTAAGTTGAACGCTTCCATATCCTTGGTCGAACGTTCCATGATTGGGTAGAATATATTATTCTGTAGTTGTATATGGGAAAGTATTGTAGGATTATAATTCCCATATACTGTATATATATATTTGTATTATTTAAGATTGTTCATAAGTATCTCATTGTAAAAAAGATGGGATACATTTTCCATATGTTATGCGCGTGCGCGGTAGGTCACGACAGAGACATACACAACGCACTCGCAGTCACTCTCCAACCAACCTCCGTCCCAGCTACACACGCTAAGCCTTCCTTATATAGTGTCATATATTAGGTGTTTTCGTTTCACTTTCAGCTCATATTTCATATAGTCACTACATCATCATCTTTGTTAGTTATCACAAAATTAACATAAATATCTAGCCTATCCTAGCCAATTGTAGCCTCTTTTCATACGCTTGTTTACCTTACTAACCACTTCAAGTCATCTAGCCTATTTTCCGCCATCCTCCAATCACCAGCTGAGTTCATCTAACGGGTAATTATTCTATATTTTTTTTTTTTTTTTTTTTTTTAAGAGACAATGAACGGAGGAAGGAAAAACACAGATAAAACAAAAAGGTCCATGTGCCTAAAGGCATCCTCCATTCATAAAATGTTTGTAACAACTGGATTTAAACATTTGTTGATTGTAAGTTTGTGGAAAGCAATTCGAGGGAAGTGAATTCCAAAGAGTAGTAGCTCTGGGGATAAATGAATTCTGATAAGCAGAAGTTCTGCATTGTGGAGGAGAAAGTGTAAATTCATGGGCGCTCTCAGCTGCCCTAGTTCTACGGGGAAAGATGTGGAGAGGCGGCACAATTGAAGCAAGTTCCTCGGAACAATTGCTGTGAAAATATCTGTAGAATAATGCAAGGGATGCAACGTTTCTTCGTATGGCTAATGTAGGAAGGTCCTGTGTGATTGCAGGGTTATTGATTAATCTAATAGCTTTATTTTGAATTTTGTCCAACTGCCTCAATGCAACCACTCCACTTCCACCCCACAGAGGTGAACAGTAATCCATCTGAGAGCGCACATGACTTTTATATATTACGGCCAACTGCTCGTCAGTGAAGAATTCTCGAACTCTGTACAGGAGTCCCAGTTTTTTAGAGGCATTCTTAGCAATGCTTCTAACATAATGTGTCCAGCTCAAGTTAGTAGTTAATGTTACACCGAGAATGTCAATACTAGGGGAAGTGGGAATATTTACATCATTAAAAAATATATGGGAGTCAGTGAGATTCTGTCGGTTAGAAAATTGAATGTACTTGGTTTTCTGTGCATTAAAGGAAACTAGATTCTCTTGTCCCCATTCATTAATTCTAGAAAGGTCCCGGTTCAGAGAAATTGCAGTGTTTATTTTTGAATTTATAAGATCGGGTTGGGTGAAAGAATTGGTAAATGTGAAGGAACTGTGGAGTGTTGAGTCATCTGCGTAGGAATGTATTGGATTATGAGTGGTAGATATGAGATCATTGATATGAATGAGGAACAGAGTTGGGGCCAAAACTGATCCCTGGGGAACACCAGCATTTATTGAGTGAAATTGAGAATAAAGGCCATCTACCATTACACGTATTTTTCTGTTATGAAGATAAGAAGAAATTAGTGGAACTAATGATGCAAGGCCGTAGTGTGACATCTTCGACAATAAGGATTGATGCCAGACTCTATCAAATGCCTTTGATATATCCAGTGCTATTGTATGTGTTTCACCATGTTGGTCTGTAGCTTGGTTGATTTGATGCGTAAGAAGGCAAAGAATGTCTGCAGTTGATCGACATCGTCTAAAACCATATTGCCTATCACTGATTAATTTATTATTCTCCAGATGCTTAATTATGTGATTATTTAATATAATTTCAAAAACTTTGCCAAGAGTGGAAGTTATAGCTATTGGTCTGTAGTTTGATGGATCTGAAGAGGCACCTTTTTTAGGAACTGGATGGATGTTTGCTTCTTTCCAGGGTACTGGGAAGCATGAGGTATGAGTACACAGACGGAAAATTTTTGCCAATACAGGAGCGAGCACCAAGGAGCAATTCTTAAGTACTATTGGAGGAATTTCATCTGGACCAGGAGCCTTATCTACGGAGAGATTCTGCAAAATAGTTTTGACATGTCTGGTGTGGATCTTAAGTGAGGGAATTTCAGGTGAATTAAAATTAAGTACAGGGACATCTTGATTTATTTCATCTAAGGTTGAGTTGGTGGAGAAAATATCTGCAAGAAGGTTAGCTTTACCTCGTGGGTCACTTACAAGATTGCCAGTCGGAGATTTAATGGTGGAATGGATGAAGCAGTAGTGAAGTTGGATTTGAATGAGTTAAGAGTAGACCAAAATATTTTGTTATCATTTGGATTATTTAGAAGTTTATTTGCCTGCTTATGGAGAAAGTTTGATTTAGTTAGGTTTAATACAGTTTTGGCATGATTTCTGATGTTTCTAAAGTAATTAAAGGCTTCATGTGTTTTTGATCTTGTGTATGCATTGTAGGCTATTGCTTTTTGTTCAGTTACTCTAGCACAATTATGGTCAAAACCATTTAGGTGAATTAGATCTTTTACTGTACTTTTGATGAGGAATAAAAGTTTCCATTCCAATTTTTACAAAATCTTGTATGTGGCTCAAGGTGGAGTGTGCATCATTAGAAAAAAAAGAGGTCCAGGGAATATCAATAAAGAAACCTTGAAGACCCTCCCAGTCTGCCCTATCGTAATGCCATTTAGTCACCAAAACAGGTTCAGAGTGGGAAGGTGTGGTAGGTGATAGACAGGTGGCCTGTATCAGACAGTGATCAGAAGATCCAAGTGGGGACCTCACTGTAACATCATAATTTTCTGAATTGGTTGTTAAAAATAAGTCCAGTAGGTGGGAATTATGATTAGGATTATCTGGTACACGGGTGGGTTGGTTGACTAGTTGAATGAGATTAAATGAGTCTGCAAATAGCTCACATTCAAGACCAGCATCATCAGTCCTGGCTGAATGAGTGAGCCATTCAACATTATGGACATTAAAATCACCCAACACAGTGATTTCAGAAGAAGCATTTAAGTTGAGGACACTGAGTTGTGAGGACAGAGAATCAAAAAGACTTTGCTCTGGAGGAGTATTTGGGGAACGGTAGATGCAACATATGTATTTAAATTTACCAGCAGAAATTAATTTGTATATAGAATAATCAAAATAGGGACAATTGAAACTAGTAACCTCCTCCAGGGCAATTTCAGATTTTGCGAAGCAACATACACCACCTTTAGGTCTGAAATTTTGGAGCAGTTGATAACCTGGAAAATTAAATCTAGATGTGTCAGATGTGGATGTTACTTGAGTCTCTGTCAAAAAAAGGAGAGTAGGGGATTCTGCTTGGTGAAATTGGTGTACTTCTTCGAAATTAATAATATACAGTCCACTTTATCTAAATTAGCCATATAATTGGTCCTTAAACCTTTCACTAGTTCCCCCCCCCCCCTTTTTGTGGGTTCTTCGGCGGTTGGTGGTGGCCTAGCCTTCGTGGTAATTTTTGTTGTGCCATACTTCGTCTGTCCCTCATGGCCCAGGGCTTTTGGCATCATGGTTCCGCGGGTGGTGGGGTAGGGGTAAGATTATCCTGCGATTGTTGATAGGCCTGCGTACCCGGGCCCTCTTAGGAAGGTGGCAATTTTCGGCCACTCCTACGTGAGATCTATTTCGTGGCCAGCCCCGTGTACCGGCCTTTCTTTGCGGTTCCTCCTCTGGCTGCCCAAGGTGCCCGTCTGTTTTCAGAAACTCTGGCAATATGTCGCCGGTTCTTTGCACAGGACGAGAATGCGCGAATAGACAGGGCATACAACGACATGTAGAGTAGATCAACAAATTCAGTATAGTCTAGAATAATAATCCTTCAAAGTTGGTACAGTATACTATTTAAATTTTGATTGCAAATCCTTTAGGCCCAAATTATATAACAATTGATTGGCACTAGGATTAAAATCATCCATACTGTAGGCCTACTGTATAATAATTTCAAAAGTTAAGGTTATTCAATCTTATCAAATTTATACTGTCAAATAACTTCTTTATTCATTCACATATCTTTCTAAATTCTGCTCTCGTCGTGTGCCCTGGAGGCGAGGTAATATGATAGCGGATAGGCTTAGTGTGTGTTAATCCAACTCAAAACTTTTTTCCTAGTGACTTCTTGATATGAACTTTTCTTGTGTACAATTTTCACATTTATTAAATTTAATAATATAAAATTAGCGGTACCCATTGAGTTTAGCCTGTTTAAATTACCCTATTGGCTCTCTCTCTCTCTCTTAAAATTCTTGAAATTATTATAACTTTAAATCGGTACCTCTTTTTTTTTTACATCTGGAGACTTTTGGCCTATACTGTATTGTACTAAATTTCCCTCCCGGCTTTTCTTGAATTAGGGTGTAATGATTCTGTAATTTCTGGATCTAGATCATAACTATTATGTAAGGAGTTAATGAGTTAAATTGAGAGGCTCTACAAATTGTTAGTGGATTTAGTTTGGTTGCTGCGAGTTATGAACCAGCGGTCAATATTCTAAGAAATAGTTATGGTCAAAAGGATCGCATCAAAGCAGCTCACATAGCGAAACTGTGTAATCTCCCGCATCCTAGCCAGGAGGTCAGTGCTCTGAAAGATTTTTCCGCGTCATTTGAGTGTGCGTTAGAGTCATTACGCTCTATAGATGTAACAGTAAGTGAAATGTGTGCAGTACTGTTGCATAAAAAACTTCCTAGTGCACTCTCTGAAATGATTAAGCGTGAATTAAAAGACAACTGGCTGGATGTGGATGAATATGTTTGTGTGTTTAAGACTGAAGTGTGCAATCTAGAAAGTAGACATAATCCACCAGAACAGTTTGGGACGACCGCCACAGCAGCATATGCGGTGTATCAGAAACCCGATACCAAGCAGAAGTATGGATGTAACATATGGAAAATGTATCCCATCTTTTTTACAATGAGTTACTTATGAACAATCTTAAATAATACAAATATATATATATATGGGAATTATAATCCTACAATACTTTCCCATATACAACTACAGAATAATATATTCTACCCAATCATGGAACGTTCGACCAAGGTTATGGAAGCGTTCAACTTAAGACTACGGAAGCGTTCAACTTAAGACTACGGAAAGATACGTAATGCTACATCAACCCAGATTACGTAACATCGAGACTGTTCATACTAGATAGAGTATACTAAGTATGGACAGGGGGCTCAATAGGAGGGGACACCACTGTGGGTTGTAACACGAGTCAAGAAGGAACCCTGTCATTGCCGGTACCAGTTGCCCCTTCTGCCATATTTAATTGGGACCGATATGGCTCATATATGAAGTCATGGCATGTAACGGCATGGGTCCTTAGGTTTATTAGGACTCTTAGAGAGAAGACACAAGGGAACTATCAGGCAAAACCGGCATACTTGACGGTGCCGGAATTAAGAGCAGCAGAGTCAGCCATGATTAAGGTAACTCAGAGAGAAGCTTACTCTGAGGAACACCACTATCTGTCAAAAGGACAGGGCACACCAAGCAATATAGTGAAGCAGTTAGGCCTCTATATGGAGGGAGGCATGATACGCTGTAGAGGTAGGCTACACTTGTCAGCTTTACATGATAGCGCCAAGTACCCTATCTTTATCCCTAATAAACATCTTATAGCCACTCTCCTTAGTAATTACTGCCACAAAGTGTGTAACCATAGTGGTGTTAGTTATGTTGTAAATTACATAAGGCAAAGATGGTGGATCCCCAAGATTAGACAGGTAGTAAAGAAAGCCTTAAGGGGATGTATCATCTGCAAGAGATTGCAAGGTACATCATACCGTGCTGTACAGGCCCCTCCATTGTCGGAGTTTAGGGTTCAGGAAGTGAGTCCTTTCCAGGTAACGGGGGTTGACTACACAGGTGCCTTGCCAGTAAAAGAGAAGGGGGGTACTGTAAGTAAATTATATGTAGTCTTATTCACCTGTGCAGTTACTAGAGCGGTCCATGTAGAGACGGTGTCTAACCTCTCCTGCGAATCATTTTTGCATGCGTTCCGTAGGTTTACTAGCAGGAGGGGTTACCCTGAGATTATGATGAGTGATAATGCCACCACATTTGTTAGCGGAGCCAGTACATTACGGGAGTTGATAGATGATGCAAGGTTAAAAGTTACTCTAGCGGAATTCAAGTGCGAGTGGCGGTTTATACCGGCCAGGGAGCAATGGTTCGGTGCCATATGGGAACGGCATCCTAAAGGCTGGCTTGAAGAAGGTACTGGGTCGAGCATTGGTTACCACAGAGGAACTGAATACGGTATTACTGGAGCTCGAGGCCACAGTCAATGATCGCCCACTTGGCTACACCTACAGTCATCTTGAGGACCCTCTACCCATCACTCCTTCACAACTGGTTCATGGGAGGCAGATCAGAAGCTTTCCAAGGCGAGAAGTCACGGATGAAGATCTCAAGGACACGACGTGGCGTAACAACGATTCCGTCAACCAACGCTTCCAATGTGTAACAAAACTCTCACATGACCTGTGGGAAAGGTGGAGCACTGATTATTTAATATCACTCAGGGAGCAACATCGTCACTTAATGGTAAAAAGAGAGATAGCATCGCCACAAGTTGGGGACGTCGTTCTAGTACATGATGACGGCCCCCGACTTTTTTGGCGTATAGGTCGGATAATGAAACTTCTTCGTGGTCCTGACCACGAATGTAGGTTAGTTCAGGTAAAAACAGGAGCCGGTTTGACCACCAGACCGGTGGTTAAGCTATACCCATTAGAGATAGATTTAGAGGTAGTGGATGGCGACAGCAAGCCGAACTCTGATAATATCCTTCCTGCTACTGGAGCGGACCGAGGTGATACCCCTCAGAGGCCGTCACGTCGGGCTGCTTTGGGTTCCTCCCAGTTGTGGCGATCCATGATCGGGACGGGACAATTGTAAATACTTTGTATATAGCTGGTGGCGGAGTATGTCGTGAATCCTAGCTGGTATATACCGTAGTTTGAATTTCCCGGGTTCACGACAGCTGGTTCCTTTTTGTTTATACGCATTACTTTATTTATCTTTGTGGATAAATATTACTGTGGTTGCACCAATTATATTTTAGTTGATTTTCCCTTATTATTTAATCACGGGGGACGATGTAGAACCCTTAAATATATTTTATATTGTCACGATAAAAGGGAATCTCAGACACACTTCACAGACTTCACCCGGCTAACAACAAACCACCAGTTGCTGCCACATAACATCAGAACTTCCCTGATCTTCACCTACCGACATGTCCATCACCTAACCTACACTCTTTGCATCACAGCTAAGTTCCTTTAATACTAGAAGTACTTCATAGATATTACTGGGACTACCACAGATAACCTACACATACATGTTTACAAGTAAGTCAAACGCCGACCCGGTATCATATTTATAGCCTAGGCCAATATTAATTCATCTTTCCAGGTTTAATTATTTAATTTATATCCGTTTCTCCTCTACCCCCTAGGAATAATAAACAGGATAGCATTAAGGAATGTATGTTCATAGTGATCATATGTATATGTAAATTTATACATAGATATTATCCGACTCTTTAGTATTTCAATAAACTATTATTATTTTGTATTGTGCTAGAGGACAGTTAAACTTGATTTACATACCTGAGCTCCTTCTAGATTCTCGATCGTGCTCGAATCCAGTATCTTTATGTTGTATCAATTTATACCATTTATCCTAAGTATACCTATTAATTACTAATGTACGTAAAGCGTAAGATAATTAAACTGTTATTTAAACTATATCTTGGTGTTATATATATCCTCGAATTGATTCTTTTCATGTATTGTATGAACTCTGAATTCCCCAGTCTTGATAGAACTCCCTAGAATCAATATACAAACCTGGTAAAAATCCTGGTACAGCAATAAGCAAGGAGATCACCACTAGAGCGGCCCTTAAGAAAACGGTACTGGCGATCTGAAAGTAGATTATGGGAAGATAAACGCTTAAGATATTTTGAGGCAAGAATAGTTAAAAAAAAACATAGAGATGCAAGAAATAAGAGCAATTGGACGATAGTTAGAGGGTTGAGAGCGGTCACCTTTCTTTGGGACAAGTTGAATAAGAGCAAACTTCATCAAAAAGGAAAGACGTTAGAGGATAGACATAGACGAAAAAGTTTGCCTAGGCAGGGAGTCAGCGCGGAAGAACAGTTTTTAAACACAACAGGAGGAACACCGTCTGGTCCGTATGCCTTCTTAGTATTAAGCCCAGAGAGGGCTGAGAGTACATCCTTAGAAGAGATTATGATATTAGGCATAAGTAGGCCTAAGTGAGAGGGGGGTGGTGAGGAAAGAATAGCACCGGAATCATCCCAAATGGAGTTTTTAGCGAAAGTTTGAGCGAAGAGTCAGCTTTGTTAGAGGAAGAAGTGACAGTGGTACCGTCAGAGTGGAAAAGAGGAGAAGACGAGGAAGTGAAATTGTTGGAGAGGTTTTTGGCTAGATGCCGAAAAGCTTGGGAAGAGCTAGAGTTGGACAGTTCAGAGCATTTGTTATTGATGAAAGAGTTTTTAGCGAGTCGGAGAACAGATTTGGCTTGATTCCGGGCAGAGACATAAAAAGTACTGGATTCTTTGAGTTTGAAGCCGATGGTACCGTTTGAATGCTTCCTCCTTACTGCAAACAGCAGTAGAACAAGTGTGAGTAAACCAAGATTTTTGTGAGTTAGTCTGAGAGAAAGAGGATGGAATGTATGCTTCCATGCCCGAAAGGATTACCTCAGTAATGTGCTCGGCACTCTCTGAAGGCCTCTGGCCACGGAAGCAAAAAGCATTCCATGATAAATCAAAGAAGTACTGCCGTAGAGCCTCCCAGTTGGCAGATCCAAAATACAACAAGCAACGCCGGCTGGGGGGATCAGAAGGCCGTACTGGAGAGACAGGACAGGTGACAGAAATAAGGTTGTGATCGGAGGAGCCCAACAGAGAGAGAAGATTTACAGTATAAGCAGAAGGATTAGAGGTTAGAAATAAGTCAAGGATGTTGGGCCGATATCCAAAGGTGGTCCGGGATACTGGTAGGTTGCTGAACTAACTGCTCTAGGTCATTAAGGATAGAAAAGATGTAGGTTTGTTCACCAGGTTGGTCAGTGAAATTAGAGGAGAGCCATTGGTGGTGGTGAACATTGAAATCTCCTAAGATGGAGATTTCACAGAAGGGAGATATGGCCACCCCTTCGGGGATCATGGCATCAGGCAATAGAAAATGGATAGAATGTGTTCCACTTTAGAAGTAAGATAGTCAAAGAATTTTGGATAGTCAGTAGAGTTAGAGGAGAGATAAACAGCATAGATATATTTAGTGAGACAGTGACAAGATAGCTTAAGCCTGATATAGTTGAGAATTCAAAAGAGTCAAAGTTGGGAACACGAGAGCAAGTAAGATGGTTGCGTACGAACACGCAACATCCACCTTTGGCTTTGAGTTGAGCATATATATAGTAGGAGGACATAGAGAAGGATTTGCTGTCTGTTGCCGTAGACAACTGAGTTTCGGTTAGGAAAAGCAAGTCAGGTTTGGTAGAAGAGAGATGGTGTTCCACGGAAAGGAAGTTAGAAGAAAGGCCGCGAATGTTACAGAAATAAGAACATAAGAACATAAGAATATGGGAGTCTGCAAAAATCCGATCGGCCCACACAAGGCAGATCCCTGTCACACCCAACCCCAATTACAAGGCCCAATTATAGGCCCAACTCACTAATACCTGGAGTACTGCCCCAACGAAAACGGTCAGGGATTATCGCAAGATTACGGGGGTCTGCTGAACGCCGATTGGCCCACACCTGGTAGATCCCCCTCACACCCAACCCATCTCGTCCATATGCCTATCTAATTTTATCTTAAAGCTCCCTATCGTTCTTGATCCCACCATATCACTTGGTAGCCTATTCCACCCCTCTACAACTCTGTTACCAAACCAATATTTGCCTATATCTTTTCTGAAACGAAATTTATCTAATTTGAAACCATTTGTACGAGTTCTTTCGCTATCACTGAGCTTTAGTACATGTTTCATGTCCCCTTTGTTAATCCCACTATAAATATAAATGGATAGATAGTGTAGAAGGTAGGGGTCCAGGGCCCTTTGAAGGATCCTGACTAGGAGACAAACCGACGGGGGCATTTGTGGTCCCCCCCCCACCCCCCCCCCCCGAGGCTGGGCGTATTGACGTCATCTTTTCTTTTTTGTGCAAAAGTAGTGTAGTGTGTAAGGTGTTTGTAGTATAATGTATTAATAGTAGGAGAAGGTGTTTTGGAAGGCAGGCTGAGGTTGCCCTCAATATTGGTGAGGCACGGAAAAGATCAGCAAGGGAGGACAGTGGTGAAACAGGAGTTCCAGCTGTTCAAATCAGCCACCTACCAATCCCCGGTAGTACCGTTTTGTTCTGCTGGTGCCTATAGCCTCCTCCTACAGAATATATATATATATATATATATATATATATATATATAATATATATATATATATATATATATATATATATATATATATATATATATATATATATATATATATATATATATATATATATATATATATATATATATATATATACATATATATATATATATATATATATATATATATATATAATATATATATATAGCCTCCTCCTACAGAATATATATATATATATATATATATATATATATATATATATATATATATATATATATATATATATATATATATATATACATATATATATATATATATATATATATATATATATATATATATATATATATATATATATATATAATATATATATATATATATATATATATATATATAGAGAGAGAGAGAGAGAGAGAGCGAGAGAGAGAGAGAGAGAGAGAGAGAGACACACATTAATGGGGAGGTTGTAGACACCACTCGAGCAGGGCAATACCCAAGGGAGGCCTTTAGGTATGTGATAAGGAGT
This sequence comes from Paralithodes platypus, assembly GCA_032716605.1. NCBI lineage: Eukaryota > Metazoa > Arthropoda > Malacostraca > Decapoda > Lithodidae > Paralithodes > Paralithodes platypus. Next base: position 4,217,947 of record CM064494.1, read on the forward strand.
TGCTGGAAGTCCTTATTCATATGTCTGACTTTCCTAGCTGTTTCTCTTTGTGTTTCAACGACACAGAGAGTAATCCAGCTATAGTCTATTCGCTATATGTAGGCGAGCAATCATGAGCTCTATCCTCTGTAACTCAAAAAGGACTAGAGCAAATTGGTTGTAAATGTCCACATCTATTCCTGGACTGACTCTTCCGAAATGGTAGATATATCAGCTCGATTACTCTAGTCGTTGTTTTAGTTACAGAGGTTAGAGGTCATGATTTTTCGCCTACTTACAGCGAATAGAGTATAACTCTCACAAGTATGTCCTCCTCCTATCCTCTTTACTACATTTATCAAGCACACTACACTCCTTTCCAATACACCAACATTTTATATAATTAAAATGGCAACAACAAATACATCTGCCTCGGAGTCCCTCAACATTAATCGTCCTTTGCCTGACAACGCATCAAAATGCTCTGGACCGTGGCATGTCACTCTTGCTATCAATTTCTGTAATATTCACGGCCTTTCCTCTAACTTTCCCTCTGTTGAACGCCACCTTTCCTCCAACAAAATTGATCCTCTTTTCCTCACAGAGATACAAGTGTCTGAAGCAACTGCCAGCGCCCCTTCTCTGTATCCTCTTACTTTCTCTATTCTAGTTTTCAAGCCAAAGGTGGATGTTGTGTGCATGTACACAACAAACTCACTCGTGTTCCTGACTTTGATTCTTCTGAATTTTCAACTTTATAGCTCAAACTTTCATGTCACTCTCACACTAAATATTCCTGTGCTATCTATTTATCTCCTAACTCTACTGAATTTCATAACATTTTACACACGCTAAGCCTTCCTTATATAGTGTCATATATTAGGTGTTTTCGTTTCACTTTCATCTCATATTTCATATAGTCACTACATCATCATCTTTGTTAGTTATCACAAAATTAACGTAAATATCTATCCTATCCTAGCCTATTGTAGCCTCTTTTCATACGCTTGTTTACCTTACTAACCACTTCAATTCATCTAGCCTATTTTCTGCCATCCTCCAATCACCAGCTGAGTTCATCTAACGGGTAATTATTCTATATGGTTAATGCTTCTTCGAAATTAATAATATACAGTCCACTTTATCTAAATTAATAATATACAGTCCACTTTATCTAAATTAATAATATACAGTCCACTTTATCTAAATTAATAATATACAGTCCACTTTATCTAAATTAATAATATACAGTCCACTTTATCTAAATTAATAATATACAGTCCACTTTATCTGAATTAATAATATACAGTCCACTTTATCTAAATTAATAATATACAGTCCACTTTATCTAAATTAATAATATACAGTCCACTTTATCTAAATTAATAATATACAGTCCACTTTATCTAAATTAATAATATACAGTCCACTTTATCTAAATTAATAATATACAGTCCACTTTATCTGAATTAATAATATAGTCCACTTTATCTAAATTAATAATATACAGTCCACTTTATCTAAATTAATAATATACAGTCCACTTTATCTGAATTAATAATATACAGTCCACTTTATCTAAATTAGCCATATAATTGGTCCTTAAACCTTTCACTAGTTCCCCCCCCCCCCTTTTTTGTGGGTTCTTCGGCGGTTGGTGGTGGCCTAGCCTTCGTGGTAATTTTTTTTGTGCCATACTTCGTCTGTCCCTCATGGCCCAGGGCTTTTGGCATCATGGTGCCGCGGGTGGTGGGGCAGGGGAAGATTATCCTGCGATTGTTGATAGGCCTGCGTACCCGGGCCCTCTTAGGAAGGTGGCAATTTTGGGCCACTCCTACGTGAGATCTATTTCGTGGCCAGCCCCGTGTACCGGCCTTTCTTTGCGGTTCCTCCTCTGGCCGCCCCAGGTGCCCGTCTGTTTTCAGAAACTCTGGCAATATGTCGCCGGTTCTTTGCACAGGACGAGAATGCGCGAATAGACAGGGCATACAACGACATGTAGAGTAGATCAACAAATTCAGTATAGTCTAGAATAATAATCCTTCAAAGTTGGTACAGTATACTATTTAAATTTTGATTGCAAATCCTTTAGGCCCAAATTATATAACAATTGATTGGCACTAGGATTAAAATCATCCATACTGTAGGCCTACTGTATAATAATTTCAAAAGTTAAGGTTATTCAATCTTATCAAATTTATACTGTCAAATAACTTCTTTATTCATTCACATATCTTTCTAAATTCTGCTCTCGTCGTGTGCCCTGGAGGCGAGGTAATATGATAGCGGATAGGCTTAGTGTGTGTTAATCCAACTCAAAACTTTTTTCCTAGTGACTTCTTGATATGAACTTTTCTTGTGTACAATTTTCACATTTATTAAATTTAATAATATAAAATTAGCGGTACCCATTGAGTTTAGCCTGTTTAAATTACCCTATTGGCTCTCTCTCTCTCTTAAAATTCTTGAAATTATTATAACTTTAAATTGGTACCTCTTTTTTTTTTACATCTGGAGACTTTTGGCCTATACTGTATTGTACTAAATTTCCCTCCCGGTTTTCTTGAATTAGGGTGTAATGATTCTGTAATTTCTGGATCTAGATCATAACTATTATGTAAGGAGTTAATGAGTTAAATTGAGAGGCTCTACAAATTGTTAGTGGATTTAGTTTGGTCGCTGCGAGTTATGAACCAGCGGTCAATATTCTAAGAAATAGTTATGGTCAAAAGGATCGCATCAAAGCAGCTCACATAGCGAAACTGTGTAATCTCCCGCATCTTAGCCAGGAGGTCAGTGCTCTGAAAGATTTTTCCGCGTCATTTGAGTGTGCGTTAGAGTCATTACGCTCTATGGATGTAACAGTAAGTGAAATGTGTGCAGTACTGTTGCATAATAAACTTCCTAGTGCACTCTCTGAAATGATTAAGCGTGAATTAAAAGACAACTGGCTGGATGTGGATGAATATGTTTGTGTGTTTAAGACTGAAGTGTGCAATCTAGAAAGTAGACATATTCCACTAGAACAGTTTGGGACGACCGCCACAGCAGCATATGCGGTGTATCAGAAACCCGATACCAAGCAGAAGTATGGATGTAACATATGGAAAATGTATCCAATCTTTTTTTACAATGAGATACTTATGAACAATCTTAAATAATACAAATATATATATATATGGGAATTATAATCCTACAATACTTTCCCATATACAACTACAGAATAATATATTCTACCCAATCATGGAACGTTCGACCAAGGTTATGGAAGCGTTCAACTTAAGACTACGGAAGCGTTCAACTTAAGACTACGGAAAGATACGTAACGCTACATCAATCCAGATTACGTAACATCGAGACTGTTCATACTAGATAGAGTATACTAAGTATGGACAGGGGGCTCAATAGGAGGGGACACCACTGTGGGTTGTAACACGAGTCAAGAAGGAACCCTATCATTACCGGTACCAGTTGCCCCTACTGCCATATTTAATTGGGACCGATATGGCTCATATATGAAGTCATGGCATGTAATGGCATGGGTCCTTAGGTTTATTAGGACTCTTAGAGAGAATACACAAGGGAACTATCAGGCAAAACCGACATACTTGACGGTGCCGGAATTAAGAGCAGCAGAGTCAGCCATGATTAAGGTAACTCAGAGAGAAGCTTACTCTGAGGAACACCACTATCTGTCAAAAGGACAGGGCACACCAAGCAATATAGTGAAGCAGTTAGGCCTCTATATGGAGGGAGGCATGATACGCTGTAGAGGTAGGCTACACTTGTCAGCTTTACATGATAGCGCCAAGTACCCTATCTTTATCCCTAATAAACATCTTATAGCCACTCTCCTTAGTAATTACTGCCACAAAGTGTGTAACCATAGTGGTGTTAGTTATGTTGTAAAAATACATAAGGCAAAGATGGTGGATCCCCAAGATTAGACAGGTAGTAAAGAAAGCCTTAAGGGGATGTATCATCTGCAAGAGATTGCAAGGTACATCATACCGTGCTGTACAGGCCCCTCCATTGTCGGAGTTTAGGGTTCAGGAAGTGAGTCTTTTCCAGGTAACGGGGGTTGACTACACAGGTGCCTTGCCAGTAAAAGAGAAGGGGGGTACTGTAAGTAAATTATATGTAGTCTTATTCACCTGTGCAGTTACTAGAGCGGTCCATGTAGAGACGGTGTCTAACCTCTCCTGCGAATCATTTTTGCATGCGTTCCGTAGGTTTACTAGCAGGAGGGGTTACCCTGAGATTATGATGAGTGATAATGCCACCACATTTGTTAGCGGAGCCAGTACATTACGGGAGTTCATAGATGATGCAAGGTTAAAAGTTACTCTAGCGGAATTCAAGTGTGAGTGGCGGTTTATACCGGCCAGGGCGCCATGGTTCGGTGCCATATGGGAACGGGTCATTGGCATCCTAAAGGCTGTCTTGAAGAAGGTACTGTGTCGAGCATTGGTTACCACAGAGGAACTGAATACGGTATTACTGGAGCTCGAGGCCACAGTCAATGATCGCCCACTTGGTTACACCTACAGTTGTAACGGGGGGGGGGGGGGTATCAGTTGGAGTATCTCTCCTACTTCCTCACTTCCCTTCTTCTGCTGCCAACAAGAGAGAGAGAGGGAGGGAGAGACAGAAAAAGATAGATTAAGCTGCGAAGGTGGAAAATAGGTACTCAAGGATAGAAAGGAAGAGATGACGACAAACCCGTTATTGCATTCTAATTAACGAGAGGACAACCCTGTTTGGTTGACCCACATCCAACATCCTTCGAGGAAGGGGAAAGACTGCAACTCCGACACGATGATAAGACCAAAGAACCACAAAAACCCCACTGAGACCTAGCATATTCTCTACTTTCTAGATATCACATAAGGATGTTTTTGGGAACGGTAATTCATTCAAATTATTTGATCGCCCACCTTCAGGTGAACTGGCCGTCCCCATGGTTTTCTTATTCTTTATGCAATCGTGACTCATGCTCATTATTCAGGTACATTAGGACAGTAGGATAAATCGGAGGCTAGCAAAGACCAATCAAGAACTTCACCTTCCATGTTGGCTGACAAGACTTTGACTCTCGGTTAGGCTACTGGTACTACTCTTAGACCAATTTAATACTGACAGCTCCGATTTACCCTCCTGACAACACATTTAGATCCAAATAGGTACGGGAGGATAGATACAAACATATTGCAGTAATCTTAAGCTTGATATTAATAGAAGGAACATTTTACCGTTTACAACTCTTAACATTGGTACCGTATGGTCTGTATCTAATTATCTCTATACCATTAACCTGGGACCAATCCATTACCGTACTGGGACAGTCTCTTAACCTAGGAGTAGGACTCGAACCTTGCTGTCTGTATCCACCCCATTCCTCTCAGTATTAAAATCCCAATTCCGCTAGATACCGGTATCGGCCAGGCTTGCCTTTACGTCTCTTCGGCCTACCGTATCCTGGGGTATAGGGGGTAATCATACGTCTTCCTGCGGTCCTTGAACCCTCGTACAGTACACGAGTTCAGCATCCTGCACTCAGCCAATGGGAGGGGTGAATCTTCGATTCTCCGCCATCAGCAATTCAGCATCACATCAACTCCGTCCCAAACTGGTTCCCTGGTAAGTCGAATAAATTCTTAACCCACGGTTGACATATAGCTAATCCTTAATAATGGGGTTAATCAATATCCTAATTACGGTACACAGTAATACTAAACAAATACATATAAAAAATATAGGTTAATATAAACATATAAAAATACATGGATTCCTCTTAACGTATAAAAATAGATGAGCTAATATAAGTACAGAAATACAATGACAGATCAAATTATGACATTACAGTACAGTACCGAAATAATCTCTTAAGGCATCCAAAGATCCTCTCATTAAGTACAGGTACATATGTTACTCAGCAGTACTCTACACACAATTGGGAATACATAATTACACAGCATAACTATGGAGTCAAATCAATACAATAATTGCATAAATCAAAGGTAATTGTCAGGGTCAAACTTAACAGGTTGCACTGCCCGACACGGAGGGTGCTACACAAGGCTCAAACAAAGCTAAACGTAATTTCTACTGTAACTCGAGTAACTTATCCCCTGAAATCAGCTGCCCAGAATCTCACTACAGCGTTCCATCCCTTGCAAGGCAACTCTGTTCATTAGACCATGTCAAACATAATTATATCATAGCAATCAATATTCATAACACATTCAAAAAGCACAATAATTAATAATAGCCTACTGTACTTCCAATTAGGTGAAAGTTAGGTAGCCTAATTAAAAATGTAAAATCATATGACCTACCATAATAATTCAGCAAGTACCCATACCTAAACGGCCTTTTCACAAGTTAACTTTAAGTACCGGTAACAATAGGTAAGAACAAATAATCATCTGAAATAAACCCGACCCAATGGGGGTCCGAAATTTGACGGTACTGGGGTTGGGAAATGAGGACCTCTAAATCAAGATAACAAGTAACTCTTTACACTATAACCCAGTAAAACATTTAAAATGAACAATAACCAGGCCTAGGAGACGTTAGTTATAAATACTTATCTGAATAGGCCTAACTTTGGAACGTCGGAGACACGAAAGGTAAACAAAACTCAAGGACACGATCTCAAACGAATGTCCTTTCCTGAATTACACGTTAAAATACAATCATATTTACCAAAATGCATGGTTTTATAAACTCAAAGTAATGAACAAGTTCTAAACATACAATACAACTGCTACATTAGTAATTTACTCAACCTGGTCGTCTCTCCGAAATGCGAGATGGTCTAAATCCTAAAATGGCGGTCAAGCTTCAAAAGCATTTTAATCAACTTCATCGTCCTCAATTCTACTCTTAACTGGTGTTCTCGCACTACCTCAGGATTATGTAAAACGGTGAAAGACAAACTAGCAAAATAGGCTAGCCTAAGTTTGGTCGGGAATTATGGAAAAACACAAGAATTGGAAGGCCATCAAATGGCGTCCCTCTGACTGAAATTATTACACACGAAGTTAATTTGACGTTAATTTGGAATAACAAAGTCTAAAATATCAGAATAACACTTAGCAAAGGTGCACAGACAAAGTTTTACTGAACACAATGATAATGGGGGAATTTGTATGGTTGTAGGCACTTGGCAGGTGAGGGGTGCCTGTCGACCAACCCGATGGTAGGCTCGAGTTCACGAATTTGTCAATCATAGTAATATCTCCTACATTACACACCTAGTACTTACTTAACTGAATAAGCAATACCTTATAACACTATAAACCTTAATTACGAACCTCTGAATGGAGGGAAAGGAAGCCTAAGTCCGGAGAAGAAGCGGGGAATGATGACAGAGACTGGGGGGTAGGTCTCTCTCGTAGGCCTGGGGTCACGACAGTGAGGGGCCGAGGGCCAGTGTCAGGGATCCCGCCAAAAAAGGGGAGGGTGATCACAAAGGGTGGCGTCGCTTGGGTAGGAATTGGCAGTCTTTTTACACAAGGGGGCATTACTCTAAATTCGAAAAGGAAGGATTTTTATATGGGATAACAAAAGGGGGTAAAAGGATAAATTAGGCTTGAAAGTATTTTAGATAGATTTGAGAATATTAGTTCTCCTCCTGATCTAGGCTAATTCCCTCTTTACATAGACAAGGGTTACTTAACCCTTCTTAAATGATACATTTCCCTTAAATATAGGGAAGAGTGAATGAAGGGGAAAAAGTCTTACAGTTAAGTCAAACCTTACAACATATACCAAAAGGGAAAGTACAATTTCTTCCCATTACACAGTGATCTTGAGGACCCTCTACCCATCACTCCTTCACAACTGGTTCATGGGAGGCAGATCAGAAGCTTTCCAAGGCGAGAAGTCACGGATGAAGATCTCAAGGACACGACGTGGCGTAACAACGATTCCGTCAACCAACGCTTTCAATGTGTAACAAAACTCTCACATGACCTGTGGGAAAGGTGGAGCACTGATTATTTAATATCACTCAGGGAGCAACATCGTCACTTAATGGTAAAAAGAGAGATAGCATCGCCACAAGTTGGGGACGTCGTTCTAGTACATGATGACGGCCCCCGACTTTTTTGGCGTATAGGTCGGATAATGAAACTTCTTCGTGGTCCTGACCACGAATGTAGGTTAGTTCAGGTAAAAACAGGAGCCGGTTTGACCACCAGGCCGGTGGTTAAGCTATACCCATTAGAGATAGATTTAGAGGTAGTGGATGGCGACAGCAAGCCGAACTCTGATAATATCCTTCCTGCTACTGGAGCGGACCGAGGTGATACCCCTCAGAGGCCGTCACGTCGGGCTGCTTTGGGTTCCTCCCAGTTGTGGCGATCCATGATCGGGACGGGACAATTGTAAATACTTTGTATATAGCTGGTGGCGGAGTATGTCGTGAATCCTAGCTGGTATATACCGTAGTTTGAATTTCCCGGGTTCACGACAGCTGGTTCCTTTTTGTTTATACGCATTACTTTATTTATCTTTGTGGATAAATATTACTGTGGTTGCACCAATAATATTTTAGTTTATTTTCCCTTATTATCCATATATCCCAATATCCATAACTTATTTCTAACATCTAGTCCTTCTGCTTACACTATAATCCTTTCCTCTTTGTTGGGTTCCTCCGATGCTAACGTTATCTCTGTCATCTGTTCTATCTCTCCAGAATGGCCATCCGATTCTCCCAGCCGGTGACATTTCTGGAACTTTGGCGCTGCTGACTGGAATTCTCTTCTGCAGTACTTCTTTGAAGTTCCATGGTATCGTGTAAATACGATAGGCTATGACTCTTTTGTGATCCCGTATTTATATTTTTATTTTTTTTAAGAGACAATGAACGGAGGAAGGAAAAACACAGATAAAACAAAAAGGTACATGTGCCTAAAGGCATCCTCCATTCATAAAATGTTGTAACAACTGGATTTAAACATTTGTAGATTGTAAGTTTGTGGAAAGCAATTCGAGGGAAGTGAATTCCAAAGAGTAGTAGCTCTGGGGATAAATGAATTCTGATAAGCAGTAGTTCTGCATTGTGGAGGAGAAAGTGTAAATTCATGGGCGCTCTCAGCTGCCCTAGTTCTACGGGGAAAGATGTGGAGAGGCGGCACAATTGAAGCAAGTTCCTCGGAACAATTGCTGTGAAAATATCTGTAGAATAATGCAAGGGATGCAAAGTTTCTTCGTATGGATAATGTAGGAAGGTCCTGTGTGATTGCAGGGTTATTGATTAATCTAATAGCTTTATTTTGAATTTTGTCCAACTGCCTCAATGCAACCACTCCACTTCCATCCCACAGAGGTGAACAGTAATCCATCTGAGAACGCACATGACTTTTATATATTACGGCCAACTGCTCGTCAGTGAAGAATTCTCAAACTCTGTACAGGAGGTATTCTTAGCAATGCTTCTAACATAATGTGTCCAGCTCAAGTTAGTAGTTAATGTTACACCGAGAATGTCAATACTAGGGGAAGTGGGAATATTTACATCATTAAAAAATATATGGGAGTCAGTGAGATTCTGTCGGTTAGAAAATTGAATGTACTTGGTTTTCTGTGCATTAAAGGAAACTAGATTCTTTTGTCCCCATTCATTAATTCTAGAAAGGTCCTGGTTCAGAGAAATTGCAGTGTTTATTTTTGAATTTATAAGATCGGGTTGAGTGAAAGAATTGGTAAATGTGAAGGAACTGTGGAGTGTTGAGTCATCTTCATTCCAAATGTATTGGATTATGAGTGGTAGATATGAGATCATTGATATGAATGAGGAACAGAGTTGGGGCCAAAACTTATCCCTGGGGAACACCAGCATTTTTTGAGTGAAATTGAGAATAAAGGCCATCTACCATTACACATATTTTTCTGTTATGAAGATAAGAAGAAATTAGTGGAACTAATGATGCAAGGCCGTAGTGTGACATCTTCGACAATAAGGATTGATGCCAGACTCTATCAAATGCCTTTGATATATCCAGTGCTATTGTATGTGTTTCACTATGTTGGTCTGTAGCTTGGTTGATTTGATGCATAAGAAGGCAAAGAATGTCTGCAGTTGATCGACATCGTCTAAAACTATATTGCCTATCACTGATTAATTTATTTTTCTCAAGATGCTTAATTATGTGATTATTTAATATAATTTCAAAGACTTTACCAAGAGTGGAAGTTATAGCTATTGGTCTGTAGTTTGATGGATCTGAAGAGGTATGTCTCTGTGACGTCACGGTCGTTCCCGCTGTACGGCGTAGGACGAGTAGATCGTATATTATAAGATTGTACGTAAGTTAAGATTGTAAAGGCCTAATATGCTATTAAGCAATATTGACATGGTCTTATGTAGTATATATGAATTTATTGTATATATTAATATAATTTATCGTATAGAGCAACCAAGATGCGGTACGATAATTTGGGCTCCTGGCGTTTGCCAAGGCAGCAAGGTGTGCCTCTGAGGAAGATAGCTCAGAGCCTCCACGAACACCGACCAGTTAACATCTAATTTCCGCCTTCAGTTGATTGAGCTTTTGTGCCTCTAATCACAATACACTGACAGCAATAAATACAGCTACACCATCACGACGCTCTCATCGACGCCATGACTGACTGACAGATAAGCATAGTATTCATGTCCATTCCCATATAATAATTTGTTCTTCCTTTCACTTGACTCGAGCCTCAGGGCCAGGCCGGTGTCTTGCCTCCCCATTGTCCGCCATATTGGGTAAAACGTTCTCCTTTGCCTCATTGCCATGTGGAACTATTGGTGAGTTAATTCCTGGAATAATATTAACCCTTATAACCTTACCCTATATATCATTTATTATGTGAGACCTTTGGATATAAATTAGCTTGTTTCAGATCCAATCAATTTAGATATGAAGTAATTCGATTTAGATTGATTTTATTTGGATTATAGCTTATAGATATTTAACTTCCATTGGAAGTATACCACATTGGTGCCCAGACCTCGGAAATTAGCTACCAGTAAGGGATTTTAAGGCAATGAACAAGGGGACATATAACAGGATGCAGGAACAACTCTATGATAAACTGGCAAGGCTAGCCAAGCGATGGTTAGAGCCGGAATGCAGGGTCACATCGTTGCACCTGCCTAAGTCCTGCATCCCACCCATCATCTTTCCCCAATAATTTTCTCTTTCATTTCAGACTTCCTGTGACATATGACCTGACCTAACATTTGTTCTTGTTCAATATGACCCTTTAGTAGGTGTTGCTATTTTGTGTGCTATTTTTTCTTCGGCGTCTCTTAACTAGACCACTCCTCTCCGCCTTGCTACCGCCAGACGCTGCAGACGCTCTGTCAACGCTCTCACGATATCGATCATAATTTGAGTATTAACTACTCATCCTCTTCATTCTTGTGCATGAACGGTGGTTAAGAGCACGTTTAACCATCCTGTAGCTTAGTAAGTAACACTGCACGATATTTCGCTGTGTATTGACTGATAAACTTTGTGTTTATCACAAGACTCCTGCTCGGACAGGGCGCCACTAGCGCCATCTGTTGTTTTGTTTTGTTTTGTTTGTAAACAAACGCTCTCTTCTTATTTGATATAAAATCGTAGCCCCTAATTTTACCCATTACCTACAGTAGTAAGTATCAATTTAACTGCCTTGTATGTAAGTAAAGCTTTGCATATTAATTTGCTAATAAACAATATTGTGTACTAACTAACCTGCCTACAGGAACGAACGCCGACGCCATTTTGTAAACAAACCTTTTTTGGGGGATTATACATATTAAATTCCAGCCAATTTTGTAGTAAATTTAAGTGCATTCATTTATCTTTTCCCCCTAGATATATTCTTGACTTTTTCTCCTCAGAGTTATTTTACTTTAAGCTAAGGGTGGTATTTGTACAAACTAACCTAGCCTAACCCAACCTGCCAAGCTTTTAACCTAATCCAAACCTAGCCTAGCCTATAGCCAGCCAATTTGTTGTTCTTATTAACTCTAGTAGATATTGTATTTAGTATCCTACTGTAGCTATATATATCTGTAATTTTAGTTGTTGCTTGCACGATCTTGTAGTAACCTTTGACATACATTTTTTTTTTTTATCTAAAAAGAGTAGGCTACTGCTTTACTAGGCTACAGTGACACCAGGGCCATCTGTTGATACAGTATATTAACCCCTTGTGTGCAGTTACACTTTATTTTTATATAATCTCTATTTGGTGAATTGTATATTTAGTTACATATTCTGTTATATATATATATTTGTTTAAGGTTAGGTTATCACACCTGGTAGCCTATTTCTGCGTATTTCCATTTTATTATTTTCGGTTAGGCTATTCAACGCTGGTAGCCTATTGGTGCGTATTTCAATTTTTTTAAACTTTTGGTTAGGCTATCGCCCCTGGAAGCCTAATTCTGCGTATCTCAATTTTTTTGTTTTCGGTTAGGCTATCACCCCTGATAACCTATTGTTGTGTATTTCAACATATTTGTTTTCGGTTGAAGTGATTGAAGTGTTTCTAAAGTGAGTGAAGTGTTTCTAAAGTGAGTTAAGTGTTTTAAAGTGAGTTAAGTGTTTTAAAGTGAGTGAAGTGATCTGAAGAAACTGACTGTTACCATGCCTCGCACTTGTACGAACTGCGCCGGTAAGTTTGGTGAGTCCATGTTTGTTACTGTCGATCTTCAAGTCTGCCGTCTCTGCCAGCAACGAGAGAATTTGACAGTGAAATTAGATGAAGCCTACAACAAGATCAACGTCCTCACCATGAAGCTGGAATCACTCCAAGAGTTTGTAACACTCAACGTTGGAGTACCACAAACTTCAATTGTCACCGCAACTCCAGCAGCCACCAACGACCCAACGTCAACTGCTAACAATTCAACGCCTGCAGTAGCCATTTCATCTGATGGTTCCGATACTCAAGAAACAAATAGTAACTCTCTTCCCCTTCAAGACAACTTCCGTGTCGTGAGGAACAACGTTTGCCCCAAGACCAGGAAACCCATACCGATTACCGAGTGTCAAAACCGCTTCCAGATACTCGCAGACTCAGATGACGAAGCGGAAATAGAGGAAGTCCGGCTCGTGGGAGACTCGATGATACGTGGTCAGCTCACAGAGTTTTGCGCCAGAGCACCTAAGACCAGGAAGCGTTTTTGGTATCCCTGGTGGTGGTGTGGATGACGTAGTTGCTGCAGTTGACGAAGTATCTAAGCTGGCCCCTGCTAATACAATGTACGTCATCCACGTTGGATCCAACGATGTACAGCGAAACCGGTCGGAAGATTTGCTTTTAAAGTACCAGCAGCTGATCAAGTCGTTTAAGGAGAAGTCATCAAGGATCATCGTCTCAGGAATCGTGCCCCGGCTTGGTGTAGAGAGCCGATTTTACAACATAACCACCAGCACAAATCGTTGTCTAGCAAACCTCTGCAGGAAGGAAAACGTGGGATTCGTCGATACCTGGGACAATTTCTACTACGATGACTATTTGTTTTCGGACGATGGAGTTCATCTGAACCAGGTGGGAACAGCACGTTTTGGGCGTCTTCTCAACGATGCGGTGAAGGATTTTCGGAGAAGAAATCGACTCAGCACAGGACAACCAGGAAGGAGGACCGAAGACAGCGAGGGCGGCAACCTGCGAAGAAATTAAATGCTAATCTGTCAAGAACCGCGAATTTGGATAAAGCTCCACCAACACGACCCAAATTCAAAACCACCAGGGATAACGACCGAGGACCGATGTCAGCCATGAATGTAAATGTAGATCCGACCAGAACCAAAAATTTGATTAAAGAACGTTCTGCGAGTTCTGAAACCGCAACTTTAAAGGTTTTCTATGCAAACGCTCGTAGCATACGCAATAAATTTTCAGATTTAGAGGAACTAGTGTTTACTGAAAATTATGATGTGATTGGTATAACAGAATCTTGGCTCAATACAGTAGATAGAGACTTTTTAGCAGAGTATTCACTTCCCGGTTATGTAATGTTTGAGAAAAGCCGAATAAATAAAAATGGAGGTGGTGTTTTATTTTATATCAAAGAAAGTCTTAACCCGACCCTCTTGTCAAAACCTCAAATTGTGAATGTCGACACATCTTTTGTGCTAATAAAGAATAATAAAGGTACAAAAATAATACTTGCATTAATATACAGACCTCCAGCTCAATCAGTGCAAACTGACCGAGAAATTTATGAACAAATTGCAGATGTAAGTAACTCACAAGATACCGTATTTATTGGCGACTTTAATTTACCTGTGCCCATGTGGGGCGATACTCTTACTTCACACTCCGGACATGACTTGTATACGAACTTGCAAGAGAGTTCGCTTTATCAATTTGTTCGAACACCGACCCGTGGTAATAACGTTCTTGACATTGTACTTGCAACAAAAGAAGAATTAATAGAGAATTTGAATGTTGGTGATGAATTCAGTAACAGCGACCATCGTACGATAATTTTCACTTTAAACTTTACTAGTAATGAACCAAATAGTAGCATCGAAAAAGTCCCTAATTTCAAGAAAGCAAACTTTCATAAACTTAGAGCTATGTTTAAAGAAACTGACTGGAGCTTTTTAATTATCAATAACGACATAAATACATCTTGGAAGTTATTCGAAACCACTTACCTAAAAGCAGTGCAAGACTGCATACCATCGAAAATACGGCATCCATGCCATAATAATAAGACCAAATGGTGGAATAAAGATATTTCAAACTGCCTGCTTGCTAAAAAATTTGCTAATGATAGATTAAAATCCTCACAAAATGACGAAGAACGGGTGAAATTTGTAGAGCTTCGACGCAAAGCCAAAAAGTTAATTAAGCAAAGTAAAAAGACCCTAGAGTTACATATTGCGAATCAAAGTAAAACAAACCCGAAATAATTCTATAGTTATATCAGAAAGAAAAAAGTAGTTACTTCAACTGTTGGACCGTTAGTCGATGAAAATGGAGAATACACCAAAGACGAAGTACAAATGAGTAATGCCCTCAATACCTTCTTTGCATCAGTTTTTACAACAGAAGACCTCAGTGATATCCCTACACCATCGCCGATTCAGATTGATAATTCAGATGTTCTAAGCAATATCACCGTTACAGAGAGAGAAGTATTGAATTGTTTAGATAAACTCAAGGTAAATAAAACTCCTGGACCTGATACAATCTCGCCTAGAGTTCTAAAGGAAGCTAAAGATGAGCTCTCCAAACCACTGACATTACTATTCAATAACTCCTTGCAGTCTGGAACTATGCCTGATCAGTGGAAGATAGCCAACGTAACACCGATATTAAAAAAAGGCAGCAAATCCCTACCCAGTAACTATCGTCCTATTAGCTTAACCTCAGTTGTATGTAAAATGCTAGAAACGGTCATAAGAGACAGACTCGTAAATCACTTAGAGGAAAATAACATACTTAACCCCTCCACCCCGAAAGGGCTCTTGAACGCCCATAACAAACTCGGCCCGCGCAACCCGGAAGGGCTCTTGAACGCCCATTGCTTGCGTGAGTGCTTTCGAATGCCGCGCGTATATTTTTGCTGTCGTGGGAGGGTCGGTGGCGCCACCAGGCGTAAACTACGCCACAGCAACAGTATCTACCCCGACGCCATCATGGACAGTACGCCAAATAGTGATTCCGCTGTGTCCGATACCGTGCTTCCTACGACGCCCTTGCTAGTTCGTCGCGCCTTACCCCGACGCCATCGCCTAAATGTGTTATCTCCCGGAGGTATTGAGACGACATTGAGACTATATGAGTGTGCTGATGCCAAGTATATTGTTGATGATATAGTCAGTGACGACTCCAGTAATTATAAGTCGAGTGATTATGGCCATGAGAGTGAGAAAGAAGAGCAATTCCTGGGATTTGCGAGAGAACATGACAGTGACGAGAGTGATGAAGGTGATGTACCAGTTGTTGAGGAAGCTGGTTTACCTAAAGACAGTGAACTTGAGAGAGTGAGTGAGTGGGAGAGTTCAAGGTCACTCACCAAATTTCGCATAAGTGACACGAAGCCAAGCCCTTCCCCAGGTAAATCGCCTTTCAAGCTACACTTGAATAAGCAGAAAATACTTGAGAAGGCGGCCACGGCAGCTAGGGAACAAGCAAAAATACTTGGTGAGGATGAGGCTGTGAGTGAGGGTCAGCGTGGTGTCCCTTCTCGTCCGCCATTGTCTCCCTTATCTACCCACGCCACCCAAGATGACCCGGATGCCCCGCATTCTTCCCCACCACCCCCACCATTGCCAAGGGTTGAGGACCCCCCACTTTCGGCCTATTTGCCTCCTAGGTCCCCCGACAGGAGACATACTGCTGCCGAAAAGGGGAAAGGCAGGAAATATACCAAAAAAATTAAGAAAAGTAAGAGAGTTTTGTTCGAGGCTCCCGCGGTGTCCACCCCTGCCGGCCCCAGCCATACGTCCCCGCAACTTTCCCCACGGTCCTCCCCACCTCTCCCGCCTTCAACATGTCTTCCTGAAGAAGTCTTTGAGCTCGCATCACCAATACCTGGGCCTAGTGACAGTGAAACATTGCTTTCTGTCACTCGTCGCAGGCCAAGGAGCCCAGGATCTCGGGGGGACACAGCCTCACCTGCCACTCCTTCCCCACCCCGCCCACCCGCACGCCGCCCACGCATCACTGGTTCCCCGCCAGATTATGTGGGGGCCACTGATGATGAAGGGCACCTCTCTGAAGACTCTGGCCATGATTACATAGGTCCACCGTCAGGGCAAGATGACCACTCTGACGATGACTATATGGACATCGACGACCCTCGACCCATCCGCTTGGCCCGGCGTCGTGCTGCCCGTCGTGCTGCCCGCCGCCCTGGCCGACGCCCTCGCCGCCCTAGGGCGCGCACCTCCCGAGTTGGCCGTGGGCGTGCTGGGCCACCAGCTGGAGCTCCTCGTCAGCGTAGACAAGACCCATTCTACGTTTTTCAGTGGCAAGACGTAGTTGATGGGGATGGATACAACCCTGATGTGCCAGCTTTTGATGAGGTACTGGAGGGTTCAGGCATTACCCCCAATTTTCCTGCAGGCCCCAATGCTCCACCACACGAACTATTTGAGGCCTTCTTTGATGAGGAGGTGGTAGGCTATGTTGTCAAAGAGACAAATAAGCAGCACCAATTCCAGGTCCACTTTTTGGGCAAGGTGACCAAGGGCCACATGAGGCAGTGGACCCCAGTGACTCATAAAGAGTTCATGGTGTTCCTGGCACTCACCATGCTAATGCCTCATGTCAAGAAGCATAGGTTGCCTGACTATTGGATCACCAATGATCTGATATCCACCCCTGCCTTCGGGAAATATATGTCTCGCGACCGGTACCTTGATGTCCTCGCAGCGCTCCATCTTGTCACCAACACCGACGTCCACCTCGGTGACAAGCTGTGGAAGATTAGGACGTTGTACGAGATGATGCGAGAACGCTTCACCTCCTACTTCAAGCCCTTCCGCAAGGTCGTCATTGACGAGTCTCTTGTGCTGTTCCGGGGAAAACTCAGTTTCCGGCAGTACATCCCCTCAAAAAGACATCGCTTTGGCATAAAATTCTTTGTGCTGTGCGACTGCCAAACTGGCTATGTCCTGGACTTCCTGGTCTACAGCGGGAAGGAAGGGGACTTGCTTGTGGACCCCCTCATTGGCTTTGGCGGAGCAGTGGTGCAAGCCATGATGGACCGCTACTTTCATAAGAATCACGTCCTCTACACGGACAATTACTACACGTCCCCACTCTCTCACAGTACCTGCATGAGCGCAAGACGGGGACTGTAGGCACAGTACGAGGGAAAAGGAAGGTCATGCCACCTTTCCCTCCAAAGACCAAAAAAGGTGATGTGTTCAAGAAGAAGTCGGGGCCCATTCTGGCTATCCACTGGCACGACCAGCGGAAGGTCAACCTCCTGACCACCATCCACAAGGGGGAAATGGTGGAGACTGGCAAGGTGGATCGCCGCACCCAGGCCAGGGTGACCAAGCCCGATGCTGTCCTGGACTACAACATCAACATGAGGCTGGTGGACAAGTCCGACATGCAGATAGGCTTCATTGACTGCCTGCGTACCTCGTGCAGATGGTACAAAAAGTTCTTTCTGCATATGGTGGACATGTCAGTTCTGAATGCCTACAATATACAAGCTTCGGAATGTGAACACACCCATGAAGTTCAATAGCCTGCGGAGGTTCCAAAAGCAGGTGTTGACGGAGCTCCTGGAGAAGTATGCTACGCCACAGAGGGCAGTGGCACATCCTGGGCCCGCCGTTATTGACCGCTTGCAGTGTGCTCAATACTTGATTAGGCACAGGCTTGGTTCCCTGCCTCAGAATGAATCAGGAAGAACGCTGCAGAAGCGGTGCCATGTCTGCTACAACAGCAGGGTGAGGCCGAGGCCAGGTAAAAAGTCAACCATGGAGTGTGTGGAGTGCAAGGTGGCACTCTGTGCTTTAGAGTGCTTCTTTGATTACCACTCCAAGCTGGAGTTCTAATAATCATATTGAAATTGCCAAATAAAATGACAATATGTACACTATAATTATATATAGGCAAAAAGTGGAAGAAAACCAATTTATTGTAATACAAAAGTCATGTATTATGAGAAAATTGATACAAATGCAATTACACCATAATAATATGTGAAAGTGACACATATGTATATACCAAGTGACATTCATATGATTAGAACCTATAGAAATATATAAATCAGTGAAAAAAGACACAATAAATTGTATATAAAACGTTTACAAATCATATAACTAAGTGAAAGTGACACAAGACCTAATATTTGATGGCCAAAGTATAATAAACACCTGTGATAACGAATAATCAGTGCCTAATACAACAATAACCTACCTCAATTACTAATAAAATGTACGGTATCGAGTGAAAATGAGCATTATCAGTGACAGTGACACTTTCTAAAGCATATTTGTCAAAGTGAAAGTGACACAAGACCTAATATTTGATGGCCAAAGTATAATAAACACCTGTGATAACGAATAATCAGTGCCTAATACAACAATAACCTACCTTCGTTAGGAATGGTAATTATTTCATAAATGTTTATACATATTTTAATAATGCATCACTTAGCTCTACTCCCACTAGTTCTGTATATTTTGATAGAACTAAACTTAAAGATGCCCTTAAATTCCTCCTTTGCAATACTTATGTTAGATTCGGGCCGTACATTTTCAAACAAATATTAGGAATTCCTATGGGTGGAAATGCTAGCCCTTTAATTGCAGACTTATTCTTGCTTGCTTTAGAATTTAAATATATAAAAGACTTAGTTGACAGTAGCAAGAAAAATAAAATTCCAGAAAAATTAGCACTTGCTAAACTGTTAAGTAATAATAGTAGATATATTGATGATATTCTTGTTTGCAATTTGTTAAATTTTAATCAAGTTGCTAAACTTATTTACCCTAATTCTATTCCCCTCACACAATGTAACGTAAATTATAAAGTTGAACATTTTCTTGATATAAATATAGAGATTGTTAATGAACAGTGCATACTTAAAGTATATCACAAAGTTGATGATTTTAATTTTAACGTAATAAACTTTCCTTTCCCTAGTAGTAATATCGATAGTAAAATAACTTATAATTGTTTTTATTCCCAATTAATAAGATTTTGTAAAATCTGCACTAAAGTAGATGACTTTTGGGCTAGAGCTAGGTTACTATACAGACTCTTAGTGGACAGAGGTTTTGAGGCAAGTAAATTGTTACATAAATTTAATCTTTTTAGGGTCAATTATTGTGACTGTATTCTAAAATTTGACATCAATAATTTTAATCAAGCATTTTTAACTTGAAGTTTCTTGTATAACCTCTGCTTACTTTTTGTCTGTATTTATTGTTTATCTTTTTCTTTTTCTATTATTATTATTATTATTAATATTAATATTGATGATTTTTTAAATTTATTGTTCTTGTTAAAAGAGTACTCTTTGTTTAAATCTGTTGTTACTTCATATTTTGCAATTATTTGTCTTTATATTATATGTATTCATTGTCGATAGTATCAATTGATACTTTTGCGATTTCCTTAGTTTATTTGTGCTATAAATGTAGGTTATTTGTAGGGTAGTTATTGATAGGGGTCACTTGAGGCATGCTATGCTTACAGGTACCTACCCGATAGCACTATCGTTAGTGAGTGCTGTACTGTATTTTATATATTATTTTATAATAGTATAGATATCTTATCAATATTTGTATTTTGTACTATTGTTAATGTCTTGTCATGTTGCAAATTTGATTTTAAATAATATTTTGACATTTAACCCGTACAGCCCCAGCGACGCGCCTGACGCGTCGGCGATGTATGTAACGCACAGCCCCAGAGACGCGCCTGGCGCGTCACCCTAATTGCGCCGACCGTGACCTCAGGTGTAGCCACTCAAGAGGGCTCAGATTTGTATGGGAACTGTGTACGTATCCCACGCAACCGTGCCGATGGTTGAAAACTCTCAAAGTCCACGTGCATGCGCGCGAGCGCGCAATAACCTGTTTTTTTGGGATAATTGCCTTCAATTTTTTACTCTTGTAAAATCCATTTTCGGGGGCTCTGTAGGACCATTTTTTAAGCTTTTTGAGCGGTTTTTCGTGGTTTTTCCTTCATTCCTAACCCATTCGCTATTGTTTCTGGAATAAAACCATTTTTTGAAAACCGGCCGGGTTCTGGTGCACAAACATTACAAAACTAGCCGGGGCTCCACGGGTTAATATGTAGTTTCTTTATTCATGCAGAGTTTAGTAAAATTTGCCAGAACGTCCCGGACTTCCCAAACTTGACTACTTCCTTTAACGTGACGATAGTGCGTTGTTATATTTTGCTTGGGAAACAGATTAACTTGCTCATGTAGTAATGTACACCCTATGTGGTGGAATGTGTTCTTTTATTTAATAATTTTCATTTTAGTAAGCGTTGTTTACACATAGCGATTTTGATAATTTAATTTGACTTTATATTGTCCTTGTCCCAATTTTGGTTTGTTTAGTTTGCAAGTTTTACATTTTAATTACTAATAAAATGTACGGTATCGAGTGAAAATGAGCATTTTCAGTGACAGTGACACTCTCTAAAGCATATTTGTCAAAGTGAAAGTGACACAAGACCTAATATTTGATGGCCAAAGTATAATAAACACCTGTGATAACGAATAATCAGTGCCTAATACAACAATAACCTACCTCAATTACTAATCAAATGTACGGTATCGAGTGAAAATTAGCATTATCAGTGACAGTGACACTCTCTAAAGCATATTTGTCAAAGTGAAAGTAACACAAGACCTAATATTTGATGGCCAAAGTATAATAAACACCTGTGATAATGAATAATCAGTGCCTAATACAACAATAACCTACCTCAATTACTAATAAAATGTACGGTATCGAGTGAAAATTAGCAATATCAGTGACAGTGATACCCTAATAAACATATTTTATATAATTGGCCTCAAAATAACTAGAAAAATATCAAATAAACATCACATTCTCAATATCAAACACTAAAATCGTCTAAGGGAGATAAATACTTTGGCGTGACGAGCGGGTAGGTACGTCGTAGCCATGGCCGGGGCGACGCGTCCGAACGCGGGAAGAATTTGCCGCCGAAAAGCACTCGTCTTCCCGCGCTCACCATTATGCAACCAGAGGGGCTAGATTTTGCTGACGATACAAAAATTGCAAATAGCGTACTCTCAAAAGATCAAGTTGACAATATGCAACACAATCTAGATAAATTATCACATTGGGCCAAAATTTGGCAAATGAGTTTCAATGCGGATAAATGTAAAGTACTACATATCGGATACCTAAATGAGAAAGCAAATATTCGATGAATGGCACTCAGCTTAAGAATGTAAACAGAGAAACCGATCTGGGAGTAACAATATCGAGTAACCTAAAACCGAGTCAACAATGTTCAGAAGTTGTTAAGAAGGCAAACAAAATAATTGGCTTTATAGGCAGGTCATTTGAGCATAAATCCAAAGACGTTATCCTAACCCTTTACAATTCCTTAGTCCGCCCTCTTCTGGAATACTGCGTTCAATGCTGGTGCCCTTATTGCCAAAAAGACATAAACAAGCTAGAACGAGTTCAACGTAGAGTTACCAAAATGATACCTAGCCTAAAGAACAAACCATACGAAGAGCGTCTTAGAGAATTAAATCTATTTCCTTTAACCTAGCGCAGATTAAGAGGTGACTTAATTCAAGTGTTCAAAATCATCAAATGTATCGACAATATGAACTGTAGTAAGTACTTCACTATCGACCAATCTAATTACACGCGGGGAAACGGTTGCAAAATTATTGGTAAATCTTTTAACTCACACGAATCTAAGAATTTCTTCTTCAATCGAGTTGTCAACTTGTGAAATGGGCTTCCCCGAGAGGTTATAGACTGCAGCACCGTTGATTCATTTAAACTCCGCCTAGACAAATATCTCGCATCAAACCCGCGACTGACTGCGTTTGTAAATGAATAACTTTATTTTATCCTCCCCTCAGTTACTAACCCATATGTCCCCTACTAACTTCCTAGTCCTGCCACGGACATTAGTTCCAGGGCAGTAGTTCCCTTTTCAATGTTCCCTTACCCACTCTAAACCACTGTTTGGACACTTGATCCTCAGTGTTTTGGAGGGCAAGCAGCCTAGAAGGGTCACTAGACCTGTTGTTGCTTGATTTCCTTTGTACTCTTTTGTACTATTTTGCCGTTGCATTTGTAACATTTTAGATAAATAGCCTACAGGCTTACATGCAAAATGAATAAACAGGAAGAGACACCGTCTAGTGGGGTGCTGAGCAAAGCCCCTAAAAATCAGAGGGCGGGACTTCGGGGAGTATTAAATAGGCTAATTGTAGATGTCAACACTTTCATCACTACTGCTGACCTCGAGGAAAAGAAGCTAGATTAGACATTGTCCAGGCTACCCACGGTCGTATTGTGACTCTGAGTGAGGTGATTGTGGCAGGCATGACAGAGGAGGAAGAGATAGTTACAGAGTGTGATAATCGCGCCCTCTATGATGAACCTGTCTTTAAGGCGAAGCACATATTACAGCGTGCTGTCGCAAGTAAGAAGGGAGACGAGAATCGGACCCATAGAAGGGTTGACCCAAAACACACTGTGCACCTCCCAAGGCTCATTCTTCCTACATTTGGGGGCAAATTGACTGAGTGGTTAACTTTTTGGGACGTATTTCGGTCTACAGTTCATGAATCCTCTTTGGATAATGTCCGTAAGTTTCACTACCTGAAAGGACAAATGGAAGGAGAGGCCTTACATTTGATAGAGGGTTTTGCAGTAGTAGGTGATAGCTATCAGGAGGCAGTACAATTATTAAAGTCCACATACGGGGATCAAGAGCAGTTGAAGATGGCCCATGTCCTTGCCTTGTTAAAGCTCGCAAAACCACAGCATAAGGTTGAGGAGTTAGCAAATTTTAGGGCAAATATGAAGTGCCATACTCGATCGCTAGACACCCTAGGGCTCACCACACAGGAAATTATAGTCATTATCTTACGTCAGAAGCTTCCTATGGCAATACTTGACAAGGTTAGATCATTTGATCTGGGGGGAGTTCAAAACTCAGTTCAGTAAAGAAATTAGTAATCTACAGTTGAACAAAGGGAGAATGAATGTGTCAGGAGGGAGTGGGAATGTGGAGATGAGGGGAACAGTAAGCATGACGGTGGGGACTAAAGAAAAGAAAGAGGGTACATATAAGAAACCTGCTCAGATTCTATGTAAGCTATGTAATAACAAACATAAATGGAGTTTCTGTGTAAAATACCCAACAAATGAGACAAAACTAGCACAGGCAAAGAAGTTGAAGCTATGTGTAGGTTGTCTAAGTAAGGAACATGGTAAGCAGGGACAATGTACTGCTACATACTTAACCCTTGTCTGGCGGGGGTGGACTTAAGTCGGGCTAGAGAACCAAGGACTATGTGGCGGGGCAATAATGGCTCTGAGAGAGAGACGAGCGACGGGAGGAGGATTAGGTCGGCTCATGACTGCTCGGCACGGGTCCCGCACGACTACTGACATCTACTCCACACACACCCACACTCACTACCTCGCTACACAGGGAATTATGTAAGGAAATTTCCGTATTTTAGGGATTTTCCCTTCGTCTTGCACGATCGTTGCAGGAGAACGCGTGGTCGTAGAAGGATGTTTCTGGTGTCATTGGAAAGCTCAATTATCGCCCTTTCAGGGATATATAATTGTATTACGCTCTGGCTCTTGTTTATGCATGAAAAAGAGCACAGAAACAAGGTCGTTTAGGGTAAAACCACCCGCTTGGCGGGTAGTAGAAGTTACTGACGGGCCCGCTCGTAAGGCGTTAAGGCCCTGTCGCAACTGTAAAGGACATCACTTTGACAAGTTGTGTCCTACAGCAGATAAAGTGAAAGACGTCAAACCAGAGGGTACTACAACTTTGACACTAGGTAGCACGCAAGACACCACTATATTGCCCACAATACAGATTCCCATGGAAGGTAATGACAGTAAAAAGGTTTGTCGGGTACTTCTAGATCAAGGGTCTCAACGTTTCTTCATAAAGAGGTCCGTATTAGTGGGACTGAAGCACCGAATCGTAGGGGCTGAGACTCTTCGATTGCAGGGCTTCACAGGGGTTACTGACAAACAAGACTACGAGATAGCGGAGATTTCATATTTCTACCGTAAAAACCGGTACTTTATGACATGTATCGTAGTAGACACCCTACCAGAATATGTAACTGTAGGAGTGAAGAAAGTGGAACACGCATTATGTAGAAAGGGGTTAACTTGTCAGATCCCATGGGAGATCAGAGTGAGGTACATGTTCTACTTGGTGTGGATCATTATTTTGATGTAGTATACCCTGGATTTAAAAGAATGTGTGGTGCAATTTTAATCCCCACTAAATTTGGTTATTGCATGAGCGGAAAGGTGCATACTACACAGTCAAATGTCCTGGTCGACACGGTCTCGATTTTAAGAGTGAATGTAACCGCGGCAGAGGAGTTGGGAAGGGAGGATTCCCAACCTAGTGACCCTAAAATGACTGCCGAGTTCGACCTGGAACGACTGTGGAGATTGGATCACATAGGCATTAACCTCTGAAGTGCGCATGGGGGTAATTGGAAACGTCCCCCTGTGCTGACGTATTTGAGGTGTTTCCGTCACTAAAATATTCATTGTGCCATTAATAGCATTAATACTTATCCATATGCGCCTATTATGGGTTGATTATAAAGGTATTAACCTGAAACAACAATAAAACGAGTGAAAACAGCGTTTGGATGGTCAAAATCGGAGATATAGCCCGCGAGTTGTATAATGTATGGGTGAGGCAATCTGCTTTCCCGCCAATTTCCCCCAAGGCCACTGAGACACAGTCGATCGATACTCTCTCTCTCTCTCTTGCACTCGCTTGCTATCAGTGATGACCACACCCTCCAATCGGATTTCTAATGTTAGCACGAAAATATACCTCAGAATAAGGGAATAACAGGGAAAATAGGTGATAACTGAAGGAGAGGAGGAAAGTGGGGAAGGAGGGGAGGTAGAGGACTGAGATTTTGCATGGCCCAGGGGCCAAAAATTTTTTTTTTTTTTTTTTTTTTTTTTTTTTTTTTTTTTTTTTTTTTTTTCGATGTCAAAAGTTGATTTTTTTTTTCTCTGACTCTTAAGAGTCTCCCCGCAGTGCGCCGGGGGAACTCTTAAGAGTCTCCCCGCAGCTCCCGGGTTAATCTTATGGAGACCGATTATGACTCAGAAATTGCACTGAAGAAGTTTGAAGAGTCAGTGAGCTACTGTGCCTCAGACAAGCAATATAAGGTTAGTTTACCCTGGAAGTATAGTGAGATAAGCCTGCCAACTGGTGACCGGTCAACTCAACCAGTAGACCATTTCAACCAGTAGCTCTCAACCAGTACCAAATCAACCAATACAGTTAGGTTAGGTTAGGTTAGGTAGTTGGCTATTTTGGTTGGTCTGGGTTAATTTGGCACTGGTTGAGATAAGAGCTAGGATTCTAATGCAGGAAGTTTGGAGACGTAAAATAGAATGCGATGACAATTTGCCCGAGGACCTGAATGACCAAGGGACATTGTTGTTGAATGAGTATGACATCCTATGTACTAAACCTATACCTCGTAAAGTGGCGGCGTTCGGTGACATTACGTTACACACGTTTTGCGATGCTAGCGCCACGGCATACGGGGTAGCCATATATGTCGTTACTTCATTTGGGGCATATTTAGTTACCGCCCGGGCTAAAGTAGCCCCGGTTAAAATGGTAACTATCCCTAAAATGGAATTGACTGCCATGCTGCTATTAGCACGTCTGGTGCAACATGTACGCGCACCATACGAGAGCGAGTTAAACATTGAAATCGTTCACGTTTGGTGCGATAGTCAGGTTGCACTCAACTGGATACATAGCAAGAATTCTCTGCCAGTTTATGTGAGAAATAGGGTAGATGAGATTAGGGCCCTATTGCCAGACGTTGCTTATCATTATGTAATTACAGAAGACAACCCTAGTGATCTCATAACTAGGGGTATAACGGCTAGCCAGTTAGTGAAGTCCGAATTGTGGTGGCATGGTCCAAAGTGGCTGCTCCATGAAAATGAATGGACGATTTGGCATGCTGTTGGTGAGGGACTTCTACCAATGGAAACAGTGGCAGTTACAGCCCAACCAAATGAGCCACCGGGTCCAGTAATAGAGTGGGCAAGATTCGGTGAGTATAATAAACTAGTCAGAGTTGTCGCTTGGGTGTTGAGATATGTATCCAATATCAAGCTTAAAGTAACGGGCCAGCTCTGCAACAGGGGTCACAACATTGATGCTCGTGAATATAAAGCAGCTGAAATAACTTTGATCAGAAACCTTTTCCAATGAACTAGAATCTTTGCAAAGCTCGAATAAGACTATAATGCCAAATTTAGTGCGTCAACTAAGGTTGCACCTATATAATGACCTCATCAGGTGTGAGGGTCGCCTGAAGTGGTCGGGTGTAACGGACGGCACAAACCGCCCTATACTTATGCCAACAAGACATCACGTTACTGATCTATTGATCATACGTGCACATAGGGAAGTAAAACACTATGGGGTATGTCATATTATATCAAATTTGCGTCTCACATGGTGGATACCCAGAGTTCGACAGGTAGCTCGACGCGTAGTAAGAAAGAGTGTAATATGCCAGAGACTAAATGGTAAACCATATGCAACTGGATCAGTTCCACCTCTACCTGAATGCCGTGTAAAGCACATAGAGCCTTTCCAAGCTGTAGGGTTAGATTACACAGGTGCATTGAAGACGAGAGAGCATGAGAAAGTTTATATATTATTGTTTACCTGTGCAAATTCTCGAGCGGTACACCTAGAACTATGTGATAATATGTCTAGCGAAGAATTTATGCTGGCGTTTAGACGGTTTTGTGCCCGTCGTTCATTCCCTCAACTCATTCTTAGCGACAATGCTCCCACTTATGTCCAGGCATCAAAATATCTAAAGGATATGAGCAGTGATCCTACAATCATCACTTTTTTGGGAGAGAGGAAGTGCGAATGGAGGTTCATTCCAGTTAAGGCACCTTGGTTTGGTGAAATGTGGAAACGGTGTGTCGGCATAGTAAAGTCAGGACTCAGAGCGGTAGTAGGACGTGCTCTATTAAAGAAGAGTGAGTTGACGACAGTCCTCACAGAGATAGAGGCAGTCGTGAATGATCGTCCGCTTACATATGTGTACACCGACCTGCAAGAACCACTACCATTAATGCCAGCTCACTTGCTGTATGGTATGCCATTGACTGCATTTCCATCTGATTTCCAATCCATAGTAGAGTTGGAGGATCCCTCGTTGTACTCTGAGGCAGCGGTGTCTAAGAGGTACCAGTATATATCGAGGGTAATCGAAGATTTTAGAAAACGGTGGATTAATGAATATCTGCTACCATTGAGGGAAAGGAGTGTTAGACCCTTGGGTAGACTGACGGCACCTACTGTTGGTGAAGTAGTTTTAATTAAAGAAGATAGTCCTCGTTTATACTGAAAATTGGGCCGCATGTTGGAGGTATACAAGGGGGAAGACTCTGCAGAGCGGGTGGCACTATTGAGGACGGCCACTGGAACTACTGTTCGTCCTATCGCACGTTTGTACGCTTTGGAGCTCGAATCCGCATTCCAATCAGATGCTCCACCTGTTATTGCTGGGTCCGAGGATTCTCTAGGTAACGACTCACCTCTTACTGATGTTGATCAATCTCGGACCGGGACGCGTCCCAGACGCGCTGCTGCTGGCGCCGTCGACATGTGGCACCAGAAGATAGCCTAAGTTTAAGGTGGGGTTCAGGTATTTTTTTGTGGGGGGAGTGTATCGTGTAAATACGATAGGCTATGACTCTTTTGTGATCCCGTATGTCTCTGTGACGTCACGGTCGTTCCCGCTGTACGGCGTAGGACGAGTAGATCGTATATTATAAGATTGTAAGTAAGTTAAGATTGTAAAGGCCTAATATGCTATTAAGCAATATTGACATGGTCTTTTGTAGTATATATTAATTTATCGTATATATTAATATAATTTATCGTATAGAGCAACCTAGATGCGGTACGATAATTTGGGTTCCTGGCGTTTGCCAAGGCAGCAAGGTGTCCCTCTGAGGAAGACAGCTCAGAGCCTCCACGAACACCGACCAGTTAACATCTAATTTCCGCCTTCAGTTGATCGAGCTTTTGTGCCTCTAATCACAATACACTGACAGCAATAAATACTGACAGATAAGCATAGTATTCATGTCCATTCCCATATAATCATTTGTTCTTCCTTTCACTTGACTCGAGCCTCAGGGCCGGGCCGGTGTCTTGCCTCCCTATTGTCCGCCATATTGGGTAAAACGTTCTCCTTTGCCTCATTGCCACGTGGAACTATTGGTGAGTTAATTCCTGGAATAATATTAACCCTTATAACCTTACCCTATACAGTATATCATTTATTATGTGAGACCTTTGGATATAAATTAGTTTGTTTCAATTTAGATATGGAGTAATTCGATTTAGATTGATTTTATTTGGATTATAGCTTATAGATATTTAACTTCCATTGATAGTATGCTTCCGTGGCCGGGGACCTTCGGAGTGTGCTGAGTGCATTACCGAGGTGATCATCTTTGGCATGGAAGCATACTGTGGTTATTCTTTTAGTAGATGGACTGCAAAGGTATACTTAGCCACACAATAGTATATTTACCTGTTTATTAGAGCGTAGAGGACGGGAATGGGGAATTATGTTGAAACAAGGCAACAAGTTGGTGTTGGAGTTGGTGATAAACGAGTGATGATCAAAGAGGAAATAAGTGGATAGTTAAGGACATAACGGGGCCTCTATACTTAAATCATAATGAGGATGATGATAGATGATCGATGAACAGGTGGGAAGATACGTTAAGGTTAGTACTATCATATTAATGGAATGGGTGAGAGAACACATAGTTGCAACTCCACTTGAGTTAGGTCTGGTAGTAGTGGTGGTTGGAGTAAGAGTGACGCTTCCGACAATATTTGCGGGAAGCCCACTAATTTCATGCATGAGCAGATAGGTCGGGATATATTTTCCATTCCTTTAATTACCTAAGTTCATAGGAATTTTATCATACTACTTATTAGCTAATACATAACATAATTAATTATTCTTCCCATTTATACTAAGTCATATTATAATTCTTATTGCTACAAACTTACTACTTATGATTACACTTAAACTTAGACTGTCCATGTTCATGGATTAAAAGTATGGACATACTCCCGCCACTGAGTTTGTACAACATTTACAACAGCCCGGAGGCTAATTTATCCCGCCAATAATTGGGAGGATGCTTGAGCCGCCTGTCGACGAGGACGTCCACTTGGTACGTCAACAGGATGGCCGTTTGAGGTTGCCACTACGGGAATGTCTCTGGGCAACGTCACCGAGGTATCACCTTTGCTCTCAATATCCCCTTCAAGAGGGTATAAACGGATAGTTGGCTGCGTGAAGATGCCCAATTTTGTACAGATTTTAGCCACGCTGACTTCATCGTCACGTCTGGGTAATAATTCTGTAATACAGCCCAACTTCCAGAAAGCACAAGGACCCTCGTCATGGATGGTGACGACATCACCGATATTTGGCCACCAACCGTTGATTGGTCGAAGTTTATTCCTATGTGCCTCCCTGGGCGAAACCAGATACTCATTAGACCAGCGTTTCCAGACATCCTGCAACAATTTACGGACATACCGGTATCTGGCTGAGATAACATCTTTGTTGACGTAGTCCGGGTCCTCAATCTTATCCCCCACTTGACTCTCCCCAAGAAAGATCCCGCAACCGATTTCCCCGCACCAATACTGAGGGTGTGATTGGGGTAGGATCCTCTAGGTCACCCGAAGCATAAAAGAGAGGACGGTCATTTACTGTTGCCTAGATTTCCAGGAGTAGAGTTGCCAACTCCTCTAAAGAAATGAGAGCATGTCCCAATACCTTCTTCAGTCCTGCCTTGACAATGCCAATGGCTCTCTCCCAGATACCACCGAACCATGGCGATCTGGCAGGAATACACCGCCATTCACACTGCACATTGCCAAGGTGAGACTGAACCTTAGGGTGATTGCAGATATCGGAGGCCCCAACAAACGTAGTTGCATTGTCACTCAAGATGATCCTTGTCGACTGCAAAATTTCCTGAAAGCGTGGAGGAAACTATCACATGTGAGATTGGTGACTACTTCAATGTGTAGGCCTATTGACATAGTGACAGCACAGGTAAATAGGATCATGTAAGCCTTTATAACAGGTAAGTTTTTAATACTCCACTATAGTCCACCCCAGTGAAATTACAGGGGTCTCCTGGGGTGGTCCGCAGGGCAGGTAAAGGGGATAGTCAGGCGTAGTCATAGGGTTTACCTTGTACCCGACGAAATTTTAGGTAATTGCGCAGTACTTTTTTCACCACCTGCCGGATTCTAGGGACCCACCATTTTTGTCGAATGTAGGTAACCACGTGGCCGACCCCATAATGGCAACAGAGCCGATGGCACCTATCTATTATTAGGTGGGTCAAGGGATGTTTGGAGGGCAGAAGCTTTGGATATTTGCACATTTCCGAGATAACCGCTAATCTCAATCTGCCTCCACAATGTATTATATCTCCTTTCAGGTGAAGTCCTAACTGGCAAATTAAATTATTTCTGGAATGTTCACCCTTCACCAATATTGAGTACTCCTGCGAATAACTTTCTGTTTGGCATAATTTGAGTAGAAACTTGTCTGCAGTTCTAATTTCTTCTATGTTGAGGTGAGCACTACCTGTGGGAGGCAGGCCATTTATTTTTGTCTTCAATTTTTTTACGAAACATATCACCCATGCCGTGACACGCTGCAATCTTTCGTAGCTGCTATATCTGTTCCAGTCCCATAACTGTGTTTCATCTTGGGGAACCGTGCCTACGATTTGGATCATGATACCAGCGGGCTGCTCTTTGAGATCTATGTTTTCTGGCCATCCATCGGGGATCGGGAGCCAACTAGGCCCATTCCAC
This sequence comes from Paralithodes platypus, assembly GCA_032716605.1. Taxonomy (NCBI): domain Eukaryota; kingdom Metazoa; phylum Arthropoda; class Malacostraca; order Decapoda; family Lithodidae; genus Paralithodes; species Paralithodes platypus. The sequence continues at coordinate 4,249,579 of CM064494.1, forward strand.
CACAACGCAGAAGAACTCAAACACTTAGCAGACACGCCTCGAGATACCATATCACTTTGGTTCTCTTTAGTCGACGCATACCGGAAATGAGCTGTCGGGACTAGGGCATGTATCTCGTCTATGCGGTTTGTGACATACACTGGTAATTTCTTTTTACTAATAATCCAGTGTAGGGTAATCTGACTGTCACTCCACACATAAGTTTCTGAGATACAAAGTGTTTCTTATAGGCTACCTCAATAAAGTTTAAAATTCTTGCGGAAAGCAAAACTGCAGTTAATTCCATTTTGGTGATAGAAAGGGACTTTATTGACACGACTTTGGCCTTTGCCATGACCAAATGGCTGCCTTCTGACCCAACAAGATACACAGCAGTCCCATATGCTATACTGCTGGCATCAGTGAATGCATGTAGGGATACAGTATGATCATATGCAACCCTCCGAGCGAACTTAATACTACTACAGAGCACCAGATCATCTACTATCCCCAGCCATTCCGTGGTCAAGCCCTCAGAAAGATCCTCGTCCCAATCCATCTTTAGTCTCCATAATTGCTGGAGAAATATTCTAGACCTTATAGACAATAGCAACAAAACACCTAAAGGATCAAAGAATTTGGCAGAAAATCTCAAACACTCACGCTATGTCACATGCTCGACCGGAGTGTACTGAACTCTAAAGGAAAGATAATCAGAAGCCGTCTCCCATACTAGTCCAAGAACTCTCACCAGTTCCTGCTGTTCAGCAGCAACACAATCCCTTTGCAACACCTTTCTCAGAACAGGACTATTGGTAGCCCATTGACACAGGAACAAGTAAGCAGGAGCTGAGTGAGAGCACAGTGAGAGCACACGGGTTGGTTGAGCTCCTCAAAAGAGGGGATTTTCGGAGGGGTATCGTGGGGCTAAGTGACCCATATACGTATCAGAAGATCGGCGATGATACGGTGTTTCGGCACATAGTAAACAGAACGTGGTTTCTTGTTTAAACATCGCCCACAAAGCATATTTAGTTTAATCTTGAGTGTTATTACCAGTATCAGTGAGGGGACAAGGAGCCGTCAGGCACTAGCCCAGCCCTGCCCAGGCACCATAAACCTCCAACAGTAACCACAAGGTGAGTGAAGTAACCGTTTATAGGGCAGGCAGTTTCACCCTTATGGTTCCCCACCATAGGCCTTATCTTCCATCTACCCCAAGGACCTGACCCTCGGTCTTTCAACTTCTCAAACAATTCTAACCATTATGAAGTACTTGCTATAAGGTCCATTTTCATTTCCCTCTCTCTAACCATTTAGGAAATACTTGCTACAAGGTCCATTTTCATTTATCTCTCTCTCTCTCTCTCTCTCTCTCTCTCTCTCTCTCTCTCTCTCCTTTTTATCCTTAACATCTTTCCATCCACTTTCAATCACCGCACTTAACCGTCTCATTGTTATTATTTTTTGGTTTTCTATAACTTCAGATCGCTTTTTATCATTTTAGTTATTTGTTTTTCCCAAACATCTTTCAATACCCAACCAGGCCAGCCCCCTCTCCAGCTCGCTTTCTTTCTCCCTCGCCCCCGCCCCTGCTCTCTCTCCCTCTCTCTCTCTCTCTTAACATTTTGTACAATTTAAGCATTTTTCCATAACTGCTGTCCTAGATTCGGTTACCCACTCAGATCCTGGCTCTCGCTCACTTTCTGGCTCTCTCCCTATCTTGATGTTGACAGCATTATTAATATCCTAAGCATTTATTAATATTCAACATCAGGGTGGCGTCGCCAGTGTAAGTAATCATAGGATATAATTGGTGTGCTTCCCTTCAATCAGTTAGATCTTTTAGTTGTACCGGTGCCCAATGCCGAGGATTTATACATTTAACCACTTAGCTTTAGGAGAAGCAGGCCAATTGCCCATCAGAAAGGTTGACTATGATATGTGATTATTATTATTATTATTTTTTTTTTTTTTATTTTTTTTTTTTTTTACATATCCCATCAGAAAGGTTGACTATGATATGTGAATTTTTATGCATCCAGCCAATTATACATTAATAACAACAGCAATAATCTAGATATGTGCCAGGAGAGATTTCCCGGGGTTTCTGAAACAAGGGAGACATGGTAGAGATGGAAGCACCACGGGAAGATCAGGAGGACGGCTTGGTAGAGGCAGAGGAACGGATAATCTTGGAAGACTATGGCCTAGCAGATACTAAGTGTTTTAAGTGCGGAAAAACCAATGCAAGAAAGAATTCGCGAAAATGTTCCGGCTGTCTTAGATCTATTAATTTATCTTGTGCTAAGCTGACAAAGAAAACATCAGGAGAACAACCAAACTGGAAATGTCTCGCATGCCCAGGGCCCACTGCGGCTCAACCAGGGCAACACCGGTAACACCGGTCGCCGACTTGACCCAACTTGTGACCAAATGGAAAGCGCGGATCCAGGTCCTTGCCCGGGTACCTAAAGGAGCCAGAATCCAAGTGGCGGAGGCCCTTACAACCATCATAAAGCAGGCCCTACAGCTCAAGACACCCCTCGCATGGGCATGGCTCCTGGGTTTCTCCTATGGGGCCCTCCGAAAACCACCCAGAACCAACATACAAGACCATCTTCAGGTTTCACTAGCCACCAGAGTGAAACGTCAAGTAGCACAGTATATGGATGGAAACAAACTGGTGGAACCCCCCGAACAGCAACCAAACAGGGCCCAGAAGCAACAGGACAAGGAAGAGGAAGAGGCTGAACAGCTACGTAAGAGGGTCGCGGCGAAGCTGGCGGATAGTGACATCAAAGGGGCCGTCAGACTGTTGTCCTCTTCAGAAGGTTTTGCTGGTCAAGGCACCGAAGTTGTTGAAGCCCTACAAGAAAAGCACCCACCTACACCTAGGGACCTAAACCTCCCCCCTGCCCCAAATGACCAGATGCGCCAACCTTTAGTTGTCACGAAGGAGCAGGTGGTTGCCGCAGTGACTTCATTCCCAGCAGGCTCAGCCGCGGGCCCAGATGGTATCCGACCCGCCCACCTCAAAGGCCTCTTGGGTCAGGGATCAGGAGCTGCTGGGGAGGCACTCTTGGAAACCCTCACCAAATTCATCAACATGGTTTTAAGAGGGGAAGTACCCGACTGTGCCACACCCCTATTTTTGGGGGCATCACTCTGTGCACTGGCAAAAAAAGATGGCGGTGTGCGCCCAATAGCAGTAGGGAACACCTTCCGCCGCCTTGCCACAAAGGTGGGTTTGAAACCACTCTCGAATGGCCTAGGTCAACACTTAAGACCAGTTCAACTAGGTTTCGGAACTCCAGGGGGGTGTGAAGCTGCTGTACACGCAACCCGCACCTACCTCAGCCAAGCCCAAGAAAAATTAGTGCTTCTAAAGATTGACATGCGGAATGCATTCAACAGCATTCACAGGGATGTCTTCCTCCGTGCAGCTCAAGAACACATCCCTACTCTGTACCCCCTACTTTGGCAGGCTTATTCCAAACCTTCAATCCTGATTTTTGGCGAGACGGTAATCCCATCAGCGACCGGGTTACAGCAGGGAGATCCAGGTGGTCCTGCTCTTTTCTCAATAGGGGTGGATGCAGCAGCTAACAAAGTAAGGTCAGAACTGAATGTATGGTACCTGGACGATGCAACCATGGGTGGGTCAGTAGAGAACGTTCTAACCGACCTAAATAACATCGTAACTGACCCCGGCCAGGCTGGGCTAGTGATAAATGACACCAAATGTGAACTTGTCCTCCTCAACCACACACGTGAACAAGGAGAAGAGACTCAGGCCCTGTTTCGAGACATATTGCCAGATGTAAAGATCCTTCAGGAGCACCAGCAAACCCTATTAGGTTCCCCACTAACTCTGGCAGCAATCCCACCAGCACTTCAAGTTAAAAAGGAGGAGCTTCAATGTCTCGTGAGTCGCCTGATACACATCGATGCCCACTCAGCTCTGGCCCTGCTCAAGAACTGTTTCTCCATCCCAAAATTCCAATACCTCCTGCGCACATCGATGACTTACACGAACAATGGTGGCCTCCAAGAATTAGACAGCATAATCCGAGAAGCAGTGACCAGCATCACCAACGTGGAATTTAAAGAACTGGCCTGGACACAAGCCACCCTTCCTGTCCGCCTCGGGGGCTTGGGCATACGGAGAGCCTCGGATATTGCCTCCCCAGCCTTTATCTCCTCCCTCATCGCGACCAACGACCTTGTAGTGTCCATCCTTTCTTCTCAACCTGGAATGACACTTAATGGGGACGTAACAGCAGCGATTAACACCTGGAAGGGAAGTACAGGAGTAGAGGAGGAGCCTCAGGGTACCTCCAGGAGCAAGCAGAAAGCGTGGGATACCATCTCGGCGAAGAAAACTCAAGAAAATCTCCTAACCAATGCAGACCAGGTTGCAAAAGCACGCCTCCAGGCAGCCGCCCGTTCGGAGAGTGGCTTGTGGTTACACGCCATCCCCATCCCACCTCTTGGAACTCACTTGGATGCTGAAGCGCTCCGGGTTGCCATCGCGCTCAGAGTGGGTGCGTCAGTTTGTCACCCACACACTTGCAAGTGTGGTGGGGGGATGGATGCTCAAGGTCACCATGCCTTGTCATGTAATTACAACGCAGGCTGCCTGCCAAGACACTCTGCACTAAATGATGTCATAAAACGGGCCCTGCAGAGTGCTAACCGTGCATCAATCCTCGAACCACATGGACTTCACAGAGAAGACGGCAAACGGCCAGATGGGATGACCACTTTCCCTTACAAGAATGGCCGGTGCCTCGTGTGGGATGCCACATGTGTTGACACTTTCTCCACAACCAACATCGCCAGAAACGCAGACGAAGCAGGTGAAGCCGCCCGGATAGCAGAAAATAAAAAGCGAGAAAAATATCAAGCCATCGCCAGAAATCATCAGTTCGAGCCCCTGGCATTCGAAACTTCAGGAGTCTTCGGCCCTACCACCCTTAAGATGGTGAATGAAATAGGCCGTAAAATCAGAGAAGTTTCAGGAGAACCCCGGGAAACCCTCTGGCTCAAGCAAAGACTAGGGATGGCTATCCTCCGGGGCAATGCCACCAGCGTCATGAGCTCAGTTCGACAGGACTGGGTCATGCCACTGTGTGAGGCCCGGGCAGGATTGGTGTATCCGTAGTCTTTCCACAGTATGGTAAAACAAAACATAAACTTTATTTGTATGTAACATGTGTAATGCACATAAATAAAAGGGGATGTGTCAGATGGTTGAAAGCCACAGTTGCTCGCGCGTTTGGGGCTAGCAACACGTATTATGAAAAACATGTATCCTCCTTCATTCACTTCACTCACTCAACCCCACAATTTGCCGGAGGATAACAGGTTTTTCACAATACGTAGACGGAGGTCTTTAAAAAAAAAAAAAAAATAAGCATTGTCCATAACTTCACGAGCCATACCGTATGCACGGACGAGGGAATCTTCATTGTCCCCCATATCTTGGAGGTTATCGATATATAGCCCGGCCCTACTTTCCTGTACGATCTTTGGATCTACTTCAACAAGGTAAAGATGTTATAGGATGGTTGCATTCAGCAGAAACTGGGAGCAGGTAGCGCAAAACAATACAACCCGGAACCAATAACAACGTAGAGACGAATCCATACGAAGAGGATCGTTTGGCCACATGAACGGTGAACCTGGTGTAATCCCTGTCTTCTTCATGTAGCTTCAAATTAAGAAGGCCTTCTCAATGTCACTGACCCACGCATACTGATGCAGACGGAATCTCAACAAGACTTGAGCTAACTCCGGTACTAAAGATGGTCCCGTGTACAGACAGACGTTCATACTGGGCTTGTACTGGTTAACCTTAGCGGAACAATCGAATACAATGCGCACCGGAGTAGTCCTGCTTTCCTTTACGATCCCATGATGCCACAGTTAGTGACATGACCCAGAGTCACCGAATGGAACCTCCTCAATGAAACCACGCGACAACTGATCAGAAATTACCTGCGAATATTGTTGACAAAACCCAGGGTCAGCAATAAACCTCTTCTGGAGTCCTCGTAACCTACCCACAGCCAAACCTTTGTTGGTGGGCAACCATCCCTTTTCTTCGGTCCAGGGCAGACGTACCCGATACTGCTGACTCTCAGGATCATACGTGACTGTTTCCTCATATGTGGTCAAAGCTTGCCGTTCGGCTTGTGAATGTTTATTAGGTGAGATACCAATAAGGTCTAGATCCCACAAAGCACTTAATTCTTTATGACATGGAAATTGTCCAGTAGATATATATTGATCTACTGGGATCACTGCCACCTTAAGTATTGTAACAACCTCAGTGCTGGAGCTAGACATGGTTGCTGCATAGGAACCACTAAGGACATATCCGTATTTGGTTGGAAGTAAAACCAAATTTTCGGCCCTTTCATAGCCAGGTCGTACTATGTTGTAGTACTGGTCGGCACCTATTAGTAGCTCCAATTTTGCTGTTTCGGTAACGTATGAGTCGGCCAATTTTATGCCACGACGCTGTAAACTAGTGATATACATTTTTAGACTAGTTTTGCCCTTGTGTTCGGAGAGATCATCGACAACTATTGCGTCAAGACGATGAAATCTGCCACGATGTATATACTTCAGTGCTACAACAGGATACTCACGAGAGGTTTGTGTTCCGGTGAAGCCGTGAAGTCTCAATTGTTTCGTTCCCTTTGATTCATAAGAAAGGGATGGTAGTACAGAGCTCTTCACGAAAGTCCTCTGCGAGCACTGATCAAGTAGCGATCTGACCTTTATAGTTTTCTTGTACTTACCTTTTACAGGCAGCTGAACTGTGGGTAAAATAACTGTCTGTTTACTCATACTTATGGACATTGTTGTTGAGGTTGTTGGAGTTGACTCTACTCTATTACTACCACCACCTGCCGAACTCACCTCTCTCTAGTTTTGGCACGGGGAGTGAAAATGTTTGCCACGGCAGATTTTACAATTGTTAATATTAGGGTTTGTGCACCCATTACTACCGTGTTCACTGGAGAGACACCCGACACAGAGCCGTAGTTGCCTGGCTCTCTTTACTTTGAGAGAGCCTGTTTTATATTTAAAGCATTTGTACCAGGAATGATTATTTCCGCTACACAATTTAAAGGCAAATCGGCTACTATCGCTCTGTGTCGTGAATGCAGCTGTAGCCATAGGACTTTCTCGCATCTTGAGAAAGATGTATCTTGACCCACCATGTTATAGAGTTCCGCCTGAAAACACTGTGTGAAAGCCTTGTATTCTAGGCTCTGATCACCCATCTCCCTCCTAACGGTCTCCTTAACTGGTGATGGCAATTTATTCAACAGTGTAACCACGTAGAATTCCTCTAGACTTACCCTTTAACTAGTCATAGATCGCATCCCACTTTCCATATTGGCGTTTAAAGCCTTTAGTTGTGCTGCTTGACATTTAGGTGAGACAAGGTCATGAAAATTCATGGTGTGTGCCACATTTACTCTGTCGGGATGCCCGAAGGTCTCTTGAAGCAAGTCTACAGACTTGCACCCGCAACCGTAAAGCCTTCTACAAGTTTATAGGCGTCTCCCTGTAGCTGACCCCTTAAGTACGTCAGCTTTTTAATCGCACTTAAATCTGCCCTGTGATTCACCACACATCTAAACATATCCCAAAATCCCATCCATAATGTGGGGTCGCCAGCGAAGGTGGGCAAAGTCAGGTGCGGCAATTTAACACCCGATCCTTTCTTAATTTTGGACCGATTATGCCCTTCTGATTTACCAAGTTTCTCCTTCAAACTAATAATTATCCCATAGATGTCAAATAAGTAGATGGTATCCTCTTGGTTCTCCTTAAAATACTCAGTGTCAGAGGTATATAGCGGCAACAAGACGTCTTGATTGGCTTCAAGTTTGGCCACCTGTGTCTGCAAGCTATGCAATTTTGCCTCGACTTCTATCCAATTTGCGGTTTTCAAGAACTCATCTAAATCCTTTGACAGGACCGTTAATGAACTTTAAATGCATGCCCTACGGCGTTTGCCTTGGGCTAGAGCGTCCATATTGTCACCTTTAGTAAAAAAACGATGGAAATTGCGAAATACAATTTTTTACTGTTTAGTCGAAAAAGAGAAAAATATCCCGCTGATCAAACTCGGTTCGGAATTAACACTGAAACACGAGCGGCGGTATTCATAGGTGGTAACTTAACCCGGCAGCTGCGGGGAGACTCTTAACCCATTGAGCACCAGCTAATTATAAATAAAAGTACATCGAGAGACCGGCCGATTTGGCCAATTTTTTTGTTTCTAAAATGGCAGAAAAAGGTGAGAATTGAAATAAAAAAAAACACTCACCTCGGTCATTTGGGGGTTGTATGGGGGGACGGCAGCATCAGACATCAGCTGAGGCCGGGCGGCCTTCAAAGTTCCCGCCCGGCCGGCCACAGCTGAGCGCGGCAGCATGGCAGATGTACAATGCGTCCAGTTTTCGAGTGACGGTTATTTACTCCACCCGAGCATCAAGTGTGCCTTCATAGTTCATATATTAGCAACATGTATCACATATTGTCAGTGTAAGTGAAGTTACAGTGTGATAAGTGCTGATATATAAGTTTTATAAGTGCTCACGAGTGGCAAGACCGTGGCGCGTCCCCGTTGCCATGGAGACTGGCGGCCATCATGGTCTCGGACAATAACAGAACGCACGTACGCACACACACCCAGCTGACTGACACGCGCCCCCAACACTTTCCCTTTTATTGTTTCTCTCTTACTCCCCCGCTTTATTCAGTTTATACTGTCACTTCCCCTCTTTATTCAGTTTATACTTTATCATATGTTTTATAGTTAGAAAATATTGGTTTCACACATTGTTTTACGCACTTTTGACTTAGAAATATGCCATATTTACACTTATTGGTGTCCGTCAATGTTTTACGTGTATTTGAGTGTCAATCTCACTTACATATTGTGTTCGGCACTTTGTATATATTTATTATTTACACTAGGTTTATATACACACACACTTCACATTTCATAGCGTCTTTTATTGCAGTCTCTGAGTACACTGTTTTAGAAATGCTCAAGGGTGTGATACTCCCTGAAGCAGTCCGGGAAACACAGTGCAACACCATATTCCCGGCACATGTACCTGGTATCTGATCTCGCAGGCTCCCTCTGTGTCGTGTTGCGGCACGCATGACACCGTCTTAGGGGTTTGTCATTGTGTTCTGTAGCCGGCACATATTCAGGGAAATGGCATTGTGTCAGCCTGGCAATCCCTTCTGCTGCTAGCCGTCGATGGGCGGGGGGTTGCTGGAGGTGGGGGTAGTCATGTATTCCCTCAAAATCTCCCTGGACAACTCGATGCAGAAGTTCTCCATCGTTTCCTGCTTGCCGGTGATTGTTTTGTGGAGGATGTGGCTGATGTAGAGGGTGATATCGAGGAGGTGGAAGAATAACTTCTTATACCACCTCATCGTCTTCCTCGCACACTCACATGACGAGATGACAGCATCTGATTTGTCCACCAGCCGCATGTTGATGTTATAATCACAGATGGCCAAAGGTTTCTTGATAATTTCGCCAGTTGCTCTGTCACGACGTCTGCTGTCTTCGAAGATGGGACGGTGGACTGTTGTGAGGACGTTCACATCACGGTTATCCATCCAGGACAACATGAGGACATTGTTAGCCTGCTTGTGGATGATAGACTCCTTTTCCCGCCTGGGTGGTAGAAAGGGCATGAAGATCCGATTCCTCCTGATGGTGCCACAGACTCCTGTAGTGCGGCCATGCAGGAACTTGGCAAGGGAGGGGCTGGTGTACCAGTTGTCCAGGTACAGTATGTGACCCCTGTCCAAGTAGCCCTGCATCATGGTGATGACGACGGCCCCAGATATTCTGTATGTCCTCGTTTCCACCAATTATGTTTTCTTGCCCATATACAGAATTAGGTCCTGGATGTAACCAGTTCGACAGTCACACATCACGAAGGTCTTCAGGCCATATCGATGTCGTTTATGGGCATGTACTGCCGGATGCCAATATTCCCCCTCCACAGCAGCAAACTCTCATCAATAATGAGCTTCTGATGAGGTTTGAAGGCGGCAGCAATTGCTTCAGCTTCAGGTACTCGAAGATGGGTCTTATTCTCTCCATGGGGTCCTTCATTGCTCTTGGTTGACTTTGATTTGTGGTGTGGGCTGCCAGGCTGTCAATGAAATGTAGGTTCCCCATTATGGCCGTGAACCTATTTCTGCTCATTATTTGGCCAAAAATAAGGGTTCGGACGGGGGGATCCCAGGACCAGTACCTTTTTATGGAGGATTTCTTTGTGACCCCCATCAGCATGACAATGCCCAAGAATGTGTAAAATTCTGGGACATCTAGGGCGGTCCATGACAGCCTTGCAGAGTATTTGAGCTGCACCTTCCCAGCCATGAAATATTAATTGTACCAGTTGGTCTGGTCAACAATTAGAGCCACAAGATGTGTAGTGAAGAACTGCCTGAAGATTTCAAGTCTCGTGGTCTGCCGCCCCTGGTTTGGGAGCGTAGGGCCGGCAATCCCAGTGCACACAAAGTTGTAGTTGGTGGGCACAAAGTTGTCTCCATCAACCCAATCCCACACGTCGGGTTGAGCGGCACCTTCGTCGCCAGAGTCGTCAGGAAGGGAGTCACCATCAGGGCGGCGGGAGGGCCTTGCCGTGCCTCTTGCCCTGCCTCTTGCCCCTTCCCTCAACCTCGGCCTTGGTCGAGCCGGCCCAGCCCTTGCTCTCGCACCGCCAGGGGTGGGGGTATTAGGGTCACCTTAGAAACCCTTCGGCCACGCCCACGCACAGGACCACGGGAACGCCCACGTATGTTGATAGGGCGTTGCGCACGATCGGGGCATTGTGGCGACACAGGCGGTGATGGTGTCTGAGTGTCGTGTCTGTGGGAGGTGCTAGGCTGAGGAGAAGGTACAGGTGAGTATGGTAGTTCGGTAGGTGATGGTGGGGGCGATTCAATCCGGGCTGATAAGGGAAACAGGCGACGTGGGTGGCGGCGTGGAGATGATTCTAGGGCAGGCATATCCTCTTCTTTTGCTTCTGAAGAAGAAGTCAATGGCTGCGCTGCTAAGATGGCTGCACCCCTGTGCAACCCATAGAAAGTGTTAGGGGTTGGCGCTTTTAGTGGAGAGGCAATGTGGGGTGGTGGGGAAGGTAAACGCGGGGGAGGACCACCACGGCGAGGCACGTGTGGTGTCGGACCTTGACCCACCTCATCCTCCTCCTCCTCACCTCTTCTCTTCTCAGCCCTACGATGAAAAAGTGGAATGTTGAGGAAGGCCATGGGGTCTGGGTCACCTTCCTCATCCTCATCTTGCTCTTCCCCACTTGCTGGGGAATCCACTGGGTCACGGGGAGCGATGGGGGAACGATAGCTACTCTTCTCCCTTTCTTGTAACATGGCATACCGATGAGAGATGGGGACAAAGGGTTCCTCCTCATGCATGTCGTCTATCTCGGCCAAAGTGGGACTATATTCGTCCTCTGAATCGTCATTTGATGATCCAGTGTCACTATCAGGCACATCACTCTCTTCAAGTATGGGCATGGCATCGGCAAGGGATATTCCCCTGCGTGGGTAACGGCGTGGTAAATCCGACATGGTGTTGCACTAGCGAGATTTATGGGTAAACTGACTTTCCTTTGTCACGCACGTCCCTTGTTCCAACAAAAATAGATTTGGGTGTTGCCATACATTGCCTACATCCTAAGGAATATCCCATACAAATATCAAGCCTATAGCTACCATAGGACAAGAGTAAATGAGGTCCAAATTCGCGGTGAAATAAGTGGGTAAAGTGGCGCCACTAATCCGCCCACCACCACCCGCTCGGCAGGACTTGGGGGATAGCTGAGCATGGTCAAGTAATGCGTACATCCTAAGGTATATCTCACACAAATTTCAAGCCTATAGCTACCATAGGACAAGAGTAAATAAGGTCGAAAATAGTTAGGAGATAGGTGGGTACAGTGTTTTTCATCACCTCCCCCGCATGACCACCCGCCCGGCAGCACTTGGGGAATAGCTGAGTATGGTATTGTCATGCGTACATCCTAAGGTGTATCTCACACAAATTTCAAGCCTATAGCTCCCATACGACAGGAGTAAATAAGGTCCAAAGTCGCGGTGAACTAAGTGGGTAAAGTGGGGCCACTAATCCGCTCACCACCATCCGTGCGGCCTGGCTGGCCAGTTCCGGCATACCGCCCCTGTTCGGCAACACTCTACGGTATATCCCCTACAATTCACAAGCCATTTCCTACTATACGAGCCGAATAATAGAGGTTTTAGTGGCCGACGCAATGTTCGCGTCGCTGGGGTTTAGCGTTACATACATTGCCGACGCAAACAGTGCGTCGCTGGGACTCAGTGGGTTAAGAGGTTATACTGGGCGACTGCGGGGAGACTCTTAAGATCCTAGGCCTAAAAAAAAAACATTTAAAACACCCCAGTGGCACTTAAAAAAATAAATAATTGTGAGATAATTCCCCTCTATACCTCTAATCACTCTTTCACATGTGTAAAAGTCCCCTCCTTCCCCCCTTTACCCCCCCCCCTTCAACTATCACCTATTATCCCTGTTATTTCCTTATTCATTGGTATATTTTTGTGTCACTATCTCCAGGCCGGTTCTCATGTGACTAGCCAGTGTATTGTGTAAGGGAGACACTGGGAGAGTGTGATGGAGTAAGTCAGTATGGCTTCAGCCCTCGAGAGAGGAGGGTCTACAGCCGGCTGGCTCACAATTGATGAATGAACCGCTCGGTCATAATTCGCGATTTTGACCATCCAAACGATATTCCCACTTGTTTTATTGTCGTTACAGGTTACTATCTTCATATTAAACGTAAAATAGGCATATATTGATAAGTATTAATTATATTCATGGTAAATTGACGAGTTTAGTGAGGAATGAATCAAAATACCTACGCACAGGGGTATGGTGTATACTACAGGGGCTGCGCAGCCGAGAGGTTAATACATGGTGATATCAAGTATAAAAGGAAGAACACACATGTTGAAATAAATGTATTTAGTTTATCGTATTTGGTTAGGCCAGCACCCTAATCGCAAAAAATAATTAAATTTGGTAGGCTAGGTTATTTTTTAATTCAAGAGGTTAGGCTAACATGATGCTAAATTTAGAAGAATAGGCTGACTGATGGAAAATTAAATTTTAGGTTAGGCTAACATGAGGCCAAATTTAGAAGTTTAGGCTAACTGATGGAAAATTAAATTTTAGGTTAGGGTAACATGAGGCCAAATTTAGAAGATTAGGCTAACTTACTACAAACCAAAACGCAATTATTTAGTGAGAATTAAACCTAGGTTAGGCTAAAATTATAAAAATACTCAAATGTAAATTACGTTAGGCTATTTTTATGAGAAATTTAAATTTTAATAAGAAATTATTTGAGCCAACTTTAGTGAGAATTTAAAATTTCAAATGAGCAATTCTATCCTAGGCCTAATTAATAATATTGCAGAAGAATACACCGTGTTGGGACAAGCTACATATTCAATTCATAGAAGGTTCTGTCCACCAGGGCTGTCGCATCGGCATCGAAACATACCCGAGCCGACTCCACCAACTCCTTAAACAGCCAGTCTGATACGGGGTAAGTCAAGTGGACCCCGTCAGATTTCTCTTGAGCCACTGGTTGACAGAGATTCTGATCTTGTTAAACTCGTCCGCACCAATGCCCCTAGGATTCTGCCGCTTTTCGATGCCGATGATCCGGCAACAGCCCTCAGTCTCACTCTCGATCTCCTTAGCCAGATCCTGAATCAAATTAGCCAGCTCCTTTGGTACAACCCTGCGGCGGATATTGTTTCCCCCTATCACCAAAAATATGAGGTGAGGTCTCCAGCTGACCAACCGAACCAAGCATCAGTTCCTCGTAGAGAGGTTACTGTGGCACCAGGGGCTGCTAGAGGGGCGACTGTTAAGTAGGGATGATAGATGGGCTTGTCGATACATAAATCCCTGACAAACGAGTGTCCTATTATGGCAACTGTCTTAATTGCCCCAGGATATCCAGCCCTTTCAGGCACAAAGTCCTCCTCACCTACACCCACCCCCCCTACCCCCCTGCCACGCCATGCTTAACCCTTGGGATCCGGGAGGCCTCATATGAGGCAAAATGGTCAAATAAAAACGCTGCTATAATCATCAGAACTCGGCAACCACGCGTTGTAGCGACGTCATCTCTATGGCATTCTACAGACAACAAAAAGTTCTACAATTTGCAAAAACATTGACTGCTCTAGGTGGTCTCAATCAGTAGCTACTGAATTATGAAGTTGATTTTACCAAAATTCATATGAGGCCCCCCGGATCCCATGGGTTAAAAAAAACTTGGGCCATGAGGCGACCCTCGCGGCCGACACACACAAAAATTAAAGGGAAAAAGGGGAACAAAAACTGCGCCGCCGCACCAAACCACAACAAACCGCCGCGCTACGACACCACAAAAAACCGAGATGACACGAGTAATTGAAATATTCGAAGGACCATTTATTATGTGGTTATTCTTATCATAGATGGACTGCAAAGGTATACTTAACCACACAATAGTATATTTACCTTGTTATTGGAGCATAGATGACAGGAAAGGAGAATTATGTTGAAACAAGGCAACAAGTTGGTGTTGAAGTTGGTGATAGACGAGTGATGATCAAAGAGGAAATTAGTGGATAGTTAAGGACATAAGGGGGCCTCTATACTTAAATCATAATGAGGATGATGATAGATGATCGATGAATCGGTGGGAAGCTACGTTAATGTTAGTATTATCATATTAATGGAATGGGGTGAGAGAACCAGTTGAGTTAGGTCTGGAAGCAGTGGTGGTTGGAGCAAGAGTGACGCTTCCGACAATATTTGCGGGAAGCCCGGTAATTTCACGCATGCGCGGATAGGTCGGGATATATTTTCCCTTCCTTTAATTACCTAAGTTCATTGGAATAACATACTACTTAATATCTAATACAGAACATAATTTGATATTCTTCCCATTTACACTGAATCATATTATTATGATTCTTATTCCTACAAACTTACTAAAATAACGAAGAAAAAGAAAACAACAGAAGGAGAGGAGAAGAAGAAAACAGAAAAGAACAAGAAAAAGAAAAACAGAAAAGCAGAGGAAAGGAAACTAACAGAAAGGAATGCCCCAACCAGCGATATCAACGTCAACCACCCGGAAGACGGAACCGAGAAACAGCCGACTCGCCAACATAGACCAAGAGAACACCGTTCCGCCGGGAAAGAAAATCTGCAGGGACAGGACCACACCAGTCACCAGAAGAGTCCTGCTTTTGCAAACATTTAGAAAATAACAAATAAACAAACCTGTACATCTATGTAATTAATATTAACCCTAAAAGATCGGGGCCGGACTTACAGTAAGTCCGGCTCCAATTTGCAGCAAGTTAGGAGCATTATTAAGGCTTTTAAAGGGTTAAAATCGAGTGCAAATGGCCGGGAGCGCAGCGGGCCAGACTGCCGACTCCCAGGGCTTACCGCCGCCCATTAACTCATGTTCCCTGTGTTCTCGAGAGGCCGGCAGTGTAGCCAGTAGTGAGCATAGCTGGGAAAAATATGCCGCTATACGCTAAACTCCCATGTTACTGGAAATACTGTATGAGAACCACGAGTGCTACGTAGCTCGTTCTGGTCTCATATTGAAGCTTTTAGCGCCTAGTTTTTTGCTAAATAATTTTTTTTGTTCATGCAGATACTTGATTTATCATTCAGGAGGGCCTGAATATGCCCAAATAAGCCCAAAACCCCCCGCTAGACAAGGGTTAAAGAAGAAATAAAACATTAAGAAAGAAAAGAAATGAACAGAAGAGTGTAATTAATATTAAGGCCACCTGTCACTAAAAAGAGTTACCCAAATAAAGGAAATATAATAAAAATAACCATGCCTAAGGATCTCGTAAATTACGAGAGTCCTATCAAACCATCTCCTAGGGATGCTTTCTCAACTTCTGTAAGGATTATAAAAACAACTATGTACATGCCTTCTTTAACAACTAACAATTCTCTATATTAAAATCAAAACAAACCACACGTACTTTCTTCAGAGTTGGTGAGACAACCAACAAACTTGTTGACCCTTTCTAAATCACTAGATAAGGAAATGACCCCCAGCAGTACCAACCGATATAGTCGAGAGTATCGAAGTATTAAGTATCAGTTATAATTGATTCTGCATGAAGATTGACATATCCAGAATCTCAATCTTAACTACATTAAGTAACTCTAACCTAAGTAGAGATTGTGAGATGTTTTATCTTCAACATGTAAAGAATTGTCTGCCAAAACATTTCCTCCTTTAACCCGGGAAGAAAGTCACGTGACCTCAGGACACCACACTATAGCCAAGTCCGCATCCAAGAGGGTCATTCTCTAAAGTAACGTACAACCTGTATAATGAATAATCTTAAGTTAGAAAATAGTATGTCACTCTACCCAGAACAAATAATCTTAAAAACATATTCCCTCAAGTCTAATTTGAGGACTTAATCGCCGTAAGAAATACGGAAGAGAAACCTATAGGCACGACGGGCCAACCTACTCCCCCCTCGTGACCCCCTGAAATTACCCCTTAACCCCGCACCAACAGGTTAAGGATATTATTCAAAATATATGTTTCCTATGTACTATGCTTATAAACAAACACTAACAAATGTTCCAGAAGTGGAGGAGGAGTGAGGTATATAATTTTACTAATCATACCCCTACCCACTTGGGTATAGGTAAATCATAACTTCCTTAGTTCAGGCAACACTCAGTAGTAAAACAAAACTTGATACCTCCCTGTGTAAACAGTAGCGGCATCACCGACCTCCAGTGACCCAGTACTACCAACTTAACCTTCTTGCCAGCAAGTTAGCAATTTATCTAGAAATCTATGTTCCCTATGTTTTCCTTTGCAAATAATAGTTAACAAGTGTTGCAGGAATAGAAAATTACTTCCTTCTATATATGTTTTTATCCATACCCGTGCACAGTTCCTATAGAATAAATAATACTTTCTCGGGATTAGACAACACCAGCTCTAAAAACCCTACCCCCTCTTTTGAAAAACTATATAAGCCCCGAGAAGAGAGAAGGAAGATAAGTAGAAATAATTTACCTTTAGATCGGCACCCGCTCTGAAGAAACATTGATTTTTATGGAATAGTTATTGATCACGGCACCCCGACGTCCTTATACTATCTGTAGATATAATCATTTAATTTTAGGATCATTGTTATTTGTGGCAATACCATCTCTTAACATAGAGCCCTATCATAGTTTTGTATCATAGTGTAACAGGTAATCACATAAGTGTAACTTTCTTATTTCTGTCATATTCCAGGAATTAATATAGTTATAGTTATTAGTTATATTTCTGTATAGATAAAACATTGGAAGAGTAAGGCAAAACCTCCCTTTCAGTATTTTTCTATTTAGAAATCATACTAACACTTCACACAGAGATCTAAGGTAGAAAGATCTTTTGTGTTATAAGGGTTTAGCGAGACACCCCCACGGGCACTGCATATATAAATCCTAGGCACAAATTGTCTGTGACAATCCACCAGAATTTGTGACTAAAAGGTTAACACCGCCCCGAGTTCTTTGAACCTCTTATAAGGGTTAGGACAGTCAAGAAGAGCAATTATCTCAGCTCATCTTGCGTTAGTCCGATGCTAAGTTAATCCGGAACGACTTGAGACTTATGCATTCAAAACCTCAGTTCAACAGTACCTGAACAGAACTTCATCAACGATTAATATAAAGGTCAGGATAGTCAAGATTCGCTGCAAGCTATATGCTGATAATACTCGCGTTAATCCGATATGGTGACCAACTCTTATCTAATAAGTTACGGAACCATATTTAAGACCCCTAGCCCATTAATCCAGCTGTAACTTCTCCACACGATGGACAACCTGGACGGCCCACGGAACATCAGAAGAAAAACTCAACGAAGTGCATCTCTACAAACAAGAAAAGGAAAAAATATTGAAAATACATTAATTCAGTATCAGTGACGAGATACTAGAAAGTTGGAGCTCAAAGTGATCGAAATAACCAGAGTTATAACATCTCAAAATACGTGAAAGTGTTCAATAAGTGTTCTACGAGATTCAGATATCAATAATCAGGAAGATCAATAAGCCCTATAATAAATTATCTTTAAGACAACGTTTTCACTCCTCAGAGAAGCTATATACCGAATTTATACAATTTTTACCTGTTCAACAACTCAGTCATACTTCCGTCAAGCAGGGTTGTTGATTTTTTTTATTTAAAAAAATAAAACAAAAAAATCAAAAAATCATTGATGTATTTGATTGTTTTGATTTATTTGATTTATTTGATTTTTTGTATTTATTTGATTTTTTAAAAAATATATGTATACATATTGAGAATATATCACAAATACACGTGAGCCACTAAATGTTTCTAGTCTCTCAGTGGGGATCGAACCATCGACCATCAGAACGATAGCCGACGCTTAATCAATTACACCACGGCAGTCTGCTAGACTGCCGTGGTGTAATTGATTAAGCGTCGGCTATCGTTCTGATGGTCGATGGTTCGATCCCCACTGAGAGACTAGAAACATATGTATACATATATTTGTTTGTAAATTTAAAAACTATCAGTTATTTGTATTACTACATAATGTACCAGTATCTTAAAATGAACCAATGTCTACACAAACTTATGAAAGCATGATAAATCTTCAGATTTTTTTTTTATTTTGATTCACATATAACAAAAAATAAAAAAAATAAAAAAAATAACAAAAATCATGAATTTTTTGATAAAAAAAATCATTGATTTAATCAAGTGATTAAATCAAATTGATTTAATCAATATCAACTCTGCCGTCAAGTGGAAATTAAACAGAGTCCGTTCTCCCTAAATTGCGAGTTATAGAAACTAAGTGTTAACTTAAACAGTGAGCCTTACCATCCCATTAGTAAAGTGTTCATCGCGAAATTACGTCTATAATCCTCGTAATACCTTAATTGTCAATTTAAACTAAATAAGAAGATTTACCCACACTTTCATGAACTCTCATATCTCAGTGGAGGCTATAATATTTTAGAGTCCACAAACTTGAGGTACAACTGAAAATACATCCATACTTGAGCTTCCGTATTTAGTGCAAGTAAATACTGGAACGCGTATCCAATCGTCCACTATCATTCACGAGATTAATTTCACGTAATATATTAGTGAAACTGAAATAAAACTGAATTTGTAGTACCTTCCATTATTAACTTTTTACCAATAGAATAGTGCACCAGATTCTCAAGGAAGGATTCTATATAAATAGTTGAAGTGAATATATCTGATTTCTATCTAGATCTGCGAATGTGCTGGGAGATTTGAAACTAGAAGTTGTACCACTTATGAGTACCCCATGTTTTAAAAGTGTTTCTAATTCATTACATGTGTCTCTAGTGAATAAGTAAATAAAGCTGCATTACAAATTATCTTTTGAGATTATATTTGTCCTCTGTTGATTACTTATATGTTTTTGCATTAATTCCAATATCCCAGTCTAGAAGAACTCATCTTAATCAATCGTTAATCCTGCATAAAATCAGGGTATAACACTTACTACTTATGATTACACTTAATCTTAGACTGTCCATGCTCATGGATTAAAAGTATGGACACATACACCCCGTTTTCTTTCTCTCAGTTTCATGCAGACAAAGCTTAGTTTACTCACGCTTGGGTCTACTGTTGTCCACATTAACGTAGAAGCATTCAAACAGTACCATCGCCTTCAAACTCGAGAATATTGTACTTTCTATGTTTCTGCCTGGAATCAAGCCAAATCTGTTCTTCGACTCGCCAAAAACTCTTTCATCAATAATAAATGCTCTGAACTTTCCAACTCTAGCTCTTCACCTACCCTTCTGACATCCAGGCAAAACAAAATTCATCAATTTTACTTCCTCGTCTCTTTTCCACTCCTCTTCCTCTGACAAAAGGTGAGCTCTTCGCTCAGACTCGCTAAAAACTCCATCTTGCATTTACTTATGCCTAATATCATAATCTCTTCTAAGGATAAACTTTCTGCCCTCTGTGGGCTTAATACTAAGAAGGCATACGGAATGTATGGTGTTAATCCTCCTGTTGTACTCAAATATTGTTCTTCCATGCTGACTCCCTATCTAGGCAAACTATTCCCTCTATGTCTTTCCTGTAACATCTTCCCTTCTTGCTGGAAGTTTGATCTCATTCAGCCTATCCCAAAGAAGAGTGACCGCTCTCAACCCTCCAACTATCGTCCAATTGCTCTCATTTCTTACATCTTCAAAGTTTTTAAATGTTTGTATAATTAAAAATTTCTTATGCATCTGTCTTCTCATAATCTTCTTTCAGATCACCAGAATAGTTTCTTTAATTTAAGGCCACACTCTACTGGTGATCGCCTTACTTATCTTAGTAACTCTTGGTCATCCTCTCTTCGGGACTTTGGTGAGACTATATCTATTATGGTAGACATATCAAAAGCCTTTGATACATTCTGGCACAAATCTCTAATTTCTTAACTGCCCTCCTTCAGCTTCCATTCCTCTATCTGTGCCTTCATCTCTATTTTCCTCTCTTGACATTCCATAGCTGTAGTTGTAGAGAGCCATCGCTCTCTTCCTCAACCTATCAACTAGTGTCCCTCAGGGCTCAGTTCTGTCTCCAGTTCTCTTTCTAATATTTATTAATTATCTTCTCGACTGTACCTCTAGCCCTATTCACTCGTATGCTGACGACTCTACCTTACATTATTCAACTAGTTTTCCTCAACGACCCACCACACAATCACTCCAAAACTTACGTGACGAGGCCATAACACGCCCATTTTCTGATCTTTTAATTATTTCTGATTAGGGCAGAAAAAATATTATTACTTCCAATGCCTCCAAGACCCAATTTCTCTTTCTACCCATGGTTCCACCCATACCACACTTCTCGAAAGGGAAGAGTTGAAGTATTTTGTCTCATCTATTGACCTCCTCTTTCCAATTCCCTACAATATCTCTCTACACACCGCAATGTTGCATCTCTCTCACTCTTCTATCGCAATTAAAATAATCAGCGTTCTTCAGATCTTTCTCAGTGCATACCCCCTCCCTTTTGGAGAGTGGGAGGCACCCGGTTTTCAACACATTTCCACCCCTATTCTGTCCAACTCTCTAATCCAAGATTGATCCGAGATTCCCAGTCTTTCTTCTACTCAACAAGAAAGCTCTGGAACTCTCTCCTTCAATCTCACTTTCCCTCATCCTACGACTTAAGCTGCTTCAAGCTCTGTGTGTCCAGATATTATGACTCTTAACGTACTCTTAATTTCGGACCTCTGTCACTTTTTTTAATTTTGGGGGGGAAATTTATTACAGGCAGCTTTTCCGTTTGTCTCCTTCATATATATATATATATATATATATATATATATATATATATATATATATATATATACAGTATATAGGTATAGGTATAGGCTATGTATAGTATATCCCACGTATGTGCAGTGGTGCTCAACTACAAGGTGAAAAAACATTCAATAATAATAACTAGTAAAATTATAATTTAAGTACTGTCTCTAATTAATATTATAACAGTGAAGTAAAATACCGAATTTTCGGACTAATTGGGGGTAGAGGCCATCCGAAAGATAACAATTTTTGAAAGTATGATACTCCAAAGTTATTTCAGACTCTCGGAATAAAGTGCGAATGAAAAAGTGAAAGTTTGAAGGTATATATTTGCTTAACCCGAACAATCCCAGCAATGGCTGCCAGCCGGCAGTAGATAAATCACTCCCCCGGCCCAGCAACGGCTTTCAGTAATATACGGTTCTTGTAACTGCCATATCAGGCAGTGGCTGGTACCATGACTTGTAAACACTGTTCTAAGGAATTGGCAACACTTCTTAGGTTGGCTGCAAGCTTCCACAGGCTGTCTGGGTCAATGTTTCATCAACTTTTGAGGTGGGAGGTTGTTATATCTTGCCTCTGAAGCCATTTTGGCCACATTGTTTGGTACTGGGGGGTAAATTTGTGGTAATACCCTATAGTACAGTAGGGGTTAACTAGGTTACCTAAACCTTATACTTTACCCAGCTGGAAGCTCTACAAATAGTGAGTACACCCTCTGGAGTTTAGACACAACAAAATCATGCTCATTGGCACTCATTAATTGGACCAACCGGTTATTTACCCAACTTCCAGGTCTTACTTTCAATTTAAATGCAATTTGGGACAGGTGTATGTGACTATAAAACTAGGTCAAGTTTTTGTTTTGCTTTTTTACTTTCAATTTAGGAAAAAAAGGTTGAAAACTATAGCACTACTGGAACGTATATAACTCCTACAGAAATCCCTATAGCACCTGTTGTATGTGATCAAACAACTCACAAAAGGTGTGTCTGTAGTTTCTATAAAACATTGTTTTTATATATTGTGTGTATTTTTGGATATAGGTGATTATGAATTAAGGTGAAATTATTTTGTAGAATTTTACGACTGTGACAACATGCTGCAAACGAACAAAGTTGGCTAGAGTATATCGAATTTATAAATATTGTAGAGTTGCCTATGAACTTTACAAAGGTATATAAAACATTCCTAGAGGCCCAATAATAACTGACTTATAAGATTTCATTGTTGCCAAATTACTCTTTGAGAAAAACATGAGAAAGTCTAAGGTGAACATTTAAAAATAAATAAAAAATAAATAACAATATTTTACGCAGGAACGCGGCAGAGTAGAAGATAAAGCTTTTGGGAGGGTGTAGAGTATTTTACGCTCTTCCCATTTATATATGTACGATCCTCGTGCGACTAGTAGTTACTGAGCCTGTCAATTTCAAATTTCGCTACATAAAATTTTTAGAATTACAGGAAAAGTTTGGAAAACATAAAAAAAAAAAAAAAAAAAAAAAAACAGTGGGTTTTCACTAATTACATATTCACTGGCTTACGAAGGGATGTTCAGTAAACACCTAATGGCATTTTCAGGATTTTGAGCTTTTTAAGCCTAAAAAGCGTTCGGTCCCCTTAATTATAAAACTGGAGAGATGAAGTGAAAATATATGAGATAGACCTAACATTCAGAATCAGGAAGTGGGATCATTCCCAGGATGGTAGCCACACTTGCTTACTCAGAAAAGATGAGGGGAGGAATTTTATTGACTCTTGTAGCACTATATTTGTGTGTGTTGGTTAGATAAATCAATATTTTTAATTCCATCGATTTATAAATTAATCACAGATAAAACAGAGACCAAACAACAATTATTGATGTGCAATAATAGGGGAGGCATGGCAGAGTGGTCTTGCCACTGGACTGGTAATCCAATGGACCCGGGTTCGAATCCCAATATGTCAATGGGAAGATATTATTGGGATGGAGTTTGTGCTGTACCTAGTTTCAGTGCATTACCACAGCACACTGAAATGCCAAAACAAAATACCCTCATTGTTCCCTGATTAAATAGCACTGTATGAATATTCCCATATTCAAAATATGCTACAGGGGGGCAATGCCTAATGAGTTAATTGCTCAATAGGTGCCGTTCTGAGAGTGAGGGTCCGAGCCTGGGGAGTGAGACTGTGAAGCGCGGGGGCGAAGCAGCTTCAGAGATGGAGTTGGGTTCGAGCCGTGAGTGGGTGATTCGCATGTCTCACTCACTAGACTGGAACAAGACCTCACGGGCCTCACCGTGTTCAGCGGTAGAGTGTAAAGGCTATCAGCCTATGCCCGAGAGGGAGTAGTTGGAATATAGAAAAAAAGGGAGATAGATAGAAAGCAGATGGCAGGAAAAATTATAAAACTGGATAAATGAAACAAAATTATATGAGATATTATTATTATAATGTAAAACTTGCAAAATAAACAAACCAAAACTGGGATGACACAAGATAAATGCAAATGAACTAATCAAAATCGCTATGTGGAAATAACGCTTAATAAAATAAATTTTGAAAGAAAATAACACAATCCACCAAATAGGGTGTACATCACTACATGAGCAAGTTAATTTGGTTCCCAAGCAAACTAATCACACATATAACAATGCGTTATCGTCATGTTCAAGGAATTAGTCCGTTTGTGAAGTACGGGACGTTCTGGTAAATTTTACTAAATTATGTATGAATAAAGAAACTACAATTTGTATAACATTTTATAATAAGGTCATTTGCAATTTGACAAGATATCTATAATAGTACAAAAAATATACAGCACTCACTAACGATAGTGCTATCGGGTATGTACCTGTAAGCATGACATGCCTCAAATGACCCCTAACAATTACTACCCTACAAATAACCTACATTAATGTATAAATAAACTAAGGAAATCGCAAAAGCAAGCAATTGATACTATCGACAATGAATAGATAGGCTACAATATAATATAGAATAATAATTGCAAAATATGAAGAAGCAACACCAGATTTAAACAAAGGGTACTCTTTTAAAAAGAACAATTAACTTAAAAAATCAATAATAACAATAGAAACAGATACACAATTAATACATACAGACAAAAATAAAGCAGAGGTTATACGAAAAAATTCAAGTTAATAATGCTTGATTAAAATTATTGATATCAAATTTTAGAATACAGTCACAATAATTGTCGACCTTAAATAGATTAAATTGATGCAACACTTTTACTTGCAACAAAACCTCTGTCTACTAAGAGTCTGTATAGTAACCTAGCTCTATTCCAAAAATCATCTACTTTAGTGCAAATTTTACAAAATCTTATTAGCTGAGAATAAAAACAATTATAAGTTATTTTACTATTGATATTACTACTTGGGAAAGGAAAGTTTATTACGTTAAAATTAAAATCGTCAATTTTGTGGTATATTTTAAGTGTGCACTGTTTATTAACAATCTGTATATTTATGTCAAGAACATTTTCAACTTCATAATTTACGTTACCTTGTGTGAGGGGGATGGAATTTGGATAAATAATTTTAGCAACTTGTTTAAAATTTAACATATTGCAAACAAGAATATCATCGATATATATAGTATTATTACTTAACAATTTGGCAAGTGCTAATTTTACTGGGATGTAATTGTTCTTGCTACTCTCAACTAAGTATTTCATAAATTTAAATTATAAAGCAAGCAAGACTAAGTCTGCAATTAACGGGCTAGCATTTTCACCCATAGGAATTCCTAATATTTGTTTAAAAATGTAGGACCCGAATCTAACATAAGTATTGAAAAGGAGAAATTTAGGAGCATCTTTAAGTTTAGTTTTATTAAAACATACTGAACTAGTGGGATCAGAGCTAAGTGACGCATAATTAAAAATATGTATAAACATTTATGTAAACACAATTTTCTTATATAACAAATCTATCAAAGTGCAAATCTATAATAAAACAAAATTATGAAAATACTAAATCTAAAGGCAAATTAGTATACAAAGTTGAAAAGTCGAAGCTATGTACTGAGGTCACTTTCTGCATGGTATTAAGTTTATCAATACATTCTAACTGAATTGTCAACACTCCAAACTTTCTGAACAGGAAGTGGTGGTGGCCAAGCCCACTTGTTCAGAAAATATGAGGTGAGGAATTTTATTGACTTTTGTGTCATTATATGTATATATTTGTTGGTTGGAGATTATTTTGTTGTTCAATTCCATCGCATAAGAAATTAAACACAGATTAAACAGAGACAAAATAACAAATAGTTCTGCTCATTTATAAATGAGATAGCTAGAAAGCAGATAACAGGAGAAATGATAACACTGGAGAAGTGAGGATGAGGGGGAATGGTCGATAGGTTCACGCGATAGTTAATCTACAGATAACCCACGACACTTACTGTTCCAGAATGCCTTGCGGTCGGTCCCACCCTCCCGTTTCGGACTATTCCAGAGCAAATTTCCGAGGGGGAGGGGTGGGGGGGGGGGGAGGAGTCCAAGATGGAATGCCATTCCAAGACCTTTTTTTTTTTTTTTTTTTTTTTTTTTTTAAAGAGACAATGAACGGAGGAAGGAAAAACACAGATAAAACAAAAAGGTCCATGTCCCTAAAGGCATCCTCCATTCATAAAATGTTTGTAACAACTGGATTTAAACATTTGTAGATTGTAAGTTTGTGGAAAGCAATTCGAGGGAAGTGAATTCCAAAGAGTAGTAGCTCTGGGGATAAATTAATTCTGATAAGCAGAAGTTCTGCATTGTGGAGGAGAAAGTGTAAATTCATGGGCGCTCTCAGCTGCCCTAGTTCTACGGGGAAAGATGTGGAGAGGCGGCACAATTGAAGCAAGTTCCTTGGAACAATTGCTGTGAAAATATCTGTAGAATAATGCAAGGGATGCAACGTTTCTTCGTATGGATAATGTAGGAAGGTCCTGTGTGATTGCAGGGTTATTGATTAATCTAATAGCTTTATTTTGAATTTTGTCCAACTGCCTCAATGCAACCACTCCACTTCCACCCTACCTTCGGGTTTTTGGATGTCTGAAACACATGTTTTTACTGTACTTGATATACAAAGCATGAATATCTTCACCTAGATTGGCCTCGTACGCATAAGTAATCTGAGTGAAACTACTTGTAGCAATACCTTTGAATTCATATCATCTACAATATCTTGTATTCACTGTTATAAGCTTTACTAATCTGTAGTTTGTGCCTCCACATCCTATTATAAATATTATTATTTTCATCAACATAAAAGCTCCGTAACTTATGCCTTACATAATTATATCCCAGCAATAAATGCAGGGTATATCTAACTGTGGTATCCTTATTTGTGTAACAGCTATTTTGTAGAGTACTGAGGCATGTGCGTTATAGAATATATTATATACACTGTTGCCTATACTTCACAGAGTATATAATATTACTGCCATATTAAACAAAAACAAAAAATCTGTAAATAGATCTATCATTGACATATAAACCACACAACATATTATTGGCAAATATATACCTTTTCCTAAATATATCCACTTTTACATGCTTACCCTCCTTCTACTGTATATCTCTCCTTGTGCAGTTGTGATACTCATGGTCACTACCTTTACAGTATAGCAGGCATCTCAGAATGGACGCAGACCTTCTTAGTTGCTGACAGCACCCGGTCACTGGAGTATCCGTGTTCACAGAGGTTGACTAGGGAATACAGCATACGGGTGGCATATGGGTTCTGTACAAATATTAAGATAGATTAGAACGATATCATAATCAGGGTTTTCACCAATTAATCACTCATTCTATGGAGTTGCATAAGTTAATTAATAAACAATCAACCCTTCAATTACCCTATGGGTAGGTAGGCTACAAGATTATTTACAAACCACAAATCGGTCAATAATTCAAAATAAAGTCTACATATAAATTAATGAGATGGTTCATGTAAATATCCTGTGTGTTGAGTATCTGAAGGAGAATACCGTGGATTATCGCATTAGTACGATAATGCTGAATGTATAATAGCACAATGTGTGATCAGAGATTCATATACAATTTATCATAATTGTTTGCTTTGTTAAAAAAAAAAAGTAATCAAAAGGGGTAAAGGTAGGTTTGCGACAGGGTTGTGTAATGTCACCATGGCTGTTTAATATGTTTATGGATGGTGTGGTGAGGGAGGTGAAAACGAGAACTATGGGAAGAGGATTGGGTTTAGTAGGAAAGAATGGTAGAGATTGGGAGTTGAATCAGTTGCTGTTCGCTGATGACACAGCATTGGTGGCGGATTCTGATGAGAAACTGCAGCGGGTAGTCAAAGAGTTTGGTGTGGTTTGTGGAAGGAGGAAACTGAAGGTGAATGTCAATAAAAGTAAAGTAATGGTGTGTAATAGGGGAGAGCATAGGGTGAATCTAGATGTGAGGCTGGATGGGGAAATATTGGAACAAGTAGAGTGTTTTAAATATCTAGGAGGAACGATAAGCAGGAGTGGAGGTATGGAAGTGGAGGTAAAACAGAGAGTGTGTGAAGGAAGGAAGGTTTTCGGAGCAATGGGAAGTATGTGGAAGACGAGAAATCTCGGAGTGAAAGTAAAAAGTGCACTGTATCAAGGAATTGTTGTGCCAACAGTGATGTATGGGGCTGAGACATGGGCTCAGAAGAAAAAGGAGAAAAGAGGGCTGGATGTGATGGAGATGAGCTGCTTGAGGAGTATGTGTGGAGTTACTCGTAGAGACAGATTGAGGAATGAAGAGATACGTAGGAGAGTGGGGCAGCAGGAACATTTGTCAGCCAGAGTGGACAGAAGGGTGCTGAGCTGGTATGGTCATGTTGAACAAATGGGAGATAAAAGGCTTACAAAGAGAATATGTGAGTCAGGTACAAGGGGAGATAGAAGGGCAGGAAGACCCCCATTGAGATGGAGAGACTGTGTAAGAAAGGCTTTGGATGATAGAGGAATGACTATAGATTAGGCAGGGGAAGTGGTGATGGACAGGAGTGAATGGAGAATGCTTGTGAAGAGTTGAGTGAACACGTGGTCATTTGGAGTAAGGGGTCAGGCGCAAGTTGGACTAGATAATAGTCCATCAGGCGCCTGGCCCGGGGAGACGATTAATATGAAGGGTGCGCCTGGAAGTGTGGTGGGAGGGCTTGTGGCTTTGGCTCCGCTGCATGTCTGCCTGCTGAGATCGGAACCTCTCCGGGTGGTCGGGGGCCGGGGGAGTGCTGGAGCGACCTTGGCGACCCTGGTCTCTGGGTCTTCTCCTGGGTGACCTGGATGTGTGTGAGTTTGTGCTTTTTATCTGTGTTTATTTTTTGTTTTATGTTGTTTTTGTGTTTTCCCTGTTCTTGCTCTGTCTTGAGTCGGCTACCCCAAAATGGGGATTGGGCCTGAGCATATAGATAGATAGATAGAATCAAATACTATTTATTTATGAAACATTTGTATACACTGTATATCATCTATGATATACATACAAATGTAGACATATCGAAGGCCTTCGTTACAGTCTGGCACAAATCCCTAGTTTCTAAACTACCCTCCTTCGGTTTCTATCCCTGCATCTGTGCCTTTATCTCTAATTTCCTTTTTGGCCGTTCCATAACTGCAGTTGTGGATGGCCATTGTTCACCTCCTCATCTTATTAGCTCCGGTGTTCCTCGGGGTTCTGTCCTATCTCCAATTATCTTTCTAATATTTATAAATGATCTTCTCAACTGTATCTCCAGTCCTATCCATTCATATGGTGACGACTCTGCCTTACGGTATTCAACTAATTTTCTGCGTTCCCCAAATTGTCTGAGTTTTAAGCCAAGAATAGCATCAGTTATGATTGCCTCTATATTTGTCACATTAAATGAGCACACAAATCATGTCTTCCGAAAGTTTTCAGTGCCAACGCTCAAGCGGGGTAATGTTCACCATTTATTATGTCCAGTGAAAGCGTTGAAGGATTATGTTTTGGTAGCCAACCCTACATATATGTCATATATAAGGGTGTGGCTTGACAAACACACTTGATTGAGGAAGAACCAAGTAGCAGCTTATATTGTCGATGTTATCAGAGTAAGTAATCCAGGTGTGCATGTCGGTCACACAATATTCATAAGTGGGCTGCTTTACTCCGCTTTTTACAAAAAAAATCTATCGATGATG
The DNA here is from genome assembly GCA_032716605.1 of Paralithodes platypus. Taxonomy (NCBI): domain Eukaryota; kingdom Metazoa; phylum Arthropoda; class Malacostraca; order Decapoda; family Lithodidae; genus Paralithodes; species Paralithodes platypus. The sequence goes on from CM064494.1 coordinate 4,279,246, forward strand.
TATCAAGTACCAACTTATGGTCATCCTCTGATATCTTTCTCTCCCGATACTTGTTAGTGCTTCTAGAAAGACCCCATATCCGATGAGTTGCTCTCCGACAACCTAGTAATTGAATGACTTGTAGTATCACATAGTTCCTATATATATATCTTGAAGATAATGTCGGACAGGTTGGGAGAGTGGTATCCAGACCAAGAATCGAACCCACTCACTGCATGTAGATTTGGTCATGGGTTAGTGGTTACGGTGCCCAACTCTCCCAAATCTACCTAGAGTGAGTGGGTTCAAATCCGGGTCAGGATATACATTTTATGTTACTCCAGTACAGAGGAAAGGGGTGGGGTGGGAGTATGAGTAAGAACTCGGCTTCAATACCTCTTGTGATACTCAGTAGCTCGAAATCGGGAACATAAGAGCAAGTGAGTTTGTTGTGTACATATGCACAACATCTGACTTTGGCTTTCAAACTAGGATAGAGAAAGTTTGAGGATACAGAGAAGGGGCTGCTGGTAGTTGTGACACCTGGGTTTCAGTGAGGAAAAAAATATCAGGTTTGTAGTAGGAGAGATGGTGTTCAACAAAGAGAAAATTATTAGAAAGGCCGCCAACATCGCAGAAGGGTTTTTATTTTTATGTTTTTCTATGTGTATGGAGGAGACAAAAGGCAGGTTGCCTGTAGCGTGTGTCTCCTCAAAAGTAAAATAATGAATGAGCCAAATTCAAGGGACGTTGGAGTCAAATTCCTGGACACACGAAGTTTAAAGCAGTGTAAGTCATAGGATGAAGGAAAGATTGATTGAGGGAGAGAGTTCCAGAGCTCACTTGTTGAATAGAAGAAAGATGGAGAAAATGTGCCAATTCTTGGGTTGGAGAGGTGGACAGAATAGGAGTGGTACTATGTTGATAGGCGGGTGCCTCGCACTAGCCGCAAGGGAGGGGGTATGCACTGAGAGAGCTCTGAAGAACACTGGTTGTTGTAATAGTGATAGAAGAATGAAAGAGATGCAACATTGCTGCGTGTAGAAAGAGATTGTAGGGAACTAGTAAGAGGAAGCGAGTTGATGGGGCAAAATGCTTTGGATTATACTCGTTCAAGAAGTGCGGTATGGGTGGAGCCTCACCACACATGCGAACAATACGCAATACAGGAGCGCATTGTGCAGAGCAAGAAGCTGTGTGGGGGTGAAAAAATCACGGAAACGGTTGAGCACACCTAACTTTTGGGAAGCTGTTTTAGCAAGAGTGATTGGTAATATGATCTTTCCATGAAAGGTCAGATGAAAAAGATATGCCTAGAATGTTGAGAGAAGATGAAGGGTTGAGTTGTGTGTTGTTGAAGAATAGTTGATAGTCTTGTGGAAGATTGTGATGGAGAGATAAAGGGAGAAACTGGGTCTTGGAGGCGTTGAAAGTAACAAGATTTTCTCTTCCCCAATCGAAAATAATTGAAAGAACAGATGATAAGCATTCTATGGCCTCGCCACGTTTGACTAGGAGTGCTTGTGTGCTGGGTTGATGGGAAAAACTAATTGAATAGTGTAAGGTAGAGTCATCAGCATATGAGTGGATAGGACTAGAGGTACAGTTTAGGAGATCATTGATAAATATTAGAAAGAAAATTGGCGACAGGACAGAACCCTGAGGAACACCGGAGTTGATAAGTTGGGGAAGTGAACGATGGCCGTCCACAACTGCAGCTATGGAGCAGTCTGAAAGGAAATTAGAGACAAAGGCACAGATAGAGGGATAGAAACCGAAGGAGGGTAATTTGGAAATTGAAGATTTGTGCCAGACTCTATCGAAGGCTTTAGATATGTCTAGAGCAATAGAAAAAGTCTCACCGAAATCCCGAAAGGAGGATGACCAAGAGTTAGTAAGATAGGCAAGAAGATCACCAGTAGAGCGGCCCTTAAGGAAACCGTACTGGCGATCTGAAAGTAGATTATGGGAAGATAAATGCTTAAGAAATTTTGAGGCAATAATAGTTTCAAAAACTTTAGAGATACAAGAAATGAGAGCAATTGGACGATAGTTGGAGGGCTGAGAGTGGTCACCCTTCTTTGGGACAGGTTAAATATGAGCAAACTTCCAGCATGAAGGAAAAACATTAGAGGATAGACAGAGCCGAAAGAGTTTGCCTAGGCAGGGAGTCAGCACGGAAGAACAGTTTTTGAGTACAACAGGAGGAATACCATCCGGTCCGTATGCCTTCTTAGTATTAAGTCCAGAGAGGACCGAGAGTAAATCTTTAGAAGAGATTATGATATTAGGCATAAGTAAGTGAGAGGGGGGTGGAGAGGGAGGAATAGCACCGAAATCATCCAAGGTGGAGTTTTTAGCGAAAGTTTGAGCGAAGAGTTCAGCTTTGGCAGAGGAAGAGATGACGGTGGTACCGTCTGAGTGGAATAGGGGAGGAAAAGATGAAGAAGTGAAATTGTTGGAGAGGTTTTTGGCTAGATGCCAAAAAGCTTGGGAATAGCTAGAGTTGGGAAGTTCAGAGCATTTGTTATTGATGAAAGAGTTTTTGGAGAGTCGAAGAACAGATTTGGCTTGAATCCAGACAGATACATATATAGTTCGGGATTCTTGAGTTTGAAGGCGATGATACAGTTTGAATGCTTCCTCCTTATTGCGAACAGCAGTAGAACAAGCGTAAGTAAACCAAGATTTTTGTGAGTAAGTCTGAGAGAAAGAGAATGGGATGTATGTTTCCATGCCCGAAAGGATTACCTCAGTAATGCGCTCGGCACTCTCTGAGAGTCCCCGGCTACGGAAGCAAAAATCAATCCATGAGAAATCAAAGAAGTAGGCCTACTGTCGTAGAGCCTCCCAGTCGGCAGCGCCAAAGTGCCACAAGCGCTGCTGGCTGGGGAGGTCAGAAGGCCGTACTGGAGAGACAGGACAGGTGACAGAAATATGGTTATGATAGGAGGAGCCCAACAGAGAGAGAAGGTTTACAGTATAAGCAGAAGTATTAGAGGTTAGAAATAAGTCAAGGATGTTGGGCGATCTCCAAGGCGGTCCGAGATATAGGTGGGTTGCTGAACTAACTGCTCTAGGTCATTTACGATAGAAAAGATGTAGGCTTCTTCACCAGGTTGGTCAATAAAATTAGAGTAAAGCCATTGGTGGTGGTGAACATTGAACTCTCCTAAGATGGAGATTTCAGAGAAGGGAGAGATGGATAGAATGTGTTCCACTTTAGAAGTAAAAGATAGTCAAAGAATTTAGGATAGTCAGTAGAATTATGGGAGAGATAAACAGCACAGATATATTTAGTGAGAGAGTGACAAGATAGCTTAAGTCAGATAGTTGAGAATTCAGAGGAGTCAAAATTGGGAACATGAGAGCAAGTAAGATTGTTGTGTACATACACACAACATCCACCTTTGGCTTTGAATTGAGGATAGAGATAGTAGGAGGATATAGAGAAGGGTTTGCCTTAGATAACTAAGTTTCGGTGGGGAAAAGTAAGTCAGGTTTGGTAGAAGATAGATGGTGTTTCACAGAGTGGAAGTTAGAGGAAAGGCCGCAAATGTTACAGAAATGGATAGATAGAGTAGAAGGTAGAGGTCCAGGGCCCTTTGAGGAGTTCGTTCCAGGGGACAGATTGTTGGGGTATTTATGCCCCCCCCCCCCCTCCCCCCCAGGGGACTCCTAGGCTTGGTGTTAGGACATCATATTTGTTTTTGCGAAGGTAGTGTAGTGTGTGAGGTGTTTGTAGTATAATGTATTGATAGGAGGAGAAGGCGTTTAGTAGGGCATGCTGGGGTTGCCCTCAATATTTATGAGGCACAGAAAGGATCAGCTAGGGAGGCCAGGTGGTGAAACAGGAGTTCCAGCTGTCCTTATCAACCATCTAGCACTCCCCGGGAGTACCGCCCTGTTCGGCTGGTGCCTACAGCCTCCTCCTAGCAATTCTAGAAGTGGGATTCCCAGTCCCAACCTGAAGGGCCTATCTGCGCCACAAAGTGACGGGCGGTGGGGGCACCACTTCCCTACGCCTTGGTGGAAATTGCCGCAAAGACTGTTCTGTGTGGGAAAGGCGCTCTGGGCCTCTGTTGTGTTTATGTCCTTCTGACATGGTTGCTGCGGTGGTAGTGATGAAGGCTATTTTTAATGTTGGCATAATATTAGTTTTTTGTTTTACCAAGCTAGTACACCCAGGCATTTCAGTCATTTCATCAGATAATTCCTTATATAACTGAACTCTTTGCTCTTTTATCAAACCATGATTGATAATCGCGTCTTCTTCGGATTCACAGCCACGTATTTCTGGTACCTATAGTAGTGCATCTTCTGCTAACACTGTATTAGGGATCACAGACATCGCTGCAACTAAATGTTTTATCCGGGGTTCATATTTCTTTGACAAATTGATGTGAAACACCTTACTTCTACCATCAGCTAATTTAAACCTATAATAATTATAAGATACCTTCTCACATACCTCATAAGGACCTTTCCAGTTAAGTACAAGTTTATTTGAACTTGTTGGTAACAGAATCAGTACCTTATCCCCTACTTCTAAACTCCTTACACGAGCCTTCTTGCCATAATGATGTGTCTAATTGCTGAGGTCTCTAAGTTATCCTTCACTAACTTGCAAGTCTCTTCTGGCCTACTTCGATGGTCTACTATTGATAGGTGTTATGTAACTCGGATTGTCTGTCTTCATTTACCCACAAGTCTCCTAATAACCCAATTTGTCCCTTCACAGTGCTGTTCGAAGGGGGAAATTCCCGTGCTAGCAATGCAGAAAGGTATGTATCCCAATCAGTTGCCCTCTCCTGACACATATGTTTTAACATATGCTAAATTGTAGTATTAAATTTAGCATTCAGGCAATTTAAATTGGGTGATATGGGGCTGTGAAATATTGTTAGACACTTATGATACAACAAACTTTGCTCATTAACTTAGATGTGAACTGTGTTCCTCTATCACTAAGTATTTCTTGGGGGAATCGTACCTTAGTAAATACACTGAGAAGTGCTTCTGCTATCCTCTGTGTTTCAATACTTCATGAAGGCTAATGTATTAATGTATTGCATAATCAACCACAGTTAATAACCACATATTACCCCATGCTGAAGCTGGTGAAATAGGTCCTACTAAATCAATGGCTACCTTCTGGAAAGGAATAGTCATTATAGGCAACTTTCCTAGTGACACTTTAGTGACCCTACCTTTAGGTACTGTCTTCTGATAACGATCACAACTTTTGCACCACCTTTCTCACATCACTACTTAGACCTGACCAAAACAAAAATAACCAAGAATTCGATCCTCCTTGTTCCTAACTCCCAAGTGGCCTTCCATCAGGGATTCATGTGCTAAGCTTAACACTCTCTTACGTCTGTATTTAGGAACTAAAAGTTACCTGATGTCCTCTCCATTTTACCTAACATTTATCCTGTAACCTATGTACAATAACCTGGGCTTTAACAGTTTTAGCGTTATCCTGGTACGATAATGCACCGGCCTCAGTAGTTTAAGCCAATATAATTTTGTTTTTGTTTAAATAGCGCATAACTTTACAAATTGTCCTTATCAAGACACTGGGAACAGAACAAATAATGTGTTTAAGCAAAACAAAAACATGAGTTATAATCAGCCTGTCCTCTAATATTAACGATGTTATCGTGGAAGGCGCTGAACATTTAGAAACGATTCGATTTGAAATTAAACATTTAGCGGAACGACTACACTTATCTGTAGGGTTAGACTCCAGTTGTACGATAAGAAATCATTGTGAATTTTCGTTCCCTTCCGTTATCAATCTATCTATCATTGATCTTTATTTATTCTCTTAGGCTATGTCTCGAGTCTGCCACACCCAGCTATGGAGTATGTGCCTGAGTACATACATACATACATACATACATACATATACATGCATAATATTATGGAATGAGATAATCACATGTGCGGAGAGAGAGAAAGGTAACAATCTATGGTTTATTTACGTTGTACATGAATGTAAATTTAAAGGATAATGATAACAAAACAGAGGAACATTTGAAACAATTCAAATGTCTATAAATGGCACCCTCCTCTCCCTCACTGCTTGGAACCGAAGATGCCAGAATCGCAAAATATAATTTTTGTATTTATTGGTTTTCAAGTAACATCATTATTAATATGAATAACATATTGTAGACTGGATGCATATTTAATTTAGACAGAAACTATGCGAATAAATATCGATAACACGTAATGATTGCTCGTAGAAATAAGAAAAGGAAATTTAGTGGACAAGACCTTGTAGGGTACATGCAGAGTGTTGCCAATTTAGCTCCTTTCCCGCTAGGTCTAGAGGTATGTATTTTGATCTAGCGGCAATTTCAAACTTCTAACGATATATTTCCTGCCAGGATTCTAGAGATTTCAGACATTTTAGACTTAGAATGATATTCTAGAGATTGTGGCTTTATTCTAGTGAGTTTTGGTATTTATTTATTATCTGTATGCCTTCTAGCGACTTTAGAGAACGGATCTAGCGGTATTTAGCCTCTTGATTTGGTAACCCTGGGTACCCCTCGGAGCTCCAATCTACTCTCGAGTGACTCACTGAGTCACTGACTCTCCACAACTTCAGTCTCACTTCAGACGTTAATGGCAATGGACGCACGAAGTAAGAAGTAATCGCGACACATTGCGTCATTTATGAAGGCTAAATGGACCTTATGCTTTATATTTTCACCAGTATTCCCAAGCTTAATTAGTATGTAACTTTCTGATAACATAAAATACCAATTGAACATGTGATTATCTTGTGTAAACTATATTACCACTGTGGTATAAAAGTAATGGAGGCGATATTCTAAGTACCTTTTTTGTCTCGCCATTACTCTGGTTACAAGTAACCTAGACATTACTACTCTCTTTTAGCGCAAATAGGAATGATAGGCAATAAATAAAATATATACATTATGGTAGGTCTTATAAGTTAATAGTAGAAAAGACAAGAATTCACTAATTGTTCGCTATCAAAGTGATTATTTATACTTGTCTAATTATTGTCCTACTTTGGGTTGTCAGTATGGAAATATCCAGGCCCTTGCCTCGAATAGGGTTAAATCGTGGTTTCGGACGACGCTCTCAGTTTTCGGAAAACTAAGGACATATGTCCGTCATAACCATCAAATTCCGTCGTCTGATATCTCGTATTTTTCCAAGATTTGTCCAACAGTCTTGAACAGTGTCGGACGACGCGTTCACTTTCCCGGAAACTAAGGGTAAATGTCCATCAAAACCGGGAATCTAGGGTATGAATAGGTTAGTCTCCGTTTTATATGTTGAAGCGGACTTCCTTCTTGAAGTCGGAATACTTCCGTAGTCTCCGTTTTCATGGTTGACTCGGACCTCCCCTCGTGAGGTCGGGTTTTTCCTCTTTCAGGTCGGACACAAGCCGGAATTGGGACATCTCGGTAAAACGGACATTTCGGAAGTGGCCATCCCCCAATTAGTCCGACTTGGAGAGGGTTTACTGCTTGTTTCCTCTAGGGCACGAAAATGGAGTTTCTTTGGTGCAAACATTCCAGCAGGGCTCTCATCGTCGTTTCAGAAATATGACAGTTGAGAGTGGCATCATTGTGGTAGACTTTATTTATTATGTACTGGATTGTTCTGTCAACAGGAATGTTGGTGAAGAGGAACGCTACATCCAGCGATGCGATGTTTCCGCTTGAGTCGTTATTGGCCAGAAGATCCAAAACATCAGTCTAGAACTTCACATTGTAGGCAACGGGAGTATACGGAGTAAGGATTTCTACAAGTTTTTTTGGCTAAATGGTAGGTAGGGGTCGGAATTTGGGATATAATAGGCCTCAATTTGTTTCCAATCTTGTGAGTTTTAACGTTGCCATAACAGTAGCCAAGGCCATAGTCACCAGACAACATAGGAAGCTTTATGCCTCCATTAACCACGTTTACACACTCCCCTAGTCTATTTACCTTTTTCTTTAGGGTCTCTCTGGAGGCTCTTGTAATTCTTTTGAATTTACTTCCATCACTCAATATCATATCGATTTTCTGTAGATACAGCTCAGTATTCATTAGGACGAAGGCGGCGACGGCTTTGTCTGCTCTTCTGATGGTGATATCTGGGTGGGCTTTCAGCTGCTTGGCTGCTTCTATGTGTCTCTTCTGTAGAATTTGGCTGTTGAAGTTACCCCTCACTTTCGAAGCTTCACTGATAATTTTGGGTCTGAATGGGGGCACAACTGTAAGTTTCCTCTATTTAGCCAACTTTTCCACATTGTCTAGTATATACTGTCGCTATGAAGACGATATATTCGTTAAAGCCGAACGTCAGCATCAAATAGAAGAGCTACAGCAGTGCCTTATCGAAGGCTCTGGTCTTAATTTCACTATAGAACAGAGTGCGGACGGATCCCTTTCATATTTAGATGTGCTTGTCAAGCAGAGACAAGGTAACTTATATAATTCTGTATATGTCAAAGCATCAAACCCTGGTCATTACCTTAATGGTCTAAGTGAATGCCCCCAAAGGTGTAAATATTCTACCATCAGTGCATACATAAGAAGAGCACTTAGCCACTGTAATAAGCAGGCAGTACACACAGAAATACAAAGGACCTCTCAGATCCTAATAAACAATGGCTTTGCAAATAAGGATATCGAGAGAGTCACTAAGAAAATCATCAACAGATGGTACAACAATGGAGGTTTTCCTAACAACCCAGACTCCACTGCCGAAAATGTTCTCAACATTTATTATAAATCTTTCTTCTCAATGGCCAATAAAGAAGATGAAAGGATTGTACAACATATCATTAAAGAGAACATCCAACGTACTGAAGCCAATGCCAAAATCAACCTAATTATATACTATCAGAACAAGAAGACCTCTAATCTCCTACTGAAGAATAATACCAGGCAGACTGACAAATGATCTTCAAAAATCTCATGTCATCTATAGGTACATCTATTAGTTTGGAAACTGTGCAACCCAACCTTCTACCTATATTGGCATGACAACCATGAAGTTATCATGTTGCCTGTCTTACCATTGATCTTCAGAAACCCCTAAAAAACATTACAGAGATGAACACAATGCGACCATGAAGAGAGAGATCTTGGTTGAAAACAAAGAAATATTAGCAATTAATCAAGATCGAAGCAGATTACCTATCTTAGAAGCTCTATTCATAAAAGAGTTATCCCCCAACCTAAATATACAAGACGAAGATCTTCAATCCCTTCCTAGCATGAAATGAACTTACCTCAAGGGAGCAGGGAGGGCTACTGATGACGTCACGGCGACCAGCCAATGAGAGAGCAGAATTATTGACACCACAGCTAGCCAATCAGAAGCTATATAAACTAGTTTACCTGCCAGTTGTATGGTATATAAGCTCACTAGATCACAACAATTCTTTAACAACCAACATGCCATAACCCAACATTCTTGACTTATTTCTAACCTCTAACCCTTCCGCTTATACTATAAATCTTTTCTCTCCTTTGGGCTGCTCCGACCATAAACTAATATCTGTCACCTGTCCTATCTCTCCGGTACGGCCACCCGATCCTCCCAACCAGCGGCGCATGTGGCACTTTGGCGCTGCCGACTAGGAGGCTCTTCGGCAGTATTTCTTTGATTTCTCTTGGAATTAATTTTACTTCCATAGCCGGGGACCCTCGGAGAGTGCTGAACACATTACCGAGGTAACCCTATCGGGCATGGAAGCATACATTCCATTTTCTTTCTCTTAGTCTAATGCTAAAAAATCCTGTTTACTCACACTTGTGCTACTGTTGTCTGCAACAAGGAGGAAGCATTCAAACGGAACCGACGCCTTAAAACTCAAGAACCTCATTCTTCCTATGTTTCTGCCCGGGATCAAGCCAAATCTGTTCTTCAACTTGCCAAGCACTCTTTCAGCAATAATAAATGCACTGAACTATCTAGCTCTTCCCAAGCTTTCTGGCATCTAGCCAAAAACCTCTCCAACAATTTTTCTTCCTCGTCTTTCCCTCTCCTTGTCCACTCTGATGGCACAACCATCACTTCTTCCTCTGACAAAGCTGAACTCTTTGCTCAAACTTTCGCTAGAAACTCCACCTTGGATGATTCCGGTGCCATTCCTCCCTCTCCACCCCCCTCTCTCCTACTTATGCCTAATATCCTAATCTCTTCTAATGAATTACTTTCTACCCTCTCTGGGCTTAATTCTAAGAAGGCGTACGGTCCGGACGGTGTTCCTCCTGTTGTACTCAAAAACTGTGCTTCCGTGCTGACTCCCTGCCTAGGCAAACTCTTTTGTCTCTGTCTCTCCTGTAACGTCTTCCCTTCTAGCTGGAAGTTTGCTCTCATTCAACCTGTCCCAAAGAAGGGTGACCGCTCTCAACCCTCCAACGATCGACCATTTGCTCTCATCTCTTGTATCTCTAAAGTTTTTTTAACTTTTCCCTGCGGGAGACGTTCTGGAACGCATAGGCAATTTACAGCAATTTCCAGGCTTTAAAAGCCTGTAAAAGCCAGAGAAATTGAGTGTCAGTGGGCGGGAGCGCGAGGGACCTCCGTCCGACCCTCAGAGCAGCCAGCCGCTCACTGAGGGAGACTGTGGTCTCGCGCGGCTGTTTCGACAGTGTTGCCGAGCGAGCGAGAGCTAATAATTAGCGAGTTTTCCCGAATGTCTATGGCAACGCTGCGGGTGAACCCCGCCACCTACAAAGCTCGTTCTGGTGTAATTTTGAAGCTATTTTCGCTTAGTTTTTGGCAGAATACAGTTCATTAAATGCAGATACTTGATTAATCATTCAGGAGTGCCTGAATATGCCCTAAATAACGTAAATATAACCGCAGCCTGAGGGTTAAACTATTCTTGCTTCCAAATTTCGTAAGCATTTCTCTTCTCATAATCTACTCTCAGATCGCCAGTATGGCTTTCTTAACCCACAGGGCGCTTCTTCAAACCTCCCGCGCCAGCACACCACAGCTGGGCGAGGCAGCATGGCTGATGTATGATGCCTCCAATTTTCGAGTGACGGTTATTTACACCACCCGAGCATCATGTCTTTCTAATTTTCATAAATGATCTTCTCAACTGTACATCCAGTCCCATCCATTCATGTGCAGACGACTCTACCTTACACCACTTAATTAGTTTTCCAGAATGCCCCAGCCAGCAGTCCTTCAAAGGCAAACGTAATGAAACCATAAAACACTTATCTTCTGATCTAGCTAATATTTCCAACTGGGGTAGAGAAAACCTTGTTGCATTTAATGCTTCCAAAACCCAATTTATCCATCTTACTACCCGTCAGGAACCTCCAGAGGACTATCCCTTATACTTCAACAATACAAAAATTAACCCTTCAACTTCTCTCACTGTTCTTGGTGTCTCTTTTTCTTCTGCTCTCACTTGGAAGGACCATATTACCAGTCTTGCTAAGGCAGCCTCCCAGAAGCTGGGTGCGCACAACCGCCTCAAAGGGTTCTTCACCCCTGCGCAGCATCTTGCTCTGTACAGGGGCACAGTGCATCCTTGTATTGAGTATTGTTCACATGTGTGGGGAGGATCCTCTCACACCGCACTCCTAGACAAAGTGGAAAGGAAAGCCTTTCGTATGACAAAGTAGAAAGGAAAGCCTTTTGTATGATTAACTCCTGTCCACTCACCAACTCTCTGCAATCTCTTTCAATTCGCCGCAATGTTGCATCTCTCTCGCTATTCTATCGCTACTAAAATAATCAGTGTTCCTTGGAGCTTTCCCAGTGTATACCACCTCCTCTACATAGGGTATGTGGTACCCGCCTTGCAACACAATCCCACCCCTACTCTGTGGAACTCTCCAACCCATGAGTGAAACGCTATTCTCAGACTTTCTTCTATTCAACTGCTGAGCTCTCGAACTCTCTCCAAGAATCAGTCTTTCCCTCTCCCTATGACTTAAATTGCTTCAAACTCTGAGTGTCCAGGCATTTTAGCTCGAACGTCCCTTGATTTTGGCCCTGTCACTCTTTCAACTCTGTCACTCTGTCACTTAAAAAAAATATTAGCAACATGTATCACATAATGTCATTGTAAGTGAAGTTACAGTGTGATAAGTGCATAGATTCAAGTTTTATAAATGCCATCGAGTGGCAAAGCCCGCGTGCATCCTGGTTACCATGGCGACCGGCGGCCATCTTGGCCCAAGACGCACGCACGTACACACATCCAGCTGACTGACATCCCACCCCCCTTCACTTTCAATTTTATTGTGCCACTCTCATGCACTCTGTTTATTGATTTTATACTTTATTGTATGTTTTATAGTTAGAATATGAGTTTTACACATTGTTTTAGGCACTTTTGACTTAAAACTATGGGTTTTGACATTGTATTTTTAGTGGGGAGAGTGTGAGGTGGTGGTGAAGGCAGGCGTGGGAGAGAACTATGCCGCAATTGTTGTTGTGTAGCAACATGACACCTCTCATCCTGAGCTCAGACCCCTACGATGGCCTGGCGGAATTTTGAGGAATGACATGGGGTCTGGGTCATCCTCCTCCTCCTCTTCCCCACTTGGTGGGGAGTCAACTATGTCATGAGGAGCAGTGGGGGAGCGATACACACTCTCTGCCCTTTGTTCCAACATCGCGAGGCGACGAGATAGGTCAGACACTCGCGAAGTCAACGGGACAACTGTCTTCCCCCCTCCTCCCGCGCGTCCCTCTCCCCACTCCCCACCGCGGCTGGACTTGGGGGTTGACAAGTATTGCCACTGTTCGGCAACATCATACGGTATATCCCATACAAATTTGAACCCTCTAGCTTCCATAGGACAAGAGTAAATAAGGTCGACAGTGCCAACGCACCCTATGCAGCTCTGGGGTTTAGCGATACATACATTGCCGACGCATACGCTGTGGCGCTGGTGCCCATTGGGTTAAGAGTCGCTCTACTAGTGATCTTCTTTCATATCTTACTAACTCTTGGTCATCCTCCTTTCGGGACTTCGGTGACACTTTTTCTATTGCACTAAACATATCGAAGGCCTTCGATAGAGTCTGGCACAAATCTTTAATTTCTAAACTACCCTCCTTCGGTTTCTATGCCGCCATCTGTGCCTTTGTCTCAAATTTCCTTTCCGGCCGTTCCATAGCTGCGGTTGTGGACGGCCATCGCTCACCTCCTCATCCTATCAACTCCGGTGTTCCTCAGGGTTCTGTCCAATCTCTCATTCTCTTTCTACTTTTCATAAATGATCTTCTCAACTGTACCTCCAGTCCCATCCATTCATACCCAGACAACTTTATACCTTACACTACTCGATTAGTTTTCCAGAACGCCCCAGCCAGCAATCCCTCAAAAATATACGTAATGAAGCCATAGAACACGTATCCGCTGATCTAACAATTATTATATTACCAAAACCCAATATCTCCATCTATCTACCCGTCCAGAACTCCCAGAGGACTTTTCCTTATTCTTCAACAATACAAAAGTCAATCCTTCATCTTCTCTCAATATTCTTGGTGACTCTTTTTCTTCTGCTCTCAATTGGAAGGACCATATTACCAATCTTGCTAAGGCAGCCTCCCAGAAGCTGGGTGTGCTCAACCACCTCATGGGGTTCTTTACCATTGCACAGCTTCTTGCTATGTACAGGGGCACAGTGCGTCCTTGTATTGAGTATTTTTCGCATGTGTTGGGAGGATCCTCTCACACCGCACTCTTAGACAAAAAAAGTAGAAAGGAAGGCCTTTCGTATCATTAACTCCCGCCCACTCACCAACTCTCTGCAATCTCTCTCTCTCCGCTGCAATGTTGCATCTCTCTCGCTATTCTATCGCTATTACAATAATCAGTAAAATAACCGGATTAACGAAGACCCCCACCAACAAGAAAAGGAAGAACCTGGAAGAAAGGGAAACCAAAACAAAGCAGCAAAGGAATCCGGACCACCAGAGAAAACGCAACATAAGAGAGGAAGAAGGAGGAACTAACACAAACACCATAACCACCAAAGCAGAAACTACAAATATTAAATTCCGGATACCTAAATTGCCTCACCTCATCAAAAAGGAAGAAGGAGAGAAACGGATCAGACCAGACCTACACGCCAAGAAACAAAATACCGCTCCAACACAGAAGGTTACCAACGAGTAAAACCCTGTGTACCCGAGAAACAATAAAACAAAATCTACACGCATCATCATACCATTAAATTCCCTAACACCGCCAGAAACACCAGACGAGCCGCCAGAATTGCCACCATCGCCCCGGAAATACCAACAACACCATGCAAGACCATCACCAACATATCACAACACCACAAGGTGCCAAGAAAGAAGATAATATTTAGCCAAGGACAGAAGGACCAACAACAGCATAAGAAGAGAAACCACTTACGCCCCTCTTCCACCCAGAAGCCGACTCACCTGCCCGTGAACTTCTGCGAGCTACTCTTAATCCCCCTAGATCCGCACCTACTAGACTTATGACCTTCTGACCCCCGCACACCTGCCCTGGGACATCTTAGCTAAAGTCGTCACTACTCCGACGAAACCTGAACAAGGCAAACAATTCTAGGGCTTCATGATCTGGCATGTCAGTAATCTAGCCCTATAATTACTCTCCCATTCAAAAGAAGATTGAAACCATGGCGAATATCTCTTATGGTCTGAGGAGTTCTTTTCCCTATTAAGGAATTGGTACGATCACCTACAATGGTAAATGTGATAGTCACAAGATCCCTAATAGGCTGCACCTTTTAATATTAGAAGTATAAACTTGTGGACATGTCCCCACCTTACTTCTCCTACTAAATACGCACCCAACAAAACTACCAAGAGATACTTGCCATTTTAATATCCTTTGATTAGTTTGCAGGGCTTTGCGAGATACCGTCAACAGGCACTCGGAATATAGAAGTCCTTTGTGCATCTGTCCAATGCCATCTGTCCAATGTCCCATAGCGGACACTTGCAATTAAAAGGTTTAAACACCACCCCTGAGTTCTTTGAACCTCTTATAACGGTCAGTGACAGATCGAGTGAAATAGTACAGGTCATGATCTTGCTATCTCCTCACGTTAGTCCGATACGTTGTCACTCTGTCTTGACATTAGAGACATCGTATTAAAGACCCTAAGTCATGAGTACCGAAACGGAACTTCATCACCGATGAACATACCGATCAGGATAGACGAGTAACTCTAGCCCCAGACATGTCCGGCTAAACCTACTCGCGTTTGTCCGATGAAAGTGCCCGATGTCATGACATTAAGGAAATCTCATATAAGTTCCAAAACCAGTTCATCCAACTGTATCCCAAACAACTTATTTACACGAAAGGCCAACCTGGACGGCCCAACGGAAAGAAGAATCAGACGACCCATTGCTGTTACTTCAACTCATCACCTCTCCAGCTCCAAGTGGGAATGTCAGTACAATGAGAGGTAGAACAGGTGAGATTTCGGAAATGTTAGAGAGATGCAGAGTGGATGTATGTTGTGCCCAGGAGATCTGGTGGAGAGAGGCGAGTGTGAGGGGGATTATTATAAGCATTGAACGTTTCTGGTTCATATGGAAGGGAAATGAACATGGCACAAGAGGGGTGAGTTTCTGGTGGCAGAGAGGTGGGCAGATTGTGTGATAGAAATATTGAATGTTCAATGAAAGACTGATTTTGCCAAGACTAAAAGTTGGGACGAGAGTTATAGATGTTATTTCAGTATATGCCCCCCGAGTAGGATTAGGTAAAGTTGTCAAAGAGCAGTTCTGGAATAAATTACTAGGGGGTGGTTGCCAGATGCAAGGAAGGGGAGAAAATAATTGTGAGAAAAGACTTGAAAGGGCATGTGCTGACGGATAAGAGGGCATGCACGAAGGACAGGGATATGGCCGAAGGAACCTGGAAGGTGAATACATGCTGGATCACTGTACTGCCACGGGAATGGTGGTGTGTAGCACCATGTTCAGGAAGAGGAAGAGCCATCTGATAACATATGAATCAGGTGGCTCCAGTAGCCAGAGAGACTACTTCCTGATCAGAAAATCTGACAGGAATGGGCTAGAGATACTAAGATCATACCAGGTGAAGAATGCATTCCCCAACACTAGCTCCTAGTTTGCAATATATGCCTAAGCAGATTTCCTGTGAAAAAGAAAATACATTTACCAAAAAGGAAAGGTTGGTTGTCAGAAAAAGAGGAGTACAGAGACAGACTCCACAATGAAATGATGGAAATTGTAAGACGTGCGGGTGCTAAGCCAGCTGATTTTGATAGAAAATGGAATTATATAGAACACAGCTTCCTTGACGCCACAGACAATGTCTGTGGCAAAACAAAGGGGCCACCCAAACATAAGTTCTCCTGGTGATGGAACAACGATGACGAAGGCACTCGCTATAGGCAGTTATGCCTTTTGCCTCCCTCAATCACATAGAAAAAAAAAAAAAAAAAAAAAAGCTATCTAACCCAAGGCTTACTGAAAGAGATGTACTAGGTCACTTTAGCTCTAGCTCTCAGTTTTCTCAATCTGTTGCGCAGCCGGTTGCCTCGACATCCACTTCGGAAACGCCGGGGGTTTCCCCCGTCCTTTTTAAAACGAATGCCGAGTGACCTCATTCTGCAATGAGGGTTAGAAAGAATGTCAAGGTTAGGCTCCAAGGCCCTAAACTACTGTTGGTGAAGGGTTATTTGCCGGAATCCGGAAGGGGTCTAGATATATCTCAAACGCCGGAGGCCCAGGGTCTTAGTAGTGTTACAAGTCTTAAGGCTCAAGCGCAGAAGTCGGGTGACACAGACGCAGGGGTATTAACCCTTGTCTAGCGGGGGGGTTTTGGGCTTATTTGGGCATATTCAGGCCCTCCTGAATGATAAATCAAGTATCTGCATGAAAAGAAATTTTTTCAGCAAAAAACTAGGCACTAAAAGCGTCAAAATGAGACCAGAACGAGCTACGTAGCACTCGTGGTTCTCATACAGTGGTACCAGTAACATGGGAGTTTAGCGTATAGCGGTATATTTTTCCCAGATACGCTCACTACTGGCTACACTGCCGGCCTCTCGAGAACACAGGGAGGGTGAGTCAGTGGGCGGCGGTAGGCCCTGGGAGTCGGATGTGTGGCCCGCTGCACTCCCGGCCATTTGCACTCGATTTTAACCCTTTAAAAGCCATGATAATGCTCCTAACTTGCTGCAAATTGGTGCCCGGCTACAGCCGGTCGCTGCTCTTTAAGGGTTAAGGTCTCTTAATACGCCGGAGGCGGTCACTTCGAAAGGGTCGGACCTCAGAGTCGACCCTACACTGACGGGCCAGACCATACGGGCAACTCCTCTGAACTCAGTGCCTAGGGACACGAGTCTACAACCCTCTAGGGAGACCGGTAAATTGCCGGGGAGGCAAGTAAAAGAGTCGCCGGCGAAAGGTCCCCTCTCAACGATTAAACCTAGTGGTGATAGGGTACTAGCAAAATCAAGTCCCCTTGTACAGGTAGATCAATTAGAGGAGACAAATTCAAAGTCTCAGAAACGACCAAAACCTCAGTGCTTTACATCAAAACAATTAGACGATCTGTTGCATAGGGTATTACAGCAATGCGCCATTTCGAAAAGACAGCAGGCAGCCCCGGCGGAGACTGCAGTACCTCCTCCGGTGGACTATGTGCCCACCTCCTCTAGGGATGACAAAGTTTTGTTTCTTAACTCAGTTTCCCCCGCTACGGGGACGCTGCCAGAACAAGTATCCATCCGCCCTCTGTCACTGGCCAAAATTAATATAATTGCGGACCCTGATGACATCAGAGCCCCGACAACATCAACCTTGTCTCTCTCCGATGCCGCTAGGCTTGGGTCAGGTTTACCAGCCGACAGCCAGGTTCACTCCCGGCGGGTGGATGAATCCCTTTCTAAAGGGGAAGGGTCTAGAAATTACTTGCTGATGGACAAGCGGGTTTCTGCCGCTAATGTATCGTCCGTGGGACGGAAGGAAACTAGTTCGGGCACGCTCACTCAGGTCAATTGTGCGGGAGATAACGTAAATCCTTGCCTACAACATAAGACTAAGTCCCCTAAAGTTGATAGGGTGGCTCGATATCCGGCGGCTCTCCCACCGGATCTCGAGGAACCCATGGACTCTCAATCAGTAACTCAAACTCGAAAATCTCGGTCTAAATCGGAGGACCAACCTCGGACTCAAAAGGAGCCAGGTAGGTTGTGGCTCCCAGTAACTGCGGTAACTAGAGGAGAGGGGCACAAGTCGACACATGGGGAGGTTCCGGTACCAAAAGAATGGTCTATAGAAGTGAATAGGAGAAAGGTCTTCAGGGAAAAAGATACACAAGGAAAAGTGTTAGACGTGCAGGTTCAGGCAATGCCCGACCCGACTAGTTTTCAATACTTTGTGTACAACCCTGGTCAGCCGGTCCTTTTCCGCCGGGTGACCCTAGTTCTTCCCCTCCTCTCCCAGATGTCCCGGTCTGCCCTGATTGCTCTCAATGCTGTGGCTTTAATGGGTGCCATTCTATTAAGTTCGACGAGCCTAGCTTAACTTTTCATCGTTGTAATTCTCATCGCGACTGAAGCGAATTACATCTGGGTGAGTCGGGATATGGACCTTGGGTGACATGGGATCAGGAGGTCCAACAATTTGCTATTGACGTGACGTCCAATGCCTCATTACCGGTTCCCCCACCGCAACATACTGAGTTTGACTGGCTAAAGCAACAACCCGGCGGAGTCCCCAGGGCTATTTTTGAATTCCTCATTGCTCCCCAATTCGAGGCCAAAGATTTTCTGCCTCCTTTTATCGTCCCAGACCCTATTGAACTCCAGAGGGAATTCCTAGTCAGATATAACGCCCATCGAAAATTTATTGGTTTTCTCCTTACCAGGGATACGGCTCAGGCCATTGCTAAACCAGTCCCCGATCCACCAAGACAACGGGCCGAGATAGTTAAAGCTTTTCAACAATACCTTCTCCCACATCCAGCACAATCCTTACTAGACATCCGGACAGCCTTATTTGAGGCAGTCCGAGCAAGGCAGCTACTCAGACTCGGTATGGTACAGGGGTTACCGGAAAACGTGTACTATAGAGTGGTTTTCTCTCCAGTACTGATGGCAACTTCAGTTAATTCACAGACACAGAGAGATGTAAGAATGATGCTTCAAATGAACAAAGGGTCTCCCAAGTAATTTTACATGCACTAGATGGCCGGCGATCGCCGGACGTTGAACTATAACGAAAACAAAAAAAACGAACAACAATGAGTTAAAATCCTCTAGTCTGTTTTTTCCATTGGGGGCCGGTATTTTCCACTCAAAATTCATGTTTCTCCTTAGGCCCGGCTGGGGCACAAGGTATCGAAGGGGTTTGTGTTTACCGCGCCTAGGCCGCGCCTAGAATATCTGCTTGGATTCAAAGTCTGGACTGCATCCCGGCTCACAATTAATAAACCAGTCTGATCACGTGGAATCTCCGGAGCCGGATCGGACAACCATGGGTAAATCAAGTAATCCTTCCATAGAGGTTGACCGGGATGTTCAGCATGCGGAAACACTAGGAAGCGCGTCAGATGGTTTTTGTGCCAACAGCTATGACCACTCCAGACGTTTTTTGTTAGACCCCACTTGCAATCTTACACGAGTCGGGAATTACCGAGCACAACAAGACCTAGACGTCCGCTGGTGGCTGGCCATCAGATATTGGGGGTTGCTAGTAATGAAGGGTCTCGAAGGAGTTTCCCTTATCCTAGCCTTTACTACCTCTCCAGGATGTACATTGTTTTAAGCTAGGGGATGCAAATCAAGGGGACACTAACTACTCAGGTTGGGGAGGCAGATAATTGCTGGCTCACCTAGGTCAGAACGTGGTTGTGTTCTCCCAATTAAGAATAATAATAAGTTCACTTGTTTACTAGTAACACAACAAGGGCTAGTCAGGCCCCGAAGGAAAGGAGTTTTGTTCCTTAAGTAGTTATATTTTATCTACAATACCGGTTTCCTCTGGACTTCAGTCCAGAACGCCACGGCGGATTGGCCAGGATCTCACAGTTTATCGGACAATTTTTTTTGGTGGCTCTCAGCTAGACGAGAAGACCTTGTTGTACTCCATTAGCAGGGGACCAGTGTCTTCGTCCCCCCATATTCTTTTTGTATCCCCGGAGGCCTGACTAGTCGACTTGTATGTATGGGGGTAAGAGGTTTGTTGTTCCTGTCACCAGCGGCATGAGTAGCTCAGGCGCCGGTAGATTTTAAGAAAACTAACATTTTACAATACTAAGCTCTCCTCAAAACTGTTGTTAAACCCTGAGCCAACCTCACGTATGGGTTCGTGTGCCAGCGCACATCCCACCCCCTCACGCAGTATATAGAAGAGTCCAGCAACCGGAGGGTTAGTCATCTCTGCCGCTAGCTTCCAAACGTTCCAAGGCTTCGGCCCACATAGGGCACCACCATCAAAGGGACCCGGCGGGAGGGCCCTCTTGAAGGATTACATTCTCAGTTACAGTAGTTATACAAGGAAGGGCATACTGGTTGCCGCGGTTAATCCCTAGCAGGGTAGGAACCGGTTTCAGATCAAATCCGTTATTCCAGAAAGGGCGGATTTTGTCAGCACAACCCTTCCTCTCTTTTTTTGTCTGGCATAATTTCCTTGTTCTTCAACCAACACATTTTTTTACTAACCCTTTCGGGAAGTAGAGGGGCGACGACTTGCGCGGAGACCGCAGTTCTCTAATGGGTAATTGTTTTTCAGTCATGTTGGTTTCAGTCCCGGTTTACAGAGCTACTCATGCCCCTAGAATTCACATTGTTTTACCTTTTTTGAGTCAGGTTCATAACATGTGCTTAGTAGGCTACACTTGTCTGAAGTTTTGGTTTACGCCGGCGGAGCGCAACCCCCCGGCGTGTAGTGTCCAGCGAGTTGCGGTACATTAGTGGTAGGTAGGCTCCGCTGGCGTATTACCATGTTTTTATAATTAACTCGATATGCAGTTCCTTCGGTACTATTTGATCCATAATTGGAAATTCAGTGAACGACTTTATCTTTTGTATCTGTTTAGCCACCCTCAGGTTTTCAACCTGAGTAGTTGGCTGAGTGAAGAGAGAGTGAACTCTACCCCACCTTGGTAAGATTAGCTTCGGTACTTTTCCGAACGAACTCGCAGTAGGTTATCCTTCTTGGTTCTCGTAGCAACATTCTTGAGACACTCTCTCTTCACTAGCTGTGTTTTTTGGGGTAGGTTTTTTCGCGGCAGTTGGGCTGTTTGGGTTATGTGATAGTACGGCCCTTAGTGGGCTAGGAAAAGGGGGGGGGGGAAGAGGGTATCCCAGTACACCCTAAAAGTAAAGCCCCCCTCGCCGGAATCACACTGCTACGCCGGGTAGAAGTCCAGGCATTCCTTCCGCCGGACAGAAGCCTGAGCATGTTCTTTTTGTTAAGAGCTAGAAGCTCTAAATTTTATGTTAAATTGAATCCATCATTATTTTAAGAAATAATTAGATAGAGCTCCCTTATGTTAAGGTGTAAGAGCTCAGTTACGTTGAGAAACAAGCTATGTAAAGCTAGTCAGATTATGTTTGTTATGTATAAGTTAAGGTTAGCTATCCGAGAGGATAGCTGGATGAGTGTTGAAACTGGTCAAGGGACTCAGTTATTTGTTACCAGGTGATAAACTATGTATAGTCTAAAATCTAAAAGAGTGATAGGGAGTTTTGTATTAGCTCATCTTTTCACGATTTCCATCAGCATCTCATGCCTGTTGTTTTCGAGCAGGTCTTCTTCGAAGCAATGCACTGCTCACACTATTTACGTTTTTTATTTTTCTACATGGTATGCAAACAATAAAATAGCTTTTCTGTTATACGAATTCTTGACTATACCTTGCGGGTTTGGAAGTTTTAGATATTGATGCGAATGTCCCCCTACAGTCTTGGGAATTCAGGCAACATCATCAATGATGGGTTTTAAATTATAGGTTTGATTCCCGGAGGGTAGTAAAGAAAACCTAATATTTAGTAGGGGCCCCGTAATCATTGACGATGAGGGCCCTCCCAGCCATCCCCTTCCCATTCGCTTGATATCTTGAGTATTATCTTGATATATCAGTGAAGGACGAATGGTGCGCTTGGCGAGGAGCGGCAAGAAGCCACAACACAAGAAATCCACCGAAGTGGGAAGCGTGTTATTTCTTTGATTAAGTAATTTAATCTTTTCCTTTTTTCTTCTCTTATTTTTTTATAAAAAAAAAATCGTAGTGGGTACCCAATCTATAACGATACCATAAGAGAAGTAGTGTTGCAGTTATGATGAATGACTCTATACTTCCTTGCGGCGGTTGATTCAAACGACAGCCGTGGGTGTTGAATGGAGACTATTATACAAATAGGCAACATTGTCAATGATTACGGGGCCCCTACTAAATATTAGGTTTTCTCTACTTCCCTCCGGGAATCAAACCTATAATTTCAGTGATACAGTTTCCGCCGGAGGTGGCATTGAAGCTGGCTCCATTGCTATAGTCAGAAATGACTGGGGAAAGTTTAGAGTGCTGTTGCCACTCCTGACCATGAGAGGACTCCCACTTCACCTTAACACCTAACTGTCGGTACCCGTCATATGACGGGCGGCATTTTGAGCACATTATCGGCTCTGAGAGAGAGTCAATGCGTTGGGAGGACGATAGGGGGGCTCTGACCGTTCGGCCCGACCACAGAGCTGCGACTGAGCTCCCCACTGCAACATTCCACACCCACGGCCTCGCGAGACCAGGAAAATACTGGGGAAATTACCTTATTTTGAGGTTTTTCACCTCTCGTTGCACGATCGGTACAGGATAACCCGTGGTCGTACAAGGATGATTCAGGTGTCAATGGAAAGCTCTATTATCGCCCTTTCACGGATACATAATTATATTACGCTCTGGCTCTTCTTTATGCATGAAAAAGAGCATGGAATGAAGCTCGTTTAGGGTAAATATGCCCGCTTGGCAGGTAGTAGATGTTATAAAAGGCCCCGCTTTTTGGGAGTTAAAGGGATGGTATATACCTCATGTGTTAGGAGTGCGATCACCTATACCTCGGAGACGTGGCCGGTTATAGCAGAGGATATTTACCCGGCAAGTGCAGATCTACTTATATAAGGTGTACCGGTGCCCTGCGGAACTCCTTATATAATCCAAGGCCTAAAAAAAAATTTTTTAAACCAGCCCAGTATCAATTTTTGTTTTTGTTTTTTTTATTTTGTTTTTCTGTATTGCCCCTTGGCCATGCCAAACATCACTCCTCCACATCCCCTCCTTCCCCCCTTCCCCCCCCCCCCCCTTCAATTATCACCTATTCTCTCTCTTATTCCCTTATTTCGTCGGTATATTTTCGTATTATCAATAGCGATTCATAAGCTCATAAGCGATTTATAAGCAAGCTGTACTTGTATGTGCTACACAGCGAATGAAAGATAGAAAGAGAGGGAACAACACGACAGTGTCGCTCCAAAAGTCGTGAGGGGTGGCAGGCTGGCAGGCTGGCTCAGCCTTTGGTTATGTAACTCCCGATCTAATTTGCCGATTTTGACCATCCAAAGGCTGTTTCCACTTGTTTTATTGTTGTTACAGGTTAATATCTTTATAATCAACGTAAAATAGGCGCATATGGATAAGTATTAATGATATTTATGGTACGATGACGATTTGAGTGAAGGAAACACTCTAAATACCTCCGCACAGGGAGGGGTGGCCACTACCCCACCTGTGCAGTGGAGAGGTTAATAGAATGGAATGGAATGAGAAGAGAATGGTGAGATGGATATGTGGGGTTAACTTCAGGTACGGGGTTTCCAGTGAGGAATTAAGAAGGCGTCTGGGCATTAGGAATATCAGTGAAGTAATGCGCACGAGCCGACTTGGTTGGTTTGGAAATGTGGAAAGAATGGATGATCAGTGCTGGGTGAAGAAATGCCGGACTGTGAACATGGGGGGAGTTGCGCGTAAGGGCAGACATAGAAAGATGTGGGATCAGGTACTCCGGTCGGATCTTAAAATTAAGAATTTGACAACAGAGGCAGCCCTTGACAGGGTCGCCTGGAAAGCCACCATTGAGACTGTAACCACATTCTCTGTAGACAAAATAGTCTTTAAACGTGTATGCTATGCTATGCTTGCCCTACTGCTTGGTAGTGTCTATACTTCCAGCAGTTTGTTCAACGCGTGACCTGCTATCTATATTATGTCCAAATAAATCAAGTGTATTATTAACCCTTACTGTACCAGAAGGTATTACTATAAATGTACCCTCCAGTCATGGGACACTCATAACAGAAGCTTGATATCCTTCAATATTTTCTTATATTTTTTCTTTTAATAGTGGCATCCAATTCAAAAGACATTCCAGAGGTACTTTATTCATGCTGCCTATGAGGATTTGGTTAGTTCTGTTATGATGGTCGAATGGTCCTTAACCTTCAAATGGCGAGCGTCCTCCATAGAGGTTTTTGTGGTGTAATGCGAGCGGCCTCTATAGAGCCAGCGCATAAAAAAAACTTTCAAAACACCCCAGTGGCACTCAAAACAAAGTAATATGTGATTACGTGAGATAATTCCCCTCCATTACTTGCTACCACTCCTCCATATGCGGTTTCTGTGCACGTTTGAATACCATGCCTCAAAAGAAGTTGGCATTGTTTCCTTTTACATGTGCTACTGTATATTCACATTTATATTCATATTTACATGTGCTACTGTATATTCACATTTATATTCATATTTACATTATATTCTTAGATAATCATATCCGTCACTGTTATTTGTAATTTGGAGTGTCATTTTCACTCACATATTTTGTGTTTGACACTTTGTACATATATGTAAATATACAAGTGAGGTTTGCTGCCATCCTCAGGTTAATATTCTCCTTGGTATAGCATTGAGTATCCAGTAAATAATACTATTACTACTATAATACTACAGTAATAAAAATATATTATATTAAATGGTAAAACTAATACACCATATTATGTAAGGCAAATAGGAAAGTATCCCTTAAAATTTCCACCTAACATTTTCTCTTTCCTTTGGAAAACAACTGTTTTATTCGGAAAACATCTGTTTTGTTCGGCAAACAACTGTTTTGTTCGGAAAACGACAACAGCAGTATACTTGGATGGGCTCTATTAGGTATGTTATGGCTATTAATATATAAGGTATTCTTACATTATCAGGTGAGATTGAGGGATTTAAATTATACTAAGTGTATCCATGTTTTTCTCCTTGTGTTCTAAGAAATATGTTGTAGATATATCACTAATTATTACAGTATCATTGGTCATATTTTCTGCAATATTCCATTTCTTCTGCTACAGATGTTCACTAGAGATTTTGTTTAGAATAAAGCCTAGAGACAAGACTTAAGTTGTTTCACTATCACAACAGAGGGTACTGACCAGCGCAAGGTTGAAGCAGTGATCGTGGAAGGCCCTGACAGAGGCGAGGTAGCAGGGCCAGCGGGAGATGTCATGACTGTGACTCTGGTTGATCATCTCGGAGGCCTTGTCGCGATCACTGGTCACCTGTGCTGCCACCTTCCACATCACCATCTTCACGAACAATCGGTTCTGGATGGGTTATAACACAGCAAAATTACAGTATAATCTGTTCAATATAAGTACAGTAGGCCCAAATTTGTCCTGGCTTGGCAAATTATTTTTTGATATTTAACCTGCTGAGCCTCACCCTAAAAATTACTTTATGACACACCCACACCCATCCACACTCTGTGTGTGTGTTTTTTTTTTGTTTCTTTGTTTTTTGCTGAAATGTAAAAAAAATGTAGATATAAGAACTATAATGCACGTGGGAGCAATTGCTGGGATAATTTGGGTGGGCGTTTATATGGAGGAGAGGTCTAGGAGCAATTCTCTTCCATCCATGTCTTCAAACATCCCGCGCTGGTGGCAGAGGCGGGCATGAGGCAGTGTTGTTGACACTACCCGAGTGTCATATGTGGCACCACAGCACATAAGACTTGTTATATATAATAGTGCACTTATAATGTTCGCAAGTGTAGGTAAATCGTTTGCAGTAACATAATAATAGTGCTTACTGGAACGTTTGGCAGCGCGGCTTGCCCGCCTCGTGCTGCCACCACCCCAGTCATAACAAAAGCACACACATGTACGCACAGCTGTCAGTCTCCCTAGACCACACCAACTTTCACTTTCCGCATGGTTTCCTTTTACATGTGCTACTGTATATTCATATTTATATTCATATTTATATTCATATTTACATTATATTCTTAGATAATCATATCCGTCACTGTTATTTGTAATTTGGAGTGTAATTTTCACTTACATATTTTGTGTTTGACACTTTGTACATATATGTAAATATACAGCATATAGTAAATATTTACACTTATTGTACTTAGGCTACCACACACAATACTGTTCACCCTTCTCTCGCATTGTCACACAATATCATCACTGTCTATTTACGTATTGTTTATGCATAAGAATTACTTACATAAAATAATTGTCATCTTCTGTACTTATTATTGACACAAACCAGGGTATCTGTTCGCATTTCGTATACTCACTGTGCTTTAGAATTGTTCTAGAGTGTGAGAGTCAATGAAACACTGTTTTGTTTTGTTTTTTTATGTGTAAGAGGGAGACAAAAGGAAGGGTGCCTGTGATGAGTGTCACACCCAAAGCCAAAAGAGTAACATAGAGCCAAATTCAACCTTGGTAGATACATATGATAATTTCATCGATTCAGTATTCAATGCACAAAATAAATATATCCCCCCAAAAGAACATTTAGATCAACACAGAACCAACCCAAATGGATGAATAATAGACTATTAGATCTTCTAGGACAAAAGAGAGGAATATATAGAAAAATTAGGGAAGGCGAAATTCACCTACTTGCTTACTATCAGAATCTATCAAGACAGGTAAAAAAGGATATTAGGAAAGAAAAAAGAAATTATGAAATTAAGGTTGCCAATGACTCAAAAAATAATCCTAAAGCTTTTTACCAACTATATAAATCCAAGGTTAGAGATGTAATTGGTCCCCTTAAAACTTCGATAGGAGAAATGACAGAAAATTATTTAGAAATGTGCAGTACATTAAATAGTCAATTTCTTTCCGTTTTCACTAATGAAAATTTGGCACAGTTTCCAGAAGTCCGTAAGGTATATAGCGATAGCATAGAAAATAGGTTAAATACGGTTACTATAAGTAGAATTGATGTGCTTAAGGAAATTGACAGACTGAAACCTCATAAATCGCCTGGTCCTGATGAGGTATATGTTAGAGTATTAAAAGAATGTAGGGATGAGTTAAGTTACCCATTACATTTCTATTTAACAAGTCATTAGAGACAGGTATACAGTAGTTCCAGAAGCTTGGAAGCTTGCAAACGTAGTTCCGATCTTCAAAAAAGGTGACAAATCAATAGCATCCAATTACCGTCCCATTAGTCTTACATCAATCATAGGAAAGCTACTAGAGTCAATTATTGCTAGCAAAATTAGAAACCACTTAGATACATTTAATTTAATAAATTCTTCTCAGCATGGATTCACTCAGGGACGTTCTTGCCTTACTAATTTGCTTAGTTTTTTCTCAGAGGTATATGAAGCAGTAGATAATTTCAAGTCATATGATATAATATATTTAGATTTCAGTAAAGCTTTCGACAGAGTCCCCCATGAGAGATTGATGCGAAAGGTTGAGGTGCATGGAATAGGTGGGGCGTTGTTGGGATGGATTAGGTCATGGCTAATTGGTAGGAAGCAGAGAGTCAGCATAAATGGTACGAAGTCAGAATAGGGAGCAGTCAAAAGTGGTGTCCCCCAGGGAGCTGTATTAGGTCCTTTGTTGTTTGTTATATACATAAATGACCTTGATTTAGGTATAACTAGTAGGATAAGTAAATTTGCAGACGATACCAAAATGGGGAGAACAATTGATTCAGATAGAGATATAGAGTGCCTCCAAAGGGATCTAGATACCTTACACGAATGGTCAGTAAATTGGCAGATGAAGTTTAACATTGACAAATGCAAGGTATTAAAGATAGGGAAGATGCATACAAATGTTAAATATAAACTAGCTAATATGGAATTAGAAAACTCGAATTGTGAGAAAGATCTAGGTGTGTTTGTTAGCAATGATTTGAAGCCTAGAAAACAGAGTGGAGTGACAGAGTGGAGTGAGTGAGAGCACAGTGAGAGCACACGGGTCGGTTGAGCTCCTCAAAAGAGGGGATTTTCGGAGGGGTATCGTGGGGCTGAGTGACCCATATACGTATCAGAAGATCGGCGATGATACGGTGTTTCGGCACATAGTAAACAGAACTGGTTTCTTGTTTAAACATCGCCCACAAAGCATATTTAGTTTAATCTTGAGAGTGTTATTACCAGTATCAGTGAGGGGACAAGGAGCCGTCAGGCACTAGCCCAGCCCTGCCCAGGCACCATAAACCTCCAGCAGTGACCACAAGGTGAGTGAGGTGACCGTTTATAGGGCAGGCAGTTTCACCCTTATGGTTCCCCACCATAGGCCTCATCTTCCATCTACCCCAAGGACCTGACCCTCGGTCCTTCAACTTCTCAAACAATTCTAACCTTTATGAAGTATTTGCTATAAGGTCCATTTTCATTTCCCTCTCTCTAACCATTTAGGAAATACTTGCTACAAGGTCCATTTTCATTTATCTCTCTCTCTCTCTCTCTCTCTCTCTCTCTCTCTCTCTCCTTTTTATCCTTAACATCTTTCCATCCACTTTCAATCACCGCACTTAACCGCCTCATTGCTATTATTTTTTTGGTTATCTATAACTTCAGATCGCTTTTTATCATTTTAGTTATTTGTTTTCCTCTAACATCTTTCATACCCAACCAGGCCAGCCCCCTCTCCAGCTCTCTCTCTCTCTCTCTCTCTCTCTCTCTCTCTCTTCTTTTTATCCTTAACATCTTTCCATCCACTTTCAATCACCGCACTTAACCGCCTCATTGCCATTATTTTTTGGTTATCTATAACTTCAGATCGCTTTTTATCATTTTAGTTATTTGTTTTCCTCTAACATCTTTCATACCCAACCAGGCCAGCCCCCTCTCCAGCTCGCTTTCTTTCTCCCTCGCCCCCGCCCCTGCTCTCTCTCTCTCTCTCTCTCTTAACATTTTGTACAATTCAATAATTTTTCCATAACTGCTGCCCTAGATCCGGATACCCACTCAGATCCTGGCTCTCGCTCACTCTCTGGCTCTCTCCCTATCTTGATGTTGACAGCATTATTAATATCCTAAGCATTCATTAATACTCAACATCAGGGTGGCGTCGCCAGTGTAAGTAATCATAGGATATAATTGGCGTGCTTCCTTTCAATCAGTTAGATCTTTTAGTTGTACCGGTGCCCAATGCCGAGGATTTATACATTTAACCACTTAGCTTTAGGAGAAGCAGGCCAATTGCCCATCAGAAAGGTTGACTATGATATGTGATGTTTTTTTTTTTTTTTTTTTTTTTTTTTTTTACATATTCCATCAGAAAGGTCGACTATGATAAGTGAATTGTTATGCATCCAGCCAATTATACATTAATAACAACAGCAATAATCTAGATATGTGCCAGGAGAGATTTCCCGGGGTTTCTGAAACAAGGGAGACATGGTAGAGATGGAAGCACCACGGGAAGATCAGGAGGACGGCTTGGTAGAGGCAGAGGAACGGATAATCTTGGAAGACTATGGCCTAGCAGATACTAAGTGTCTTAAGTGCGGAACAACCAATGCAAGAAAGAATTCGCGAAAATGTTCCGGCTGTCTTAGATCTATTCATTTATCTTGTGCTAAGCTGACAAAGAAAACATCAGGAGAACAACCAAACTGGAAATGTCTCGCATGCCCAGGGCCCACTGCAGAGCCAACCGGGGCAACACCGGCAACACCGGTCGCCGACTTGACCCAACTGGTGACCAAATGGAAAGCGCGGATCCAGGTCCTTGCCCGGGTACCTAAAGGAGCCAGAATCCAAGTGGCGGAGGCCCTTACAACCATCATAAAGCAGGCCCTACAGCTCAAGACACCCCTCGCATGGGCACGGCTCCTGGGTTTCTCCTATGGGGCCCTCCGAAAACCACCCAGAACCAACATACAAGACCATCTTCAGGTTTCACTAGCCACCAGAGTGAAACGTCAAGTAGCACAGTATGTGGATGGAAACAAACTGGTGGAACCCCCCGAACAGCAACCAAACAGGGCCCAGAAGCACCAGGAGAAGGAAGAGGAAGAGGCTGAACAGCTACGTAAGAGGGTCGCTGCGAAGCTGGCGGATAGTGACATCAAAGGGGCCGTCAGACTGTTGTCCTCTTCAGAAGGTTTTGCTGGTCAAGGCACCGAAGTTGTTGAAGCCCTACAAGAAAAGCACCCACCTACACCTAGGGACCTAAACCTCCCCCCTGCCCCAAATGACCAGATGCGCCAACCTTTAGTTGTCACGAAGGAGCAGGTGGTCGCCGCAGTGACTTCATTCCCAGCAGGCTCAGCCGCGGGCCCAGATGGTATCCGACCCGCCCACCTCAAAGGCCTCTTGGGTCAGGGATCAGGAGCTGCTGGGGAGGCACTCTTGGAAACCCTCACCAAATTCATCAACATGGTTTTAAGAGGGGAAGTACCCGACTGTGCCACACCCCTATTTTTTGGGGCATCACTCTGTGCACTGGCAAAAAAAGATGGCGGTGTGCGCCCAATAGCAGTAGGGAACACCTTCCGCCGCCTTGCCACAAAGGTGTGTTTGAAACCACTCTCGAATGGCCTAGGTCAACACTTAAGACCAGTTCAACTAGGTTTCGGAACTCCAGGGGGGTGTGAAGCTGCTGTACACGCAACCCGCACCTACCTCAGCCAAGCCCAAGAAAAACGAGTGCTTCTAAAGATTGACATGCGGAACGCATTCAACAGCATTCGCAGGGATGTCTTCCTCCGTGCAGCTCAAGAACACATCCCCACTCTGTACCCCCTACTTTGGCAGGCTTATTCTAAACCTTCAATCCTGATTTTTGGCGAGACGGTAATCCCATCAGAGACCGGGTTACAGCAGGGAGATCCAGGTGGTCCTGCTCTTTTCTCAATAGGGGTGGATGCAGCAGCTAACAAAGTAAGGTCAGAGCTGAATGTATGGTACCTGGACGATGCAACCTTGGGTGGGTCAGTAGAGAACGTTCTAACCGACCTAAATAACATCATAACTGACCTCGGCCAGGCCGGGCTAGTGATAAATGACACCAAATGTGAACTTGTTCTCCTCAACCACACACGTGAACAAGGAGAAGAGACTCAGGCCCTGTTCCGAAACATATTGCCAGATGTAAAGATCCTTCAGGAGCACCAGCAAACCCTATTAGGTTCCCCACTAACTCTGGCAGCAATCCCACCAGCACTTCAAGTTAAAAAGGAGGAGCTTCAACGTCTCGTGAGTCGCCTGATACACATCGATGCCCACTCAGCTCTGGCCCTGCTCAAGAACTGTTTCTCCATCCCAAAACTCCAATACCTCCTGCGCACATCGATGACTTACACGAACAATGGCGGCCTCCAAGAATTAGACAGCATAATCCGAGAAGCAGTGACCAGCATCACCAACGTGGAATTTAAAGAACGGGCCTGGACACAAGCCACCCTTCCTGTCCGCCTCGGGGGCTTGGGCATACGGAGAGCCTCGGATATTGCCTCCCCAGCCTTTATCTCTTTCCTCATCGCGACCAACGACCTCGTATTGTCCATCCTTTATTCTAAACCCGGAATGACACTTAATGGGGACGTAACAGCAGCGATTAACACCTGGAAGGGAAGTACAGGAGTAGAGGAGGAGCCTCAGGGTACCTCCAGGAGCAAGCAGAAAGCGTGGGATACCATCTCGGCGAAGAAAACTCAAGAAAATCTCCTAACCAATGCAGACCAGGTTGCAAAAGCACGCCTCCAGGCAGCCGCCCGTTCGGAGAGTGGCTTGTGGTTACACGCCATCCCCATCCCACCTCTTGGAACTCACTTGGATGCTGAAGCGCTCCGGGTCGCCATCGCGCTCAGAGTGGGTGCGGCAGTTTGTCACCCACACACTTGCAAGTGTGATGGGAGGATGGATGCTCAAGGTCACCATGCCTTGTCATGTAATTACAACGCAGGCCGCCTGCCAAGACACTCTGCACTAAATTATGTCATAAAACGGGCCCTGCAGAGTGCTAACTGTGCATCAATCCTCAAACCACATGGACTTCACAGAGAAGACGGCAAACGGCCAGATGGGATGACCACTTTCTCTTACAAGAATGGCCGGTGCCTCGTGTGGGATGCCACATGTGTTGACACTTTCTCCACAACCAACGCCGCCAGAAACGCCGACGAAGCAGGTGAAGCCGCCCGGATAACAGAAAATAAAAAGCGAGAAAAATATCAAGCCATCGCCAGAATTCATCAGTTCGAGCCCCTGGCATTCGAAACTTCAGGAGTCTTCGGCCCTACCACCCTTAAGATGGTGAATGAAATAGGCCGTAAAATCAGAGAAGTTTCAGGAGAACCCCGGGAAACCCTCTGGCTCAAGCAAAGACTAGGGATGGCTATCCTCCGGGGCAATGCCACCAGCGTCATGAGCTCAGGTCGACAGGACTGGGTCATGCCACTGCGTGAGGCCCCGGCAGGAGTGGTGTATCCATAGTCTTTCCACAGTAGGGTAAAACAAAACATAAACCTTATTTGTATGTAACATGTGTGATGCACATTAATAAAAGGGGATGTGTCGGATGGTTGAAAGCCACAGTTGCTCGCGCGTTTGGGGCTAGCAACACGTATTATGAAAAACATGCATCCTCCTTCATTCACTGTCCCCCCCTTCACTCACTCAACCCCACAATTTGCCGGATGATAACAGGTTTTTCACAATACGTAGACGGAGGTCTTTTTTCAGAAAACAGTGTATAAGCGTTCGAAACAAGGCAAACAGGATTCTCAGGTTCATCTCTAGGAGTGTGAGTAACAGAACTGCTGATGTTATCTTAAAACTTTACTTGTCATTAGTGAGACCCCATATGGATTATGCTATTCAATTTTGGTGTCCTTATTACAGAATGGACATAGATTCATTGGAGAGAGTACAACGTAGAATGACAAAAATTATCCATAACATTAGAAATCTTCCGTATAAAGAAAGGTTGAAGAAATTAGGCTTACATTCGTTAGAGAGACGCAGAGTTAGAGGGGATATGATAGAGGTGTTCAAGTGGGTTAGTGGGATTAACAAAGGGGACATGACAAATGTACTAAAGCTCAGTGATAGCGAAAGAACTCGTACCAATTATTTCAAATTAGATAAATTTCGTTTCAGAAAAGATATAGGCAAATATTGGTTTGGTAACAGAGTTGTAGATGGGTGAAATGGACTACCAAGTGCTATAGTGGGATTAAAAATGGTAGGGAGCTTTAAGATAAAATTGGATAAGCATATTGACGAGAAGGGTTGGGTGTGAAGGGGGATCGGCCGGGTTGGGCCAATCAGCGCTCTGCAGACCCCGTAATCCTGCGTTAATCTCTAACCGTTTTGGTAAGATGATCCTCAGGGTATTAGAGTGTTGAGCCTATAAGTGGGCTTTGTAATTGGGGTTGTGTGGGACAGGGATCTGCCTTGCTTAGGCCAATCGGCTTTCTGAAGACTCCCATTTTCTTATGTTCTTATGTTCTTAACATTTATCTTCTGATCTAACAACCATTACCAAATGGGGTAGAACAAATCTTGTTGCTTTCCATGCTTCCAAAACCCATTTTCTACATTTATCTATCCGTCAACAACTCCAAGAGGACTATCCCTTATACTTCAACAATACAAATATCAACCCTTCATCTTCTCTCAGTATATTCGGTGTGTCTTTTTCTTCTGATCTCCCTTGGAAAGGCCATATTACCACACTTATTGAGTATTGTTCGCATGTGTGGAGAGGATCCTCTCACACAGCACTTCTAGACAAAGTAGAAAAGAAAGTCTTTCATCTCATTAACTCACGTCCCCTCACTGATTATACTGTATATCTGCAATCTCTGTCTCTTCGCCACAATGTACTCGCTCTTCTATCGCTATTACAATAATCAGTGTTCCTCAGAGCTCTCTCAGTGTATATCCCCTCCTCTACGTAGGGTACGTAGTACCCATCTTGCAACACAATCCCACCCCTACTCTGTGCAACTCTTCAACCCAAGAGTGGAACGATACTTCCCAATCTTTCTCCAATTCAACAGCTGGGTTCTGGAACTCTCCCTATGAACTGATCTTTCCTTTATCCTATGACGTAAATTGTTTCAAACTCTGTGTGTCCAAACATTTTGGCTCGAACATTCCTTGATTTTGGCCCTGTCACTCTTTTAACTCTGGGGGAGGCACTCATCACAGGCAGTTTTGCCGTTTGTCTCCCACTTCCACATTGAAATAAATATATATATGACCTTTCCAAGAAAGGTTGGATGCAAAAGATACACCAAGAACATTGAGAAAAGATGAAGGGTTGATTTGTGTATCGTTGAAGAGCAATTGATAGTCATGTGTAGGATTGTGACGGGTAGATAGAGCGAGAAATTGGGTCTTGGAGGCATTGAAAGTAACAAGTTTTCTCTCCCTCAATCAGAAATAATTGATACATCAGAAGGTAGGATAGATCTGACTGGGGACAGAGGTGCATGGGGGTGTTTTGTTCATGGTCACACCTTCGAGAATTACGGCGTCTGGCAATAGATAGATAAATAGATAGAAGGTAGGCGTTACATGACTTTGTCACGCAACCTTTGGAGTGACTGCATGCTTGGTTGCTGTGAAAAACTAGTTGAATAGTGTAAGGTAGAATCATCAGTGCATAAGTCGATGGGACAAGAGTACAGTTGAGGAGATCATTAATTAATAATAAAAAGATAACTGGAGACAGGACAGAACCCTGAGGAATACCAATGTTAATAGGTTGAGGAAGTGAGCGATGGCCATCCACAACTGCAGTTATGGAGCAGTCAGAAAGAAAATTAGAGACAAAGACACAGATAGAGGGATAGAAACCGAAAGAGAGTAGTTTGGAAATTAGAGATTTGTGTCAGACTCTATCAAAGGCTTTCGATATGTCTATCGCAATAGGAAAAGTGTCACCTAAGTCACAAAAGAGAGGATGACCAAGAGTTAGTAAGATAAACAAGGAGATCACCTGAGTAGAGCGGCCCTTAACTCCTTCACCATCATGGCGTAATTTTCGTCATATTCTGGTTACCTTTAGACTGTTTTCTTTAGTTTGTAATCTACCTATATGACTCAAATGGGTAAATACGATCTCAATAAACCCCCTTCGTAACATACATCCGTCTTAAACTACATAAAAACATCTAATTTTAGCCAGAATCAAAGGTAAAGAGGTGTCATGGTGCTGAAAGGGTTAAGGAAACGATACTGGCAATCTGAAAGTAAATTATGGGAAGATAAATGCTTAGGAAGTTTTCAATCCAGAATAGTTTAAAAACTTTAGATATGCAAGAAGTGAGAGCAATTGGACAATAGATGGAAGGTTGAGACCGGTCACCCTTCTTTGGGACAGGTTAAATAAGAGCACATTTCCAGCAAGAAGGAAAAACGTTAGAGGAAAGACAGAAACGAAAGTGTTTGCCTAGGCAGGGAGTCAGCACGGAAGAACAGTTTTTGAGTGCAACAGGAGGGACACCATCCAGTCCGTACATCATTTTAGTATTAAGCCCAGAGAGGGCAGAAAGTACATAATTTGAAAGAGATAAATATATTGGGCATAAATAAGTGAGAGGGGGGTGGAGAAGGAGGAATAGCACCAGAATCTTCGAAATTGGAGTTCTTAGTGAAAGTTTGAACGAAAAGTTCAGCTGTATCAAAGAAAGAGGCGACAGTACAACAGGAGGGACACCATGCGGTCCGTATAACTTTTTAGTAATAAGCCCAGAGAGGGCAGAAAGTACATCGTTGAAAGAGATAAATATATTAGTCATAAATAAGTGAGAGGGGGGTGGAGTGGGAGGAATACCACCAGAATCACCAAAAGTGGAGTTTTTAGCATATGTTTGAACGAAAAGTTCAGCTTTATCAAAGGAAGAGGTGACAGTAGTACCATCAGAGTGGAAAAGAGGAGGAAAAGACGAGTCAGTAATGTTGTTGGAGAGGTTTTTGGCTAGATGTCAGAAAACTTGGGATGAGCTTGGGTTAGAAAGTTCATAACATTTGTTATTGATGAAGGAGTTTTTGGCTAATTGAAGAACATATTTGGCTTGATTCCAGGCAGAAACATAAGAAGCACTAGATTCTTGAGTTGAAGGCGACGGTATTGTTTGAGTGCTTCCTCCTTCATGTGGACAGCAGTAGAACAGGTGTGAGTAAACCAAGATATTTATGAGTTAGTTTGAAAAAAAGAAAATGGGATGTATGCTTCCTTGCCAAAAAGGTTTACCTCAGCAATGCACTCTGCACTTTATGATGGTCCCCTACCACGGAAGCAAAAATCACTCCATAGAAAGTTTAAAAAGTACTGCCAAAGAGCCTCCCAGTCGGCAGCGCCATAATGCCACAAACGCCGCTGGGTGGGGTGGTCAGAGGACCATACTGGAGAGACAGGACACGAATCAGAGATAAGGTTATGATTGGAGGAGCCCAACAGAGAGAGAAGATTCACTGTGTCAGGTGGTCAGGTCAGGTGAAGGTATTGAGGGATAAGCCTTTACAACGGCACCTCATATCTACATTCTACTTTTTTCCTATTTTTGTGAAGAGTGTAGAGATGGAAGAGAGACAGGAAGCTGTTGGAGTGGCTTTGTTATGTGTGTTATTAGTCTGTATACGTCGTCGAGGTTTCCCCCGACTGGGTGCAAGCATGTGAAACATGCTAGGACGTACTACAACACCCACTAAATGTCCGCCTGGGCTGGGATCGAACCCAGGTCAAGCAAATTCACACGTGAGCGTGCTCACCACTCGACCGCCGCGGCTCTAGTGTAAGCAGAAGGATTAGAGGTTAGAAATAAATAAAAAATGTTGGGCTGATCTCAAGGGCGGCCTGGGATATGGGTGGAGTGCTGAACTAACTGCCCTAGGTCATTTAGGAAAAAAAAACATGTAGGCTAGTTCACCAGGTTGGTAAGTGAAATGAGAGGAGAGATGGGGGTGAACATTGAAATCTCCTAAGCTGGAGGTTTCAGAGAAGGGAGAAATGGATAGAATGTGTTCCACTTTAGAAGTAAGATAGTCAAAGAATTTTGGATAGTCAGTAGTGTTAAGGGAGATACATACAGTTTTATGCCCTGATTTTATTCAGGTTTAACGTATTGGTTAAAGTGAGTTCTTTCAAGACTGGGACTTGAGGAGTTCATACAATACATGCAAAGAAACAATAGAGGATATATATAACACTGACAAAATATTTAAGAACAGTTTATTTAGCTTAAAACTCTATGAACACATACTGTATAATTTATGAGGTAATATTGAAGAACATGGCAAGTAAATGGAACGAACTGAAAATACCAAATCTTCGAGCAAAAGCGAGGGTCTAGATGGAGCTTAGGTATAATATTAAGTCAGATCAACCGCTTATTTTCCTTCAAGGTAATTATAGGATTTATAATTCACTGAAGAATTAGCAAGAACCTAATATGGTCACTATCACCGGGCACACTGGTGTACAGAGTTATAATCAAGTAAAAACTGAAGTTGCGTTAAGTTATACTTATAAACAGTTATATATTATTGTAAGTGATACTTGTGAATATGATTAATACACTGTTGGCACCTGTACTGAGTTGAGAGATGAACTCTGTTATTTAGCACTCGTATAGGTTATCTAGAGTCAATATTATAGACTCTCACGAAATAATACTGTTATGAATTACACCGAGTCAATATCTGGGGACTCTTACAATAACACTTGTATAATATGTAAGGAGTCGATATTGTGGACTCTACTATATAACACTTGTATGATTTATCTCGAGTCGGTATTATGGACTCTACTATATAACACTGCAGGTGTGGTTTACACAGAACCGTTATTGTGGACTCTACTATATAACACTGGCGCACTGGGGTGAATTTGGTAAATGGATATTATTTCAACTCGCACTTTCTTTGCCTCGTCACTGGCTTGAGCTTTTTCAGGATTTTCTTTAAGATTCCTATAAGGGACACTGGGAATAGTAGCTGGTTTCTGTTCTCTTGTAGTCTTCTTAGTCTCCGTGGGCCATCTAGGTTGGCCTGTCGTGTGAAGTGGTGAGTTACAGATGGACTAATGAATTGGGGTCTTGAATAAGGGTACACAAGTAATATTTATGTGTTAGGTGCCTTATCGAACTAACGCGAGCGTATCCAGTGAGAACTTAAGGTTGCTCGTCTGTTCTGACCTTTATATTAGTTGTTGGTGAAGTGTTGTTCAGGTACTCTTGATTTAGGGTCTTAAATCTAATGCCTCAGTGTTGACGGATTAACACTTGATCGGACTAACGCGAGAAGAACAATATGGTGTGGACCAATACTGCCTAAACTCGACTGTCTCTGACCTTTTTAAGAGGTTCAAAACACCCTTTGTTGGTCGTGACTGAGCACAGACCAACACTGATTCCTCCACAGGATCAGTAACTCTAGCAGGATAGGGCGGGGTAGCCTCCTATCTTTCACCAGAATAGAGCTAAGTCTAATGCAGGACTTCGGGTTACCGTAAGTCAAGTCATAGGACTTTGACACTCTTTAGACTAGTGGGGTAGGTTGGCTGTGGCCGTAATACCCTCTACTAGAATAGAGTTAAGTCTAATGCAGGACTTCGGGGTGCCGACAGTCAAGTCATAAGACTTTGCTAGCTCTTTAGACTAGTTGGGATAGGTCGGCTGTGGCCGTAGTACCCTATACCAGAATAGAGTTAAAGTCTAGTGCAGGGCTTCGGGGTGCCAAAAGCCAAGTCATAAGACTTTAGTACTCTATAGACTAATGGGGTAGGTCGGCTGTGGCCATAGTACCCTCTACCAAAATAGAGTTAAAGTCTAGCGCAGGGCTTCGGGGTGCCGACAGCCAATTCATAAGAATTTACGCCTCTTTAGAATAGTGGGGTAGGTCGGCTGTGGCCGTAGTACCCTCTACTAGAATAGAGTTAATGCTTATGCAAGACTTCGGGGTGCCGAAAGTCAAGTCATAAGACTTTAGGACGCTTTAGACTAGTGGGGTAGGTCGGCTGTGGCCATAATACCCTCGACCAGAATAGTGCTAATACTTATGCAAGACTTCGGGATGCCGAAAGCCAGGTCATAAGACTTTACTACTCAGTCAAGCAGAACAGTCGGATGTGGCCGTAAGTTCCAGCTGCTGGGTAGGGTAATTGAAAAGCTATTTAAACTTGGCTGTGTCCAAAATCCAAAAAACCTTGGAATTGCTTGATTTATCCCAATTTTCCCAGCCTTGTGATGACCTTTACTGAGGCGTGTCCGCTCCCCTCTTGAGTGGCATAGGGGCACGAGTGTATGTCCCTGAGAGGTGTAGGAAGCCCTTCTGGTTCTGGCAGTAGCATGAGTGGCTCGGTTTTTAGTATATCATGAAATTATTATTGGTCAATACATTTTTGTCAGACTGGAAAGGGGATAATAAGGAGCTTATATGGGTGTCATAAAAAAAGAAGTAAAGCTAGGGGGCTCTTGGTATATTCATGTATGAATAAACATCCTGGGCTTGTATATTTGCGGGTAGTGGTTGACAAGGATGGCAGATAAAACACGAGCGTGGGGATGCGCACGGTGAAAACATAACATGATATTTGGGTTATTTGTTCTTGACAATAGTCAGAGAACTGTTCATGAAAAGTATCGTAGGCAATAAATAATAGGTAGTGGTATTATAATAATTTGGACAAGATAATGCGAATGATTTCGGAGGGGAAGCATCTGCTGAGTAAATAATAACATATTATTTGGATCATTTGTTATTGACAATAATAAACGAACCGATCCTGAAGAGTATCCTAGATAATAATTAATGTATAGTGGTATCTTTATAGTTAGGAAAATAGGCAATGTAGGAATGATTTTTTTTGGAAGGGGAGCATCTGGTGAAAGAATAAACATGAAGGCTGTGATGCGCACGGGTAAGCAACAGATTCTTCGTTACTTATCTTAGTTAACAGAATGAACAAAGTATAGTTAAGAATAGAGGTATAGAGATGTTCAGAAGAAATAATAGTAATGGTTTAATAGTTATAATGGTATACATAAGGATATATTTACAATATTTTTGGATAGGGACAGGCAGGTGAGATTCCTACGTATTCATTTATTACATAGTTTTTAACATGGCAACAGGGTTATTTATATTTGCGACGGTAGATGTCTTTCTCTCCTTGAGAAAATAGGAACTTTCGCTTCTTCGATGTGGGTGAAGTTGAGGAACGTTTGTGCAGCTCTTTTCCGGGTGTTGAGGGGAGTTTCGTCGACATCACGGCTATTCTGCATTCGTTCCTCTTCTCGTCTACGGTTGGTGGTGTAGTCTGGTGTGGTGCAATGTTGTCCCGTTTGTGTTTTCTTGGTTGTTGGGAAGATAGAGGAGCAGGGTTTGATTGTTGCGACGGTTGAGGTGTTTGTTTGTGGGTTGGTTGCTCGGGTGGGGACTTATTAGTGGCGTCTTCTTTAGTCCCTCCTGTTGTTTGATGTATTCTTTGGTGATTTTCTTTTTCAGAGGACGCTGTCGTAGGGCAGGCTTTCTTTTTCCGGGGTATTTCACTTCTCTCCCCATCGCTGAAGGTGCCTCAAGTGGGAATGTGAGAGTGTCTCCTTGGTGGGTGAAAGCAGGCAAAGTGTGTAGGAATTCCCACCAGTCTAGGGATCGCAGGTCTGCGGGTCGGCGGGGGTCTATTATAACAGTTAGTATCGCTGTCTTGTCTTCCATGATGGTGGCTGTGATTGCTGCCTCTATGGTTCTAATACGGAACACTTGTCCATTGTCAACAGACCATTTCACTCTTTTGATGTAGGGTGTAGCGATAGACATGGTGTCCTCAGGTAGTGGTGGTTGGCTGGAGGTGGTAGGTGTTGTCGGTCTGGAGGTGCGAAGGTGAGTGATGACCTGATGATTGACCCCGGGTTGGTTATCACTTCTTGCGGACGCAAATGTAGCAGGGATTAACTTTGGGTCGGGGAACGTGGAAGAGTTGGAGGAATCTGTGTTAGTTATGGAAAAGATCCTTGGAGAATTAAAATTGTGTGTGTGTGTTGTGTGGTTTGTTTTGGTATAAGAGGAAAGATGAGAAATTTGTGCATGGTTTGGGAGAAGAATGGGTGTAAAACGACTTGGCAGTTTGACAAGGCATCCTTTTCTAGTGCGAAAATTTGTTTTTAGTAGCGGTTCTGGGCTGGATTCTGATGAAGAAGATGAGGGAGAGAAGGGTGATTTGTGTGGGCGGGGGTTTGGGGTGGTGGGTGGAGAAGATAGGTTAGTGTGAGTTTGATTTTTCGTGGGAATGGTTGAGTTATTTGGCGGTTGGTTATTTTTGGGTGAAATTGTGGAGGGAAAAGGTGAAAGTTTAGGGGGGGGGGGCAAGACGAGGTTGTTGTGGTGAGGAATAAAGTTGTAGTTTAGAGGTCGATGGTTGAGGTAATAGAGTGGTAGTAAGTGATACTGATGTAGGTTTTGGTTGATTGAATAATGGTTTCGGAAATGTAAAGTGAGATTTGTAAGTCAGGTTAGTTGTTTTGGCTTTTGCAGTGGAAGGGGAGGAATTGGAAGTGGTTTTTGAGGATAGGGGTTGAGGAAGAAGTTCAGGGTTGGATGAGGAAGGGGAGGAATATGAGGACTTGGATTGATGAGACATGGGAGTGTAAATGGGTTGAGAGGTTGAGGGAGAGGTTTGGAGTCGTTGTCTTTTAGGTGAGGGGGAAGTTGATGGTGAGGTCGAAGAGGTAGAAGGGCGTGTATGACGAGGCTGTTTGTTGGTGGTGTTTTTTTTTTTTTTTAAGTGGTGGTGATTTTTTTTTTTAGCAGGAGGTATTTTGTTTTGTGACTTCGGGTTATCGGTTTGAGTTTTACACAAGAGCGAAGTTTGTAGTGGGATGTCACTGGGTTTTCTTTTGAAGTTGTGTGTGTTGGGGTGTCTGTGTCCGTTAGTTGTGGAGGGGGTTTTGAGTATGAAGGGAAAGGGGGTGTGTGTGTTGTATGGTGCGTGATCTGGGGCATGGTCTGTTTCTGGCTGGTGAGGTTAGTGCTTGGTTGAGATTGGGGTTTTGCATAAATTTGTGGGGGGGTTTTAATTTGAGGTAGGGTGTCAACGGAAGGGGTATCAGGTTTGGTTGGAGAGGGTTCTGGTTGGGGTTAGTCATCGTCTTTGGCTAAGGGGTGGTAAATCCTGACGAACTTGTTCCTATAAGTTCGGGTTTCCCCATGATA
Organism: Paralithodes platypus; assembly: GCA_032716605.1. Lineage (NCBI taxonomy): Eukaryota > Metazoa > Arthropoda > Malacostraca > Decapoda > Lithodidae > Paralithodes > Paralithodes platypus. Next base: position 4,321,654 of record CM064494.1, read on the forward strand.
ATTGATGATTATCTGATAGTGATTTGGGACTTGTGTGATCTGATATGGTCCTATATATCGAGGACCTAACTTGTTGGTTATGGGTAGTTTGGCTACCATCACGGTGTCTCCTATGGCGAACAGGTTCTTATGTTGGGTGATGTCTTGTTTGCTACACTGGCAGGTTTCGGCAGTGTGGAGGGTATTCTTTAGGTGGTGCAAGGGATCGACAGTTAGTTGAGATGTAGATGGTTGTGCGAGATGGTGAAAAGGCAGCAACAGAGGGGCGACGCCGTACACTCATTCATGGGGGGAAATGCCGTCTTCTCGTGGGCAGGAGTTCATCCTCCACTGGATCATTTTAATTTGTGCTGGCCAGTCAGAGGTGTTCAAAGGAGATCATTCGGGTTCTTAACTGATTGTTAATGGTGCGATGGCTCCGCTCGCAGATCGCATTTCCTTGGGGCCAATATGGAGAGGAGTGCTTAATTTTTATAATGCATTTTTTGGTGAAGGCTTCCCATACTTGGCTGGTGAACTCGGGAGCGTTATCAGATAATAGTGAGATGGGGAGTCCAAACACAGGAAATATTTCGATAGCTAACAGTTCGGCTATGGTCAGAGCACTATGTTTTTTTGCGGGGCAGGCTATCAAGAATTTAGAATACACATCTACAAAAGTGGCAACAAATCGTTTACCATGACTTGATGTAAATGGGCCCATCACATCAAGGGACAAGGTCTGCCAAGGTTTATTTGCTGAGAGTGTTCCTGTGGGTCCAGGGGTCATGCATCTTTCCTTACCTAGAGTGCAGGGTTTGCAGGCTTCCGTTACGTGTTTGGCAATTCCAGAGGGATTGATGGTCCAGTAGCGGTCTTGAATATTTTTAGCATCTTTTTCTGACCCAAATGGATGCCATTGTCTTCATGTATGGATATCATGTAGTTCTGGGCCACAAGAGCTTTTAGTACAACGTGTCCAGATTCGATGTGAAGTTAATCTCCCCAACGAATCAGTTTGTGGAACACGTATTTCGGTATCCATTTTGGCTTACTCTTTTTCTCCCAGGATTGTATTAGCGTAAGTTCTGGTGGGGTCTCTGTTGTTGGTTTGGGTAATACGGCTGGTGTAGAGTTCTGAAGGGCGGCGATGTTGGTTGGAAGATGTTCTGGTACAGGTAGGCGGGAGAGGGCATCAGCGTTGGTATGTAATTTGCCGGGTCTATACTGTATTTCAAAATTGTATTCTTCAAGAGATTCTCGCCAACGTACTAACAATGCGGAGTTGTTTTCGAATTTTCATAACCATTGTAGGGACTGATGGTCCGTTATAATAACTAATTTGGCTCCTAACACAAATGAACGAAAATGATTCAGTGGCCATATTACACCTTGACATTCTCTCTTGGTGGCGGCGTAATTTTGTTGGGCAGTGTTTAGGGTGGAACTAGCGTAGGCGATGACATGTTCCTTTCCATCTTGAACTTGGGCTAGAACGGCATCGATGGAATAGAGTGATACGTCAGCATATAGTCAAAAAGGTTGTTGATAATCGGGGAATGCGACAGTGGGGGCTTGGACGAGTTTATCTTTAAGATTATTGAAAGCTGTGTCTCTCTCAGTTGTCCACACAAATTCCGTATCCCTGTGGGTGAGTTGATAAAGGGGTCTAGCGATGGTTGCAAAGTTGGGTACAAAACGTCGGTAATAGGTGGCTAATCTGAGGAAAGATCTCACGCCTTTGACGGTCGTAGGGGGTTGTTGTTGAGAGATGGCTGATAGTTTGCGGAGGTCGGGATATATACTATGTTTTGATATCACATGGCCCAAGAAATCTACCAAATTTCGTGCAATCTCACACTTAGAGGGTTTGAGTTTTAAACCCACCTGTCTGATGCGTTGTAATACCTGTCTAAGTCGTTGGAGATGCTCAGGCCAGGTGTTTGAATAGACGATCACGTCATCTAGATAAGCGAGGTAGGTTTCCCAAGTAAATCCTCTCAGTACTGATTCCATGAGACGGGAGAAGGTGGCTGGCCCATTACATAATCCGAAAGGTAACACGTTAAATTAATATAAGTGTCCTCCACTAGTGGAAAATGCTGTCTTCTGTTGGTGTTCGGCTTTGATGGGGACTTGCCAGTATCCGGCTTGTAAGTCAAGGGTGGTCAACCACTTGGAGCCGTGTAGGGAGTCCAGGGAGTCATCAATGCAGGGTAATGGGGTTGCATCTTTTATGGTTGCATACGCAGAATCGCGTCGATCCGTCTTTCTTCTTTACCAACACGACGGGGGAGGACCATGGGCTGACGGAGGGTGTGGCGATTCCAGCGTCTATCATCCTTGCACTTGCCGGTCTTCCTCTTTCCGTTGCACAGGATTTTTTCTGCGTGACGGTTGTCGTAAAGGTGGCCCTGTAGTGTGAATGGAGTGTTCTTCCATGTTTGTCCTTCCGATTTCGGTGGGAGAGTTGGCGAAAACGTCTGCGAATTCGTGCAGGACTTGTTGCATCTGGTGTTTTTGTAAAGCAGTTAACGTTCTGGGAATGGCAGGCAATGTCTCGTGGAGAGGATTTTCTTGTTAAGAGGGTGTGACTTCATCGAAAGTCTCTAGATCACCAATCATGAGGCCTTTGGGAAGAGTTAGTACGTCTTTGTAAATATTGGCTATTAATATAGCATTTTGATGGGAGGATATGATGGCAGGTTGAATCTGGCAACGATCTTGGCCGGTGTTTAGAGTTATGGGGGTCAAGATCATGTGATTTTGGGGAATGGGGTGTAGAGGGACCCATTGTTGATGCTTGGGGGGGAATGTAGATTTTCTGTTTGGTTATAGCGGAACTTATTGTGGTGGAGGTCGTAGAATGTTGGCTCTTGTTAACTTCTTTTTGTTTGGGGGCTTGGCTAGTTTTTGTAAGGGGTGTTAACCTAACAAGTGCGCATGGGGGTAATTAGACACCTCTCCCTGTGCGCATGTATTTGAGGTGTTTCCGTCACTAAAATATTCATTGTACCATTAATAGCATTAATACTTATCCATATGCGCCTATTATGGGTTGATTATAAAGGTATTAACCTGAAACAACAATAAAACGAGTGAAAACAGCGTTTGGATGGTCAAAATCGGAGATATAGCCCGCGAGTTGTATAATGTATGGGTGAGGCAAGCTGCTTTCCCGCCAATTTCCCCCAAGGCCACTGAGACACAGTCGATCGATACTCTCTCTCTCTCTCTTGCATTCGCTTGCTATCAGTGATGACCACACCCTGCAACCAGATTTCTAATGTTAGCACGAAAATATAACTCAGAATAAGGGAATAACAGGGAAAATAGGTGATACAAAGGAATATACAAAGGAATATACAAAGGAGAACAAACTGCAACAGACCTATTGGTCCTTACGGGGCAGTTTGGATATCTAAAACTACTAATCTACTGACTACGAGGTAGAGAAAAGGATAGCAAAGAAGAAGGCTCCTCCCCACCCACCACTCCCTCCAGCTAATGCTGGCATGGAAACAGATAGGAAAAATACCATGTAGTATTGAAAAACTGACACGGAAATTCGGACAGGACAGGGAGAAAAAAGAAGTTGATTTGTAATCTAAGCTAACTCTATTTACTACAATTCTGAAAGGGAACAGATGTATGAAAATCAATATACATTGCGGTATGCGTTGACATTTCGTTGCGCGTTATTCTGAAAGAAACTGTGTTAATCGGGGGTTATTTGCCATGTGTTTATCCAGATGGTTCTTAAATGTTTCGACAGTATTACAGTTTACAATGTTCGAGGGTAGTCTGTTCCAATTATTCACAACGCGGTTGAAGAAGAAATGCTTCGCCTCGTGAGAATGAAAACGCTTGCCTATAATCTTATAACCATTGTTTCTCGTGTTTGCTTGATTGATCGTAAATAATTCGCTTACATTTAGGTTGCTGAATCCCTTGAAGATTTTGAGCACCTCTATTAGGTCACCTCTCATTCTGCGCTTTGTTAAGCTAAACAAATTTAGTTCTTTTAAGCGCTCTTCGTATGGTTTATTACGCAATCTGGGTATCATTTTAGTGACTCTGCATTGCACCCTTTCAAGTTTATTTATGTCCTTTCGGTAGTACGGTGACCAGAATTGCACGCAGTATTCGAGATGGGGACGCACCAATGAGTTGAATAGAGTAAGTATGATTTTTTCTGATTTGAATTTGAATGTTCTGCCGATGAAACCCACCAATTTATTAGCAGTTTTTATTACCTCTGTACACTGTTTACTCGGCTTCAGGTCACTTGATATTATAACTCCCAGATCTTTTTCATTATTTGTATTTGATAGTTGAATGTTGTTCATTGAGTAATCTTTTTTAGCGTTGTTACTACCGATGTGTAATACTTTGCATTTTTCTATGTTGAATTTCATTTGCCATTTTTCTGCCCAGTTTTCTAAAGTGTCTAGGTCACCTTGTAGTTTTTGCCAATGTACTGTTGAGGTTACTTTATTAGTAATTTTTGTATCGTCAGCAAATTTCGAAATTTTGCATTCTATTCCTTCGTCTAAGTCGTTTATGTAAATTATAAAAAGAATAGGACCTAATTCCGAACCCTGGGGAACGCCACTATTTACTTTGCACCAATCAGATTCTTCACCATTTATTACAACTCGTTGTTTACGGTCTGAGAGCCAATTTTCGAGCCATTTCAGAGTTTTTCCTGTTATGCCATGAGCTTTTATTTTGTCAATTAGTCTCTTGTGGGGTACGGTATCGAAAGCTTTCTGAAAATCGAGATATATTATATCAACTGCTCTATCCTTATCATATGATTTGTAAACATCATTGAAGAAGTCGAGTAAGTTTGTTAAGCATGAACGTTTATTTCTAAAACCGTGCTGAGAATCTTTTATTAAATTATTTTCTTCCAAATGTTTTACTATTTTGTCCCTTATAATGGTTAACTGAAGGAGAGGAGGAAAGTGGGGAAGGAGGGGAGGTAGAGGACTGAGATTTGGCATGGCCCAGGGGCCAAACAAAAATTAAAAAATTAAAAAATTAAAATTATAAAAATAATTTGTTTTCAATGTCAAAAGTTGATTTTTTTTTTCCTCTGATTCTTAAGAGTCTCTCCGCAGTTCGCCTGGGGAACTCTTAAGAGTCTCCCCGCAGTTCCCGGGTTAAGGCAGGTGTGGAGGCGGTGTGGTTTAGAATTATATTTTTTGTTTTGTTTTGCTGGTGAGGAGGGGCTGTGATTTCTTTCTTAGTGGGACTGGTTGTTGTGGGCGGTGAGTGGGCTACTTTCTTGTTGCTGGACAAAGTTTGTGTGTTTATTTTTTTTCTTGGTTAGCGTGGCTGAGTTGAGCAAGTTGGGTTTTTTTTACAAGAATTTTGTTGTTATTTACCAGTGAGAGGGGGGAATCATTGTCATTGGGTCGTCGAGTTGATTGTTGTTGCTCTTTTTTTTTTGCTTCTTAAAAACTAGCAATCGTTTTCCGCAGTCTACTTGGGCCTGTAGCTTCTGTAGTAAGTCTAGACCCAGGTACCCGTCGTAGTGGCGACATTCGGAATGGAATACCACGAAAGGGTGGTAGCAGTTGGTGTGAGGTTGATGGGTAGTGACATGGAGGGGTCTGGTCTCTCCTCTAATTTGTAGTGGGATGTCACCAGCACTTATCAAGTTGGTGGTTGTGGCCTGTAACTCTCCAAATCTTTTTCTGTGTTTGAGGTAAAAAGAATTGAAGAGACACGAGCGTGCGGCGCCCGTATCTATGAGTAGTCTTACAGGAACATTCTTGATTTTTGTGAAATGATGTATAGGGGGTGGTCTCTCAATGGTAGACTCCCCCGCCGAAGCCACAGTGGGCGGGGGAGGTTTTAAACACCCTGGAGATCTTCTTCTTCTTCTTCCAGGAATTCTTCCTCTTCTTCTGGTAAGATTGGGGCGACTTCTTCTTTTTCTAGTTCTTCTTCTATTTCTTGTTCTTGCAATTGATCGAATTCTTCTTCAGCGGCTGAGACGCGAGGCTTTGCTTGTTTAAATTTGGCTGAGTCTCTGATGTCGTGGATGGAGCATTTGGGGTTGCACGCTTGGAAATCAAAAGGATTAATGATGACCAAGGGTTGATCTCTACTTCGGTAGTTATTGTAAGGAGACCGCCCGGTGGTTGGATTTCTGGGGTAGACTCTTTTGAGTTGACTTGGAGTGAATTTAGGCCGGTTTGCTTGGGGTTGGTTTGAGTGGTAAGCAGGTTTGGTGGTGGGCCTGCGTTACGGGAAAAAAATGGTTGATTTCGAGGTCGATTTTGCATCTATGGGTGAGTAGGGAACCTCTTTATGGCGGCCAAAGTGCTGGGTTTTGGGTGGGTCGTGAGGATTCTTTGGATGGTGATGATATCACTTTGAAAACCCACGGGGTCATGCACAGTGAAGTGGTCTTGGATGGCAGGGGGTAACACTTGCACAAGGTGGATCAGGGTGTGTTGTTGTTGTTGCTCTTTGAGAGGGTAGGGTATGCAGCTTTCACTTGCTGACTGATGTTGGCTAGAGTTGCGTCTAGATCGCCTTAGTACTTTATGATTTTAGTTTTTGCATGGGCGGTGAAAGTACCCAGTGATGGCTTAATGGCATCAATTTCCATGGGCCGGAATTGGTCCCAGGTGAGTTCAGAGGTTAACTGTGAGGCTACTAAGGAAACATCTTTTCCTAAGTGCAGTACTAGGACGGCAATTTTTTCGCGGTCGGTGTTGTATGCCAAGTTAAGTACTGGCTTTACCATGTCCATGTAAGTTTCTATCTCAATTGTGTCCCCATCATATTTGGGGATGGGGATGTGAGAGCGAGCAGCTGCCATATTTCAAAATGTTATATAACGCTCTCTTGCTTCAAGCTTTGTAATGTAGTGAAACTCTTCTTTACGAATCAAAAACCACCGTCTGCCACCAATGTTATGCCCTGATGTTATGCAGGTTTAACGAATTGGTTAAAGTGAGTTCTTTCAGGAGTGGGACTTCAGAGTTCATACAATACATGCAAAGAAAGATACAATGCCCTGTACCCTCTGGATCAAGCATCCTGCTGGCCCCATCTGAGCAGCCTCAGGTTAGCAGCAGTTGGTAGGGGTACTCTGGTATCGTCAGTCCACCAAAAGGTGAGAATTGAGGCATTTGTATCTCTCTTTAAACTTCAAAATCCATGAAAAGGCCCATAATGCATGTAGGAATGAAGCGAGAGGAGCATAAAACTGCAAGTATAGTACAAAAACACAAGCCTGTGTGCACACAAGAGAGGTTGCACATAAACTGATTCAATAATAACAGGGTACCGTGGAAGGACTTGAGGGGGCGCGGGAGCTGAAAGGGTCTGGTTTCGAATCCCGATGTATCAATGGGAAGATATTATTGGGATAGAATTTGTGCTGTACCTAGTATCAGTACATTACCACAAAGCCCACCAAAACGCCAATAAAATAGCCTCATTGTTCCCTGATTAAATAGCACTAATATAATGCCTAGTGAGTTCATTACTCAATAAGTGGCGTTCTGAGAGTGAGGATTCAAGTCTTGGAGTGACAGTGAAGCTCGAAGGCGAAGCAGCTCCATATATATGCGAAGGCAAGATGGCAAACGCTGGTTGCAGCTTCACATGTCTCATTCCCAAGACTGGAACGAGACCTATCAGGCTTCACCGTATTGAACGGTTGAATGTACAGGCTCTCAGCCTATGCCTGAGAGGGAGTAAGTTGGAACATAGAAAACAAAAAATGTATAGGCCTATATAAAATTGTATTACGCTCTGGCTCTTGCTTATGCATGAAAAAGAGCATGGAATGAAGGTAATTTTCGGTAATTATAACCCGCCTGCACTACGGTGATATACACTCTCTCATGAGATTTAATTCCTCAAGATGGGCCTTATATGGTTTGCTCCTCAAACACGGTATCATTTTGGTAACTCTGCGTTGAACCTGCTCCAGTTTGCCCTATATCTTTTTGGTAGTAGGGGCACCAGGACTGAATGCAATATTCAAGAAGTGAACGACCTAATTAATTGTAAAGAGTGAGGATTACATCTTTGGATTTATGCTTAAAAGATCTGCCTATAAAACCTATCATTTTGTTTGCTTTCTTAACAACTTCTGTACATTGTTGACTATGTTTTAGGTTACTCGATATTGTTACACCCAATTTAAATTCTCCGTCTACACTCTCTAACTTGGTGCCATTGATTGAATAGTTTTGCTTTCTTATTTTGATTTCCGATGTGAAGTACTATGCATTTATCTTCGTTGAAGCTCTTTTGCCAGATTTTAGCCCAATGTGACAACCTATCAAGATCGTGTTGCATACCTTCAACATGTTCATTTGTGAGTACATTATTTGCAATTTTTGTATCATCTGCAAGCCTTGAGATTGTACAGGCTAGACCGTCGTCTATGTCATCAATATAGAATAGGAAGAAAATTGGCCCCTTTTCTGATCCTTGAGGTACAACGCTAGTTACATTGGTCCATGTTGATGCTTCCCCATTTATGACTACTCTTTGCTTTCTTTCTCCGAGCCAATATGCCATCCAATTCTAAACATCGCCATGTATTCTTTGCACTTTTAGCTTCATTAATAAGCGTTTGTGTGGAACTATATCAGAGGCTTTTTGGAAGTCAATTTATATAATATCTACAGCTTTCCTTTCTTCATATAGGTTAAGGATGTCATGGAGGAAGTCTAAAAGGTTGGTCAAGCAGGAATTATATTTTTTCGAAAACTAATGTTGGGTATCCTTTAGTAATTTTGTTTTCTAGGTGGCTTACGAGTCTGTCTCTTATCAGAGTTTCTAGCATTTTGCATACAACAGAGGTTAAGCTGATTGGACGATAGTTACTAGGCAAGGATTTGCTGCCTTTTTTTTAATATCAGGGTAACGTTCACGAGTTTCAACTCATCGGGCACATTCCCAGTTGTCAAGGACTTATTGAAAAGCAGTGTCAGTGGTTTGGAGAGCTCACATTTAGCTTCTTTAAAAACTCTAGGTGAGATTGTATCGGGTTCAGGTGATATATTTTCCTTGAGTTTATCTAAGCATCTCAGTACCTCTCTCTCTGTAATTCTGATATTGCTAAGGGCATCCAAAATGTCTAGTTGTGCTGGTGATGCTGTATGGATATTAGTAAAGTCTTCTGTTGTAAATACTGATAAAAAGGTTTTGAGAGCATTACTAATTTTTGCCTCATCTTTAGTGTGGTCTCAATTTTCAGCAATTAACGGTCTTATCGTTGAAGTCACTACCTTCTTCCTGATGTAACTGTAACATTCTTTTGGATTTGTCTTACTTTGATTTATAATATATATCGCTAGCATGTTTTTACGTTGTTTAATCAACTTTTTGGCTTTGCGTCGTAGATCTATGAATATCGCTATACTTTCCTAGTTATCAGAGATTTTTAATCTATAATGATCATTCTTTTTGGCAAGCAGACACTCCGCTATTTCTATACTCTCAGTAAGAGAACTCCGTGAGTTGTCCACAAACCATCAAATCTCCTACGAGCCAAAAAAATAAATTTCTTCTTCGTCATGTAAGTCCGCAAGAATCTGGTTACGGTTCTGGCGCACAGTTTCGGGGATGATCTTCCTTGTGATAGGGCAAACGTTGCTCATGACGCGGAATTTGTCTTGAGGGAGACTAAAGGCATTCTTTGATTTTTCCTGATCGGGTGCATGTACTGAACCGGGTACATCAGGTGTTGGGCTGTTGGGAGATGACGAAGTAGTAGTAATTTCTTCATTTGATGATACTCCTACATTGAGCATTGCAAATTTTGAAGTGTTTCCAGCTTCTTGGTGAGGGCATTAAGCTTGATGTTAGCTTCATCCAGTTTTGCTGCCAAATCTTCTCGGATCTGGCAGAATCGGCAGACATAAACCTTGGGCCAGGCAAAAATGGTAGCGCCAAACCTACAGGAACAGCTTGTGCTGGTGCGAGACATGGTGACAATAACACAACTTCAAATCACTTCAAGTCACTTTTAATCACTTGTCTCACTCTCTTACATATGCCTAACATCCTAATATTTTCTAAGGATGTACTTTCTGCCCTATTTGGGCTTAATACTAAGAAGGCTGGTGTTCCTCCTGTTGTACTAATTTTTTGTTTTGTCCATGCTAACTCCCTGCCTCGGCAAACTCTTTCGACTCTTGTCTTTCCTCTAACGTCTTCCCTTCTTGTTGGAAGTTTGCTGTCATTCAACCTGTCCCAAAGAAGGGTGGCTGCTCTCAACCCTCCAACCTTCGATCAATTGCTCTTCTTTCTTGCATCTCTAAAGTTTTTAAAACTATTCTTAACCCTCTCACTCTCACTGAAACTGAAGCATAAGTATGTACCCCTACTGTTCACTCTCGAGTGCCATTTGCGCTACCGTGAGACAATATACTGTACATAGGTAATTGCTCTGTTTTAATCCACAATAATCTCTCTACATGCAATGTATTACACATCCAAAAATAGAGCAAGACTGATACTATAGAATTACGACATTGAAAATTGATATGTAGGAAATACTTATTAGTTTTTCTGTGTTTACCCCGTCAACATTTCTTTATAAGCAGTGCATTAAATTTGCTTTAATATATTATGATGGATATAAGTGATGCGGACTGAAATATTTGAATGTTTTTTCAGCATAGTATTAGATTGCACCGTCGTAAATAAAATATTTTAGCGACGACAATTGTTTTTTAATATACGAAATGATATGTATTGTGTATGTACTTTCCAAAAATAAAATCAGAATTTGTCTATCGTCAATAGTTCTTTGTATATGAATATAAAAGCACAATCGTACTGTATATGCTTGCATTTCTTGGACTCATAGGTACATAATTTTCGGTATATTTTGGTTTAAGATGTTTTAGAGCAATATATTATAGTGATACGTATATCTCATGAAATGAAGAAGAGAATAAAACAAACCTGAAGTCCTTACTCCTAGTATTTGATTATATACAATTTCTTGCTGCCTTGTTGTAACATGGTGGGGGATTGTGTGGTGCGGATTCGCCAGGTGCAAGTGTTTCAGTGGGACTTTGTTGAGTCTTGCTGAGACACTGCTAGCACTATACCAACATCGGCCACTGTGGTGAAATGATGGGACTGTGTTGTGGTAAGTCTTTGTTGTACTGTTCTATGAATGCCTTTTTTTCAATATTTTAACTACTCCCTCTCGGGCATAGGCTGAGAGCCTGTACATCCATCCGTTCAACATGGTGAAGCCTGTGAGGTCTTGTACCAGTCTAGGGAGTGAGACATGTGAAGCACTTAGAGTTCTACTCACGGCTCGAAGCAGCCCCATCTTTGAATTTGCTTCACCTTTGTGATTCACTGTCTCTTCCCCTAGACTCGGACCCTCATTCTCAGAATGCCACCTATTGAGCAACTAACTCACTAGGCATTGCCCCCTATAGCATATTTTGAATATGGGAATAGTAATACAGTGTTATTTAATCAGGGAACAATGACGGTATTTTTTGGGCGTTTCAGTGGGCTTTGTGGTAATGCACTGATACTATAGTCTATTACTGTAAGTAGGCGAGAAATCATGACCTCTAACCTCTGTACCTAAAAAACGACTAGAGTAATCATGCTAATATTTCTACTATTTGTGAAGAGTCAGTCAAGGAATAGATGTGGAAATTAACAGCCAATTTGCTCTAGCCCTTTTTGAGTTACAGAGGATAGAAGTCATGATTTATCGCCTACTTACAGCGAATATACTATAGGTACAGCACAAATTCCATCCCAATAATATCTTCCCATTGATATAGGCTATCGGGTTCGAACCCGTGACCATTGGATTTCCAGTCCAGTGGCAAGACCACTCCACCACACCTCCCCTAATTGTGTATGTATTGGGTGGAGAGAGAAATGTTGATGTTTAGATGGATATTATAGATGGGTAGATAAATCAGTAGATAGTTAGATAGATAGGCAATCATCGCAGAAGACATTTAGCACTCGTAACAGTAATATATTTAAACGAGCTATACAGTACACTGACATTAGCTTACACTACATATATATATTATATAAAACTATTCTAGGATATAAAACCCTATCTTATAGTATTATAGATACACTAGCCAGTAGTCCAGGCAAAATATTCGCAATGTTTAACCTATAAACTGCGAGTATCCTTCTGAAAGTCCAATATGGTAGGCTATGAGTATAATTTCCATAGACATGCACTTTCAGTACTTATAAAAAACGTGCTAGTGTGCACACTAGACAACTCAAGCTTTAACAAGCCACGAATCTTCCAGACACATCAGTTACCCAGCAGCCATGGAGGAGTAATGAACTGCTCTGTCCGGTGATGGCCATGAGAGAGGCGAGGTGAGGGAATGAGGAAGAATGTGAGTGGAGGACCGCGAAGGGGAAATCAGTTGTGGTGTGGAGGATGATGGACTACTCCTGCCCTACAACTCCACCGCGAAGTGCCTGCCTGGGTTGCATATACATATGCACAATGTGCTTCTTGTGCACAATGTGCATGCACTCTTTTTCACCCCCATGCCAGCTCCAGAGCACCACACAACTGCCTAAACACCATTTAGTAGCATGATGTGCGAAGGCAAGAGGAAGGAGGACAACATTCACTACAGCCTCTCATCTCTCCCTCCTTCCTCTTCCTTCTTCCACTACAAATCCTTCTCACACCACATAATGTTACCCCTTCTCTTTCACATACTTCTGCTTTATATCAGGTTGCATTCAGATTTCTATACCTTCAACACATTCTGCCCTACATTATAATACTCCGTAGGTATCATATGTACCTCAAAAGAAGATTTTAACCCTCAACCAACAGTGAACATCACATGACGGGAGAGAGAATATTGGCCACCCCAGTGGTGCCCATCATATGACGGGTGCCATTTTGAGGTCGTTATGAGCTCTGAGAGAGTGTCCGCGCATTGGGCGGACGATAGCTGGGCTTCGACCGCTTGCCACCACCTCCGGACCATCACTGACACGTAGTATGCCTCATCCCCACCGCCGTAACTCGTGCGACAAGGAAAAAATCCCGAAAATTACCTTATTTAAGGGTATTTTCACCTCCGGTTACGCGATCGCTGCAAGATAACCCGTGATTGTACAAGGATGATTCAGGTGTCATTGGAAAGTTCTGTTATCACCCTTTCACAGATATATAATTGTATTACGCTCTGGCTCTTGTTTATGCATGAAAAAGAGCATGGAATGAAGTTCGTTTTCGGTAAATATACCCGCCCAGCAATACGATCATGTCAACAAGCATGCCCGCTTTTAGGGAGTTAATGACTCTTATGAGGTGCTATAAAGCAAATATGCGCATAAGCGGAACTTCAGGAATGTGCCAGGGATGGGCTTATGTGGGCCAACCAAACAACTTCTGACCACTGCAACAGGGCGGGTAATATTTTCAGTGTAGATGCGGACTTCCATTTCAAAGATTTTTATGGTATTTTTTTTCAATTCTTTAATCCCTATCGAAATGGTAAATATCCCACATAGGGGATATCCCTTTTCATACCAATAAACACAGTTTAGAGGTTAACGACCCCACTAGCGAGTCCCAGACCTTCCTTATGATGGAGATCGAGTACTACACAGCAAAGAGCTTCCTGCGTAGAGTTGGTGCATTCACTGGACTCTGGGTGACAAGTGCTCATTATGTCCCAGTCCAAGACCACCCATGTCACTCTTTGTGACAGCATGAGGCATGACTTGGAAACATTGATCTAGAACCCCAGTTGTGTAATATGTCTAGCTACCGTGAGTGTGTCCTGTACAAAGTGTTCTGCAGAGTGTGCGGCGATGAGCCAGTCGTCTAGGGAAAACAGTATCTGAATTCCCTTTTGAAGCAGAGGCTTGATAGGACCCACAAAAAGTGTCATGAAGTAAGTGAATAAAAGGCAAAAAGCTCTCAGACTAATATTTAGAGGAGCAGAGATCCCACATGGCCACTCGAGTCAACTCCATTCAACCTACCCTAGGCAGTCATAAAATCATACAATAATAGAAAAAACACTAGTAGGCAGTGCAGTTCTCTAAATTGAATAATAACACCTAGATAAACTATGCTTAACCTTTCGACTGCGGCCAGACTCTTAAGAGGTTCTACTGGGCGAATGCAGCAAGACTCTTAAGATCCAAGGCCTAAATAAATCCTTTTAAAACACCCCAGTGGCACTCAAAACAAAGCAATTTGTGATTAGGTGAGAATTCCCCTCAATTACTTGCATACCTACATCACGGGACATCTTTCTAAAAAACTTCAGAAGCCTGAATAAGGCCCACAACTTACATACACAAAGTGAAAGGAGTATGTCAGCACCAGAGTTGGGTCAATTAATTTAATTAACTTAACTTTTTACTGATTAACCGATTAAAAGTTAATTAACTTTAACTTAACTAGTTAAATTTTAAAATTTGGTTAACTTAACTTAATCGAAATTTCTCAAAATTAATTGATCAATTCGATTAAATTTCGATTAATATCAATTAATTTTCCTTTGTACTAGAAATGGAAATCGCATTTTAAACTATGTGGTCACGCTGGAAGTTTGCTCACATTCAACCTGTCCCAAAGAAGGGTGACCGCTCTCAACCCTCCAACTATCGTCCAATTGCTCTTATCTCCTGTCTTTCTAAAGTTTTTGAAACTATTCTTGCTTCCAAATTTCTTAAGCATTTCTCTTCTCATAATCTGCTCTCAGATCGCCAGTATGGCTTCCTTAAATGTGTACCGCACAGCGGGGTGTTTGCGAGTGAGAGAGGGAGGAGGGAGCTGAGATTTGTGTCAGTAGGTTCGCCGCGGTGACTTGTCTCTCTCTCTCAGCCACATTACGTGCTGAAATTGCCACTCGACCTATGTCGAGCGCCGCCACATAGTCCAGCTTTTTTTAACTCGACTTATGTTGCTCGCCGCTAATTAAGGGTTAAGGGTCGCTCTACTGGTGATCTTCTTTCATATCTTACTAACTCTTGGTCATCCTCCTTTCGGGACTTCGGTGAGACTTTTTCTATTGCACTAGACATATCGAAAGCCTTCGATAGAGTCTGGCATAAATCTTTAATTTCTAAACTACCCTCCTTCGGTTTCTATCCCTCCATCTGTGCCTTTGTCTCTAATTTCCTTTCCGGCCGTTCCATAGCTGCGGTTGTGGACGGCCATTGTTCACTTCCTCACCCTATAAACTCCGGTGTTCCTCAGGGCTCTGTCCTATCTCCTATTCTCTTTCTAATTTTTATAAATGATCTCCTTAACTGTACCTTAATTCCCATCCATTCATACGCAGACGACTCAACCTTACACTACTCCATTAGTTTTTCAGAACGCCCCAGCCAGCAATCTCTCAACGACAAACGTAATGAAGCCATAGAACTCTTAAATTCTGATCTAAATACTATTTCCAATTGGGGCAGAGAAAACCTTGTTAACTTTAATGCTTCCAAAACCCAATTTCTCCATCTATCTACCCGTCAGGATCTCCCAGCGGACTATCCCTTATTCTTCAACAATACAAAAATCAACCCTTCATCTTCTCTCAATATTCTTGGTGTCTCTTTTTCTTCTGCTCTCATTTGGAAGGACCATATTACCAGTCTTGCTAAGGCAGCCTCCCAGAAGCTGGGTGTGCTCAACCGCCTTAGGGGGTTCTTTTCCCCTGCACAGCTTCTTGCTCTGTACAGGGGCATAGTGCGCCCTTGTATTGAGTATTGTTCACATGTGTGGGGAGGTTCCTCTCACACCGCTCTCCTAGACAAAGTTGAAAGGAAGGCCTTTCGTATCATTAACTCCCGTCCACTCACCAACTCTCTGCAATCTCTCTCTCTCCGCCGCAATGTTGCATCTCTCTCGCTATTCTATCGCTACTATAATAATCAGTGTTCCTCAGAGCTATCCCAGTGCATACCACCTCCTCTACGTAGGGTACGTGGTACCCGTCTTGCAACTCAACTCTGTGCCACTCTCCAATCTAAGAGTGAAACGTTACTCTCAAACTTTCTTCTACTCAACATCTGAGCTCTGGAACTCTCTCCCAGAATCAGTCTTTCCCTCTTCCTATGACTTAAATTGCTTCAAACTCCGTGTGTCCAGGCATTTTGGCTCGAACGTCCCTTGATTTTGGCCCTGTCACTCTTTCAACTATGGGGGAGGCACTCGCTATAGGCAGTTATGCCTTTTGCCTCCCTCTATCACATAGAAAAAAAAAAAAAAAAAAAAAATGGTCTATATACTGTACAGTATAGTGACCTCTGTCTCTTTCCGCCCTCAGCTGTCAGTAATATTTTAATTGCTATGTCAAAAGTGGGTGGGTAGAATTCTCCTTAGCTCAGTTAAATAGAGAGAGAGAGAGAGAGAGAGAGAGAGAGAGAGAGAGAGAGAGAGAGAGAGAGAGAGAGAGAGAGAGAGAGAGAGAGAAAAAAAGAAACTGGTTGATAATGATTAATAAAATAAGTTATATAAGCACATAGAAACACGAGAAATCGGAAATCTGCATAAGTCCGACCGGCCAAACGAGGAATATCCCATTCACACCCAACCCATATCATTCATGTGACTATACAATAAAGTATTATATAGTCTATGTTTGCTTTTAAAATGCAAATAAAGTTGATAAAGTATTCAAAAGGATAAATACACTATAGATATATAACAAATATGACTTAATATGTTATCAATTGTTCAAGTATAGGCTATGTACTCGTATGTTTCATCGTAAACATGCAGTTATTTACAGTAATAAATTATCAAGTTAGAGAATATCACATTGCTGAAATAAATTTATACTGCAACAGATTCGATAATTATGTAGCTATAGGTCAACTACTCTACAGTATATCTAACAGCTGTAATAGATTGATAATTATGTAGCTATAGGTCAACTACTCTACAGTATATCTAACAGCTGTAATAGATTGATAATTATGTAGCTATAGGTCAACTACTCTACAGTATATCTCACAGCTGTAATAGATTGATAATTATGTAGCTATAGGTCAACTACTCTACAGTATATCTCACAGCTGTAATAGATTGATAATTATGTAGCTATAGGACAACTACTCTACAGTATATATCACAGCTGTAATAGATTGATAATTATGTAGCTATAGGTCAACTACTCTACAGTATATATAACAGCTGTAATAGATTGATAATTATGTAGCTATAGGTCAACTACTCTACAGTATATATAACAGCTGTAATAGATTGATAATTATGTAGCTATAGGTCAACTACTCTACAGTATATCTAACAGCTGTAATAGATTGATAATTATGTAGCTATAGGTCAACTACTCTACAGTATATCTAACAGCTGTAATAGATTGATAATTATGTAGCTATAGGTCAACTACTCTACAGTATATCTAACAGCTGTAATAGATTGATAATTATGTAGCTATAGGTCAACTACTCTACAGTATATCTAACAGCTGTAATAGATTGATAATTATGTAGCTATAGGTCAACTACTCTACAGTATATCTAACAGCTGTAATAGATTGATAATTATGTAGCTATAGGTCAACTACTCTACAGTATATCTAACAGCTGTAATAGATTGATAATTATGTAGCTATAGGTCAACTACTCTACAGTATATCTAACAGCTGTAATAGATTGATAATTATGTAGCTATAGGTCAACTACTCTACAGTATATCTCACAGCTGTAATAGATTGATAATTATGTAGCTATAGGTCAACTACTCTACAGTATATCTAACAGCTGTAATAGATTGATAATTATGTAGCTATAGGTCAACTACTCTACAGTATATCTAACAGCTGTAATAGATTGATAATTATGTAGCTATAGGTCAACTACTCTACAGTATATCTAACAGCTGTAATAGATTGATAATTATGTAGCTATAGGTCAACTACTCTACAGTATATCTAACAGCTGTAATAGATTGATAATTATGTAGCTAAAGGTCAACTACTCTACAGTATATCTCACAGCTGTAATAGATTGATAATTATGTAGCTATGTCAACTACTCTACAGTATATCTCAGCTGTAATAGATTGATAATTATGTAGCTATAGGTCAACTACTCTACAGTATATCTCACAACTGTAATAGATTGATAATTATGTAGCTATAGGTCAACTACTCTACAGTATATCTCACAGCTGTAATAGATTGATAATTATGTAGCTATAGGTCAACTACTCTACAGTATATCTAACAGCTGTAATAGATTGATAATTATGTAGCTATAGGTCAACTACTCTACAGTATATCTAACAGCTGTAATAGATTGATAATTATGTAGCTATAGGTCAACTACTCTACAGTATATCTCACAGCTGTAATTGATTGATAATTATGTAGCTATAGGTCAACTACTCTACAGTATATCTCACAACTGTAATAGATTGATAATTATGTAGCTATAGGTCAACTACTCTACAGTATATCTCACAGCTGTAATAGATTGATAATTATGTAGCTATAGGTCAACTACTCTACAGTATATCTAACAGCTGTAATAGATTGATAATTATGTAGCTATAGGTCAACTACTCTACAGTATATCTAACAGCTGTAATAGATTGATAATTATGTAGCTATAGGTCAACTACTCTACAGTATATCTAACAGCTGTAATAGATTGATAATTATGTAGCTATAGGTCAACTACTCTACAGTATATCTAACAGCTGTAATAGATTGATAATTATGTAGCTATAGGTCAACTACTGTACAGTATATCTAACAGCTGTAATAGATTGATAATTATGTAGCTATAGGTCAACTACTCTACAGTATATATAACAGCTGTAATAGATTGATAATTATGTAGCTATAGGTCAACTACTCTACAGTATATCTAACAGCTGTAATAGATTGATAATTATGTAGCTATAGGTCAACTACTCTACAGTATATCTAACAGCTGTAATAGATTGATAATTATGTAGCTATAGGTCAACTACTCTACAGTATATATAACAGCTGTAATATATTGATAATTATGTAGCTATAGGTCAACTACTCCACAGTATATCTCACAGCTGTAATAGATTGATAATTATGTAGCTATAGGTCAACTACTCTACAGTATATCTAACAGCTGTAATAGATTGATAATTATGTAGCTATAGGTCAACTACTCTACAGTATATCTAACAGCTGTAATAGATTGATAATTATGTAGCTATAGGTCAACTACTCTACAGTATATCTAACAGCTGTAATAGATTGATAATTGGGTTGTAAGCGAGTGAGAGAGAGAAAGAGAGATAGTGTGTGTGAGAGAGTGAGAGTTAGTAAGAGTGGGAGTGAGAGAGGAAGAAGGGGGGGGGGAGTGATTCGTAATATTTTAACGAGGAAGAGAAGGGATATGGGAGGACGTGATTGAAAAAATCGGTTTTACACTAGAGTGTAAATTTGGAGATGGAGTTAGTAAACACACACACACACACACACAATCAGAGTTGTAGAAGTGTGTAATAGATTGCCTAATGCAGTGCTTAGCTAAGGAACGGTAGAAACTTTTAAGTGCAAACTGAGTGTGAATGGGATCTGCCTCGTGTTGGCCGGTCAGCATTATGCAGATTTCCGTTTGTTTATGTTCTTGATCTCACCCACCCACTCTCAACCACTAATATTACTTATATGCACATTTTCACACACACACACACACACACACACACACACGCACACACACATGAGCGAGAACATATTGCTCACTAGCGCAACTTCTGATTATAAATCTATGCATAAGCATTATCTATTATTAAGTGTTCGCGTATCTTCATCCATGTATTTCCACCCTTAACAATAGAACGCCCAGCTCTTCCATATTTCGCCTTCTGTCACACACACACACATACACACACACACACACCTACACTACCGAGGATTAACCTCCCATTGTAGTACCTGCACCCTCTTTACCTGACCTTACCAAAACAGTTTCTGTATGTATGTATGTTTGTGTGCATACGTGAGCGTTTGTGTATACGGACATGTGCACACTTACTGCATGTTCTTATGTTCCTATATACACGTGCGCACGTGTATGTGCGCACGTACGTGTATATACGTATGTTCTGTATATGAGTAAGTAAATAAATGTGTATATGTACTGTATATCACTTACTCTCATGGTTATTTTATGATAATTTGTATTCTGCACATGCATCATTATTGTATTTATTTATTTTGTTTGTAAACTAAGCTTACCATCCTCATCTCATGTTCATCCACTAAATTGTAAAATGTGTATTTTCAGCTCATGAGGCTGCCATTCTTTAATAAACCGTTTATTATTATTATTATTATTATTACGCGTCCGCGTGAAAACACACACACATACAAGTCTTCAAATACTCCTACATAAAATTCAGTATAATAATGTAATGTAATTAATGTTACCGTGGTGTATTCATTGTGGTGTACCACCTAACATAAGAATAACGTAGCCTAACCTAATTGTTTTAGATGTGTTTGTCCTGTCCGTCTTACTCTGCAAATAAACAACAAGATACAACACATTCATGTTGGGTGAAGCCCAGACGCTTTTATCTCCTCATCTAGCTCCCTTCCTCACCTCCTACTACTTCCTTTATCCCCCTTCATGCTTCGAGGCATTAAAACCATATGAATCAATTATTGTTTGTCTCAACTTTCCTATTTTCATGTAATTTCGTTCTACCTTTAATATTTCTACATACAGGAATAGACGCAGGACAATGAATATATATATATATATATATATATATATATATTGAAGACAAAATCCATGGCATCCTTCGTTCATGAGAAATAGTACGCTTACTTAACCTTGCCAATATCATGCTAGCTTAGTGTTTTCTCTAACATTTACTAACTTAATGAACTAACCTATTTTAACCTAACCTAATATTAAAATTATATTAATCTAAGCTAACCTATCTGAACCTAACCTAGCCTAACCTTGCCTAAATAACCTAACATAATCTAATATATTCCATAGTATACAAACTTAAGTTTATAAAACTATTACATGAAATTATGAATATATTGATGATTAACATGATATTACTGACACAGAATCCTTAGAGTATTGAACGATTGACCGCGCCAAATATTTTTCATCATAAGGCCTACTAATGCAGGGTTATTACTTGAAGGATTTTTAGTAAAATTTTGCCCCACGGACGAGATATTTTATCTTTAACTTTAGAACATTGGAGTGTAGTTTTCACTATTGTGTCAATTCATTAAGACTCCTTTTGAGCTTCACCGACATTTTCTCCTGGATTATAAAGGACTGTACTGTAAGAAGATAGCTGCCAAGTATATACGTCTTGCTTCAGTTGCCATGTATTACATAAATATGCCAACATTATCTTCACCAGTAGAACAACTATTTTCAGTTACTGACAAGATATTTCGACCTGAGCGTAACAGGCTAAGTTTGAAACTCTAATCTTCTGTAAATTGAATGAGTATGCTTGATTACTATGACCAATGTAAATATAGTCTTGGGAGTACCTGAATCTATCTTGTACCTTCTATCTTGGTTGTTAGATGGCTTGACAAATAAATTAGCTGTGCATAAATAAATATTGCGTTGATAACTATTATCTTTTACCTGCGGAAGGTCCTACCTAAGCTGAAGAAATCGACTAAGAGTGCCTGGACTATCATAAATATAATTATTGCATTTAATAACAATTCAGACAATCTTTAACTACAGTATATCAATTCCTTCCTAGGTCGAGTAATATGTCTTACAATTTATCAAAATATAATATACAACTAAACTAAATAGGTTAACTCCTTGACGGTGAGGGGCTTTTCCGGAGCGTAATATAATTGTCTTACGTCTAACTGAACTGAAGAATGCAATGTATAATAATATGGAAGGATTTACTCGAGCTTTAAATTTCTTAATAAAAGGCGTCATTCCTAAGCTTAATAACACTTCCTAATGTTATCCAGAATATTTATTTAAGGTCGTCATTTTCATGAAGAGGTTAAAATGAATTTTTGTTTATTTGATTTGACTGTCATCTTCATAGTAGAGGCAATTCCCCATAAAATAAAATAATCCTGATTATTTTCCCCTATGTGCATGAAGGAGACAAATGGCAAAGTTGCCTGTAAAAAGTGTCCCCCCAAGGTTGAAAGAGGGATAGAGAACCAAAATCAAGGTGTGAATAAGAGAGGTAATTTAGGTATGTTGGAATAAAGTGTGGTGTGCTTGTTAAGTGTAGGAAGTTAATAGGAGGAGGAAGTGATTGCGAGAGTAAGCTGGATTACTGTCTGTGTAGGTGAGGCACAAATAGAAACAGTCAGGAAAGCCATGCACATGAAGCAAGAATTCCAGCAACTCCATATCATATGCCTATGTGGCCTCCCCTGGGTACTTCCCTCCTCGATTGGTGCCTATAATCTTCCCACCCAGTAAATATATTTAACAGATGTTAAATTAGTAAACTGAATAACAGTTAATTGATTAACTTAACCGATTAAGTTTGAAAATTAACTTAACTTAACTAGTTAATTTTCCTAAATGTGTTAACTTAACTTAACTTAGTTGATGAAATTTTAAAATGAACTTAACTTAATTAGTTAATTTGTTTAGTTAATTGACCCAACTCTGATAAGCACCCACTCAGAAGCGGTCACTCACGGAGGTTGCGCAAAAACAGATACCATCCAAGAGGGCGTCGCAGGCACCTTAAAAAAGCGGGAGCACTCGAAGGGTCCTAAATTGATGAGTGAACACAGTATTCTTTTGTTCTTTCTTTTCTACTTACCATTTTTTTTTTTTCGTTTTTCCGCTTCAAATAATGGTCTCAGAGTGTGTACAACGTACTTGGTAGAGAATTTAGATGCATTCTCTAGAAGACATTGGTTATCCGTGCAAACCAATAAATCGGTCCGCTCTGAGAGCGGACGAGATATACAGTACTATTCAGTAAAACACTACGTTGGATGACGTAGAGGTTATTACTAATTCAACGACCTTGATGTAAGGATAAATAGTAAAATGTCTAAATTTGCAGATTACACTAAACTAGCTGCCACAGTCAAGAATCTTCATGCCAGTTTTAATCTACAAAATTACCTAGATTAATTAATTGCATGAGCAGAGAAGTGGCAAGTGAAATTCAACATTGAGAAGAAGTACAAGGTTCTCCACATAGAAAGGGAAAATAGGGATTTTAGTTATGAAATGGAAGGAAATTGGTTTAAGTCAGTTAAAAAAGTAAAGGACTTGGGTGCAGTAATAGATAGTTCTATGTAGTTCTCAAAGCAATGTTTGGAAGCCAGAAATTAAGCAAACCGGATACATGGCTACATAAATAGGAATGTTAGTTACAAAAGTAAGGAAGTAATTCTCAAACTGTACAACTCGTACGTTAGGCCTGACTTAAAATATTGTATTCGGGAATAGTCACCTCGCTATAGGAAAGATATCTCATAGAAGCTGTACAGCGAAGAACAACAAAACTTGATTCTTCCTTGAGGCAACTTGAATATAGGGATAGACTGAAGGAACTCAAGATGTACTCAGTTGAAAGAGAATATTTAAGAGGAGATATGATACAGATATTTACAATGTTCATTGGTATAGACAGTTTAAATGTGGACAAAATCTTCTTGATAGAGGAAGCCAATAAGACAAGGTGCCATAATAGGAAAATCAGGGAACAAAACTGTAGGTTAGAATTAAGTAAGTACCGTTCCAGTCACA
This sequence comes from Paralithodes platypus, assembly GCA_032716605.1. Taxonomy (NCBI): domain Eukaryota; kingdom Metazoa; phylum Arthropoda; class Malacostraca; order Decapoda; family Lithodidae; genus Paralithodes; species Paralithodes platypus. Next base: position 4,345,369 of record CM064494.1, read on the forward strand.
TCATTGTAGATTTCTGGAAATTGTTGCCAGATGATATAGTTAGTAGCAACTCTATGAATGTGTTTAAAAGGAGACTGGGTGATCACATGGTTGAAAAGGGATTGGCTCGTAAACCGCCACTTGGCTATTCAGACCTGGTGTGTAGCTTACATGCATGAAACGAGTACTAGAATATAGAGGGCAGGTGTAGGTAATATACAGTATGCATTATTGCTTCACAATGTATACATTATGTACTTCACTGTGTGGTTAGATCTTAGTTTCTGACACTGTTTAACCTACCAGTGAAGGAAGTGATAGGGGCATACTTCAAGCGACCCCCTTCCCCTCCGCCCCCCAAAAAAGAAAGACAAGGAAAATCACAGGGACAATACAGGTCCCACCAACGTCGTCAGTGAAGGAGGACCTCAACAAATACTACAAGGAGCTAGAGGAGTACTACAAGGAAGGAGAGGAGGCCCAGCTCCTATACCTCTAATGGAATTAATACTTGAGCCCCCACGACACCTGCTTGGCCATCCAAAATACTCCCCAACTCTACCGAGGAAGATACACCACCCAGACACATACCCCAACTCTGGCTGATTCATTGCCCACCCAACCCAACACCACTAGACTCCTCATGGTTGCTAATCTAATCGATCCAGATTACAGAAGTTACAAGCAAAGTCGCTGATTTGTTATTGTTTTTCTATGTGGACGAGGGAGACAAAAGGCCACACTGCCTGTGACGAGTGCCTTCCCCAGATTTTAAAGAGTGACAGGGCCAACATTGAGGAATGTTCGAGCCAAAAAGTCATAGGATGAGGGAAAAATTGATTCAGGGAGAGAGTTCCACAGCTCAACTTTTGAATAGAAGAAAGATTGGGAGTATTGTTTCACTCTCGAGTTGGAGAGTTGCTCAGAGTAGAGGTGGGATTGTGGATTGTGTTGCAAGACGGGTACTACATACCCTACGTAGAGGAGGTGGTATACACTGAGAGAGGTCTGAGGAACACTGATTATTGTAGTAGCAATAGAATAGCGAGAGAGATGCAACATTGCGGCGAAGGGAGAGAGATTGCAGAGAGTTGGTGAGTGAACGTATGTTAATGAGATGAAAGGCTTTCTTTTTCTACTTGGTTTAGAAGTACTGTGTGAGATGATCCTCCCCACACATGCTAACAATACTCAATACAAGGACGCACTATGCCCCTGTACAGAGCAAGAAGCTGAGCAGAGGTAAAGCACACCTTGAGGCGGTTGACCACACCCAGCTTCTGGGAAGCCGGTATAGCAAAAGTGGTAATATGGTCCTTCCAAGAGAGATCAGAAGATAAAGAGACACCGAGAATACTGAGAGAAGATTACGGGTTGATTTTTATATTGTTGAAGTATAAGGGATAATCCTCTGGGAATTCACGACAGATATATAGATGGAAAAATTGGGTTTTGGAAGCATAAAAGGTAACAAGGTTTTCTATGCCCCAATTGGAAATGGTAGTTAGATCAGAAGATAAGTGTCGTATGGCTTCTTTACGTTTGTTTTTGATGGATTGCTTGCTTGGGTGTTCTGGAAAACTAGTTGAATAGTGTAAGGTTTGAGTTGTCTGCATATGAATGGATAGGACTGGAGGTACAGTTGAGAAGATAATTTATGAATACTAGAAAGAGAATTAGAGATATGACAGAACACTGAGGAACACCGGAGTTGATAGGATGAGGAAGTCAACGATAGCCGTGAACTGCAGCTATGGAACGGCCAGAAAAGAAATTAGAGATAAAGGCAAATAATGGAGGGATAGAAACCGGAGGGTAATTTAGAAATTAGAGATTTGTGCCAGACTCTAGCAAATGCCTTCAATATATCTATCGCAATAGAAAAGGTCTCACCGAAGTCCCGAAAGGAGGATGACCAAGAGTTAGTAATATATGAAAAACGATCACCACAAGAGCGAAGCTTAACCTTTTCTGTACCAGCGACGGCAGAAAGCCGTCAATAGATAAGTCACTCCCCAGTCCCAGCGACGGCAGGGAGCCGTCAGTAATGTACTTTCCTTGTAACTGCCAGTATCAGGCAGTGCCTGCAGTACCACGACCGTTTCAGCACTGCTCTCGAGTTGGCAACACTTCTCAGCTTATATCCAACCCTCTGCAGGCTGGGAGAGCCAGTATTCCTTCATCTTTTGAGGTGGGAGGTTGTTCTATCTTGCCATTTTGGCCACATTGCTTGGGACTGGGGGGGGGGGGACTTTTATTACTGTATCCTCCGGTACATTAGGGGTTAAGGAAGCCATACTGGCGATTTGAGAGTAGATTATGAGAAGAGAAATGCTTAAGAAATTTGGAAGTAAGAATTGCTTCAAAAACTTTAATGATGCAAGAGATGAGAGCAATTGAATGATAGTTGGAGGGTTGAGAGTGGTCACCCTTCTTTGGGACAGGATAAATTAGAGTAAACTTCCATTAAGAAGGGAAGACATAAGATGAGAGACAGAGACCGAAGAATTTGCCTAGGTAGGGAGTCAGCACGGAAACACAGTTTTTGAGTACAACATGAGGAACACCGTCCAGATCGTATGCCTTCTTAGTATTAAGCCCAGAGAGGGTAGAAAGTACATCTTTAGAAGAAATTAGGATATTAGACATACGTAGGAGATAGAGGGGTGGAGAGGGAGGAATAGCACCGGAATCATCAAAGGTGGAGTTTGAAGCGAAAGTTGGAGCGAAGAGTTCAGCTTTGTCAGAGGAAGAAGTGATGGTTGTGCCATCAGAGTGGAAAAAGGCAGGAAACCACGAGGAAGGAAAATTGGTGGAGAGATTTTTGGCTAGATCCCAGAAAGCTTGGGAAGAGCTAGAGTTGGATAATTCAATGCATATATTATTGATGAAAGAGTGTTTGGCGAGTGGAAGAACAGATTTGGCTTGATTCCGGGCAGAAAAATAGGAAGAATAAGATTCTTGAGATTGAAGGCATCGGTATTGTTTGAATGCTTCATCTTTATTGCGGACAGTAGTAGAACAAGCGTGAGTAAACCAATTTTTTTTTGCATTAGTCAGTCTGAGAGAAAGAAAATGGAATATATGCCTCCATTCCCGATAGGATTACCTCGGTAATGCGTTCATCACCCTCCGAGGCTCCCCGGCCACGGAAGCAAAATAATTCAATGGGAAATCAAAGAAGTACTGCCGGAGAGCCTCCCTGTCGGCATCGCCAAAGTGCCACAAGCGCTGCCGTCTGGGAGGATCGGGTGGCCGTACTGGAGAGATAGGACAGGTGATACAGATATGTTTATGGTCGGAGGAGTCCAAAGAAAAGACGTAGGTTTGTTTACCAAGTTGGTCAGTAGAAGGAGAGGAGAGCTATTGGCGGTGGTGACGTTGAAATCTCCTAAGATGGAGATTTCTGAGAAAGGAGAAATGTATAGAATGTGTTCCACTTTAGAGTTTAGATAGTCAAAGAATTTTGGAAAGTCGTTAGAGTTAGGTATAAGATAGACAGCACAGAAATATTTAGTATGAGAACGACAGGATAGTTTGAGCCAATCGGGAACACGAGACCAAGTGAGTTTGTTGTGCACGTATGCACAACATCCGCCTTTGGCTTTGAAAATAGGATAGAGAAAGTAAGAGAAGGGGCTGCTGGCAGTTGCTTCAGACACATGAGTTTCAGTGAGGAAAAGAAGATCAGATTTGTAGGAGGAGAGATGGTGTTCAACAGAGGGAAAATTAGAGGAAAGGCTGCAAATGTTGCAACAGTTAACAGTAAGAGTGACAGACCGAGGTCTAGATAATTTTGAGGGGTCATCAGGGGAATATCGGGCGGGTTTGGGGGCATTCATGGTCACCCCCTCCACCCCCACCATCCCCCGCTCCCCTGGGGAACCCGAGGCTGGGCGATTGTTCATCATTAAACTAGATAATTTTATTGTGGAAGGAGGAAGTGTGGTATGCATGTTATGTGTAGTGAAGTAGATAGGAAGAGGAGGTGTTTGTGAGTGCTAGCTAGATTACTCTTAGTGTAACTGGATTACTCTCAGTGTAAGTGAGGCACAAAGAAAATCAGTAAGAGAGGCCAAGAAAATGAAACAGGAGTTCCAGCGACTCCTTTTAAAATGCCTATAGCCACTCCTATGTCTAGCCCTGTTCGATTGGTGTCTACAATCTCCCCCTAATTAGCCCAGCCTGGTCCAAGAAGACAGCTATCCTATCTGGGACAGGGTCATATATACCCTAGATCAACTCCCTTAGCAGCAGACGTCTCGAGCCTTGCTGTCCGCAGGTCAGACTAAACCCTCCCCTCCACCCGCCCTCTGCACAAACAGTCACCACACAAGGACAAAAGGGTTTCAGTAGTTGAGATCGATTCAGTGGACGGCACTGGCGACCTATGAGGTTACTTATTGAAATCGAAAATACACACACAAAGGGATGACAACCTTAGTTCTGAGAAATACCGTATATTGACTACTTGTTGCCTGCCACAACCACCAATGGAATCATCACTGTTGCCCAAATGCCCCGAGCTGAGGGAGCTACAGTTCATACTCTCAGAAAGCACGTCTGAGGACGAATACTTTGAACAACCGAGTCAGGAATGGAAGGTGGAGCTCACCCACACCCTCAGAGCTTGGAGTGAGATCTCACCGCCAAAATGGCAAGTTCCTGAAACAGCAGCTGTCCCCTTTGTTCCTGAAGCTACAACCGTTCCCCATTGTTCCTGAAGTAGCAGCCATCCTCCCCTCGTTCCTGAAGCAGCAACCATTCCCCCTCATTCCTGATTTCGCAACCACCCCCCCTTGTTCCTGAACAAGTCTAGAGACTCGCTCCCTGCGGCTCGGACTAAATCGATCATCTTCCTTTTCGTCCCTGAAGTAGCAGCCGTCCCCTTGTGAAAAGTCCATAGACTCGCTCCCTGCGGCTCAGACTAAATCCTATATCTCCCCTTTATCCTGAACTTGCAGCCATTCCCTTTGTTAAATTGTTCCTGAAGAAGTCTAGAGATTCACTCCCTGCAGCTCAGACAAGGCCATCTCCATGGTAAGCAGCTAAATAAGATGCCTCACTTTGCCGCCACTCCACGTACCTGACTAAGAACCCACTCGAGGCTGCCTATCCAATTAATATCAATTTCCTAGGTACGCTGTTTAACTCCTGCACTGACCTACCTCCCCACCAAGCCGACCCTCCCCCCTACTACACTACTCCGAGTACCAGCCAACGCAGCAAATCCCAGAGGGACCATCTAATCCAGCGGTTCCCAAACTGCGGGTCATGACCGCCAAATGGGTCATGAGCCTTTTTCTGGGGGTCATGGAGGGTCCAAGATTTTGAGGAAATTTGTTATGATATTTAGGGATTTTTTTTTTTTTTTATATTTAGGTTTTGTCGTACGACTATTTACGTTCCTACTGCATAAATAAACATTTGTTTTTGTTGTTATTGCTCTCTGTGCTGTGATTAAACTTTAAAATGTATCTGCGCCATTGGAAATTAGTATTTTTTCGGAATGGTGGGAGTCATGGTAGGTTTGGTACTACTGAAAGGGGTCACGTACTGGAAAAGTTTGGGAACTGCTGAATTCTAATCTAAAGGGACTCACCCGGGACTACCAAGAAGCCGAGACAGTGTTGTATATATATTTATGTGAATTGTATTTGTGCATTGTGTTGTTGTTCCATGTTCATTGTGCCTATGTATTGCATGTGTAAATATAGTATATCTTGTGTACATTGCTGTTGTTATTCGCTCCCAGTTAACCACTTTGTTAAGTACCCTTATTAGTATTGGCACTTCAATCATTAATTTTATTTTTATAATAATTATAATTATTATTTGTATTAGTATTATTGTAATATTAGTAATAACTCACCAGGTTGAGATAATCCAGTTGCTCCTTCCAATAACGTTCAGCACTGAGAGTTTTGGCATTGCGAAGCTGAGCCTTGTAAATACCAAGTGGGACATCTGGGCTGGCGATGGAGGTATTCTGTATAAAAGAGGCCGGTTAACACTTTCTGCAAAATTACGCCTATCTTCATTGTAGTCTGCCTCTTACTAGACAGAAATGTCACCTTCATATTGAAGAGGTGATTATGTTTTAATGTATATATTTGTTCATAATATGCTAATTTTCATTCATGTTTTCTTTTATTATATAATCTAACTACAATAGTAGATATATAATAATATATTTATCACATACCGGTACTGCATATAGTTTTTTTCCCCGATCGCCTCACCAATCACCTGCTATGTAGTATTATACTTAATATATATTTGAGCCGTATGATTTTGAGATTGAAAAAGACAATTGTCTTTTGATAATTTTGATAATTCTCTTCCTTTCCATATGTTGATGTTCTCAATTGTTGTTATTATTTCAATCTACTGTATATTTCATTATCTCATGTATTCAGTATAGTTCACAGTCCATAGGAGTACATAGAACAACGAGCAACAACAGTTCAATTGATCAATTTACCTAACCTAGAGTACTGGTCACTGAAATAGATGAAGGATAGTATAGCAAACCTGACACCCAAGAAGTTGATTACACTCAACTCTCAGCTAAAGTGCATTATGTTATAGCGTTTTAAGGCTTGCAATCACATAAAAAGCTGCCAAATACAAGCGATCACGCTGCCAAATACAAGCGATCACGCATCCAGGGCAGGCTATCAAATACCTGGAATGGGGCGGAAAATAAAATGGGAAAACTCCAGGTAATACGTCATCAACAATACATCACCGAGTGAGTGAGGTGATTCACTCAGTAATTGGTCCATGTCACTGAACATACGAGCTCTGTGATTGTCCGCCACTTCCTGCCTTGTGTTCAGTGTCGCGCATCCCCACAGGAAGTGAGAATAGTTGTTGTCTGTGAACAATGGCTGGTAAATGGTCCTTAAGCCACCACCCCTATCCTCGGAACCCACCTTACCAACAAAGCCTCCTTTCGTACTCAAAACAGTAATTGTGATGGCCTTTAATGTTATCTTATATATTGTGTTTAATAATACTATGTATATTATCATACTACAACATTGTTATGTGGACAACAAAAAATGTAAACTGTGTCCAAATTTCGCAAAAGAGGTGGGCAACTTGGGTGCCCAGGCACCAATTATAATTATTCCCAATTGTTCTTCAGATCAGCCATCAAATGCGTTAGCAGCACCAATTAGTGTCGCGATAGCTGAGGCTTGAGTGTATCTGGCAATGGCAGTTGAAATGGAGAGATCAAGAAAAACGTCTTTTGATCTTGGTAAATATATAAGATGAGTTCCAGGTTTGGACATGGTTAGAAATTCAAGTACAGTTATGTTTATCAATTTTGACTCAACATATTCTCTAGTCTTGCTTGCATTTTGGTAGTGATTTATCTCATTTGTACTTAAAAATTAGTCCTGGAAGTATTGATCTCCGAAGGGTTGATAGAAAGTCTAATATTTATAAGTGACCCCGGAATCAATGACATAGGCTACTGCCAATATTAATATTTGGCACCCTGGGAAAGCCCTTTATAGGGACCTCCCGTCCACGAGAGCTCCAAATACGTTACATCATAGGCGGCATGATTAATTACGTATGGAACGTCAATTGTATTGGAGGCCACCAAGAATATAAACATAAACAATAATATAAGAATAATATTAAGCCCCTGTTTTATGCTTACCATCCCTTGCATGTTCAACCTCGTTACCAAATTCCCTGCAATAATTTGACCTTCTGATATCTCAAGACTAGATACAGAGGGATGGGAAAGGGCAGGAGGGAGGGTCAATATCGTTATTGATACCGGGGTCACTTGTAAATATTAAGTTTTCTCTCATCCCTTCGGTTATCAAACCTATAATTAAACAGTGACACCTCCATCAATGACGTACTGTCATACTCTAAGTCTGGAGGTGGGACATTCCTGTCAATTAACACATGCAAAAAGCATAAACAACAGAATTTGCTCTTAATATATATATATATATATATATGCTAAATATCCACAGAGAAGGAAGGAAAATAAACACGGAGTCCCAAGCGCTTTCGTGTATTACATCTTCAGGGGACAGAGGACAGACAGAGAAATTATTTCTTTGTCTGTCCTCTGTCCCCTGAAGATGTAATACACGAAAGCGCTTGGGACTCTGTGTTTATTTTCCTTCCTTCTCTGTGGATATTTAGCATATTATAAGTTCACGTATTGCTGTGACTTTCTTGCATATATATATATATATTCTTTATTGGTGGAGAAAGAACAGTGGCAGCTCATGCCCTAAGAACATACTGCATTCATACATACATACACACATTTAAAGACCAAGTGCTCCACACGAAGTGCGGTTCTGGTCTCAAGTCCTAATGGCGGTGAGCCAGAGCTGCCTTACTAGTCAGGTTCTTTGATTTAAGATCAGACCGCAAAGTTCAATCCCACATCTTTCTTGGTCCGCCCCTTGGTCCCTCCACATTCATGGACTTGCAACTTTTCACCCAGCTTAGTTCATCCATCCTTTCCACATGTCCAAAACATCCAAGCCTGCTAGTACGCATCTCATCACTGATACTTTTGATACCTAACCTTCTCCTTAGCTCTTCACTTGATATCCTATATTGCAGTTTGGCACCACACATCCATCTCACGATTCTCATCTCATTGCGTTCCATTCTGTTGATATTATCCACTTTTACAGGCCATGTTTCTGAAGCATATGTCATTGCGCTTCTAACACATGAAGCGTACACCTCTCCCTTCAAGGGGAGAGGGAGTCTTCTCATGGTGAATAGTGACAAAAAATCTCTAAACTTTCCCCAGCTGCATCTTTTACAGGCCATGTTTCTGAAGCATATGTCATTGCGCTTCTAACACATGAAGCGTACACCTCTCCCTTCAAGGGGAGAGGGAGTCTTCTCATGGTGAATAGTGACAAAAGATCTCTAAACTTTCCCCAGCTGCATCTCTTTCTGGTGATGGTGGAGGCCTCAGCCCCACCACCGGCAGAGATGGTATCACCCAAGTAGCAAAACTTGTCCTGCACCAGTGCCTCATTGCCAAAGTTAACACTCTTGAGCTGGTCATTGAATACAAGCTCACATGTGCATACTATGCATACAAATCTCTCAATTTCAAACTTCTTCCTTGGTAGAGGTCCCTTTATTCTAGTGCAGCGCTTCTTCCTGTGATGTACCCAGCTGGAGCAGAAGCTACACTGTATTAAGTTCGCGCCCACCTCTTTTCTGCATACTGCGCATGGGTATGCACCCCTTTTTTCTACCTTTCCTAGCCCTAAGTTGCTGTGTAAAACCTTGGTTTTATATATATTAATTTTTAACCCGTTACTTGCCATGCCCTTTCCCCATCTTCTGAACTTGGCCTCAGCATCCCACGCACTATCTGCGATAAGTACTAGGTCAGTTGCATATAGCAGTTCCCAGGGAAGCCCAACTCTGAAATCACCAGATAGTTCCTCCATAACCATATAAAAAAGTAGAGGGCCAAACACAGAGCCCTGGTGGACTTCGATGCGAACTGTATACTCCTAACTCAGCACACCTTTCACGCTCACTGCCGTTCGTGAGTCCTCATACATCTTCATTATCACACGCACCAGCCACTCCTCTACGCCAAGTATTCTCATAGCCCACTGCACAACTTCTCTGGGGGCACCCTATCAAAGGCCTTCTCCTGGTCTACAAACACAAAATGCAGATCGCTATCTTAACTCACTGAGCCCCAGCGACGCAGCGTTTGCGTCCACAGTGTATGTAACGCTAGACCCCAGCGACGCAAACCATGCATCCACCGCTAAAAAATATATTATTCGGCTCGTATGGTAGGAAATGGCTTGAGAATTGGAGGGGAGGTACCGTAGAGTGTTGACGAACAGGGACGGTACGCGTGAACCGGCCAGCCAGGCCGCACATGGTGGTAGTGGTGGGATTAGTGGCGCCACTTTACCCACTTATTTCACCGCGACTTTGGACCTTATCTACTCCTGTCGTATGGGAGCTAGAGGCTTGAGATTTGTGTGAGACACTCCTTAGGATGTATGCATTACAATGCCATACTGAGTTGTCACGCTAGTGCTGCCGGGCGGGTGGTTATCTGGGGGAGGTGATGAAAAACACTGTACCCACTTATATCCAAACGACTTTCGACCTCATTTACTCTAGTCCTAAGGTAGCTATAGGCTTGAAATTTGTGTGAGACACACCTTAGGATGTACACATTACTTGACCATGCTCAGCTATCCCCCAAGTCCTGCCGGGCGGGTGGTCATGCGGGGGAGGTGATGAAAGACACTGTAGCCACTTATCTCCCAACGATTTTCGACCTCATTTACTCTTGTCCTATGGTAGCTATTGGCTTGATATTTGTATGGGATATTCCTTAGGATATAGGCAATGTATGGCAACCAACATATCTCGGTTTCTTGGGACAAGGGACGTGCGTGACAATGGAAAGTCAGTTTACCCATACATCTCGCGAGTGCAACACCATGTCGGATTTACCACGCCGTTACCCACGCAGGGGAATATCCCTGGCCGATGCCATGGCCATAATTGACGAGAGTGATGTGCCTGATAGTGACACTGGATCATCAAATGACGATTCAGAGGACGAATATAGTCCTACTGTGGCCGAGTATGATAAAATGCATGAGGAGGAACCCTATCTCCCCATCGCTGAACGGTACGCCAGGCTACAACAAAGGGAGGCGGGTAGCTATCGTTCCCCTGCTCCCCCTCGTGACATAGTGGAGTCCCCAGCAAGTGGGGAAGAGGAAGAGGAAGATGACCCAGACCCCATGGCCTTAACCAACATTCCACTTTCTCATCGTAGGGCTGAGAAGAGAAGAGGTGAGGGGGATGGGGAGGAGGAGGACGGAGAGAAGGAGGAAGTGGGTCAAGCTCCGACACCACACGTGCCTCGCTGTGGTGGTGCTCCCCCGCGTTTGCCTTGCCCACCACCCCCCATTCCCTGTCCACTAAAAGCACCAACCCCTCACACTTTCTATGGCTTGCGCAGGGGTGCAGCCATATTAGCAGCGCAGCCATTGACTTCTTCTTCAGAAGCAACAGATGAGGATATGCCTGCCCTCGAATCATCTCCACCACGCCACCCACGCCCTGCCGCACGCCGCCTGTTTCCCTCATCACCCCGGATTGACTCGCCCCCACCATCACCTCCCGGACCACTACCATACTCACCTGTACCTTCTCCTCAGCCTCCCACAGACACGACACCCAGACACCATCACCGCTTGCGTCGCCATACCGCCCTGATCATGCGCAACGCCCTATCAATGTACGTGGGAGTGCCCGTGGTCCTGTGCGTGGGCCTGGCCGAAGGGTGTCTAGGGTGACCCTAATACGCCCCACCCCTGGCGGTGCGAGAGCAAGGGCGGGGTCGGCTCGACCAAAGCCGAGGTTGAGGGCAGGGGCAAGAGGGGCAAGAGTGGCAAGAGGGACAAGAGGGCCAAGAGGGGCAAGAGGGCCAAGAAGGGCAAGAGGCAGGGCAGGGCCCCCCCGCCGCCCTGATGGTGACTCCCCTCCTGACGACTCTGGTGACGAAGGTGCCGCTTAACCCGACGTGTGGGATTGGGTCGATGGAGACAACTATGTGCCCACCGACTACAACTTTGTGGACGCTCGGATTGGTGGCCCTACGCTCCCAAACCAGGGGCGGCAGACCACGAGACTGGAGATCTTCAGGCAGTTCTTCACTACAAATCTCGTGGCTCTAATTGTTGACCAGACCAACTGGTACAATTATTATTTCATGGCTGGGAAGGAGCAGTCGAAATACTCCGCAAGGCTGTCATGGTCCTCCCCTAGATGTCCCAGAGTTTTACACCTTCTTGGCCATTGTAATGCTGATGGGGTTCATAAGGAAATCCTCCATAAAAAAGTACTGGTCCTGGGATCCCCTCGTCCGAACCCCTATTTTTGGCCAAATAATGTGCAGAAATAGGTTCACGGCCATAATGGGGAACCTCCATTTCATCGACAGCCTGACAGCCCACACCAGAAATCAAAGTCAACCCAGAGGAATGAAGGACCTCATGGAGAGAATAAGACCCATTTTTGAGTACCTGAAGCTGAAGCTTGATGCCGCTTTCAAACCCCATCAGAAGCTCGTTATTGATGAGAGTTTGCTGCTGTGGAGGGGGAATATTGGCATCCGGCAGTACATGCCCAGCAAACGACATCGATATGGCCTGAAGACCTTCGTGATGTGTGACTGTCGAACTGGTTACATCCAGGACCTAATTCTGTATATGGGCAAGAAAACAGAATTGGTGGAAACGAGGACATACGGAATTTCTGGGGCCGTCGTCATTACCATGCTGCAGGGCTACCTGGACAGGGGCCACATACTGTACATTGACAACTGGTATACCAGCCCATCCCTTGCCAAGTTCCTGCATAGCCGCACTACAGGAGTCTGTGGCACCGTCAGGAGGAATCGGATCTTCATGCCCGAACTACCACCCAGGCGGGAAAAGGGCTCCATCATCCACAAGCAGGCTAACAATGTCCTCATGTTGTCCTGGATGGATAACCGTGATGTGAACCTCCTCACAACAGTCCACCGTCCCATCTTCACAGACAGCAGACGTCGTGACAGAGCAACTGGCGAAGTTATCAAGAAACCTTTGGCCATCTGCGATTATAACATCAACATGCGGCTGGTGGACAAATCAGATGCTGTCATCTCGTCATGTGAGTGTGCAAGGAAGACGATGAGGTGGTATAAGAAGTTATTCTTCCACCTCCTCGATCTCACCCTCTATAACAGCCATATCCTCTACTCAACAATCACCGGCAAGCAGGAAACGATGGAGAACTTTCTGCATCGAGTTGTCCAGGCAGACGTTGAGGGAATACATGACTGTCCCCCACAGCAGAAGGGATTGCCAGGCTGACACAACGCCACTTCCCTGAATATGTGCCGGCCACAGAAAACAATGACAAACCCCGAAGACGGTGTCATGTGTGCCGCAACACGACACAGAGGGAGCCTGAGAGATCAGATACCAGGTGGATGTGCAGAGAATGTGATGTTTCACTGTGTTTCCCGGACTGCTTCAGGGAGTATCACACCCTTGAGCATTTCTAAAACTGTACTCAAAGACTGCGATAAAAGACGCTATGAAATGTGAAATGTGTGTATAAAAACCAAGTGTAAATAATAAATATAGGCTATACAAAGTGCCGAACACAATAAGTAAGTGATATTGACACTCAAATATACGTAAAACAGTGACGGACACCAATAAGTGTAAATATAGCATATTTCTAAGTCGAAAGTGCGTAAAACAATGTGTGAAACGAATATTTTATAACTATAAAACATATGATAAAGTAATAATCTGAATAAAGATGGGAAGTAACATGAAAACTGAATAAAGCGGGGGAATAAGAGAGAAAGGCAATAAAAGTGAAAGTGGTGGTGGCGTGTGTCAGTCAGCTGGGTGTGTGTATGTGCGTTCGTTTTGTTATTGTCCGAGACCATGATGGCCGCCAGTATCCATGGCAACGGGGACGCGCTCTGGTCTTGTCACTCGTGTGCACTTACAAGACTTATATCTAAGCACTTTTCACACTGTAACTTCACTCACAATGACATTATGTGATACATGTTGCTAATATATGAACTATGAAGGCACACATGATGCTCGGGTGGTGTAAATAACCGTCACTCGAAAACTAATGGAAATACGCCTAACGGCCTTATTAGTCTATCCTTAGTTGGAATTATGCAAGGCTGGTACATGTCATATTTGTAACAAACTATGTGGTACCAACTCTGTAAATTGCTGACTGAATAAATATTATTATTATTATTATTATTAGCCGCATCGTACATCTGCCATGCAACTATGGCTGACCGGGCGGGAAGTTTGAAGGCCGCAAGGCACCAGCTGATGCATGAGGCTCCCCCCCCCCCCCCCCCCACCCGGCCCATACGACCCCCAAATGACCGAGATGAGTAATTTTTGTTTTCTTCTTTTCTCACAGTTTTCTTCCAGTTTAGAAGAAAACAAATGGCAAAATCGGCCGGTCCCTGGATGTACATTTATTTATATTTAGCTGGTGCTCAATGGGTTAAAGTAGATATCTTTCCTGCAGCTGCCTGACTATGAAGATAGCGTCGATTGTGCCATGTCCTGCCATGAAACAGAACTGCATATCGTCAATAGAAATGCTTTCCCTTATCATACCTTCAAAGACTCTCACAGACCTTCATGACTAGATCAAGCATTTTCAGGCCCCTATAATTTCCCCTATCCAACAAGTCCCCTTGGCTCTTATACTATTACACTTTTGTGGCATTTATCAGGGATTATTTCCTCTCTAATGATGGAGTTAATTAGTTCTGTGACTAAACTCACTCCTATAATACCTGAGGCGGAAGAGAAACAACTCAAACAAAAGTAATTCTTGCACAGAAATCAATGTAGTTAACCTGTACATGAATATAGTATGAACTCTAAGTTAAATACAAATAAAAAGTAAAAATAGTTTGTACATTCAGGTGCACAACTTTATGCTCTTACTACTAGAATTGTACTTGACTTTGTAGGCTACAACTAGGAACATCAGATCACAGAAAAGGGGTGCAAAGTTGACTTATTGTGTACACCACTTAAGATAAGGTTATCATATAAGGAGTCTGGGCTATGATTCAGGTTAAGCCCCCGCTCCCCACTTCCTTTTTAAAAAAATAAAATCAATAATTAGGAACTTGTGATAACCTAAGCTGTGGAAGGAACAATGGAGTTCCTCAATGCTATACACTAACATGAGGTGCATCGACAGGTATCGTGAGAGGAAGATATGTGACGACGACCATAGACTAGTTTGTGCAATATCGTAAAGAGAGTAATTGTGCAAAAAGCCCAGGGATTCAGCCCATTGGCAGAGATCAAGTGCTCGACATAGAAAACTAGGGTTATGCTCTCTGATAACATTAACACTCAAGCCGCGGTGCCCGTCATATGACGGGCGAGAGATAAATTGCCTATCCTCCGGTGCCCGTCATATGACGGGCGGTATTCTGAGCACATTAGGGACTCTGAGAGAGAGTCCGCGCGTTGGGAGGACGATAGGCGGGCTTTGACCGCTCGGCACCACCACTGGGCCGTGTCTGGGAGAACCGCCGCTTCTCTACACTCACCCGTCCTTGCGAGACAAGGAAAAAACTAAGGAAATTACCTTATTTAGGGTATTTTCACCTCCGGTTGCGCGATCGCTACAGGATAACCCGTAGTCGTACAAGAATGATTCAGGTGTCATTGGAAAGTTCTCTTATCGCCCTTTCACGGATACATAATTGTATTACGCTCTGGCTCTTGTTTATGCATGAAAAAGAGCATGGAATGAAGCTCGTTTTCGGTAAATATACCCGCCTGGCAGCTAGGTTATGTCAAAAAAACGGCCCCGTCCTTAAGGGGTTAATAATGTTGGCCGTGACTTGGTTCTGTCTCAACCGAGTATACCTATCGGGCGATACCCATAAATGAATAGAATTTATGGGATTGGCAACTAATAATTATTCTTTCAGTGCCTGAATTAAACATAATGAATGGTGAGTATTCCCCTGTTTAACTCCTTGAGTACCAGAGACGCACGTTATGCGTCGGCAATGTATGTAACGCTAAACCCCAGAGCTGCATAGGGTGCGTCGCGGTTAATTACTCCGGTCCTATGGCACCTAGAGGGCTCAGATGTGTATGGGAGCTGCATAAGTATCCAACACAACAATGCGATGGTTGAAAACCCTCAAAGTCCCGCCGCGTGCGCGTGGGCATGCAAAAACGTGTTTTTGCATGTTTTTGCCTACCCCTATCCCCATGTTAATTCCGAGTTTCGGGTGCCCCGTAGCACCCCTTAATGAAGTAGGGGATCGGTTTTTTGTTGTTTTTCCTTCATTTCTAACCCATTCCAGGTGTTTTCTGGAAATAATTTTTTGACAACCTGCCAGGCCTGAAGTGTACATTTATGTTATATTGCTTGGTGCTCAGTGGTTTAAGTGCTGGCACCGAGAGCTCTCTGAAAACATGGTCCTGGTGTTCATTATATGACAATAAACATAGGTTCTTGGGCAATACTAATAGAAGGGAAGGTAAGCCGAGGCAATCCTCCCAGGAAATAGGCTGTAACAGGGGCACCATTCGCCAATAGCTTTCGATTGTCCCAAGAAGGCGCATGCCTATAGGTTATCTATTTCTGGCAGATAAGTCGAATAGATCAGTATTCAGAGCATTGAGGCAAAGAAGAGTATCTATCCCGACAGACTTGGCGAATTTGCAACCGAGGCGAGAGCCCGCATTCAATGAGTGGAACAGTGAAGGAACTTGCTCATCTGTTTGGATGTAAACCAATGTACTCATGGTATACCAAGGCAAACATGTCTTGAGGAATGTATTACCTGGGGCACCATCCGCGAAGTGTACTGAGTGAGCTCAATAAGGCGTCTTTTGTTTTATATGTGTATAGAGGAGACAAAAGGAAAGTTACCAAAAGAGTGACAGAGAGCCAAATTTAAAGGACGTTGGGGTCAAACTGCCTGGACACACAAATTATAAAGTAGTTTAAGTCGTAGGATGAAAGAAAGATTGATTGAGGGAGAGAGTTCCAGAGTTCACTTGTTGAGTAGAAGAAAGACTGAGAAAATTTGCCAATTCTTGGGTTGGAGAGCTTGACAAAATAGGAGCGGGATTGCATTGCAAGGCGGGTGACTAGCACTCGCCGCAAGGGAGGGGGTATGCACTGAGAAAGCTCTGAAAAACACTGATTGTTGTAATAGCTATAGTAGAGTGAAAGAGATACAACATTGCAGCGTGTAGAAAGAGATTGTAGTGAACTAGTAAGAGGAGGTGAGTTGATGAGGCGAAATGCTTTTGATTCTACTCATTCTAGAAGTGCGGTATGTATGAAGCCTCGCCACCCACATGAACAATACACAATATAGGAGTGCGCTGTGCCTCGATACAGAGCAAGAAGCTGTGCGGGGAAGAAGAACCCACAGAGAAGGTTGAGCACACCTAACTTTTGGGAAGCGGTTTTAGCAAGATTGGTATGATCTTTCCAAGAAAGGTCGGATGAAAAAGATACACCTAGAATATTGAAAGAAGATGAAGGGTTGATTTGTGTATTGTTGAAGAATAATTGATAGTCTTGTGTTTGTGGAAGATTGTGATGGAGAGATATAGGGAGGAATTGGTTCTTGGAGGCGTTGAAAGTAACAACATTTTCTCTGCCCAAATAGAAATAATTGATATATCAGAAGATAGGCGATCAATGGCCTCATCACGTTTGTTTTGGAGTGATTGCATGCTGGGTTGATGTGAAAAACTAGTTGAATAGTGTAAGGCATAATCGTCAGCATATGAGTGCATTGCACTAGAGGTACAGTTAAGGAGATCATTAATGAATATTAGAAAGAGAATTGGAGACAGGACAGAACCCTGAGGAACACCAGAGTTGATAGGCTGAGGAAGTGAGCGATGGCCATCTACAACTGCAGCTATGGAGCGGTCTGAAAGGAAATTAGAGACAAAGGCACAGATAGAGGGACAGAGACCGAAGGAGGGTAGTTTGGAAATTAGAGATTTGTGCCAGACTCTACTGAAGGCTTTCGATATGTCTAGCGCAATAGAAAAAGTCTCACCGAATTCCTGAAAGGAGGATGACCATGAGTTAGGAAGATAAGCAAGAAGATCACCAGTAGACCGGCCCTTAAGGAAACCGTACTGGCGATCTGAAAGTAGATTTTGGGAAGATAAATGCTTAAGAAATTTTGAGTTAAGATTAGTTTAAACAACTTTAGAGATGCAAGAAATGAGAGCAATTAGACGATAGTGGGAGATTATGAGCAGTCACCCTTCTTCGGGACAAGTTGAATATGAGCAAACTTCCAACAAGAAGGAAAGACGTTAGAGAAAGGACAGAGACGAAAGAGTTTGCCTAGGCAGGGACTTAGCACGGAAAAACAGTTTTTGAGTACAACAGGAGGAACACCATCCGGTCCTTGCGCTTTCTATGTATTAAGCCCAGAGAGGGAAGAAAGTACATCCTTAGAGAAGATTATAATCTTAAGCATAAGTAGGTGAGAGAGGGGATGAAAGCGATGAGTAGTGCTGGAATCATCCAATGTGGATTTTTTAGCGAAAGTTTGAGCGAAGAGTTAAACTTTGTCAGAGGAAGAGGTGACGGTGGTACTGACAGAATGGAAAAGAGGAGGGAACGACGAGGAAGTGAAATTGTTGGAGATGTTTTTGGCTAGATGCCAAAAAGCTTGTGAAGAGCTAGAGTTGGAAAGTTCAGAGATTTTTTATTGATGAAAGAGATGTGGCTTGATTCCGGTCAGAGACATATAAAGTACGGGATTCATGATTTTGAAAGCGACGGTACCGTTTGAATGTTTTTTACTTATTGCGGACAGCAGTAGAACAAGTGTGAGTAAACCAAGATTTTTGTGAGTTAGTCTGAGAGAAAGAAAATGAGATGTAGGCTATGCTTCCATGCCCGAATAGATTACCTCAGTAAAACGCTCGTCACTCTCCAAGGGCCACGGCAGCAAAAATTATTCCATTGGAATCAAAGAAGTACTGCCGAAGAGCCTCTCAGTCTGCATTGCCAAAATGCCACAAGCATCGCCAGCTGGGGGGGTCAGAAGGGCGTACTGGAGAGACAAAACAGTTGACAGATATAAGGTTATTATCGGAGGAGGCCAACGAAGGGAGAAGAGTTACAGTGAAGGCAGAAGGATTAGATGTTAGAAATAAGATGAGAATGTTGGGCCGATCTCCAGAGCAGTTCGGAATGCTTCGGTGGGGTGCTCTAGGTCATTTAGGATAGAAAAGATGTAGGCTTGTTCACCAAGTTGATCAGTGAAATGAGAGAAGAGCCATTGGTAATGGTGAACGTTGAAATCTCCTAAGATGGAGATTTCAGAGAAGGGAGAGATGGATAGAATGTGTTCCACTTTAGAAGTAAGATGGTCAAAGAGTTTTGGATAGTCAGTAGAATTAGGGGATGGGACTCGTCAGCCTTGGTCGGCAACCTGTTTTTTTTTTTTTTTTTTTTTTTTTTCTATATTCCAACTACTCCCTCTCGGGCATAGGCTGAGAGCCTGTACATTCCACCGCTCAACACGGTGAAGCCAGTGAGGTCTTGTTCCAGTCTGGGGAGTGAGACATGTGAAGCATCCATTCATGGCTCGAAGCAGCTCCATCTCTGAAGCGGCTGGTTGCTTCGTTCAAGTGCTTCACTGTCTCACCCTCCAGACTCAGACCCTCACTCTCAGAATGCCACCTATTGAGTAGTGAACTCACTAGACATTGTCCCCCTGTAGCATATTTTAAATATGGGAATATTCATACAGTGCTATTTAATCAGGGAACAATGATGGTATTTCGTTTGGCATATCGGTAGGCTTTGTGGTAATGCACTGATACTAGGTACAGCACAAATTCAATCCCAATAATATCTTCCCATTGACATATCAGGATTTGAACCCGGGTCCAATGGATTACCAATCCAGTGGCAAGACCACTCCACCACACCTCTAGGGGAGTAAACCTGATACAAATCCGTACTGCTTACCTAAAGGTAAGGCAGGTTTTTTGGATGGACTAGCCGCACACCACTGTACAAAAATAGTGCTAAAATGATACATGGAGGGCCTCGGATTCAGACGGGTCCTAAATTGAGCAGCCAATCTTGTAAGTTCTTCAGTAAACTATCCCTCTTACAGGGATGGGTCCACTTGGGGCCCTTCTGTGTATGGCCACCCTCAGTAAGGGAAGTAAGGCGTCCGGCAATAGATAGATAGATAGATAAACAGCACAGATGTATTTAGTGAGAGAGTGACACGAGAGCTGAAGCTAGAGAGTTGAGAATTCAGAAGAGTCAAAGTTATGAGCTTAAGAGCAAGAAAGATTTTTTGTTTTTTTGTGTCTGTGAGAGGAAAGATTGTTTTTTTTTGTTCTATGTGAGTGAGGGAGACAAATGGCAGAATTGCAGAATTGGCAAAGTGAAATAGTGACAGGGCCAAAATAAAGGGATGTTCGAGCCAAAAATGCCTGGACACACGGAGTTTGAAGCAATTTAAGTCATAGGAAGAGGGAAAGACTGATTCTGGGAGAGAGTTCCAGAGCTCAACTGTTGAAAAGAAGAAAGATTGAGAATAACGTTTCATTCTTGGGTTGGAGAGTTGCACAGAGTAAGGGTGGGCTTGTGTTGCAAGACAAGTGCTACATGCTCTATGAAGAGGGTGTGGTAGACACTGAAAGAGCTCTGAGGTACACTGTTTATTGTAATAGCGGTAGAATAGTGAGAGAGATGCAACATTTTGGCGAAGTGAGAGAGACTGCAGAGAATTGGTGAGTGGACGTGAATTAATGAGACAGAAGGCGTACATATACACAATACACCTTTGGCTTTGAATTGAGGATAGAGATAGTAGGAGGATACAGAGAAGGGTTTGCTTTCTGTTGCCTTAGACAACTGTGTTTCGGTGAGAAAGAGAAGATCAGGGTTGGCGGAGGAGAGATGGTGTTTCACAGATTGGAAGTGAGAAGAAAGGCCACACATGTTGCAGAAATTTATAGTAAGAGTGGAAGATAGTGGTCCAGAGCATTTTGATGGGTCGGCTCCATGGGCCAGACTATTGGGGGACATTTCTGGTTCCTTCCCCTCTGGAGACTCCAAGGTGGGTTGTTCGTTTATCATCATGCCTTAATGGGCGTATTTATGGGCGTATTTAATTGCTCCTTTATATATCTTTCTATAATTTTATTAGTTTCGTCCCTAGACCTCCATCAAGCTTAAAATTAAACCCCCTAGACCCACTTTCATGCTAAATTTGTACATTTTTCGGTAGAAAAATGTTCCGGCCCAAGGCCGGTTTCTCCCAAATTTTAGTCTCGCTATCGCTCGTCAGGAAAAAATCGACACCTAAATTACACAAAAGTATTATTATTGACAAAGAAATGGAGCGAAAGGTTTTAAAATCGCCAAACTAATGGATCGAACGACATAAAGTCTCAAAACTAATATGCTAAACATGAGGGCGAAGGGTAACCAGAAAAAACGACCCATCTCCCCTTAAAACAAATTGTGAAAAGGTAGTGTGGTATGTAATGTGTTTGTGGTATAATATAATGAGAGAAAGAGAAAGTGTATTGGAGAGCAGACTGGGGTTCTCCTCAATATTGGTGAGGTACAAATAGGATCAGAAAGGAAGGCCAGGTGGTGAAACATGAGTTCCAGCTGTCTTTATCATCTACCTAGCACTTCCCATAGTTGCACTATGTCTGACAGATTAGTCACAAGGATGGTTATTCTTAGCTTGTGGGCTAATTTGAATATCTGTACCAAGGGACTTGGAGAACGTACAAATCTTTCTCGTTTAACCCCTTACCGACGGGGATGTTTGTAACTTATACTACCTGGCAGGGCAGACGGGCATATTTACCCTAAACGAGCTTCTTTCCCTGCTCTTTTTCATGCATAAACAAGGGCCAGAGCGTAATACAATTATGTATCCGTGAAAGGGCGATAATAGAGCTTTCCAAAGACACCTGAATCATCCTTGTACGACCACGGGTTATCCTGTAGCGATCGCGCAACGAGAGGTGAAAAACCCTAAAATACGGTAATTTCCCCAGTTTTTTCCTGGTTTCGCGAGGCTGTGGGTGTAGAATGTTGCAGAGGTGGTGTCAGTCGCGGCACTAGGGCCGTACCGAACGGTCAGAGCCAGCCTATCGTCCTCCCAACGCGTGGACTCTCTCTCAGAGCCGATAATGTACTCAAAATCCCGCCCGACTAATGTCGGGCACCGCAGGGGTGGCCATTATTCTGTCGCCCGACATATGTCGGGCGCTGCGGCTTGAGTGTTGAAGTGTTGTGGGTAGACTACCTACTCTGACTGTGGTCACTTTTGGGTGACTGAAACCCTGAACTTTGGGTTGTCTTTGCAGCCGAATCTTTCCTTATAGTCTGGGGAGATGAACCGTGCCTGAACAGAAGTTGGAATGGGAGACTGCGTCCAACACGTTAATAAACGTACTATCGAGAGAAGAATGGTCAAAAGACGTCCGACCAGTGGTAGTGGAAAGAATCTGTTACCTTTTAGATTCCGTTGGATGCTGACCGACTACAGTATATAGAAAAAGCAAGAGTGTGGTACGGAATTATGTCTCGTTGCCGAAGCTCTGTTTACTGGTAAGTTGAAAGGATCCAACAAGTCCTACTCATTGCACGATCTGTGCAGGTATAACGGATGACTGTGAAATTTAGGATTCGATAAACTTCACTAGAATAATGTATGTAGCACTGTTAACATGGGAAGAATCTGGCATCAGTGTGAGTCTGAGGGGTAGACTTTCAGAAGTATAATCTCGTTCTTGAGCGTTGTAAGAAGAGTAACTTCGTCGCTGATGATGTCAGAACAAGTGTCCGAGGTAACCATAGTGGACACAGGAGGAGCTATTCCAATAGAGCCCTCTTCAAATATCTTCTTTGTTTATGTGTCGAAAGGCCAAGCCTGGAAACACAACCGAAAGATCCAAATATTCTCGAGAGATAATATGAGTGTGAAACCAATCTGAGAGTAGGTGTCTCTGATCCGGAACTTTGCAGTCTAGTCCTCATGATGAAATGTCTCAATTTCTGCTGGAGCAGAAAAATGTCAAGAACCAGTAATGCAAAAATGCAAGAGAACTAATTTCTCAACCTGGGATCGAGAACCCCAAAAGTAATCAGAACTTTTGTGAAAACAGTTGAGAACCCATAAGCCATCATACAGCATGCACATATTATGTATATATGTTGGTATTGGAAACCTGAGCAAAAGTCGCATCTGTGATTCATTGAATCCATGTTGGGTATTGTCGTACCAAGAAATTATGTATTTCTGGTGCCTCTGAATCTTTAGTGTATGTCATGACATTTATATCAGTCTCTGACAATCCGATCTCGGGAGTTTATGTACGGCCGTTGTGAAAATGAAATATCGGAACTTCCAGCAAGATTGAAGAATTACAAAGTCAGAGATGCCAATGTGGTAATGAGCTCTCTAGCTCTACAATCCCGACATTGCGTCGGGATATTGTGAAATTATGTTGGATTAATTAAAATGTAAAACTTGCAAACTAAACAAACCAAAATTGGGACAAGGACAATATAAAGTCAAATTAAATTATCAAAATCGCTATGTGGAAACAACGCTTACTAAAATTAAATTTATGAAATAAAAGAACACAATACACCACATACATTACTACATTACTACATGAGTAAGTTAATCTGTTATGAGGACTATTTGATCTAGTATTGGGATGCCCTAAGAGGTTGCCAAGTTCGCATAGTTCGACAGACGAATATATAGTCGGGTGTACCGACGGCATTGAGATAGGTTTGGGATCGAATAACTTTGTAATAATTTGAGTACCCAATCTACTAGTCGAAAATGAAAAAGGCAGAACAAGTGATGCAACACCGATATTAGTGATGCCCCCTCGACCGGTTAAAAATGGCTGGTAATAACGTCAAGACTCCGATAATGATACCACGAATTATGGAAAGCTCAAGACCCTGATTGGAATAACAATCGTGGGAATATTGAAGGAGTGTGCAAGACTCAGTGCCTCAAGGAGTGGATCGATAACCAGAATAGCTAGGCTTTATGCACCAAATACTTCATGTATAACAAACCATGGCGTATGCATACAGATGAGTGGAAACAAATCAGGTGCCTGGTCGGATTGAATGCACAAAGAGAATCGACTTATACAGTTAACGAAATGGTCTGACATTCTTATACCGTGCAATGTATGCAATGTATGATTGGGCAAGATCATAGAACGAACGCTCATGTCTGAATAATTGTAGTACTATCTCGTTAGCAAGGTGTGATGCTGATCGGTTGCCAAAATAGAATAAAATCTAATGGTACACATATGCCATTGGATGAATGGTGTAGTAAAACCTAAACAAGTTTATGTATCTTCGGTTGTTCCGTGAGAGACTAGATCGTCGAAGAGTAAAAAAGACAAAGAGAGCAACTTTTACTTGGCCTCTCGAGCTCAATACACCTGACCTCATGTTGGAATGCTATGGAACTGTGTCGAAGTCTTAGGACTATCTGATCTCATATCGGAATCCCGGATAGGTTGAGACCATTAGCATAGCATGTCAGTCACAACCTTTGCCGGGAGATAGGGTACATAATTGACTTACTATATACACCTGTCAACCCTAACTTAAAATGAAAAACTGAAGAGTAGGTTATCACAGGAGGAATCTGGGTCAGGTTTCTGTTTAATCACCCACCACTTCCTTCAGTAACTATTTGATTGTGATATGCTAAGCTTTACATTGGTGCTACCATCACAGGTTAAAACGACAGTCGTATCTATTGATAACATCGGTACGAGAGGAGCGGAGGATGAAGCAGTATCCAAAGCTGGTGAAAAACTGTCGCAACATTATGGACAGCCATCATCCAGAAGGCAGTGGAAGATTAAAGTAGAGAAAAGAGTATGGTCGATGAGACAAATGCACCCTACTGTGATCGTACTGATCTCTGGGGAGGCATGATGAACCTTGAATTCGGGTGAATTATGATCATCATATAGTGTCTGGGGAAGAGTGGATGAGGTGCCAAGTGGCTATTGTTCCAACTTGCAATACCTGCCTGAACTTGGTCGGGTTTATAAGGTGATGCACTGGACATCGTCTTATACAAATGTCTTGGAACCACCGTCAGGTACGCCGGGTTTAATAAGGATTCAGCATCCAATGATGTGTGGATGACATGAAAACCCTGACCTTATAAGGAGCCATTGTTAGTAAACACGTAATAAACGAGGCGAAAAACTACACCCACTGTCGGGTGTTAAATCAGTTCTTTGTGCCGTGAATTTACCCTAAATTCAACCTGTTTGATGAACTCGATGTCTTTAAGAGTTCAGACAATCTGATGATAAAGGTGTTTAAATGAGAGAATCCTTTGCGAATTCTGATAGTTCGATAAATCGGTGTTGCTGTATGTGAATCCCTAACGAACCTAACAGTACATTGGTGTCGGTGGTCGTGTTCGTGAATTTTTGATAAATTCCGACTTACTGACAGGGTCGTGGTAGTTGTGTGAATTAGAGATGAATTCCAACAATGATGGTAGTATCGGGTAGAACTGACTGACGTAACCTTGCAATATGGCTAAAGTTATATCAACAATAAGGATTGTAATAATGTGTGTGTTAGACTGACAAAAATACTTGGAGGCGAGATACTCTAGGGGTGGGCGTGTGTCAGGTGCGAGGCCCAGTCTCACGATGCATAAAGATAGTTAGACCCTAAGCTAGCTAGTCTTGCATCTAGAGATCGGGGAAATCTAAACAAATCTAAAGAACTGTGAAAACCGTTGTGACCTCACATCCCGACATAGAGTGTATATATAATTATATGGGAATCAATACACTGAACAACACGTTTGTCTGATTGTGTAAATCTGTGAATGGTAGTGTTGTACCTCAAGCTCTAGTTTACAGTATGTTGTGACGTAGCCTACATAGCCGTCTCCGAGAACATGATGTCAGACTCTCGGGCTATTTCTTCTGCGTATAGTGTTGGAAGATAGAGGATGTGAGTCGGGTTCTTATACCTTACCAATCTAATCAGAGGGTCATCTGAGTAAGACTGTGCAGGGTGTCGGGCAGTATTATCCATGATACTTTGGAAAAACTGCCCAAGTAATTTTATCCATAACGGAGCCAGTAATTCTACTGCTGTGGAGTACTATCGGGTTTAACCCTTTATTGGCGGCGCGCAACTTATGTCGTGTGAAAGAAATTTGGACTAAGTGGTGGTTCACAACTTATGTCGTGTGCCATTTTCACCACGTAATGTTGCTGAGAGAGAGAGATAAGTGGTGGCAGGAGAGTAGCAAGCGTATGACTGCTCCAGACCACCGCGGCGGACCTACTGACATGAATCCCACCCTCCCCCACCCTCACGCACTCGCTACATAGGGAATTATGTAGGGAAAGTACCTAATTACATGGTTTTTGCATTCGTGTTGCGCGATCGTTGCAAGAAAACTAGCGGTCGTACAAGGATGGTTGGGGTGTCATTGGAAAGCTCTGTTTATGCCCTTTCAGGGATAGATACTTGTTTTACGCTCTGGGTCTTATTTAGGCATGAAAATGATCACGTAAACAACCCTATTTAGGGTAAAAACACCCCGCTGGGCGGTACATATAAATTACCGCCTAGGCCACTCGTATGTGTTAAGGAGAAGAGGTGTCGGACTAAAAATATGCTTTCTTAGGCCCGATCATCCGATCTGCTAGTCTGAGATCTAGAAAATCAGAAAGAGCGATAATACCTTGAATAATACATTGGATATTATCGGTTAAAACTCCTGTCAAATAACCCGATACCCCGATAATCGCGATCTGGATTAGAGCGGAAGCACAAAATATTATGCCCAGGTTCAAAGAAAAGCCACGGACAAGACTGAGTGAAGACTAAGAACTTTAACAAATGGATTAATTACGCTAGATCAAATAATGAATACCGACTTGTAATAGGTATTAGTACCAGGTATATCAATATTATGTTCTCTCCACTAACCAACTTTACTCCTACACTCGATTAATGAAATTAACAAGCACATTTGGCAGTCCGGGGATTCGAAGCAGACTTAATTTATCATAGTGTAATACGAGAATTAAAATAAACTAATAATTCCTACAATAATCTAGAGAGGAGACAAACATATAGGCTACTCAGGGTTGGGGTTAGCCGCAAAAGTCTGCTTGAACCCTGCTGTGTGTGTGTAAGACTGAGAGTCCGAGTGTAGGGGGTGAGACAGTGAAGCACGGGAACGAGGTGTCTTCAGAGGTGGGGTCACTTCGGGCCATGAGTGAGCACCATGCCTCATGTGAAGGCAAGATGGCAGGTGCTCGTTGTACTCTACGTGCTTCACATGTCTCACTCCCTAGACTGGAACAAGACCTCACGGGCTTCACTGCTCATTGTACAGCTGTGAATGTCCAGGCTCTCAGCCTATGCCCGAGAGGGAGTAAGTTGGAATATAAAAAAAAAAAAAAAAATATTTATATATATATATGCTTGAACATTACAATGAATATGCCCGTAGCCTGCACCAGTACACAATAACACCAACAGAAGACACAGGAGCACCTCTAGAAGACGTGGGAGTATATTAATCCTCAACACTAAGTTAGGAGGAATAGATATACTCATAAACTGAAGCAGAAGAAGCCCTAACACAACCCCACTGGCCGAAGTGTGAATCCACAAAGCTTCGAAGAACCTGAAAAGCTAGGCTAACACAGGTCTCCAAATCAGAAAAAGCTACCGGTAGCTAATTAATGATAAAACACAAATAAAAAGGCAGGTAACCCCACTCATTTTTGCCGCGTGAGACCTGACTTTGGGCACCCTTAATGGGGACGGTCACGAAAGAATACACAATATATGGTAGCTAATTAAGCGGAAATACATGTCTAGCAAGCCTAACCAGTGACAATTATGAAAAAAAGACTCACTGTGTGGACAAACCGAGGCAGCCAGACAACCAATGTGAGCCACCACAAACACATCTAAGCCCTGCGACCGTCCACATACCAAGGGCAAAATATTCCAGGGAATCTGGTAATGAAATTAAACATGCAAGGGATATGAAGCATAGAATAGAAGCCAAATATTATAATTTTTCTATTTTGTATTTATTTTTTCTTAGTGGCATCCAATTCAATTGACGTTCCATAGGTAATTCATCATGCCGCCTATGATGTAAAGTATTTGGAGCTCTCGTGGATGGGTGGTCCCTCAATATGGCTTGCCTGGACGACAAGGCGCCAAATTATAGGTTTGATTCCCAGAGGGAAGTAGAGAACACCTAATATTTAGTAGGGCCCCGTAATCATTGACGATATTGCCTATTAGTATAATAGTCTCCATTCAACATCCCACGTCAACATTTTGAATCTACCGCGCGGAAGGATCATGGAGTACTCTTCATAAGTGCACGCTTAATTCCCTTATGGGATCGTCATTATGATTGGGTACCCTGCAGAAAAAACTCTGTAACAAAGAAAAAAGAAAAATTAACTTAATATTTGTTATCATATGACTTTCCATATGTGGATTTCTTGTGTTTTGCTTCCCAGACTCCAGGCCCTATAGCGGCCATCTTCGTCCTTCACTGATATACAAAGATACAACTCTAGAAATCAACGAATGGAAAGTGGGATGGATGGGAGGGTCACTAATTTTTATCGTCAATGATTACGGGGCCCTACTAAATATTAGGTTTTCTCTACGTCCCTCCGGGAATCAAACCTATAATTTAATAGTGGCCCCTTCATCATTGACGATATTGCCTGAATACCAAGTCTGGAGGGAGACATTCGTGACAATATCCTAACCTCAGGGGAAAAAATAATCTGTATAAAAAAAATTAAGTTTTATTGTATGCAAACAATATATACAAAATATAAAAGATTGTAAGCAGTGCGTGTCATCAAGAAAGTCTGCTTACTCATGACCCGGATCTTTACCTTAAGATCTATGCATGATACTATTTTGGGATCACGCATGTGTTCCCTTAAATAGTTCATAACTCTATAGAATTTAGTTCTAAACTTAACAATATTTGTACAGTATAATATATGTTTGTACATTCTGATAATACTACATAGCTGCAACTATGCTAGATTTCTTCTTAAAATTAACATAAAATAAAATTTGTTGAACTGTACAACCAGTTCGATCACAGCTCGTGAATTATCACAGTTCTCCGGCGGAC
The DNA here is from genome assembly GCA_032716605.1 of Paralithodes platypus. NCBI lineage: Eukaryota > Metazoa > Arthropoda > Malacostraca > Decapoda > Lithodidae > Paralithodes > Paralithodes platypus. Next base: position 4,374,197 of record CM064494.1, read on the forward strand.
GGGGACTTAGTGAGGTATGGGCTATTCCGCACCCCCCCCCCCTTTTTAAACAAATCTTCCACAATAGAACATAACCTACTGGACCCGTTGTCGTAAAGCTACACAGGTACGCTTTGGTTTATCGAAAGCGACCGACAGGTAACATGTTACGAAAGTAGGATTGGACGCCCATAATTGAGTATTAGCAATGTCTTCTATCGAAAAGTTTTGTAAGAAACGAAGAGAGACTGCCCATTTCCTGATGTCGTGAGCCCTGCCCACCAAGCCGGGTTACTTTCTTTAATGACGTCTACTAACAGAGAAGCTAACTTTCTTCTCGTAACACAATTACCTGCCTGTTTCACCCATAGAGCACCTGGTTGGTGAGGATGTGCAGCCCTCATAAACTTAGTTAAGGCCTGCACTGGGCATCAAATATGATGAGAGTGTCCGCGTTTCAATGCCGGAACAGAAAACTCAGAAAACACATGATCAGAATGCTCATTTTTTGCTATGAATGTGGGAGACGGCGCGATTCGCGCATGATCGTGCAGTCTCCCAAACCTAAGGCAATTAGGTTCGTTGCTCATCGCCGCCAGCTCAGACACCCTATTCCCCGTGGCGAGAGCCATCAGGAATACAGCCTTCTTTAAGGGTGAATCAAAATCCGGCGCGTTATTGTATTTACGTGATTGAAGCAATGGTAAGGGTTTGTCTAGTGATCAGGTGGGCATGAGCTGACGCGGTGGTGGGCGCAGCTTGAAACATGCCCTCATAAACCCTTTCTCCTCCGCCTGCGGTATGGAAAGACCAGTGAGATCAAAGAAGGGAGTTCTGATGGCAGATAAGTGATTTTTTAATGTGACTACTGAAAAACTTTTTTGCTCAAATAGATAATATAGGTATTTGAAAATCAAGGCTCCCGAGGCATCCGTTTGCCCTGACTCTACAATCCCGGTTGTAAATGTTTTCCAATGTGACTGATATTGTCTCCTGGTAGACATGGTATATTGGTTCATAAGTTTATTTGTGACACTTTCCCCAGATTGAGCTAACCATTTTGCATTGTAAATGTCCAGAAGGCAAAACTGAGCGAGGTCCGAAGGTTGCCAATTGTCTCTAAGTGGAATGCGGAGACCGGGAGCGACACCGGGGTCCTGCACCATTCTTGCAACTGATGGTACCACACCTGAGCCGGCCATAACGGCGCGATCATCGAGACTAAGCCCCGGTAACCTCTTAGTTTGTGAATCACCCGGCACATTAGAACAGAATCTGGTTGAGGAAAAAGATAAATTGAAGTCCACCTATTACAGTCCTCCAATAATGCATCTGGCCCCCCCCCGCCGGGGTCACCCCCTGGCGAGTTAGGAAGAGAGGGAGTCTGTGATTCTCCTTGGATGCGAACAGATCCACTTGTGGAAGGTAAGGCCGTCGAAGGCCTGTCGAAGACGGTTTGTTTGATAGCCCATTCTACTAAGGTGCTCTGCCTCTGGGATAGAGCGTCTGCCTAGACGTTCGCCACGCCGGGGAGATATGCTGCATGTAGGTGAATGCCCAGCGATTCGGCCAGGGCAAAGATCTGTTCTGACACTTTTAGCAACTCTCGGGACCTCACCGAGCCTTGTTTCTGAAGACAATGGACTGCAGTTAGGTTGTCCATACGGAACGCTATTGATTTCCCTTGCAAAGACCTGCCGTGATTTTGGAGAAAAAAGAGAGGAACTAAAAGCTCTTGCTTGTTGATGTGAATATGATTGTCTTGGGTCCAAGTGCCCTGCCCTTGATGGCCTATATTTGACTGATACCCCCAACCTAGTGCTCCGGAAGCGTCTGTGTCTATCCATACCGTAGGTGGGGGAGAAACCCATGTTGTCATAGAGTATAGTATCTCGGGCTTGGCCCAGACCGATAGTAAGCTGTGGATTAATGGAGGAATTGGCCATAATTTCTTCTCTGGCGAGAGAGGAAAAACTTTGTTGCCCTCCAAGATTAATCTCTTCACTTTCAACCGGCCCAACTTCACAGTTAATTGGATCCAGTTAAGAGAGCCGATCAGAGACTCCCACGTTTTCCTGGTCGTATTCAGACTGTGGAGAAAACGAAACAGTTTCTTGCGAAATCTTCCCCGATTGTCCACACTCTGAGTAAGAGTCAGATTGGTGGTGTCCCAGACCAGCCTTATCCACTGAATATTCCGTGTGGGAACAAGGAGAGACTTCGCCAAGTTCACCTTGAACCCTACGTTTTGCACATGATTTAATACTTGGTTTGCATGAATGTGACATAACTCCTCTGACTCTGCCACCACTAGCCAGTCGTCTAGATGCCAAAACACCTTTATGCCCTGGATCAACAAAGGCAGAAGGGCTTGCCGGACTAATTTTGTGAAAATTATCGGTGCCAGGTTCAACCCAAAAGGCATTTTTCGGAAGACATAAGTCTCTTGCCTGATCCTCAGAGCGAGGAATTTCTGGAACCTTTTGTTTATAGGGACATGCCAATAGGCGTCTTTGAGATCTATTGAGCACATCCAACCTTGCGGCGGAAGAGTGATATGATCGACTGTAAGCATCCTGAAGGGTGAATTCTTGATAAACGTGTTCAGATGCGAGAGATCCAATACCGGTCGCATTTGCACACTGTCCCTTTTTGGCACTAAGAAAAGTCTGGAGGTGAATACTGGGCAAGTTGGTTTTACTGGTACAATGACCCCCTTGGAGATCATTTCTTGGACCAGCGCCTCCACCTCCTGTGACACATTGTTGCATTTTAGCGCCTGACGCAGTCAAGGTCGCCGGAGCCACCGCCAGATGATCCCTTTGCTCACTACTTTCCGGGCCCAAGTTTTCTTGGGCCAGGCCGAGCGGAATAACTGGAACGACCCAGTTTGCAAACTGGGCCTGTTCGGAGAAGCAACTCTCGAATCCGGCATGCCTAAGCACGGCACTGAGAGACTGAGAGTTTGGGTGGCTAGTTTTTTGGAGGGGGAGGTGGGTTGGTATCAGATGGCTGGCTAGTTTTGGTAGACGTCTGCCGTGATTTGGTTTCTGGTGTGGTTTACCTCTATACCCTGAATATTTACCTTGTTTGGGCTTGGGCTGAATACTTCCCTGCTGAGGAGGAGTTCTGGGATCTCGAGAGGACTGTTTAGCATGCGGTTGGTTAGGTTTACCTCCGCTCTTTGGCTTATGAAAAGGCTTCTTAAATGGTTCTCTCCTAGCTTGGGAGGTAATCTGCTTCCACCCCTTGACCATATTAAGGACTACACTCCACGTTTCTGAGTTAAGGAGGGAGGCAGTGAGTACCGGCAAAAGAGTTACCCGGCGCCCAATGTCATCCGGTAACTTTTTCACTAGATGCACTCTTAGATCCTGGCGGGCTCGAACCGCTTCCATGATCGCTATTCTGATGTCTCCTAAGGATTGAATAGAGTTTTGACAACTCAGTGGCCTTCCTAACATGTGGGTCAGCAATGGCCGAGATAGTCCTGGTAAGAGAGACAGCAACCTGGCGGCTGACTAAATACTGAGAGAACATGCGGTAGGCTTTGTTTCTTAATTTAAAATCCCTTTCCAAGTGAGCTGCCAGAGGAGTGCAAAAGGGTTCATCTAGAGAGTGGTGGGCTATTATGGGTGCCGCTAAAAAGGCAAACAAATCTGGCGACACCCCGTCAGCCATATATACAGGTAACGAGAAATAATAATGAGTTTCTTGTGGAACCTGATGAGATGACTTAGACGTAATGGTTGATGCAAATACCTCAGCCTCTAACTCCCAATCTACCCAGGGACCCACCCCTATCCGCCCCATTTGCAGGACTGGCGTATGCGACTGATCCAGTGCCGGAATTGCATCCAGTTCCGGCGTGAGAGCATTCAAAGCCTTGACATCATTAACGCCATCTGCTTTAGACCAGTCCGCAAAGAGTCATGCAGATGAGGCGGCAGGAACTGCTGGGGCAGCCGTATGAACAAAGAAATCTGGATTATAAGAACTAGGTATGGCCTTGATTGATACATCCAGTAATCACCCTGCTTCGTCCTTAGCCCTAAACTTTCTGTTTTTGTTTATCTCAATTTTCCACTCACTAGGGACCGGAAGGTCTCCCGAAATGGTGGGTTGTGCTAAATGTGGGTTTAGTGGTGTTGCCGGAACCCATGAACAGTCCGGTCCATAGAGGAGAGGCATAGGACCTTTCCTCTGAGGAACCTTATCTAAGGGAGGAGGAGTGATATCCGAGATTACTCTAACATTAGTGGTAGTAAGCGTGGCTGGCACTCTAATGCCGGAAGCCGCGGTTACCGCCGGAGACAAGGACATAGGAGGCACAGTGGCTTGGGGGGTAAGAAAACCCGAAGGTTGTAGAGGTCTTATCGTGGAGTGACTCGTGGAAACTACAGGTAGACTGGCAGGGGGGTCAGAGGAGGTAGGGAGATTATACTGTTGCACTACTTTATGTAAAATATCACTTATCTCATCTGAGGTAACACACTTACTGTGGGATCCCTTAGAAGATTGGGAGCTAGCTTCAGACTCCTCACCTGTTAGACCCGGTTGAGCCGAGGATAAAAGCACTTCCTCCGGCTCCCTACTTAACTCAACCTCCTCAGAAATATCCTGTTGTGCCTCCGGCGCTTGATCCGCCGGTGGCCACACCAAATCAGGGACAGACGAAGATAACATTTCAATATTACTCTCAATCAATGGTTCCTGACTTACTCTAACGCTGTCATGAGATGGCTCCGATTGACGCCAGCACCCCAGCGCCGTGGGTGGCTGTGAGTCTTGGATTATTTGGGAGCTATCAAAAAATTGTGATCCTGAGGGTAAACCGTTATATTGCTCGGCCAGGACTCGTCTAGGTCCGGCTGAGAGGCTAGTACGTGGCACATAATTCAACTTAGGAATAGCAAAGGTGAAATCAGGCATTACACTCAAAGATTGTTCACGACCCGGCTGGGACTCCATGTCCTCTGTTCCCACTTCCGAGCCGCCGGCTTCAACGTCGGGCACGTCGGAGGTAGGGGTAGAGGGAAGTGGCTGTGGGGTCTCTTTCCGTCTACCACTACGTGACTGAGAGTCCTCCTTCCGGCGCTTGTTAGACCGGGAAGACTCAGCCGAAGAGTGTCGGGACTGTCTGCGGGGAGACCTCGACTTACGTTTTGGAGAGGGTGAACGTCTCCTCTTTGGGTGGTCGGGGGGGGGGGGGGGGAACCTCGGTAATTTCACTGTCAGTGCCACTGCTGCTACTCACTACCTCTTTGGAAAGGTTTTTAGATTTCACTTTAGGCCTAACAGATTTATGGGAGGCTGATTTGACCAGAGGTGACTTTATTATTAATTGTTCCCAGAGGGCTTCGTCATCACAGTGAAGAGCCTTAAGGGCTGTGTCTTTGGCATAAGTGTTAAAAATGGTCTTTATTTCTTGCAAAGTTGCCAAGCACGACAAGTCTTTCTTGGTGAACAAAGCCGTTTTCAAGTCGGCACAGACGGAACAACACTTTGACACCCACAAGCCTCTAGAGCGGTCTAAACACTTAACACATTTTAAACAGAGTTTATGAGCGAATATTGGTAACAGTGAACAGTTAGGAGTAGCGCATAACTCAAACCGAGGCATGATGGATAAAGGGCCCCCCCCCCCCCCTGCCGGAATCAGCAGCCACCACCCGCCGGTCCTGTAGTCACTAAGGTGCCGGGAATTCTGGAAATAGAACATTTCCAGGAATCAATGCTCATAAGGATAACCTGCGAGGTGTTAATACATCCTACCTTGAGTCCGCCGGAAAATGAGCTATAGTCAACTACTCTAACCTTCCGCTGGACTCGCCGTGAAAAAACCTGGGGCTTTTCTGCCTATGCTGATTGGAACATCTTACCTGTGACAAGTGCCACAGGCCCTAATTTGACCGTTAGTGTATGACTATCCGTCGCCTGACGTATCTTAACACTTGCACGCTTGACTGTGGCGCTGCAGGGCGAGGAAGTCTTTACCGCGTGACAAACGTGGTCAGGGCGAGTTAACTCGGCGGGCCGAGTTCTGAGCTCCCGTAGGAATCTGCACTTCCGCCGGAAGGATTGTGGTTCAGCGGACCACGCCGGGACATTTGGTTGTTCCCTACCAGTTTTGAAGACGGGTAACCAGGGCCCTGCTGCACGGGGCCGCCGGAGAAAAACAATACATTTTTTAGAGAGGGGAGGCAAAGCACAGCTCCTCTCTCCAAAAACCCACACACAAATACAGGGACGTCTCCCAAACCCCTTCAATAACATGCAAAGCACACATGTAAAACACCAGGGGCACACATAGGCTTAAACATAAAAACAGAGAATTCAGAAACCTAAATTACCTGCAGCCTACACTGCAGACCCCTAACCAGGCTGGCCACGTGGCTCGATGAGACATCACAGGTAGACAACGCTCCGAAGACCCAGCAACCGCAACCAGATGAGGGAGGACCACAACAGGGTTCCGCAAGCAAATACGGACTCACGAAGGCGTAGCACGACGTGCAGTCACCCTTAGACTAGAGCATTTGAGGAGGTCCGTGCCAGAGGGGCCAACTCGCCACATTTTCAAAAACAGCGCTCTAGCTGGTTCCCGCTCCGTGAAATTCTTGGGAATCATCTGGCCAAAAAAAACATCCGACTTTCGTCCTTATAGCAACTGCACATAGGGTTGAGCGTCCCTTGTTTTTGCCGTTTGGCAGACCGTTTATGGGTGTGAATCTGGGTAGACAGAGGGGCCAACTCGCCAACGCGCTCAGCCAATGAGAGCGCGGCTACGATGTGGGGAATTAAATGGCCGCCCGCCCGACCACTCACAGGTGCTGTACGAGACGTGCTTCAGTAGTCACGCTCAAACCGAGTTAGAGTCAACACACGAGTGACTACCTCCGCTACTTTAAACATCAATAACTCCAAACTCTACTCGTGGCGAGTTGGCCCCTCTGGCACGGACCTCCTCATTTGCTAAAAAACACAATTAATATATGCAACTGCCTCTTAGTGACGGCCTGAAGCATAATCTTGTAGAGTGGTAGCCTCCTAGCTATGATATCAAAAGCTAAAGGCGCAAACACAACATAATAATAACACACGTGACGCGAAGATCCTGGGATACGTAGGCGCCTGTTACAATAGTACCCTAATTTACACACTTCCTGCGGACATACCAATGGGGCAGCCATTGCTAGCTAATCTAAACTCTGTTCACTACAACGCAGGTGTATACAAATGAGCAAGGACTCACTAGAAGCGCTGGAACGTCGAATGAAGCGGGAGCGACGGCGGCACCCCACTGGCTTGTATGGCCGCGGAAGGAGGAAGGACGAAGATGGCCGCTAGAGGGCTTTGAGTCGTGGAAGCAAAACACATGAAATCCACATATGGGAAGTCATATGATAACAAATATTAAGTTAATTTTTCTTTTTTATTTGTTACAGAGTTTTTTCTGTAGGGTACCCAATCATAATGACGATCCCATAAGGGAATTAAGCGTGCACTTATGAAGAGTACTCCATGATCCTTCCGCGCGGTAGATTCAAAATGCTGACGCAGGATGTTGAATGGAGACTATTATACTAATAGGCAATATCGTCAATGATGAAGGGGCTACTATTGAAAATGAATATTGGCAGTACGTCATTGATGGATGGGTCACTGTTAAATAACTCACCAGGCAGGGGTCATCATCATTTGAGAAAACACGACGGTAATGGGTGGTGTGTGGATCTTGGTTTCCCAAAAATCTTGCCAGTTTCTGTCCTCCAAGCCGTAATTGTCCCCAGTGCATCACTGTTGATGTGCTCACCTCCTGTCGCACCAGCTCAAACTGATACTTTAATGTCTCTCGGTGCAAATTCTCCTGAAAGTAGAACATATAATTATCATAGAGCGACTGGATGGAAAAAATAACCATGTATTAGTTATGATTCAATAGATTTTCATGTAGAAGGTAACATAAATTATATCTTGTAGTATAGGATAACTTAGGGAAAATGTACAAACAGTAACTAATGCATACACATATTCTTAACCTCTTCCGTGTAACAGACCAGTAGTTCATGTGACAACCATTCTCTAAACTAATTCAAAACACTGCATGGAATTTATCACCTATTTCTAACCTCAATTATGATAACAAAATCAATAAAAACAATAATCCAATATGTTTACATAAGTAAGCACTAGTCTTTGACAATCCCTTTCAGTTGTGTCCAAGATACCTTAAATGTATACCTTAAATGAAAATATATCACTTGACATTGTCTATACTGATATGAAAACAAAAATCAATAATGTATTTTACAAACAACTTGAAGTAATAAGAGCACTGCAAATGGGTGCATAATATGACCGCCAGTATGATCCGTCACATGACCAGCGAATAAGATGTCGCATGACGTTATACAGTACTTCAGTACAGGAAGTGTGGTGGAATGGTCATGCCACTGGACTGGTAATCCAATGGTACCGGGTTCCAATCCCGATGCATCAATGGGAAGATATTATTGGGATGGAATTTGTGCTGTATCAGTGCAATACCACAAAGCCACCGAAACGCCAAAAAAATACCCTCATTGCTCCCCGATTAAATAGCACTGTATGAATATTCCCATATTAATAATATGCCACAGGGGTGCAATGCCTAGTGAGTTAATTGCTCATTAGGTGGCATTCTGAGAGTGAGGGTCCGAGTCTATGGGGTGAGACAGTGAAGCACTGGGGCGAGGCAGCTCCAGAGATGGGGTTGCTTCGAGCCGTGGGTGGGCAGCTGGGCCCCGTGCATCTTGCGAAGGGAAGGTAGCGGGGGCTGGTTGCATCTCAAAGTGCTTCACGTGTCTCACTCCCTAGACTGGAACGAGACCTCACGGGCTTCACCGTTGAATGTATGGTTGAATGTACAGGCTCTCAGCCTATGCCTGAGAGAGAGTAGCGAAAGCTATCAGATAGTATTAGCGTTAGGAACTGTTAGCCAGATAATTAGTAGTTAACTGTATATAGTGATTCCCTAAGAGTTTTTGAGAGTTTATCTTAGCATATATAATCGTGAGCGAAAGGTTCAACCCGCAACTACCGAAATAGACTAGGTATAATTATCAAAGAGCAGATAAATATGACTCCAAGCAAAGGAGTAGGCCATTACAGTAAAAAATACCCGCAATCCATATGGGTTTGAAATTAGGGTTGTATTAAGCCTAATATAGCTTGAGCAATAATCAGGAGAAAAGTATAGAGCCCTGACCATTTGAAATTTATTCTGCTAACAAAGGAAATTGCATTATTATACAGTGTAATAATTTATAGATAATAACCTCATTGAAGCTTGCTATCGATTTCGCGTGATATCTAATTAGCTATACGGAATATTTATTGCCTTTGGAATTTATTAAATGAAGTATAAGTTTTTGATCAACTGTCGGATTATTTAATAGTGGCCCCTCCATCAATGACGATTTGCCTATTAATTCAACATTCAACACCCGCATCAGCCGTTTGAATCTACCGCCGCTGGGATGAACAGAGCATTCCTCATAAGTGTAACGCAACTTCTCTTATGGAGTCGTCATTAGATCGGGTACCCACTACGAAAAAACTTTTGTAAAAAATAAGAGAAGAAAAAAGAAAAATTTAACTTAAACATTGTTATAACACGCTTCCCACTTCGGTGGATTTCTTGCGTTGTGGTTCCTTACCGCTCCTCACCAGGCGTCCATTCATCCTTCTCTTCCCCCCGGGCAACCTAGTCAGACGTGTGTCGCCTGCACTCCGCCAGATTCGTCGTTCGCTCAATTCTCGTGAGTCCTTACTCATTTGTATATGTCTGAGTTGTATTGAACAAGGTTTAGATTAGCTAGCACAGGCTACCCTACTGGTTGCCTGCAGGAAGTGTTAAAATTAGGGTATTGTACAGACGCTTACGTGTTCTCCAGGACAGTCGCCACATGTGTTTTTTCTTTGGTTCTGCGCGCCTTAGTTTTTTTTATTATCTTTAGCTAGGAGGCTACTTTCATTGCAGAATGGTCTTCAGTCCAGCGTGTTTTGGGCCTGAGGGCCGTGTTTTTTCATCTTAGCAGATGCTCCAGTTCAAGGATTGTCACACGTGGTGTGGGATCTTCTGGTGTTCGAGCCTGCTCTTGGGCCCCTTTCGTGGGCCTCTTCTCCTCGTGCTGTGGCTATGATGTCTTCAGGAGTAAGTTTCTTCCTACATTATGGGTTACTTATGCCTCGTGGCCAGCCTCAGTAGGGTCTCCTTAAGGTTTAGGGGTGTTTACTTATTCTATGATATTTTTATTATGCCCCCCATTTTCCTGTGTTTACTGGTTCGGGTATCGATCACTTTCCGGGAACTCTAGGAGACGTCCTTATTGTGTGGGGTTTTTTGGTACGGGAATGGTGGTCTTGTGCTTTAGACGGTTTTTTTCCTAGTTCCTTGGCCCGCCGGTCCTCCGTCTTCGTACTGAGCCCGGCTGCCGCCGTGCTGGTGTGCTTGGGCTTTACCTACCCCTTCTTTTGTTGGTAGTGTGCCACTACCCTCCTTGCCGGCGGACGTACGTGCATGGCCCGGCGGAAGGAGAACGGTATCGGACCGATGTCTAACGACTCACCCTGTGAATTGCCAGTTTACCCTGCCAGCCCGGCGGCACAGTTGGGTAACAGGTTTAGCGGTGTCTAGCTAGCAAGCAGCTGCATGACGACGCTCGCTAGGAGTTCTGTTTAGGGCCAGTGACCCATGTCATAGGTAAGCAGTCCCGCGTGAATTCCCCCCGATTGAAAAGGGCGAGGGGTTGTTTACAACTCTCAGGAGGCAGCAAAATAGTTGGGCAGTGGCCCACTAATTTTTCGACGCCGGGGAGTAGGTAGGATGTTGTTAATACCTCTCAGATTATCCTTATGAGTAATGATTCCTGGAAACCTTCTATTTCCAGATCTCTTTACATCTCGAGCAGCGCGGACTGTTCCCGGCGGGGAGGGGAGTCAGTAACCATGCCTCTATTCTCGATTTGTTCTACTCCTACCTGTCTTTTGGTCCCAGTAGCAGCGCACAGGCTGTATATACGCTGTATTAAATGTTTGGACAAGACTACTTTTTCATGGACAGCTCATAAATGTCCGGTTTGCTCGGATCTATTCGAAGAATGGCTAGCTAGTCAAGATATGTCATGCTTGTTGGCCCTTATTGAAATTAATAATATGTTTGCTTCTTACGCTTCACGGGTGGCTGATGTAGAATTGTTTTGTGACAATGCAGAGTTACTTAGAATCATCCGCCTGTACTCTTTCGAAGATCCCTCAGTCCATCAGGCACATGTTCCTTTGGTACCAAACTCATATCTTGCTTCCCTCCAGTCATTAGAGGCATCCGAAGGTCGCTCCCCTCCCCAAACCAAGAGATCTCGCTCTGAGTCGCCGGAGTTCGTACTTTCAACTCAACCGGAATCACCCCAGCGACTTCGTCACAGGGTGTCCAGTTTGGAATACTTGCCACCCAAAAAGCGCAAGTTGTCCAGCCCACTGCAGAACCAGGTTGTGGCGGAAATACAGGATAGCTCCCTCACCCATGTGTGTAAGTCTGCTTCACAACCGGTCGCCTCGACATCCGCTTCGAAGACACCGGGGGTTACCCCCGGTCTCGTCGGGACGAATACCGAGCAATCTCTACCGGCCATGAGGGTTAGACCAAGTGTTAGAGTAAGACTACAAGGATCTAAACTAGTGCTATCTAAGAGTAATTTACCTGACGGCAAAATAGGGTTGTATTTGTCTCCGGCGCCTGACACGGAACAACGTCATGATATAGCGGCGGGGTTAGACACGCCGGCGATAGACGTCCCAAGATTGTCCACTAGGCCGGAGGCTAGAGACACAGGAGTAATAGTACCTAACACTAGGTAAGAGTCTGTCACTACAGGTCATACCATGATAGAGAATAAGTTGAGCGATGTCCCAAGGGACAGGGTTACACAACCCTCTCGACTAGTTAGTCAGGCGCCAGTGACGCACGTTAAAAGGTCGCCGGTAAAAGGTCCCCAACCAATAACTCTGCATAACGAAGGTAAGGAACTAGAGGAACCAAGTCCAACGGTACAGGTAGAGGAACCGACGTCTGAGGAGAAGGTAAAGTCTAAATATCTCAAGAGGCCAAGGTCCCAATGTGTCACGGCGAAACATTTAGATGAATTGTTACAAAAGGTTCTCCATCAATGTGCTATATCCAAACGCCCTAGGGATACTCCTACTGAGGTGACGGTAACCCCCCCGCCGGAATCTGTGCCTGCCACCTCCATGGACGACGAGGTTTTGTTTCTCCATTCGGTCTCCTCCACTAACGTAATAATGCCAGAAGACGTTCCAATCCGTCCCCTGTCACCAGCCAAAATTAATGTTATCGCAGACCCGGATACAATCATGGCTTCGACAATAACTGAATTACCACTCTCCACTGCTAGTAACCGTCCGGCGGACTTACAAGCCAAGGCCGAGGTCACACCACGGGTGGTTATGGGGTCCCAACCGGGTGTAGACGGTTCAGATAGACTATCACAAGCTAGCAAGTTGGCAGCTAACGTCAATGCTTCTACCGCGGTGGAGAAGGAGACAGTTTCTTGCTCACAACCTAGTGCTAGTATTCCTGAAGTTAACGTAGCAGTTCACTCAACGGCGGAACCCTTGAAGCCTCCGCCGGATCACGTAGTATCTCATGGCTCTAAACCAGTTGCTCAATCCCAACTATCTCAATCACAAACGGAGGGCAAGCTTCAGGGTCGAAAAGAACCGGGCAGGCTTTGGCTCCCTGTTACCTAGTCTAAGGCAGGAGACAGGCACAGATCCATACATGGGGAGGTCTCAGTACTGAGGGAATGGACCATTGAAGTAAACAGACATAAAGTCTTCCGGGCCAAAGATGCCCAGGGAAATGTCATAGGGGTACAGATTCAAGCAATTCCTAACCCTACCAGTTATCAATATTTCATCTATGAACCACGTCGGCTTGACCCTCCTTCCCCAGATGTTCCTAATTGCCCCGCTCGCTCTCAGCCTTACGACAACAATGGTGGTCATTCACTGGGTTTGATTGAACCAAGTTTAGCCTTTACTCCAAAAACTTCACAGCAGGAGCGAAGGGAATTAAATCTGGGAGAGCTGGGGCACGGACTGTGGGTGAGTTGGGATCAGGAGGTCCAAAAGTTTGCCATTGACGTAACTTCCAATGTTTCCCTACCTGTCCCCCAACCACACCATATTGAATTTGATTAGCTGAAGCCACGGCCCGGCGGTGTCCCAAGAGCTATATTAGAGTTCCTCATTGCCCCTCAATTAGAAGTTAAACACTTCCCAGCTCCTTTCCAAACACCAGATCCTATTGAACTCCAACGAGAGTTCCTAGTACGTGATAACGCTCACCGTAAGTTTATTGGTTTTCTGCTAACTAGAGACACAGCTCAAGCCATTGCTAAACCGGTGCCCAACCCACTGAGGCATCAGGAGGAAACGGTTAAAGCTTTTCAACAATATCTCCTGCCGTATCCGGCGAGATTGATCAGGGACATCCGAACAGCCTTGTTTGAGGCAGTTCGAGCTAGACAGCTTCTCAGACTCGATATGGTGAAAGGGTTACCCGATAATGTTTAATACAGGGTTATTTTTTCCCCGATACAGACAGCATCGATGATTGATTCACAGACTCAAAGAGATGTAGATTCGATGCTTAGGATAAGCAAGGTGGCATCATAGTAAGGTTAGCCTAGGCTTTAGACATGACGATGGCCAGCGACAAGCGGAGGCAAGATGTTACCACACCTTAATACCCGCTTGTTGGTTTTCGTTTTTTTCCCAAGTCTTGGAAGATTCCCCTCCTTTTTTCGACCTCTCTCCCTAGGCCGTGCTCTGGTACAGGGTTCCAAGGTCGATACCGTCTTTAAACACCCAGGCCGCGCCAAGGGTCACTACGATTTGTCCGGGCTGCGTACCGGCGAACGTGGCATAACTGTTGACGCATATGCTTCCGCGGGAGCCTACCGTGAAACTGGCTGGAGGAGGATATCTTTCGGCACAAGTTTACACGACAAACAGGCCACGTTTGGGCACAGGTAAGCGGAACAGGCAGGCTTCTCTCCCGCAAACAGCGATTTTTAGGCGAAAAGTACACCTATGCCTATGAAAACATTGTAGGTACCGCTTACAGTGTAAAGGATACTACGGGAATCAGTCCACTGGCTCTGGACTCTCAAAGGCTCAGATATGCGTCCGCCGGTCGCTGGCCAAAGCCGTTTGAGTTCTCCTCCACTGTCTAGAGTACCGGTAACTAACTTAGTGACCCGAGACTCAACCAGGGTTATCTCGCCAGGCCTATGAGAATGTATCATTACGCCTGGTTGAGTTGTACAGATGAAAATCGGAGGGTAACTATTCTAGGGATATCATCACACGAGTAGTGGAATATTATATCCCTAAAAGTAGAATGTTTAAATTAACTATTGCATAGGACATGGCATGAGCACGGCGGCTCTCGGGTATAAAAAGGTTTTCAGTCACAAGCACTGGGATAAAAGGCAGGTTGCATGATCTTAGGCAAAGTTCTCACCTCAGGGAACATTGAAAAGTATGCAGTCCGGGCCGCCGGCGCAACACTAACGTCTTACCGGCCGATAGTGATGTTTTTTTCTGTAACGAGGAAAGCTTATACGGTAGTAGGCTTCGGCCTACCAGGACCAAGAGCAATCTCACCAAACGAGCCAGTCCCTTTTTTCCTGAGGGCCTAAATAATCGTGTTATGCCTCCATGAAATAGTGTTTTTTGTTCCTCCCGCTGGTGGCATGAGTCCTTGTAAGTGTTTTGTTCCTCCCGCCGGTGGCATGAGTAGCTTAGGCGCTGAGGGCCATAGGGGATATATTATACCAGTTATAATGACGTTACATTATAAGTTTTTCAGTTACAATTGACAACACTACACCTTCGTGGCTAGAAATTGTCTCATTCACACGTTCTTGTGGTTCCGTAGGACCCTAATAATGTAGTACAAACAGAAACCAAGAAAGGTTGATGGCTCAGTAGTACATAAAGGTTCAGATATACATTCCTTCCTTCCGGTCCCCGGAGGTAAGAAATCACGCCGGAAAAGCTTAGGGATAACGGGAAAGGGAAGGTCATCGGGATGTCATTTAGTTAATAGTGGACTACCAGTCTACTCTTTAGACGTGAACTCATACATGCAGTGCACTCATACTAACCCATTTTCACTCCAGACTGCCCTGACAGGCGAGGGATAGGCCTCGACTTTGATAGTTTTTTTCCCTTGGAGGTCTGTCTCAGCAGGCAGAGACCTCTCACCCACTAAGTGTAGCATTCGGTAGGGCAAAAGCTAGCCCACCTGAAGTTCGGAAATAAGGTGTTACCGGAACCTCAAGAATGACGAGATTATGTCTAAGAAGCTCAAATAACCTGTATTAACCGTTTGGGCCACCCTATAGTGGTAAAGGCTAGCAACGAGTCAATCGGTCCTCGGCTCTTATATAGCCTAGGCTGCTCATGCCCCTGACAATCAGAATTTTTGTTTTGTTTAGTCGTAAGAGATCATACCAATGCTTAGGCAGATTCAGCTCGGGGTTTGTTATCATTTAGGAGCGGATTAGCACATCTAGCCCATATAAATTTGTTCTCCTAAGTTCTTGCGTACGCCGGAAAAAGTCTTCCGCCGACCAGGATCTTATCGGACAAGTTAAGACAACCACGAGCTGCCTGAGTAAGTAATAGCATTAAGTGCCTCAGGCTTATTACGTGTATGACACTGTTCTTTGAGGTTCATTGTTTTAAACATGTATGAAGTCCCAACATGAACATGGAAGGGCATGCGGATCCTTAGGTGCTATATATAGAAATAGTCTGGAGCTTAGGAAAACTACCTTGACTCCCCCCTCTTAGAACCCGCTTAGGATTAACCTACAGCAGTGGTTCGCGTCACAAAAGAGTTACCCCCTCTACCCTCATTTGTATAAGATATAAATGCTGCAGTGGAATCTTCCTCTCATTTTCAAAAGTATGTCGGGAACTCTCTTTCTTGACGTATCCACTAGCAAGCGCTTTAGGTGTTTTTTTTTACGGCTGAGGAGCTAATGGTCAATGTGATAGTAATTTAAGTCCCTTAGAGGACAGGAAAAAGGGGGGGGGGGAATGAGAGTATCCCAATATACCCGTAAGCCCCTCCGCCGGAAACAGACTCCTCCGCCGGAGAAGACCACTGGCGTTGTTTACAAGAGTCAGCTAGGTGAAAGCTCACATGTTTTGTTTTGATTTTAAAAGAATCTATCATTATTTAAAAAGGGCTATGTAAAAGCTCGTTGAATTGTTTTAAGACAGCTTTCTGAAAGCTCGTTGATTTGTTTTAGTTGTATTTTAAGAAAAGTTTTTCTATCATAGTTACAACTATATAGTTTTGGTTGAGTATGAAACTGGTCAAATAGATACAGTTCTATGCCAGATAATAAACTGTGAATAGTATAAAATCTGGGATAGTGAAAAGAAAGCTATGAATGTCTTCTCAAATCGCTATCGAACAGAATCTCAAGACGAGATCCAGTAAATTTTTGGAGCAGATCTTCTCTGAAGTGACGCACTGCTCATATCCTTTAATATTTTTTGTATGGTATGCTAACAATAAAGACTTATTATGTTATACAAATTCTTGACTATGCCTTACGGTTCTGAGGTTTAGGATATTGTTACGAATGTCCCCCTCCAGTATTGGGAATTCAGGCAAATCGTCAATAATGGAGGGGCCACTATTAAATTATAGGTTTGATTCCCGGAGGGAAGTAGTGAAAACCTAATATTTAGTAGGGGCCCCGTAATCATTGACGATGCATGGCCCTCCCATCCATCCCCTTCCTATTCGCTTAATATCTTGGGTGTTATCTTGATATATCAGTGAAGGACGAATGGACGCCTGGTGAGGAGCGGCAAGGAGCCACAACGCAAGAAATCCATCGAAGTGGGAAGCGTGTTATAACAATGTTTAACCCGTGGAGCCCCGGCTAGTTTTGTAATGTTTGCGCACCAGAACCCGGCCGGTTTTCAAAAAATGGTTTTATTCCAGAAACAATAGCGAATGGGTTAGGAATGAAAGAAAAACCACGAAAAACTGCTCAAAAAGCTTAAAAAATGGTCCTACAGAGCCCCCGAAAATGGGTTTTACAAGAGTAAAAAATTGAAGGCAATTATCCCAAAAAAAACAGGTTATTGAGCGCTCGCGCGCACGCACGTGGACTTTGAGAGTTTTCAACCATCGGCACGGTTGCGTGGGATACGTACACAGTTCCCATACAAATCTGAGCCCTCTTGAGTGGCTACACCTGAGGTTACGGTCGGCGCAATTAGGGTGACGCGTCAGGCGCGTCTCTGGGGCTGTGCGTTACATACATCGCCGACGCGTCAGACGCGTCGCTGGGGCTGTACGGGTTAAGTAAAAAAAAAAAAAATCTCTTCTAAAATGAAAGTTTTTTCGTAGTGGGTACCCGATCTAATGACGACTCCATAAGAGAAGTTGCGTTACACTTATGAGGAATGCTCTGTTCATCCCTGCGGCGGTAGATTCAAACGGCTGACGCGGGTGTTGAATGGAGACTATTATATTGATAGGCAAATCGTCAATGATTACGGGGCCCCTACTAAATAATAGGTTTTCACTACTTCCCTCCGGGAATCAAACCTATAATTTCTACCCTATTAGTATCAGCACTTTTATAATATTCCTGACCAACATGAGACAATAGGTCGTAGGTTCAGCATGAATCTTACCATTATATTTTAAGTGACTTGAAGGTTACGCTTTGCTGTTTGTGATAATGCAGAGTACCAAGATGAAACAGAATAGTCAAAATGACATTAAACAAGTGCTTGGCATAGGGTCTTTTTGGGGGCCGCTGGCAAGCAGGACTGAGCCCTGCTTTATCATTTCTTTAACTCTCACTTCATTACATTCTCCAATTTCAGTTCTAGGTATTATTACATTATCAGAGTTTATTTTGTATATTATTCTCCAGTTCTTCCCTTTTATTTCTTTTAATCACAATTATTTAATTACTTCTTTTAGTCCATTTTGTCAAAAACATTTTGAGATAAAGTATACGGCTGTGACTTATTTTTTCTTTACCTACGTTTCCTCTATTACATTCCCTTTTATAAAATGGTGTTCTTGAATTTCTGGTACCCTCCCTTGAAGGGCCGAATTATAGGTCGCAACCTATTTCCGACACTAACGTGGTGTCGATGATGTAAGCTAAAGAACACAGTTGCCGATAATCAGGTTCGTAGAAAAACAGCCTTTTCTATCGCACTAGACATATCAAAGGCCTTCGAAAGAGTCTGGCAAAAATCTCTAATTTATAAACCACCCTCCTTCGGTTTCTATCCCTCCACCTATGCTTTTATCTCTATTTTCCTTTCTGGCCACTCCATAGCTGCGGTGTGGACGGCCATCGTTCACTTCCTCCTTCTATCAACTCCGGTGTTCCTCAGGGTTCTGTCATTTCTCAAATTCTCTTCCTAATATTTATAAATGATCTTCTCAACTGTACCTCCAGTCTTATCCACTCATATGCTGACACCTCTACCTTACACTATTCAACTAGTTTTCCAGAACGTCCCAGCAAGCAATCCCTCTAAAACAAACGTGATAAAACTATAGAACTCTTATTTTCTGATCTAACTACCATTTCCAATAGGGGCAGAGAAAACCTTGTTGCTTTCAATGCTTCCAAAACCCAATTTATCCATCTATCTACCTGTCAAGAACTCCCAGATGACTATCCCTTATACTTCAACAACACAAAAATCAACCATTCATATTCTCTCAGCATTCTCGGTGTCTCATTTTCTTCTGATATCTCTTGGAAAGATCTTATTACCACTCTTGCTAAAACGGCTTCCCAGAAGCTGGATGTACTCAACCATCTCAAGGGGTTCTTTATCCTTGCACAGCTTCTTGCTCTGTACAGAGGCACAGTGCATCCATGTATTGAGTAGTGTTCGCATGTGTGGGGATGATCCTCTCGCACAGTACTTCTAGACAAAGTAAAAAAGAAAGCCTTTCATCTCATTAACTCCCGTCCACTCACAGATTCTCTTCAATCTTTCTCTCTTCGCTGCAATGTTGCATCTCTCTCACTATTATATTGCTATTACAATAATCAGTGTTCCTCAGAGCTCTTTCAGTGTATACCACCCCCTCTACGTAGGGTATGTAGTACCCGTCTTGAAACGCAATCCCATCCCTACTCTGTGCAACTCTCCAAGCCTTCTCCAAGTCCATAAAGGCAACATACACCTTTTGTTGCTTCTCCAGATATTTCTCCACAACACAATTCAGGGTAAAAATCTGATCTACACATCCTCTTCCCTTCCTAAAACCTCCCTGCTTGTCACCTATCCATTTCTCCGTTCTCACTCTCACTCTCTCAATCACTACCCTACTGTACACCTTCCCTACTACCCTTAGAAGACATATTCCTTGGTGGTTACCACACACTCCTCTTTCCCCTTTACCCTTATATAGGGGGACTATTATGCATGTCTTCCAGTCATCAGGTGCAGTCCCCTTCTCCTATACTAATTTGCACATTTTCCATACCCATTCGATAACTATCGATAACTATCTCACCACCATACCTCAACATTTCTCCACACACTCCATCTGTTCCTGGTGCTTTCCCCAACTTCACTCTTTTCATGGCTTCCCACACTTCTGACCTCCTGATCCCCACCTCCTCCTCCACTACTTCTCTTCTTATCCCTCCCATACCCCATCCAACTATGTTTGCTGGCGCTTCATTCTTTACATTTAGCAACTCGTTGAAGTACTCCCTCCATCTTTTGACTCTCTCTTACTTCTCAGCTAGCATTCTTCCATTCTTATCTTTCACACCCTTACTGTTTCCCTTGTTGCCTTCCCTAACTTTCTTGACTTCTTTCCAGAACAGTTTCTTACACTCCCTCCACTTTACACTCAGATTCCTTCCAAATTCCTCATCTCCTTTTCTATTAGTTTCCTTCACTACTCTCTTCACCACTCTCTTTCTCTCCACGTACCTCGCTCATTTCTGACTCAAATCTTCATTCCCTCTACTACCCAACCACTCTCTATACACTTTCTTCTTGTCTTCCACAGCTATTTTTACCTCTTCTGTCCACCATGCTGTACCTTTCACTCCCCTCCTTCTTCTCCTTACTCCACACACCTCCTCACATGTTGCACAGATCTCTTCCTTAAACACCTTGCTCATCTCCTCCACTTCCTCCATATCTTCCAAGTCGAACCCACATAGTCGTCTTTCTACTGCTCTCCTGTACTCCTCCCGATTTCCTCCTCCTGTAGCCTCTCCACCCTCCTTTCCATTCCACCTTCCTCTCGCCTCCCTACAGCTCTCCTCACCAACTTCATTTGTATCCTAATTTTAGCTACAACTACATAATGATCAGAAAGACCCCCTCAAATACCCCTATACACCCTAGCATCCAGCACAGATTTCTTCATTCGTTCATCCACACATATATAATCAATCAGTGCCTTTCATTCCACCACTGTCTTATCCTTATCCTTCATCTTCCACACCACTTTCCATGTGTACCTGTGTATCATTCTGTGTCGGAAGAAGGTGTTGTCTATCCACAGCCTTATCCCCACACATACGTCCACAAGTGCACTACCATTCCCATTCACCTCTGACGGTACCCCCCACCCTCCCACCACTCCATTAACTTTCCTATAACCCACCTTCCCATTCATATCCCCAATCAGAAATATTCTTTCGTTCCTGTCAAACTTATCCAGCCACGCCTTCACATTCACCCAGAACTCCTCTTTCTTTCTTACAAGTTTATCCTCTGTCGGAGCATGCACACACACAATCACCCACGTATATGCATGTAATGTGCATATATTTATGTATATGTATGCCTGTGTGTATGTGCTGTCAATGGTTCGAGCCCGGTTGAGAATATAAGGTATATAATATATATATGTACTGTACGTGTATTTATATGGTCATATGCACATATGTATGTAAATATACGTACATATGAGCGAGAACATATTGCTCACTAGCGCAACTTCTGATTATAAATCTATGCATAAGCATTATCTATTATTAAGTGTTCGCGTATCTTCATCCATGTATTTCCACCCTTAACAATAGAACGCCCAGCTCTTCCATATTTCGCCTTCTGTCACACACACACACACACACACACACACACACACACACACACACACACACACACACACACACACACACACACACACACACACACACACACACACACACACACACACACACACACACACACACACACACACACACACACACACACACACACACACACACACACACACACACACACACACACACACACACCTACACTACCGAGGATTAACCTCCCAGTTAATGGTCAGGGTAAAGAGGGTGCAGTACCTGCACCCTCTTTACCCTGACCATACCAAAACAGTTTCTGAATGTATGTATGTTTGTGTGCATACGTGAGCGTTTGTGTATACGGACATGTGCACACTTACTGCATGTTCTTATGTTCCTATATATGTGTGTATATGTATGTGCGCACGTACGTGTATATACGAATGTTCTGTATATGAGTAAGTAAATAAATGCGTATATGTACTGTATATCACTTACTCTCATGGTTATTTTATGATAATTTGTATTCTGCACATGCATCATTATTGTATTTATTTATTTTGTTTGTAAACTAAGCTTACCATCCTCATATCTGTACATCTCATGTTCATCCACTAAATTGTAAAATGTGTATTTTCAGCTCATGAGGCTGCCATTCTTTAATAAACCGTTTATTATTATTATTATTATTATTACGTTTGTACTCCTACTTTAATTTTCACCCACACAATCCTTGAACCCACAGACCCATAGTCTCTTACATGCTCCTTCCATTTGTTACTTACAAACAAACACGCACCTTCTCTCACTGCCCCCTCACTCACTCCAGCACACACACCCATTCCACACTCCCACATCTGTACCCCTCCATTTGGTCTCCGTCATTCCACATACATCCAGCCTGGCACTCACTAACACTTCCAGGACCTCTCTCTCTTTTGTGTCATCATTCATGCCTCTCACATTCCATGTTGCTATTCTAAGATTCTCAGAAAGATTGTTCATAGTCGGTCGGGGTTCATCAACACAGGGTCCGTCCGCATCCGAGGCTGTTCGTTGCTTGAGTATTTTTCACGGGTGGGGGTCGCAAGCCCACCGACCCAACCTCTTTAGTCGCCTCTTACGACACACAGAAGGCACGTGGGGCATATGCTAATCCCTTACCCTCAGGGGGGGTAAGTATTTATTGTATATATGATAAATTAACGATTTTTGTAAGGAATTAACCAAATACCATTGCATGGCGGGCACTTTCAAATACCATAGCTGCGCAGCTTATGAGTTAATTCACAAACAGTGTGCTTTCAGTTTCACATCCTAAATGGTGGAATTCCAGGAGACCCCTGTTTTAGGCTGCCTCTGTCATCAAGTTCTTTGTTTTGAGATCAGACCAAAGTACCTGATCTCACGTCTATCTAGGTCTACCCCTACGCGCAGCTCCCCTCAAGTTCACAGACTGGCATGTCTTCACCCAGTTCTGATCATCCGTTCTCTCCATGTGTCCAAAACAACCAAGTCTGCTTGTGCGCATCACTTCACTGATACTCCTAGCGCCAAGATGCCTTACTTCCTCACTCAATACCCCATCCCTGAGGTTAGCCCCACACATCCACCTCACCATTCTCTTCTCCTTCTGTTCAATTCTATCCTTCCTGTATCTTACACTAAGAAATATAATAATAAAATATAAATAAAAAACACGCCAGTGCCAGTGAAATGATTGCGTGACATATCTCCATTCCACCATCTCGTCTCCTTCCCTTCAATGTGTCTCACCCTCGCCCTCCCTCTCCTTCCCCACTTTCTCCCCCAGCTTTCCCCCTCTTTCTTTTTTCTACTTCTTTCCTATCCCACTCACTATACTTCCTCCTTCTACCCTCAAATACCTTCAATCCCCCTCTATTTTTCAACTACCCTCCCTCCTTCACTCATACGCGAGAGAGCCGCAAAAGCGAGTTAGTGTCGCGAGAGCCTCGGATGAGAGGATGTATGTCGCACTGCCGCCACCCCCTCATTAACACTCTCGTCACAATAAACCGTTTTTTACAAGATATTTGCTCTTTACACCTATTTTCTGTTTTTTCAATGTTCAAATGTTCCTTATCAAAGATAAATATGCATACATGGTGCAATAATATTGCTTTATATGGTAATTAAAACAAATTTATTTCCGTATCGAAGCTGGTGGCACTGTAATAAACATGCCTATTGCAGCTGCCAGTTTAATATCCTTCACTTAAACCAGCCACGTCACTGAGGAATTGGTCACCGCACTCCTAACACACAAGGCATACACCTTCCCTTTAAGGTGAAGTGGGAGTCCTCTCTTGGTCAAGAGAGGCAACAGCTCTCTAAATTTCCCCTAGCCACCTTTGACTCTAGCAATGGAGCCAGCTTTAGCGCCAAATAACATATCGCCCAAGCAGCAAAATATATGCACACACTTCAGCGTTAAAATGCCGAAATTGATACTATCTGGTAGGTTGTTCAACACAAGTTCTCCCTTACACACAGCACAGTCAAAGTCTACATCAGTATGACCACTGATGCAGACTCCACTCAGTGCCCTGGACCTCTAACTTCTACTCTATCTAACAATATCTGTAATATTCACGGCCATTCCTTTAAATTCCTCTCTGTAAAACACCATCTCTATTATACCAAACCTGACTTACTTTTCGTCACATAAACCCAGTTGTCTAAAGCAACAGACAACAAAGTTTTCTCTGTATCCTTATACTATATCTATCCTCAATTCAAAGCCAAAGGTGGATGTAGTGTGTGTATACAGTCCAATCATTCATGCTTTCATGTTCCCAGCTCTTCCCAGTTCCCAATTCCATGTTCCCAACTCTTCTGAATTCTCAACTCTCTGGCTTAAGCTATCTTCTCACTCTCTCACTTAATATATATGTGTTTTTTATCTCTCGCCTAATTCTACTGACTATCCAAAATTCTTTGATTATCTTACTTCCAAAGTAGAACACATTCTATCCAGCTCTCCCTTCTCTGAAGTCTCCATTTAAGGAGATTTCAACGTTCACCCCCGCCAATGGCTCTCCTCACTTTTCACTGACCGACATGGTAAACAAGCCTACATCTTCTCTATCCTAAATGACCTGGAGCTAAGAGTTAGTTCGGCACGCCACCCATAATCTTGACCGCCCTGGAGATTGGTCCAAACTTCTTGACATGTTTCCAATCCTTCCGCTTACACTGTAAATCTTCTTCCTCCCTCTCTCTCTCTCTCTCTCTCTCTCTCTCTCTCTCTCTCTCTCTCTCTCTCTCTCTCTCTCTCTCTCTCTCTCTCTATCTCTCTCTCTCTCTCTCTCTCTCCTTTCATGTTCTTTATTGCTAGTACCACTATAATTTATATTATCACTATTATCACTGTATTCATTATTATAATTGTTACGATTATTATTATTATTATCATTATTATTATTATTATTATTATTATTATGTTTATGTTTATGTTGTACTAGCAGCGTTGTTTCCCTGTATGCATGTTTGTATATTTGATTTTGCTTGTGCCTACTGATGTATATTACCCATATCTAGTCTCCGCCTCCCCTCCCCCCATGCTTCTGCCCCCTCCCTGTCCTGCCTCCTTCCTCCCTCCCAGACCCCCATCCCCACCCCTCCCCCGCCACCTGTCATAACGGATAGTTAAGGCCTCCTAGGTATTGTACATACATGTTGATGATACCATTGTAAAGAGAATGAAAAATATTATTTGGTGTTGCCCTAAAAATTCTGTATTACCATTGATTTTGTCCATGACATTGTCTGTCAAAGTAAGCACAGATGGAATTTTTCAATTTCCACAGTGATAATTTGAGGTTTTGAGGGTTTCTTTCATGCTAATATAACATAATAACCTTTCTTCTTTCTCTTTATGTAAGAAAAAGTGCATGAAAAGCAATTCTTATGACCAAAAGCCGACCGAGAGGGAATAATTTGGTCCGGGACCGTAATATAAAACCAAGAATACATAATTCTATATATATTTCAATAAAATATATTGTTGATAGAATATTTCTGACTCCATCATCAAATAA
Source organism: Paralithodes platypus (assembly GCA_032716605.1). Taxonomy (NCBI): domain Eukaryota; kingdom Metazoa; phylum Arthropoda; class Malacostraca; order Decapoda; family Lithodidae; genus Paralithodes; species Paralithodes platypus. The sequence goes on from CM064494.1 coordinate 4,399,428, forward strand.
AGCGAAATAATACTCATGATGTCATTTAATAACATATAGTTATTTAGTGAGTTTCGAAAATACTTTGAGGTAAGTTGCGGAAAATCACGATTTAATTAAACAATATAAATATTCACTGGACACCACTAATGGTTTTATGTATTTTTTCGGTATTATTGTAGTATTGCCTTCCGTCTCTCACATGATATGTAGTAAAGTACGGTTGAGGCAATGATTATGTGGGGATAAGACCAATAATATACATTTTTGGTTGCGCGCCACCGGGGATAAGATATTAATTTTTTGCCACAAATATTTGAACAGTCGTGGAATTGCTTTAGTAAGCTTAGGGCTGAGCATGAGAGGGTTAAATGTATACCTTATTGAAAACATGCTTGGATTAACCATGTATATTATAGATAATAGTTTGTAGATGTAGCCTAAAATCATACAATCATCGCCAACCCTAGACAAAGCAATTATTCTGAAATATTTAATATGCACTGGCTGATCTTCACATCATTGAACAATATTAATAGTTACCGAGTTAATGATCTATACAAACAAGAAGAAATATATATATATATCATACCACATCAGAATCCTCCATCCACTTGATACTGAAGACATCCCCTAAGTAGGTCATGCGCTTATCGTCAAAATAGCATGCATAGGAGTGCTGCTTGGGACTGGAGGCGCTCAGAGCATACACTGTAGAAGCAACAAAAATATATTTACTCATAATACATACATATATACATGCATACATACATACATAACATTTTAAGACTGCACATACGTGCAGTTTCAGTCTCCTGTACTAATGGTGGCGTTCCAGGCAACTCTGTTAAGGGCTGCTTCACTTGTCAAGTTTTTGGATTCGAGATCGGCACGTATAGTCCGATCACAGGTCTTCCTCAGTCCACCCCTTGGTGCAGCTCCCTCCACAACCACAGACCTGCATCTTTTCACTCATTTTTGTTCATCCATTCTCTCCACATACATACCCATACCAACCCCGTCTACTTGTACGCATCTCCTTGCTAATGCTCTTTATACCTAAGCATCTCCTCAGCTTATCATTTGTTATTCTATCTTGCAGTTTAGCCCCACACATCCATCTCACCATTTACATCTCATTATGTTCCATTCTGTTGACATCCTCTTCTTTAACGGCCCATGTTTCTGAGGCATATGTCAATCCACTTCTAACACATGAGGCATACACCTTTACCTTCAGGGGGATGGGCATTCTTTTCATGGTCAGAATTGGCAGCAGTTCTCTGAACTTACCCCAGCCACATCTAATTCTAGCGACAGTAGCAGCTTCGGCCCCACCCCCGGCAAAGATGGTGTCTCCTAGCTAACAAAACTTGTCCACAAGCTCCAATGACTCATTTCCAAAATTCACAGCCACAGGATCATCATTTAACACAAGCTCGCCCTTGCACACTACACACTCAAATTTCTCGATTTTTGACTTATACTTCAGCAGGGGTCCTTTTATTCTACTACAGCGCATACTCCCATGGTGCACCTAACATCGACAGACGCTACACCGAATCGAGTTGGTGCCCACACCCTTTCCACACACTGTACATGGGTATGCCCCGCTCTTTTCCACATTGTCTCGTCTCAATCTACAATGCATAACCTTGGTTTTGTTAATATTTACTCTTAAACCCTTGCTCGCCATGCCCTCTTTCCATCTTCTGAATTTGGCCTCAGCATCTTGCACATTGTCAGCTATTAGGACTAAATAGTCTGCATAAAACAGTTCCCACGGGAGTCTGGATCTAAAATTTCTAGACAGTGCCTCCTGGACCATAATAAAGAGGAGAGGGCTTAACAATGAACCCTGATGAACTCCAACACGGACTGTGAACTCCTCACTCTGTACACCTTTCCCCCTCACTGCAATTCGCGAATCCTCATACATCTTCATTATCACACAAACCAGAAACTCTTCCACACCAAGTTTCCTCATAGCCCACTGCACAATATCTCTAGGCACCCTGTCAAAGGCTTTCTCCAGGTCTACAAACACAAAGTAGAGATCCCTGCCTTTTAGTAAGTATCTTTCTTGTATCTGCCTGATTATGAAGATAGAATCGGTTGTACCACATCCTGGCATAAACACAAACTGCATATCATCAATGGCGATGCTTTGCCTGATCAAACCCTCAAAGACTCTCTCACAGACCTTGATTTGGTGAAGCATTTTCAGGCCCCTATACTTACCTCTATTTAGCGCATCCACTGTTCCTTTCTATATATTTACTATTACACTGTTGTGCCAATCCTCGGGGATTTTCTCCTCTTTAATAATAGTGTTTATCATCTCAGTGACTAAGCTGACATCAATCTCCCCTGAGGCTATTATCATCTCAGCGACAATGTCAGAGCACCCTGGAGCTTTACCGTTCTTCATTTTATTGATTGCGTCGCTCACTACAGCTGGTGCTATCAAAGGAGGGGGTCCAGGTATTGGTTTTCGATACTAAGCTGTTCCTTATCCCATTCAAAATATACATTTAGCAATCGTTCATAGTGTGCCTTCCATGCTTTTCTGTTTTCATCTTCTGCATACACAATCGTCCCATTATCGTTTCTAACACACTGTTCACCTATAATATCCCTACTGTAATTTTGAATTCACCTAGCTAGGTTGAAGATCCCATTGGGATTGTCCGTGTTACACTCTTGTTCGAGGACCAGGTCCTTAATGCCTTTTTTAGCATTGTAAATAACTCTTCTGGCAGTTCGTTTAGCTGCCTGGTATTCCTCCTTACTGTCTCCCTTATTCCATGCTTTGAAGCATCTCCTTTTCTCTTTCACAGCATGTTCTACCTCATCGTTCCACCACCAGGAGGTCTTATTCCTGGGGTGACCCTTTGTTTTCCCACAGACTTTGTCAGTGGCAGTGAGAAGGCTATGCTTAAGGAAAATCCATTGACTATTTACATCGCTAGACCTAGCTTCCTTATTTCTATTAATCTCCTCCATTTCACTATGAAACCTATCCCCTAGTTCCTTGTTCTTCAGCAGCCACACTCTCCTTTTGAGCATGTATACCTTCTTGCGCTCAAGTCGCACACAAGTAGCTTATGCTGGGGGATACATTCATCGCTCGGGATGACCTTTACATCCCGAACCAGTTTCCAGTCTTTCCAATTAACCAAGAAGCAATCTATCTAGCTACTAGAGACCCCAGAGTCATATGTGACCAGATGGCTCTGTCTTTATTTGAACTTCGTGTTACACACGACCATGTTGAGTGAAACACAGGACTCCAGTATATATTCACTTCCAGATTCCTCCTTCTGTAACCATTTCCTCCATGTACTCCCTCGTATCCATCTGCAGATGCTCCCACGTGACCATTCAGGTCCCCTCCCAGGATTGTCATTTCATTCTCCGAGAGGCCTAAAATGACACTGACGGTGTCATTCCAGAAGTCCTCTTTTATTTATTTCTGTAGGCCAGCCTACATCACATTCAGAATTCAGAATTCAGAATTCTTTCACCAACTTTCAACTTGAAAACAATCAGCCTTTCACTAACTTTCGTAATCTGAAGCATACTGTCCATCCACTCTTCAGCCACCAGAACACCCACTCCACCTTTCGCTTTATCAGCCTCAACCCCATTCCAGTAGATCATATATCTCTTCTTTCTTCCAACAATCCACTGTGCCCCATACCCTTTCCAGAGTGTTTCCTGGGCACAACAGACGTCCACTTGCCTCCTCTCACACATCTCAGCCACATTATTTGCACGCAGATTCAAACTACCAACATTCACACTATCAAGTCTGAGACTGTGGGGGGCATTTGTCCGTATCATGAGTGGTTTTGGAACATCAGATTATATATATGCGTATTCGAATGTGCAGCCATGGTCAAGAGTATTGGCACACCTCCGGATAACAAATTTAATGAGAGCATTATATAGTGTCAAAAAATAAGGCGTGTTAATTCTATAATTTGGTAGATATTTGAAGAAAAGGGTTAAATGGGTAAACCATGATTCTGAGAGACAAATTGAATGCAGAAATATGAAACGGGGATCATATTATAGTAGTAAAGGAGTAAAACATTTATATGCAATAACAGAATGTGGAGTGAAATGGAAAAGATTATGACTGCAGGGTACTTTTAAACAGTTGTAAGGCAGCATGCCACATGAACAATAGATTATGACTGCAGGGTACTTTTAAACAGTTGTAAGGCAGCATGCCACATGAACAATAGTAGAAATAGATTTACTAAAAATTACTGACTCAGAATAAACCATCATATATTCTGAAGTGGAATATTTGTATCCACTTATTTAATTTCCGCCATAGCAGGCTATGCATCCGATAGTTCCTATTTTTGCTAAGCAAAATAATATTAAATTAAGAATCAAACACATAGAAGCTCCTTAACCCATAACTGGCGGCACCCGGCTATAGTCGAGTGAAATAAATATGGCCTATGTGGCGGCACCCGGCTATTGTCGAGTGCAATTTTGAGCACTTAATGTGCTGTGAGAGAGAGCGGAGCTGTGGGAGGTGCATAGATTACCGCCTGACCGCTCGCCACGGCCGCCGTGGAGCTACTGAGATTTATTGCACCCTCCTCCACCCTCACTCACTCGCTACACACGTAATAATGTAAGAAAATTACCATATTTTAGCGATTTTGCCCTTCGGTTGCACGATCGTTGCAAGACAACCAGTGATCGTAGAAGGATGGTTCGGGTGTCATTGAAAAGCTCAATTTACGCGCTTTCAGGGATACATACTTGTATTACGCTCTGACTCTTGTTTATGCATGAAAAAGAGCACGGAAACAACCCCTTTTATGGCCAAAAAACCCCCGCTGGGCGGTACATATAAATTACCGCCTAGGCCGCTCGTAGGGTGTTAAACTATCCAAAAACTCACACCGGACTATTAAACGTGTGATACAATTAGCCAACAATATTGGATGTGCATATCCCCCTTTTCACATTTCAGATTCATGTTTTCAATTAAAGTGTACCTAATTTTAGTATTTACAAACACGTAGGTCAAACCTACCTTATTCTTGAGCTGAGTGCATTACACATACAGTTGAAAATATTTTGATAATTCTCAATAGAGAAGGTGCAATATTTGTCATGAATCTGTCGTAAATAATGCATTATTAACTAATATCAGACAGCTAGTTATTTTCTTCTATAACAGATATTCTACCGTAAGATTATTTTGCTCAGCTTAGAAAGGACTTCTAGAAATTCAATGGTTGAATTTAATCGCAATAATCTATCTAACTCTTGCATGTAATATAATAAATAATTATTCTCATTATTCTTATTGTTAATAATTACTAACATTATTGTCATTATTATAACAATTGTAGGAGAATAGTGCATCAGCAATGATAATGGAGAAATTGCTTATGCTGACAGAGAAATCAGAAAAGTTTGGATGGTGCACTACGAACGATTACTCAATGGTCAGTTTGAGTGGAATAAAGAGCAACTTAGTAACGAAAAGCCAATACTGTAAGGGGAGGTGTGGTGGAGTGGTCTTGCCACTGGGCGGGTAATCCAATGGTCCCGGGTTCGAATCCTGATGTATCAATGGGAAGATATTATTGGGATGGAATTTGTGCTGTACCTAGTATCAGTGCATTACCACAAAGCCCACCGAAACGCTATTAAAATACCCTCATTGTTCCCTGATTAAATAGCACTGTATGAATATTCACATAATCAAAATATGCTACAGGGGAGCAATGCCTAGTGAGTTAATTACTCAATAGGTGGCGTTCTGAGAGTTAGGGTCCGAGTCTAGGGGTTGAGACAGTGAAGTGCAAAAACGAAGCAGCTTCAGAGATGGGGCTGCTTCGAACTGTGAGTGAAGCTTTAAGTGATTCACATGTGTCACTCCCTAGACTGGAACAAGACCTCACAGGCTTCACAGTGTTGAGCTGTTGGATGTACAGGCTCTAACCTATGACGTAGGAGTCAAATTTGTCACTGAACTAATAATAAACTCCATTATTAGAGAGAAGAGAATCCCAGATGCTTTGGCATAACTGTGTAATGTAAACATACTATATATAAAGGAAAGAAGCATTCATTAGATAGGGGAAATTATTGGGGCCTGAAAATTCTTGACCTAATGATTATCATGAAGGTATTTTAGTGTCTTTTGAAGTTATGATCAGGGAAAGTATTTCTATCGATGAAATCCAGTTCGGTTTCATGCCAGATCGTGGTACAATCAATGCTATCTTCATAGTTAGGCAGCTGCAGGAAAGATATTTACTTAAAGATAGGGATCTCTACCTTGTGTTTGTAGCCCTGGAGAAAGAAAGCCGTTGATAGAGTAAATATACCGGTACATACATACAAGTTTATAGACCGTTATATCCACAGGGAATGTGCTTACAGTCTCACATCCTAAATGGAGGATTTCCAGGCAGCCCTGTCAAAGGCTGCCTTTCTTGTCAAGTTCTTTATTTTGAGATTGGACCGGAGTACCTGATCCCATGTCATTCTAGGTCTACCCCTACGCGCTGCTCCCCCCGCCGTTTACAGTCCGACATTTCCTCACCCAGTTCTGATCATCCATTCTCTCCACATGTCCAAACCAACAAAGTCGGCTCGTGTGCATCACTGCACTGACACTCCTAATGCCCAGATGCCTTCTTAATTCCTCGCTCGATACCCTGTCCCTGAGATTAACCCCATAGATCCATCTCACCATTCTCTTCTCATTCCGTTCTATTCTATCGATATCCTCCGCTTTAACTGGCCACGTCTCCGAGGCATAGGTCATCGCACTCCTAACACACGAGGTATACACCTTCCCTTTAAAGGTGGGGTGGGAGCCCTCTCATGGTCAGGAGTGGCAGAAGCTCTCTAAACATTCCCCAACTACTTCTAACTCTAGCAATGGAGCCAGCTTCAGCGCCACCTCCGGCAAAAACCGTATCGCCCAGGTAGCAGAACTTATTCATACATTCCAACGTTAAACTGTCGAGATCAACACTAACAGGCGGGTCATTTAACACAAGATCTCCTTTGCACACTGAACATTCAAAATCTATGATTCTTGTCAAAGGTCCTCTAGCTCCACTACACCTCTTGTGTACCTAGTCACTACAGAAGTAACATTGGATTAAGTTACTTCCCACATACTGCGCATGGATAGTCGCCGCTTCTTTCCATAGTTCGGCGCCCTACTTCAATAATCATGACCTTTGTTTTATCTATGTTAACTCTTAGGCTCTAATTTGCCATACCATCCCTCCATCTTTTGAACTTTGCCTCTGCTTCCTGCGCACTATCTGCGATAAAAACTAGATGCCCAGAGAATTTGTGCAGTGGGCTGAAAGAAACCTTGGCGTAGAGTTGTGGTTGGTGCATGTGATGATAAAGATGTATGAGGATTCACAAATGGTAGTGAGGGTGAAAGGTATCTTGAGTGAGGAGTTTGCAGTTTGCGTTGGAATCCACCAGGGTTCTGTGTTAAGCCCCCTTCTCTTTCTTAAGGTTCTGGGGGCACTGTCTGGAAATTTTAGAATTAGGCTCCCCTGGGAATTGATGTAGGCTATGCAGATGACCTAGTAATATTGTAGATGATGTGCAGGATGCAGAGCCGAAGTTCAGAAGATAGAGAGAGGGCATGGCAAATAATGGAATACAGAGCTAATATATACAAAACCTAGGTTTTGCATGGTGGACTGGGGCTTGGAAATGTAGAAAAAGGTTGTGTATACCCATGTGCAGTATGCAGTAAAGGGGATGGGTGCGAACTCAATTCACTGTAGCATCTGCTGTTGCTGGGCACACCATGAGAAGAAGCGCTTTACTAGAATTAAATAAGGGACCTCTGCTGAGGAAGAAATCTGAAGTTGAGAAATTTGTATGTATAGTATACAAAAGTGAGCTTGTGTTGAATGACTGGCTCGATAGTGAGAACTTTGGCAATGAGTCGCTGGAGATGGTTGACAAGTGTTGCTACTTGGGAGTTACCATCTCTGCCTGTGGTGGGGCCGAGACTGCCACTATCACCAAAATTAGATGCGGCAGGAAGAGTTCAGAGAACTACTACCATTACTAACCATGATAAGACTCCCTCTCCCCTTGAAGGAAAAGTTGTACACTTCATGTGTTAGAAGCGCAATGGCATATGCTTCAGCAAAGTTGTCTGTGAAAGTGTATGGTATTGACAGACTGGAACGTAACGAGATGAGAATGGTGAGATGGGCGTGTAGGGCCAAATTGCAAGATAGGATATCTAGTGAAGAGCTGAGAAAACGGTTAGGTATCAAGCATATTAGTGATGAGATGCATACCAGCAAGCTTGGATGGTTTGAGCATATGAATGGGATGGTTGAACTAAGTTGGGTGAAAAGATGCAAGTCCGTGGAGTTGGAGGGAGTTGCACGAAGGGGCAGACCAAGAAAGACGTGGGATCAGACCTTGTGATCTGATCTTGAATACAAAAACTTGTGAGGTAGATCTGAACAGGGTTGCCTGGATTGCCGTCATTAGGACATAAGACTGGAACTTCACTTCGTGTGGAGCACTCGGCCTTTTATTGCATGAACGTATGTATTATTATTAGTAGTATTTTATTATAACCAATTTTTATAGATTCAATTTTCCTCTGTGCTCACCTTTGATATCATCTGGAAGAAGCCTCTGGAACAGTGAACCGGACTCGCACGCCTCCACATACATCACCAACTGAAGTTAGAGGCCACAGTCAACACAGCTGTATAATACTAACAATGTTCATGTTCTTCTAATTATCATTAGATGATTATTATCAACTTAGGAATGGTCTCTAGTCATAAAATGGGAATACACTATCACGTGTAGCCTTTAAAGTCCCACAGAACCTTGCTTCCTCTGGATGCAAAGCGTCTCATTAATGTGTGATATAGAAGAAAGGGCCTCACCTGTTTAATATTGGTCAAGCAAAAATCAATTATTGCATAACTATTGTATTGGTTGGTGGAGAGAATATAATAGTTAATTCTGGTTCAGGAGTAGTTTATAGAGAGGCCTTCTCTAGGGTTAAGAGCCCCATTACTCTTTCCATTCACCTATGCATAGCCTCCGATAGTGCAGTCGGAAGGAATGTACATGTTAAGATTGGTATGCCGGATTCGAAACTGCATAATAAATCGTAGGCTTGTGCATCATTCTTTAACTGTCTTCGTGGCGCAATGCATAAGTGTGTTGATTTTCGGTGTGAGCGTCCTGGGTTCGAATCACCGGACTGCCACATGTGTTTGTTAATTTCATTAATCTAGTTTAGGGGTAAAGTTGGTTGGTGGAGAGAACATAATTACATTATCTTAAATGTAGGTATCATCAATACAACCATGGAATGCCTTCTCCTTCCGTGGCTGAGGACCCTCGGAGAGCGCTGAACGCATTACCGAGGTAATCCTCTCGGGCATGGAAGCGTACATTCCATTTTCTTTCACAGTCTAATGCCAAAAAATCTTGGTTTACTCACGCTTTTTCTACTGCTGTCCACAACAAAGAGGAAGCATTCAAACGGTACCGACGCCTTAAAACTCAAGAATCTCATTCTTCCTATGTTTCTGCCCGGAATCAAGCCAAATCTGTTCTTCGACTTGCCAAGCACTCTTTCATCAATAATAAATGCTCTGAACTATCCAACTCTAGCTCTTCCCAGGTTTTCTTACATCTAGCCAAAAACCTCTTCAACAATTTTTCTTCCTCGTCTCTCCCTCCCCTTTTCCACTCTGATGGTACAACCATCACTTCTTCCTCTAACAAAGCTGAACTCTTTGCTCAAACTTTTGCTAGAAACTCCACCTTGGGTGATTCCGGTGCTATTCCTCCCTCTCCACCCCCCTCTCTCCTATTTATGCCTATTATCCTAATCCCTTCTAAAGATGTACTTTCTACCCTCTCTGGGCTTGATACTAAGAAGGCGTATGGTCCGGACGGTGTTCCTCATGTTGTACTATAAAACTGTGCTTCCGTGCTGACTCCCTGCCTAGGCAAACTCTTTCGTCTCTGTCTCTCCTCTAACGTCTTCCCTTCTTGCTGGAAGTCTGCTCTCATTCAACCTGTCCCAAAGAAGGGTGACCGCTCTCAACCCTACAACTATCGTCCACTTTCTCTCATCTCTTGTATCTCTAAAGTTTTTGAAACTATTCTTGCTTCCAAATTTCTTAAGCATTTCTCTTCTCATAATCTGCTCTTAGATCGCCAGTATGGCTTCCTTAACCCTTAACTGGCGGCGCGCAACATAAGTCGAGTGAAAGAAATTTGGACTATGTGGCGGCTCACAACATAAGTCGTGTGCCATTTTCAGCACGTAATGTTGCTGAGAGAGAGAGACAAGTGGTGGCAGGAGAGTAGCGAGCATATGACTGCTCCAGACCACCGTGGTGGACCAACTGACATGAATCCCACCCTCCTCCACCCTCTCACACTCGCTACACAGTGAATTGTGTAGGGAAAGTACCGAATTACATGGTTTTTGCACTCGTGTTGCGCGATTATTGCAAGAAAACTAGCGGTCGTACAAGGATCGTTGGGGTGTCATTGGAAAGCTCTGTTTATGCCCTTTGAGGGATAGATACTTGTTTTACCCTCTGGGTCTTATTTAGGCATGAAAATTATCACGTAAACAACCCTATTTTGGGTAAAAACACCCCGCTGGTGGCTACATATTATTTACCGCCTAGGCCGCTCGTTAGGTGTTAAGGGTCGCTCTACTGGTGATCTTCTTTCATATCTTACTAACTCTTGGTCATCCAACTTTCGAGACTTCGGTGAGACTTTTTCTGTTGCACTAGACATATCGAAGGCCTTCGATAGAGTCTGGCACAAATCTTTAATTTCCAAACTACCCTCTTTCGGTCTCTATCACTCCATCTGTGCCTTTGTCTCGAATTTCCTTTCCAGCCGTTCTATAGCTGCGGTTGTGGATGGCCATCGCTCACTTCCTCATCCGATCAACTCCAGTATTTATTGGTGGCACCTTACGTCAATGACGTAAGAGCCTATGATAATATGGCCTCGTTCCGGGCTCCTCAGAGCCCTGGTTAACCTCGATCACGACGGTCGAGAACCAAGATCATCTTAGGGGGTACCCCTTAATCATTCCTAAGGTACGTCATTGGGACGGAGCCACTGAAAAGTAGAAAATAAAAAAGAAAAGAATTAACACAGTTTGAACACCGCACCTATGCGCATTCCGATCTTCCTCTGTTTCCCATACCTTGCCTGCTATCCCTACCTCTCCAGGTGCGATCTCTCTCGACCGTCGCCCATCAAGAAAGGACGCATATTCCTTGCTCCCCTATTCAGTTTACATAGCCCCTCTTAAATGCATCAGTTTTTAGTCCATAGTGAGTCTATTTGCATATTAAGTTATATTATGCATTTAGGAATGTATTTATTTTAATTGTATTCACTTGTAAACCTGAATAAGCAAGGACTTAGTTTCTGGGCTGATCGACGATCGTGTATTCAGGACGCCACTTTGCTTCAACTAAGTGTTTTTTATCATACAAGCCTTGGCTCAATAGCTGCAGTGTCTTTTTTTCTGTGAAAGTGTGTATATTAACGTTGTAGCTTGATATTAATGTCCTTAAATGTTGAGTACTGTGTTAGTGTCAAATTCATAGAACTTTAATTATTTGCTTGTACTCCCCAAGGTTGTGCGTTGGCCAGGGGTTACTTTTCAAAACCAATTTTAATTTTTATCAGAATTTTAGTTCCCAAATTGTATTTTCGAAAGTTTTTGACCTTCAATTCCAATCAATGCTAAGTTATGCATTAATTTATCACAAATACACATTGTAGGGAATTAATGGTTCATACCATATTAACTACAATACCTTCAGTATTTACTATCAACGTTTTCTATGTGATGGTGGAATTCGTAATGCTTTACATTAATCAATCAAGAGTGTCTTATCATACAGTTTTGCCTTCAAGACAGTTATTTGGCATTATTTTCAGTGATAGCCATCAAATACTTATAGCTGATGGCATTATATTGTGATGTTAAATTCAATAACAACATTTTAATAGTAGCCTATTTTACTACTTATTTAGGCACTCGTATTTAATTATTTCCAATGGTACCAAGTAGGCCTACAACCAGTGGCCGGAGTACTCGAAATAACATCTTGATTGAATATATCTCACTGACTTACAAAGATATAAGAATTTAAAGAACATGTACAAAGATGCATAAAGGAACGCCAAATAACAATCGTGGCCGAGTAGGCCTAACCTTACGAGTGCAAAGACTATGGCGTTGAGAATTCTCAAGTCCCCGGGTACCCTAGACCTTATCTCAACAAGGCCCGGGTACCGGTACTGCCGGTTATAAAGACAGACCCGGATACCAATAATGGCGGGTGATATTATAATACCAGAACAAGTATAAAGACAGGCCCGGGTACAAATAGGCTATTGCCGGTTACCCTGGCGACTGTTAAGACTATGACAGACCCTGGTACCAATATTCCCGGGTGGTATTATAATCCATAACAAATATAAAGACAGCCCCGGGTACGAGTAGGCCATAGCCGGTTACTCTGGAGGCTGTTAAGACGATGACAAACCTGGGTACCAATATTCCCAGGTGGTATCATAATACCAAAACAAATATAAAGTCAGCCCCGGGTACAAATAGGCTATTGCCGGTTACCCTGGACGATGACAGACCCGGGTACCAACATTCCTGGGTGGTATCAAGTAGGCTATAGCCGGTTACTCTGGAGGCTGTTAAGACGATGACAGACCCGGGTATCAATATTCCCGGGTGGTATCATAATGCCAAATCAAATATAAATACAGCCCCGGGTACAAGTAGGCTATTGACGGTTACTCTGGACGATGACAGACCCGGGTACCAATACTCCCGGGTGGTATCATCATACCAAAACAAATATAAAGACAACCCCGGGTACAAATAGGCTATGGCCGGTTACTCTGGAGGCTGTTAATACGATGTCAGACCCGGGTACCAATATTCCCGGGTGGTATCATAAAGACAGGCCCGGGTACCTGTAACCTATAGCCGGTTACTCTGGCAGCCAGGCCCGGGCACCAGTAGAGCCCCGGGTCCTCTAGGCCTTGTCTAAACAATATAAAGACAGGCCCGGGTATCAGTAATTGACGGGTGATATTACAATGCCAAACCGATATTATTTTGCCGGGTACTCTAGGCTTTGTCATACTTTAATGAAGACAGACCGGGGTTGTTCACAGTATCATAATGACAGCCCCGGGTACAAATAATTGAGACGGCTATCTATTTGTACCGGGTAGGCCTATTCTAGGCTTTGGCATACCATAACAAGGACAAGTCCGGGTGCCAGTAATGGAAACAGATAGTATTTTGATGGGTACTCTAAGCTTTGTCATACTTTAATAAAGACAGACTAGAGTTCCAGTAATGGAAACAAAGATAAAATGTTGCCGGGTACTCTAGGCTTTGTCATACTATAATAAAGACATGCCTGGTTCCCAATATTAAGGCAGATATTATATTGTCGGATATTCTAGGCATTGTCATACTATAATAGGACAAGCCCGGGTTGCAATAATGGAGGCAAATATTAATTTTGCCGGTTACCCTAGGCTTTGTTATACCATATTAGAGACAGGCCCTGGTACCAGTCATTAACACTACTATCAGAATTACGTTAAATACGAGAGCTTAAGTTGACCGGTTACACTTAGCCTCTATGTTGCCAAGTATACAAATATATTAGTCTTAGCGTGTAATTAAGACTAGGCTATACCTGACTAAAAAATTACCGAGTAATTATATCCAGTGATACCCGGTAATAATTCACTAGGCTATTTCTTACATAAGCGGCAACTATAGTTTATTTAAAATAAACGATACAAGGGTAGTTCCTATTTTTGCCAAATTTAAGTAGGCCTAATAATTCTGGTATTATTCCCACTATGCAACATTGACTCCTTGGTATTTTTCACAGGCTCAGGCGAGCTGCTGCTTTACCACAGAAGAATCTTTTCAACGATTAGAACGATCTCTTCCGGCCAAGTGATAACCACGAGAGGAGACGAACAGAGTTCCAGGTTGGGAACTGTGATGGACCTTGCCGTCCTCTCACCTGTTGTTCCCCTCGCTCGGCTAAAAACCCTATAATTTTAGGTGAGATCATTTTACAAAACACTATACGTTTCCGGTTCACCGGCTAAGTGACCAAGTCACTAATCATATTTTTGTTAATAACCATGACCCAAAAACCATTTATACCCTCGGTCACATGCAAACAAGTGTTATTATCTGTGTGGGGTTCGGTAAAGTCTTACATTTCAGGTACTTTAAACAAAATCTCCAGGTATTATGGATGTAAAGTATGTAAGCTTTTTAGAAATATCCTTTTCTAGAACCCCTAGCTCTTCCCCATCTGCTGACAAGAACATTTCTGGATCTAGCAGGAAAAGACATAGGTCGGCCAGCTCAAAGTCTTCCAGTAAATAAACAGAAGAAAGTGAGCAAATCTCAAACAAAAAGGCGACCTTCTAAGTACCAAACTTCCCTGACTCGACTCGCACTCATGATTTCAAAATCCTGCATTCTACACCACATATCCCCAGACTTTTGACATTGTCTAATGTGGTCAGTCACCCTGCTAACCCTGTTACATCAAAAAACATAAATTACCGGTCTCATCTACTTCCTTGACTGATCCCAGTTCTGAGGGTGTCAGTCCCCCTCCACTTTCCCTAGTACAGTTAGCTGATACTATTGAACAGCAATCTGAATAAACCCAGTTGCTTGCTCCACTCACATTAATTCACCCTAAACTGATTCAGGTGAATATTGAAGCTGAAGTACATAAACCCATACACTAATCACCTGTTCAGCCTTCTACGGACTTACCTGTTCGTTTAGACCCTTCTCTGGCAGCTCCAGACATTTTGGTTACAGTATGGTTGGGGCAATACGGAAAAAGTACTTCCTAAGGATACCCCAGAACCTTTGGTCATAAGCAATGCTATGGTAGGGTGGTATGATTTGGAAACCAGTAACCATACTGAGGAGGGTTGGAGTGAGAATGAGTACCATGGTTCTCCATTATAACAAAGTGAAGAAGAGTTTCCTGATATAGTCCCTACTCAGAGCCCACCTGGTGGCTTGTTTGGTGAACTTCAGGTATTTTCTTAAATCAATGCATGAGTTGACAGACACAATTGAACAGAAATTTACGTCTTTAGATAAGGCTATCCGAGATCTCCAAAGTAGGTCTCTTGCTCCACCCATGTTACAATATGCCATACCAGACACAGTTCCACTGTCTCATTTACCTGTCCAGCCTAAACAACCTGCTCATGAAATGTTCAAGAAGCCTCCCTTTCTACTAATTGGTGAATCTCGATACTGGAAACAATTACCAGGGTAGCACCTACTAATGCTGACACAGGTCATTCAGACTTGGTGCCAATACCAAATGAGTGGATTATTAAAATGGACGAGTTTAGGCATCTACATACAAAAGATGCACATGGCCGATTGATGGACGTAATCATAAAACCCTTCCCATCTCGGCTGGATGCTAAGTAATTTACTTACACACAGACACCCACAGTGCCTTCGGGGTAAGCGCTTCAAACCATGGTCTGATGAGAATAAGGCGGATGGACATAACGCCATTAAATCTCTCTAATCTCTCAAAGTCCGTAGGTGGCTCCACAAAAAAAATGTTGAGAACAAAACTCCTATTTCGGAGGTACCCACTCTAAGTTATGGTCCATGGGCTTAATGGGTGACTGAGGCAGAGAAATTGGCCTTGTCTTGGAGTGATCCCCGCCCCCCACCCATAAACTCCCATTGGAGGATCACCAATTTGCCACTATGTATGTATACAACTCCGACTCTATTCCCCAGGAGTTCTGGGAATATCTCAGATCTCCAAAAAGAGTTTATAAACCAGCTAGTGACCCCATGATTAATACACCTACCCCTGCACTGATTGACAAAGACTGTAGACTGCGTCAAAAGAGCCCATAGGTTGCTGTCAAATGTTATCACACAGCAACAACGTGCGCAAGCCATGAGGCAAGTAGCAGATTCTATCCCTGAACAAAACTCCAGGTCTGCACTTCATTTTATCAGAAGAACTTCACATGTTAATTCTCTGATGACCACTAGGGATGTCAATATTGCTATTTTTGAGGCAGCTAGAGCTAGACAGGATCCGCACATCCAATTGCCCAAGAATATGCCCAAAGATATTGCTACTCGAGTTCTCCTTTCACCTCTGTTCACATGTAGATTGATTCCCCAAAACGACCTGGAATGAGGTTCATGCTCTGTTGCTAAGACCTGAGATGGCTGCGTTTTAGGCAGTCTCTGCAAACAAGCTGAAACACCCTAGACAGTTCCACTCTCGTTCTCAATCACAGCACGGAAAAGTTAGAGTCCAATTCCCCTCTCCTAAGCTTCCTCCACAAACATCTCAGGCTCATAGGGGTAACTCGTCAAACAGAGGACACTACCAGTCCAGAGGTCGGGGTGCACCAACATGCCCCCAAACACCAGAGACCACTTGGTCACCATCAACCCTCCATCCCTCACCAACCTGCCCAAAGTACAAAAAACTCAATTTTTCTGGATGCCATCAACAGAGAACTGGTCCTACATCAGACAGGCCAGTTCAAAAACATTTCCTTCATTGGCCTCAGAGATCTTGGGCAAAGAGGGTAGTAAAGAAGGTCCTTACATGGCTCGGGTTGGTAAAACCCCTCCCCAGAGCTCAGTCCAAGAATGTTCAACTATCTCTAGAGTTAGAAACAGTAATAAACCAAATGTTGACAGACAATGTTGTGACTTATGTACCAGAAGGCATACCAGTTTTTCTATCCCGCGTGTTTCTCGTCCCAAAAAAGGGACAGGCTACAACTAAGGCATGCGATAGACATGCCCCTCCTCAACAAATCATTCACAATATGAGGTTCAGGATGTTAACTATTTCCCAAGTAAGGCTATTTCTACAACCAAAGGTCTGGATAATTACTCTAGATCTAAAAGAATCCTGCTGGCACATCCCAATAGCAAAGAGGAGCCAAAAGTTCCTAGCTGTCCCATTTAGAAACAAAGTGGTAATGTTCACCAGAATGCTTTTCAGCTTGAACATAGCTCCCAGATTTGTCACCAAGATAAGTGAAACAAACTCTTCTCCCTCTACTCAAGGACGGTGTGAAAATACTATTTTACCTAAAAAATTGGATGATTCCGTGGTCTTCTCCATTCCATTGCCAAGCACAAACCTTGGGAGTCATGCAAATGTGGCAAAGTTGAGTTTTCAGAGTAAATTTAGATAAATCAAATCTCACTCCTACACAATCAGCAGAATGAGTAGGGTTAATCTGGGATACACAACTTCAGACTATAAAACTAATCTGGCCAGGCAACAAAGCTTTCCCTCTAACACCTCACAATTGCCCTCTCTTCATCCCAAAGATAATTCTACATCCCCTGTTGTTGTAGGTAAAATCTCAGGCAAAGGGAATCAGTGACACATTGGTCAGATCCACCTCCCACTCGATGGGTGGACACAGACGCCTCGAGTCTGATAGGATGGGGCTATCAGTCGACGGAGGGTCATCAGAATCACGGAAAATGGACAACATTAAGTCAGTGTCACATCAATGCCCAAGAACTAGCAGTTCCGCGTTTTTTTCCAGAGTTCATGCGATGTCATTGACCTCCAGGTCAATTACATTCCGGATGAACAACATGACCACTGTAATTTTCTGGAAGAAACAGGTCCCCACCCGGTCCAAGTTTCTCCAGGATCTCTCGGGAAAATATATTCTTTCTAGCCCAAAACACATTCCATAATAATCCTTGCAACAGATCTACCAGGGGTCTCCAATCTGTGGGCGGATGCTCTGTCCAAGGGAAAGATTACCTCAGCGGAATGGGCTCTCAAACAAAAGGCATTCAACCACTTAAGTCTGCCATTTTCACCTCAAACCGATCTGTTTTGCATCTCGTAATTCAACGAAGCTCCAGTCTTACATATCTCAGAATCACATAACACGAGAAGGGGGCCCAGATGCCCTCAGTGAATTGGAACAGGTGGACATAGATTTATGATGTGAGAATCATTCATCACCTCAGGTCGTTTCCAGGACCAAGTGGTCCTGGTTGCTCCAATGTGGCCTACTCAGGTGTGGCACACTCAACTTACTCAGTGGTATAACAAACCTCTGCAACTCCCCCTGTCCTATTTCCACTTGAAAGAAATTGGAAACCTGCAGACCTTGCTCAATATTGCAATGTGGACATTCTCAAATCCAAGTGGCTACCGTCCTACGACAAGGAAGTCACGGATACGCTCACAAGTCAATACACAGCGTCCACTTTAAGACAGTATAGCTCACACTGGGAACAATTTACAACTTAGAGTGTAGAGTCAGACCAGCAGTCTCCATCAGTTGCTTTGTTGTTGAAGCACCTAAATTACTTAATTGACTTTAAAAAACTAACAGTTAACACGCTTATAAACCACGTATCGGCATAAAGATACCCTTCTTTACGCTTACCGATTTATCTTTACACCAGAAAGACGAACAGGGTTTTATGAAGGCTTGTTTTAAGCTCAGAGCCCCAAATCGTCATTTGCTTCCTCATTGGTCAATCTCGAAGGTCCTAACTTTGTCACAGTCTAGGTCTTATTCTGTGAGACCAAATATAGACAAGAAACTTAAAAAGTGTGTGTTTCTGATGACCCTGGCTACTGGCCATAGGGCCTCAGAATTGACAGCCATGGCAAGGTCTACTAACTATCTATGTTTTGCCCCTAATAATGATTCTGTACATATGGTTACTGCACCAGATTCATCGCAAAAAATGAGCACCAGGAACATATCCTTACACCTTTCTTTATTCCTGCCTTGAAAAGAGCAAAGATGCTCCATGCTCTATGCCCTGTTAAGGCACTATATACCTACTCTAAGTCTGTTATTCCTAGGAATAAGGCACAATTGTGGTTTTCTCCAGAAGGTTCAATAAGGTTAGGAAAGAAAGTGTTGTTGTTGTTGTTGCAGATGTAATTAAGGAAGCTGAGCCTCAGTTGATTGCATAAACCCATGATATGCACATATGGGCCACTACCATTAGTTTTCCCCATTGGTTTTTCAGTGGAGGATATAACTCAGACGGGTCTTTGGTCCTCTAGCAATGTGTTCCTAGCCATATGCTTGTCGATACATCTGGAGAAGACCCAAATTACCAAGCATTTCGTTAGGGCTGGAACATGCCCACTGAGGCCAATAAGTAGATGGATATATTTGTTCAATGCTTTTATTACCAGTGTTGTAAGGTAATAGAAGGTGTGTCCTACCATCCACCTTAAATGAAAAAGGAGGGGGCCTGTTAAGTTCCATGACAAGTTGGCAGGACACACAATCCGGAATGGATAGCAGGGATGTTATTACTGCACTAGATCTGTTACATAGCAACATATATACATTATTGCAATGTGTAACTTTATTTTTAATTTTAATTTTGTGATATACGATTACCAGTAATCACACCTCAGTTGTTCTGTTTTTCTGAGATAAGGCTTCTTTAATGGTACCCGCCTTATACATCTTTTTCTTACTGCTATACTCTTATATTTAAACACATGTCACAGTTTTCGTTTTTTTTGTCTCCTAATAGATTCTTGTTTTTTAGCTTCATGAGCATATGAAGGTCCCTCCACCGGTCGTGATATTCTAGGCTCTTACGTCATTGACGTAAGGAGCCACCAATAAATTACGGTTTTGACAACCCGTAAGGGAAGGAAGGAAAAACTAATATTTATTGGTGGCTCCAGGAGTCAATGACGACAATAATGCCCTCCCAGCATCCCCTTCCCATACACATGCTCAACTTGATATATACATTAGAGATCGCACCTGGAGAGGTGGGGATAGCAGGCAAGGTATGGGAAACAGAGGAAGATCGGAATATGCGTAGGTGCGGTGTTCATACTGTGTTAATTCTTTTCTTTTTTATTTTCTACTTTTCAGTGGCTCCGTCCCAATGACGTACCTTAGGAATGATTAAGGGGTACCCCCTAAGATGATCTTTGTTCTCGACCGTCGTGATCGAGGTTAACCCGGGCTCTGAGGAGCCCGGAACGAGGCCATATTATCATAGGCTCTTACGTCATTGCTCCAGGAGCCACCAATAAATATTAGTTTTTCCTTCCTTCCCTTACGGGTTGTCAAAACCGTAGTTCCTCAGGACTCTGTCCTATCTCCTATTACCTTTCTAATTTTCATAAATTATCTTCTCAACTGTACCTCCAGTCCTATCCATTCATATGCAGACGACTCAACCTTACACTACTCAATTAGTCTTCCAGAACACCCCAGCCAGCAATCCCTCAAAGAGAAACTTAATGAGGCCATACAACACTTATCTTCTGATATAACTACTATTTCCAATTGGGGCAGAGAAAACCTTGATACCTTTAATGCTTCCAAAACCTAATTTCTCCATCTATCTACCTGTCCGGAACTCCCAGCGGACTATCCCTTATTCTTCAACAATACAAAAATCAATCCTTCATCTTCTCTCAATTTTCTTGGTGTTTCTTTTTCTTCTGCTCTCACTTGGAAGGACCATATTACCAGTCTTGCTAAGGCAGCCTCCCAGAATCTGGGTGTGCTCAACCGCCTCAAGGGGTTCTTTACCCCTGCACAGCTTCTTGCTCTGTACAGGGGCACAGTGCGTCCTTGTATTGAGTATTGTTCACATGTGTTGGGAGGATCCTTTCACACTGCACTCCTAAACAAAGTAGAAAGGAAAGCCTCTCGTATCATTAATTCCCGCCCACTCACCAACTCTCTGCAATCTCTCTCTCTTCGCCGCAATGTTGCATCCCTCTCGCTATTTTATCACTACTACAATAATCAGTGCTCCTCAGAGCTCTCCCAGTGTATAGCCTACTACCTCCTCTACGTAGGGTATGTGGTACCCGTCGTGCAACACAATCCCACTCCTACTCTGTGCAACTCTCCAACCCAAGAGTGAAATGTTGTTGTCTTTCTTCTATTCAACAGCTGAGCTCAGGAACTCTCTCTCAGAATCTATCTTTCCCTCCTCATATGACTTAAATTGCTTCAAACTCTGTGTGTCCAGGCATGTTGGTTCGAACGTCCCTCGATTTTGGCCCTGTCACTCTTTGAAACTATTCTTACCTCAAAATTTCTTAAGCATTTATCTTCCCACAACCTACTGTAAGATCGCCCGTATGGCTTCCTTAAGGACCGGTCTACTGGTGATCTTCTTTCTTATCTTACTAACTCTTGGTCATTCTCCATTCGTGGCTTTGGTGAGACTTTGTCTATTAAGCGAGACATATCGAAGGCCTTCGATAAAGTCTGGCACAAATCCCTTATTTCCAAACTACCCTTCTACGGTTTCCATCCCTCCATCTGTGTCTTTGTCTCTATTTTCCTTTCCGGCCGTTCCATAGCTGCGGTTGTGGATGGCCACCGTTCACTTCCTCAATCTATCAACTCCGGTGTTCCTCATGGTTCTGTCTTATCTCCAATTTTCTTCCTAATATTCATTAACGACCTTCTCAACTGCACCTCCATCCCCATTCACTCATATGATGACGACTCAACATTATACTATTCAACTAGCTTTCCACAACACCATTCACAGCAGGAACTCCAAAACTCACGTAAGGAGGCCATAAAACACCAATCTTCTGATCTCTCTACTATCTCTAATTGGGGCAGAGAAAACCTTGTTACTTTCAATGCTTCCAAAACTCAATTTCTCTATCTGTCTACTCGTCGCCCCCTTCCGGAAAACTATGGCCTACTCTTCAACAAAATACAAATTAACCCTTCATCTTCTCTTATTTTTCTCGGTGTCTCTTTTTCTTTTGATCTCTATTGGAAAGATTATATTACCCCTCTTGCTAAAACAGCTTCTCAGAAGCTGGGTGTGCTCAACCGCCTCCAGGGGTTCTTTACCCCTGCGCAGCTTCTTGCTCTGTAAAAGGGCACAGTGCGTCCATGTATTGAGTACTGTTCACACGTGTGGGGAGGATCCTCTCGCACAGCACTTCTAGACAAAGTAGAAAAGAAAGCCTTCCTTCACATTAACTGATGTCCACTCACCAATCCTCTGCAGTCTCTCTCTCTTCACTGGAATGTTGCATCTCTCTCACTATTCTACCGCTATTACGATAACCAGTGTTCCTCAGAGCTCTCTCAGTGTATACTACCCCCTCTTCGTAGAGGACGTAGCACCCGTCTTGCAACACAATCCCACTCCTATGTTATTCTCAATCTTTCTTCTATTCAACAGCTGAGCTCTGGAATTCATTCCCACAATCAGTCTTTCCCTCTTCCTATGACTTAAATTGCTTCAAACTCCGTGTGTCCAGACATTTTGGCTGGGACATCCCTTGATTTTGGCCCTGTCACTCTTTCAACTCTGGGGGAGGCACTCGCCACAGGCAGTTCTGCCTTTTGTCTCCCTCACTCACATAGATAAAAAAGGGCATTGTGGGACATCTACAGGGCTAGCGGGACACCTGAAAGCCCCGTGGGAAATTTAGGGTCTCCGCAGGACAACAATGGTCTCTGTGTGACATCTAAGGGCTCTGCAGGCCTTTTTGTGTCCCTCACAGGTGTCCTGCAGGGTTCCTATATGTCTCAAGGGGTCCATAAGTGTCCGGCGTGATTCCCAAGTTTCCCACGGGGTCCCTAGGTGTCCTGCAGGGGCGCTAGATGTTCCTCTGGGAACGTAGGTGTCCCACGGGGCTCTAAGGCGTCCCAAGGGGCCCTGAGGTGTCCCACAAATCCCCTAGATGTCCCTCAGGGCCCTTAGATGTCCCGCAGTGCACCTTGGTATTCTACAAGGCCGATAGGTATCCTGCAGGGTCACAAGGAGTCCTGCGAAGCCCTTAGTTGTCCCTTGGTGTCCTGCGGTGCCCTTACGAGTCCCGTAGGGCCCCTAAATGTCTCTCGGGACCCCTGGGTGTCCCACTGGGCCCTTAAGTGTTTCACAGGGCTGCTAGGTGTCCCTTTGGAGCCCTAGGTGTCCTGCAGGGCCCCAAACTGTGGGGCCCATAGGTATCCCACAGGGCCCATAGGTATCCAGTGGGGTCCCTACATGTTGTTTGAGCCTTCTAGATGTCCTACATGGCCTGCAGGGCCTGTGAGAAATAATTTGACTACACCAGTATCTTGGAAGAGCTAGTAACAGCCTTCGTTTAGGGTAACTCAATAGAGTGAACCATTTCCTACCAGAGTCTGGTGATTGTATATAATTTGTTTGTAAAGAATTATTAATATTAAGTAATTTAGAACTGTATAATATTACCTTGGCCAAGTTAATTTAGTTATAAAGTAGATGTGCCGTTTCGCCCAAAATCAAAACGGCATACCCAACTCTGCGATCGGTCACCATCATCACTACTAGTCACTATCATCATTAATATCATCAGCACTACTACTATTATAATCATCACTACTATTCTCACCATCATCACTACTACTCTCATCATTACTACAACTTTCACCATCATCACTACTACTTACCAACATCACTAATACTGTCACCATCATCTTACAATCATCATTACTAATGTCACCATCATGAATACTATTATGACCATCATCACTACTACTAGTACTGTCACCATCATATCTACTAGTTATCATCATCACTACCATCATCATCACTACTGTCATCATTATCACTAAATCTACAACCATGATCACTGCTATTATCACCATCATCACTACTATCAGCATTATCCCCACTATTACTACCATCACTTCTAATGTCAACTAAACTAACTTAACCTAACAAATGCGTTGCAAGTTTTTCTCACCCCCTGAACGCCATCATCATTGCTTGGGAACAGGTACAGGGTAGGGTGCTGGGTCGCATTCACACACCGAATGTTCGTGTGAAGTTTGGTGAAAATCCGTCGAACGGTCTAGGAGGAGTTATCGGACAGACAGACACAGAAATTTCGGCCAGCATGTACCACTATACGGGGGGTGATACCAGTCTGCTTACGCAGAGTTGATAAAGTAGACGTGCCGTTTTGCCCAAAATCAAAACGGCATACCCAACTCTGCGATGAGTCACCATCATCACTATTAGTCACTATCACCATTACTATCATCAACACTACTACTATTATAGTCATCACTACTCTTATCATCATCACTACTACTCTCATCATCACTACTACTGTCATCATCACTACAACTTTCACCATCATCACTACTACTCACCATCATCACTACTACTGTCACTATCGTCACTACCATCATCACTAATGTCATCATTATTACTACAACTATCATCATTACTTGTCACCATCATCACTACTATTATGACCATCAACACTACTACTAGTACTGTCACCATCATATCTATTACTGTCATCATCATCTCTACCATCATCATCTGCTGTCATCATCACTACAACTACAACCATCATCACTACTATTATCACCATTATCACTACAATTACCATCACCAACATTATCACCATTATCACTACAATTACCATCATCCCACTATTACTACCATCACTTCTAATGTCAACTAAACTAACTTAACCTAACAAATGCAGGGCGAGATGTTTTTGCCCCCAGAACGAAGACGTTCTGTGTGTGAGCCCCTACGGGGCACACACTCACAGAACGCCATCATAGCAGGGGGGGGGGGGGAAACAATATTTTGGATGTAAAATCATAACTATTGCACAAATTCAAAAACATCTTTTTTTACTGACGTTTGCATTCACCCAACAAATGTTTGTGTGAAATTTGGTAAAAATCCGTCCAACGGTCTAGGAGGAGTTTTGGGACAGACAGACGACGACGACAGACATTTGTTTCCAGTGGTACCCCCTATACGGGGGGGGGGGGGATACCAAACTCTGCTTATACACTGGGAATAGGTACAGGGTGAGGGGTGGGGGTCCTGAAGGGGGGGGGGGGGAATACAAAAATGTTGGACCTAAGATCTTAACTATTGCACAAATTCAAAACATATTTTTTTTAATTACCGTCGAATTCACGCACCGAAGGTTCGTGTGAAGTTTGGTGAAAATCCGTCAAACGGTCTAGAAGGAGTTCTCGGACGGACAGACAGACATACATTTCGGCCGGCATGTACCACTATACGGGGGGGGGGAGGCGATACCACTCTGCTTACGCAGAGTTGATAAAACCTTGTATGAATAAAGTAGGAGGTACTGTATTTGGGATTAAGTTTGAGTTTCCCACGATCGCGGGTATGTTTTGGAGATCCACGATTTGTTGTGGACCCCTGGATAATATGTTGACTTAATCGTTTTAAAACTATATTAACATTTATATTAATATAGCAAAAAGCTAATTATCGTTTATATGATTAAATATATAGGGAATGAAGCCTTTATTATTAAGTTAGTATATTGTTTACTTAGGGTCGGAAAATTAAAATTCTGATAGACGCCTTTTAGATCTGAACAGTGCCGGACTTCCCCCACGTTTCTGCACCTCTATATCAACACCCGGCCAGGAACTCTACTTTCATAGTTGGGGTTCAATAAAGGACTCAACCTAGATCTCCATTAAGCTAAGTCTTGCTATATATGGCCATGTAAACAATTCTTAGGGTAGTTCTAGTGTTAAGATGCGGCTAGGGATATTACCTCATAATATTGAGGCGATATGTGAGTTACTCTATATATATTTCTTATAGGTTAGTAGCTTAATTTTACTAAATTTATTAATTCCAGGCTTCATTTTGTCTAGGTGGTGCCCCGAACATAATTTACTTTGATTAATTTTCATTTAACCCTTAACCCTTCCTACCCGGGTGTCATATTAAAAGGCAACCGCGGCAGATGGGCCGGAGCCCGGGTGTCATGTTAATAGGCAGCAAGCTTTCAAGCCTATTCAGCTTGGTCTGAACGCTGTGCGTCCGACGCATGTAAACAAAGCCGATCGTTGCGTCACCGCACCTCCGAAAACAAGAAGGAGACGTCGGATCAATGTTATTGTTGTGACGTAAAACGAAATTAGTGTGTGAAAAGCTCCGATATTGTCAACATCGCGGCAAAATTCGCTCCACTGAAATCGTCATCACAACTGAACCAGTTGACTTACAGAGCTCTACTCAACGCCAGTCTACAGATTGAAACCGCACTATGTTTATAGATGCGTGGGAAATTTCTAGCAATTAAAATAAACCAAAATACGGTAGCCTAGGCCTAGACGTTTTTCGGCCAGATCGCCCGGATACAGCCTCCGTCCTTTGGAATACCAGCCCGGGCCCGGAGGGTTAATGGCAAACCGACGTTGTAAGTTTCAGTACTGATAATTAACCACAGGGCCGTTAGATGTTCCATAGGGATCTAGTTTGACATTGACGAATGTCAAACGTCAAAAATCGAGCTGTTGTCAGTTTGTTGTTTGACATTCGGTGCTATCGAAGATCAAACAGTATTATTTTGACATTCGCCAATGCCAAACGACCAATATAAAATATCATATGATGTCGAGCTGTTGAGCATTTTGTGTTTCGTTTTATCAAATATCAAACATCAAATATCGAGCTGTTGTCAGTTTATTGATTGAAATTTCCTTCTATATAATATTAAACTGATCTAGTGTGACATTCGCCAATGTCAAACATAATAATATGTAGAATTATTGAATGTTTTTTTTTATTGACATTCGTTTCTATCGAATATCAAACAGATCAATGTCAAACATCGAGCTGTTGTCAGTTTGTTGTTTGACATTGGCTTCTGCTGAATATCAAACAGTTATATTTTGACATTCGCCAATTTCAAACGCTTCTTGCTCTGTATAATTATGAGCTCAGCGCATCCATTTATTGAGTATTGTTCGCATGTGTGGGGAGGTTCCTCTCACACAGCACTACTAGACAAAGTAGAAAAGAAAGCCTTTCATCTCATCAACTCACGTCCAATAACTGATTCTATACAATCTCTCTCTCTTTCCCAGGATGTTGCATCTCTCTCGCGCTTCTACCGCCATTACAATAATCAGTGTTCCTCAGAGCGCTCTCAGTGCATACAACCTCCTCTACGTAGTGCTAACATTTATTAGTGGCCCCTCCATCATTGACGATATACATATGCCTATTAGTATAATAGTCCCCTTTCAAGCACCCGTGGTCAGCTTGTTTGAAACACCCGCTGCAGGGGAAAGAGTCCTAACATCATAAGTTTAACGCTAATTCTCTTATGGAATCGTCTTTATGATTGGGTACTCACTACGAAAAACTTCGTAAAAAATAAAAAATAAAAAATAACTTAAATTTTGTTATATTAAGGCTTTCCAACTCGTGGATGTCTTTTGTGGATTCTACCCGAGACGCTGAATCAAGCGTCTCCATTCTCCCTTCCTTCCCCTGCGTGCATACTGTTTGGACGTGCCTCGCCATTGTTCTGCTTTATTTTTCGTTCGCTCAACTCTAGTGAGTCTTTTGCTCATTTGTATATATCTGAGTTGTAATAGAATAGGTTTAGACTAGCTAGGACTGGCAACCCCATTGGTATGCCCGCAGGGAAGTGTTAAATTAGGGTATTATGTGTAGGCGCCATATCGGTCCCCTTGGGGCCCGCTCCTCGTGTGTATTTATTTTTGTTTCTGCGCCTTAGCGTTGCTAATTACCAGTTATTTAGGAGGCTATTATATCCGCGGGACAATGCTTCAGGCCATCGCTATGAGGTAGTTGCATTCCTTTGTTGTTTAGCAGACGCTCTGGTTCAAGAGTTGTCACACGTGGTGTGGAACTTTCCAGAGGCCGGGTTTGCTCCTTTTCCCCTCGGACGTGGGGTTTTCTACGTAGCTGCAGTGTCTTCAGAGGTAAGGGTAACAGATTCAGATGATTATTACCATGAGCCTCGTGGCCAGCCTCAGTAGGGGTTTTCTTAGTAGGCTAGGGGTATTTTTCATTGCTTAATTAATACTTTGTTTTAGCCCTAAGATGTGACCCTAGCTTTCATGTGGTGATATTATACATGTTAACAGGGTGTCAGGAGACGTTCTGACTTATTTGGTGGGGATCTTTGTGGGTGGCTGACTTTCTCAGATAAGTCGGTACCTCCAATAGTTTGTTTTTTTCTTCCGGCGTATCTTTCTGTGTATTGATACCGCATACTCGCCTTGCAGGCGAGAAAGGAAACTTCCAAATAACCCAGCGTGGTGTGGTGTACCACTAGACTTCCGGCGGAAATACTAATTCCTAAGGGAAGTAATCTCGGCCCGGCCGATTGAACTCACCCTAACCGATAGCCTCACGCAGCATGCATAGACTTATAACGCCTGGCGGAAAAGTCCAGTGAGGTAATTGACTATCCCTCAGGTCCTAATAGATGATCCGATAGTGAATTAAAATGGTTAATATGGGCCAGTGACACTTGGTCACAGGTAAGCGGTTCAAAAGACGAAGAAACCATCAAGGTTTTTTCATATACAAGTATAGCGGAAGGGTAGAGTAGCGGTTGGTCTACAGCTAATTTTCCGTTGTATTTGGGGTGTTATGATGTGTGAACCTCTCGGTTTATCCTTATGAGCATTGATTCCTGGAAATTTTCTATTTCCAGATCACAGCACATCAGTAGCAGCACAGGTCGGCGTTTTTTTTTAGCTCCATCATGCCTCTAGTCAATCTTTGTGCTACACCTACTTGCTCTCTTATCCCAGTTTTTGCACATAAACTCTGCGTGAAGTGTGTCAAGTGCCTCGATAGATCACGGGGTCTTTGGGTATCTAAGAAGTGTTCCATTTGTTCTGAACTACGTTCCACACTATTTAGTAAAAGAGATCATTCGTGCCTAGTGGCACTGAAAGAAATTAAGAACATTTTCAATGCCTATTCGAAAAACATTGCTCATAAGGCTTTACATTGCGACGATGAAGCTCTCTGGGAGTACCTAGTAATAAAGTCGCCGGTTCTTAAATCAACGCCGTCTAAGTCAACTTCCAAATCTAAGGCTAAGCCCACAATGCTATCAAAAGAGTTAGTGAGTAGCAGTGATAGTAGTGATTCTAGTAAGGCAACCCCCCCCCCCCCCCAGGCCGCCACAAGAGGGAACGTTCTCCTTCACCGAGTAACCACTCTAGGTCCAGGTCAAGGTCTCCCCTCAAGAGGTCCAGGCAGTCTTCGGTGGAGACGTCTAGGTCTCACAAGAGACATAAGGATGACGCAGCGGCGTCAAGCCACAAGAAATCTGATAAGGGTCACAAAAGCTCCCGCAAGGAGGAGACGCAGTCGCGGCACCGGTTAACGCCGGAGTCGCGGCCAATTCCCTCCACCTCTACCTCCATATTGTCTAATGTCCAATCTGGCAGCTCCGAGATAGGGACAGAGGGGACTGAGTCGACTCCCAGGGATGAATCTAGGGAGTCTTTGGGGTCACTTAAAGAGGTACACTTTGCCATTCCTAAATTGAACTTTAACTTGCCAGTGAGTAGGCCTCCAATAGTTTCACAAAGAGTGTTAGCAGAATAATACCGTGGCTACACGGCCTGCAGACACCACGACTATGACGGTTCTCAGGTGAGTCAAGTGATACCAGATTCCAAATTCCCTCCTATTGAACAGGGGCGAAGTGTATGGAGACAGTCTGAACCCTCAAATGTGGAACCCATTGTTCATTTTCAGGATAATGTTAGGGAAAGTGATATTGTAGAGACCATCCCTTCATCGGTCCCGAACTTAGTATGGCCAGTGAATGGTCAAGTGTCTGAACCCCGGCTATCGTGTGTTACGACAGAGGTTCAAATATATCAGGGCTCTTATTCATTGAACTAGTAATGGCATAAATGCTACAACGGAAAGCGCAAGATCCAACCTCTGATGTATATTCCCAGTGAACAAAGAACACAAATACTCTCCAGAGTTCTATATGCAATAATAGGTTATCAAACTCTCAATAAATGTGCGTCTACTCTAGGCTTAATGTTATGTGAAAACAGCCTATTACTACCTATAATCGAAGGTGCTTGGTTATGGTATGCAAAGTAAGGTGGTAAGAGACGTTACAGCTTACGTTACTTTAATCAATAAATGTCAGGCACTCCTGCATAAAAGAAAGTGCACTAAAGTCCTTCAACACCAACAAGGAATCTTCTTTAAATGTTAGATGCTATCAAGATGCTCGAATCGGAAATGGAACCCAAAAAGGCAGGCAGCGGAACAATGCTCGAGCAGGCTATGCTCACAAAAAGGCAGGATATAATGCAGTCGGAGCCCAGAATATCCTAAACGCTACAACAATAATAATAATCGCCACGACAATGCAGTATTCCTATCAACAAAGAGAGCCTAAGTCGTTTGTGTCTCAATACATCAAACTAGGCTGCGAAATGCTTGTGTAATCATAAACGGGTATGCATAATAAGAGAAATTGGTTTAATATACTTAATGTCTACTATCACTGATAAAGTCTAGCTAGAGTCAATGATACGAGATACTGGTGCGCATGGCATGCCGCATAGCCTAGTGTAAATCTCAAGTCTGTGCGTCAAATATTACATTATAGGGAAGGGTAGCTCTCTTGAGAAACCTTAATACCGAAGTATTAAGCGTTCTCCTGGCGTACCTCAAAGACAAACAACCGAGCCTAGAACAGTGCAGAATGGTGTAGGCAAAAAGCCCTCATTCTTGCATGCTCTACTCTCAATGGCACACAGACTAGAATTTACCCAATCAACTCCAGTTCTCAGGTATGTCGTGGAGCTTTTAACGAAAGCCAGCACCCATCGGAAACAATACCTTATAGTATCAGACTCCTAGTCTAGCATTATCTAATCCAGCAGAACACTAACTAATAATTACAGGAATCAGTACTGAACAATATGAATGCCAACCAATGCTTCGTGATCAACTTATCTTAACAACTAAACATACATGGGTTATATAAGACCTTAACGCACAATACAACTGGCCCGCATGAAGCTGATTTTGCAGAGTTAACCAGAGGGGGTATAATATTAATAAAAGGTGGTAAAAGATATGGAAAATGAGAGAGATAGGCAGAGGAAAAGGTTCTCAGGTGCAGTGAGGAGGACAGGTATCAAAGGGATAAGAGGGATGCATTCTAGAAACCAGATATGAGGGAGAAAGTAGCAAGAAAGCTGTATATATACTAGCACTAGCTCGAACCGCGTAGGAAAAGCGGTAACAAGTCCTCTAGCCAATCCAAAAGAGGTCCGCCAACCATGACGTCACCAAGCATGGTAAAAAACTCCTCCAACCAATCGCCAAGAGGCCAGCCAGCCGTGACGTCATCGAGCCTGGTAAAAACACTGCGCGCCTCCTCGCACTCTGTTCTACTCTCTCTCTCTCTCTCTCAAATCTAATCATTACTACTTAATGATAAAACATATACTTTGCAAT
The DNA here is from genome assembly GCA_032716605.1 of Paralithodes platypus. Classification (NCBI taxonomy): domain Eukaryota; kingdom Metazoa; phylum Arthropoda; class Malacostraca; order Decapoda; family Lithodidae; genus Paralithodes; species Paralithodes platypus. The sequence continues at coordinate 4,430,845 of CM064494.1, forward strand.
TAAATATATAAAGCCTTGACATGGGTGAAAACAAAGAGCCTTGCTGGACTGCCCATGACACAAGCTTTCATATGAAATAAAGCACACAACAATACATCAACTGTAGCCACATCCACTGCCCTGGCGATCCTAGCGAGTCACTGTAGGACAAGCCATGCGGTTCTAACGGAGTGGTTAACGTCACACCCCCCCCAAAAATTTTCTCAGAGGCCCAAGGCTCACAAAAATCTGATTGTTAGAACCCATGCTATATCTCTACTTCCCATCACCCAGCGGCAGTAAAATATCTGGCACAGTTCTCAACAAAACATTTTACAAAATTACAACCCTCCCCAACACAATAGGTTAAATCATATGTAGTTATGCTCCTCAAGAGCGAGCTTCTCTAGCCCAGCATTCTGAGAGGAGTGCAACTCAGAATTACTGCTATAACATACTGAAAAAATTCAACCATCAAAGAAAGAGTTTTTATTTGATTTTTATGTTTTCAATTTGTTTATTTCGGCTGCACTATAGGGGCAAGCCTAGTTTTTTCTTCTATACCACACGCTCAACTCCTGCTTTATGACCCAATACGCTGGGCTACAACCGCGAGCCAACAAGCACCAAGCGCAAAATACTATTCAAACTAAAGCAGGAGGCTACCCGTGTGTCAATCTACCCAGGATCATACACCCTTGAAAGACAATCTGCAACCACGTTGTCACAACCGGCAATATGGCGTATGTCCAGGCTATACTCCCGTAACATTAGCGACCACCTGGTCAGCCTCATATTCCGATTGTGAAACTGGTCCAAGAACTTGAGAGGGTGATTATCTGGGTAAACTACAACGACTGGACCATAGGCTGGAACATAGACCTCGAAATGCCTCAGTGCAAGCACAACTGCCAGCAGCTCCCTCTCGACAACAGAGCAGCTCCCCTGGGCTGAATTGAACTTCTCCGAGCAGAAACTAACAGGATGCTCCAGCCCATCATCGTCCTTTTCCACAAGGACGGCACCAGCCCCCACACCACTAGCATCCGTTGCTAGTTGGAAAGGTAGGCTAAAGTCAGGGGCCCTGAGGATCGGGTGAGTGCACAACAGGTGTTTTACTACTCCAAACACCTTCTCACACTCAGACGCCCATTTGAATTTCTCATCCTTCCAGTTATCCTCCACCTGAGCTTGACTGTCCCGTTCTCCTTCTCCACCTTGACTGCTAAACGTCATCACAGGCACAGTGAGAGGCTCAGGGGGGTGCCTCACATACTCCTTCATGAGATTAACGTGACATAACTGATTGCGCTTCCGTCTGTCTGGAGTGGCTACCAAGTAATCCAGGTCCGATAGCCTCTCAACCACCCTATAAGGACCAGTGTACTTCGCGGATAAGGGGTGACCTACAAGGGGCAGTAGAATCAACACCTCCTGACCCACGCGAAACTCCCTGAGTTTAACCTTGAGGTCGTACCTGTCCTTCATGAGGGCCTGAGAGCTAGTCAAATTACGGCCAGCCAACTCCAGACTGCGCAACATCCGTTCTCGACTGTCGAGGACATACTTGAGCATAGAACAAGGTTTTTCTGCGCCCTCCCATATTTCTTCAACCATATGGAGAGGCCCTCTGACACGGTGTCCAAAGACGAGCTCATTAGGGCTGAATCCCAAACTTTCCCCAGGTACCTCCCGTGCAGCAAATAAAACACATGGCAGGCCAAGATCCCAACCATTTCCACTCTCAAAGCAACAACAACGAAGCACAGATTCCAAGGCTGAGTGCCATCGCTCTAACACACCCTGGCTCTCCTGATGATACGCAGATGACACAACCGTAACAATCCTATGCTGCGGCATTGCTTGAACAAAGAGGTTAGAAGTGATGTTGGATCCTTGGTCTGACTGAATTACCTGCGGGTAACCATACCGGGAAAAATACACTAGCAAGTTTCGGACCACCGTCTTCGCTGACCCATTTCTCATAGGGTACGCATCAGGGTACCTTGTTGCTACCTCCATGATGGTCAGGGGATACTTGTAAAAATCTCCCGACTGTGCATCACTGTCCTCCTTCAACTCGACAGCACCGGTACCACATTCAAGAACCTCCGGGTCTTCTAATTGCAATTTACGAATGTCCGAAGGAGCAAGCTTATCTAATTGTTTGCGAAACAACTCATGCCCCCTCCTACACTGAATTTAGCCTCCCGTTGCTCTCTCTCTGTGTATCGGTGTTGTCTCTTCGTCTTTTTAAGCCCATCCTCTGCCTTCTTAGTAACAGTTAATGGGTCTTCTCCAGACTCGAAAATCGGTCCTAATAATGAGTCCCCGAGAATGTCTGTTGATACTAAACTCTCAACCGCATCAACTTTCAACCCCTTCTCGGTACCCTTCCTCCGCTTGTCTAAAGACTGTTGACCAGAATGTGACTCCCTGGATGCAAGAGATCTAGTGACAACACACGCCATAGGTTGCACCGGACACTTCTCAACCCACTCCTGCTCCTCCCTACTCACGTCAGCCGGCTTCTCGGCAACGACTAAGGGTGGAGCCTCATAAGTAGGCCCCGCAAAGTCGTTGCCGAGAAGGAGGTCGACACCCCCAACAGGTAACTTCTCCACAATTCCTACATCCAGGTCACGAGTCACACCATCAACTTCCATCTTCATTCTTACAAGCGGGTATGACCTTGTTGCATTAACTCCCTGAACCACAACCACCCGCGCCGTATTTACAGGTTTACCAGTGAAATTCCTCAACAATGTTTGCGATGCCCCAGTGTCACGCAAAATTTTCACCTCATGTCTTCTACCCCCCAACTCCACACAACCGAGTCCCCTGTGGTCACTAAAGGCATCACGGACAGGGAATAAGCCTTCCGGATCCTTCTGCACTGGCATTGTATTTACCTCGGAAGAATTGCCTCTAACAAACTCCGATGTCCTCTTGAACACTCCAATGCCGTGAGCAAAACACACGGCTGCCGGAGGAGGTCGACTAGGGCACTCATTTGCCTTATGACCCTCCTGGTGGCACCTAAAACACATAAATTTCGGTTTCGGCTTATACTGTGATGTAAAAGGCCCCTGACTTGTCTTATACGGCGTGGTATCAGGTTTGGATTCAGTTTTAGTTTCATTGCTCTTTTGTTTAAAAGTGTCATTGCTACGGAGAGGGGGAGGATAACGGTCCTTAGCACTTGCATCGTACTTCTGTGAGGACCCGCAACCCCGAATCAACGACAGCCGTCGATCAGCCATTTCTGCTGCTTCGACTAGAGTTCTTGGGTTTTTCTCCTTTAAGTTCAAAGTTAGATCACCGCCCGTGCTCTTAAAGAACTGCTCCAACACCATTAACTGCTTAACTCCATCAAACGTTGTTACCTTCTCAGATCGGAGCCAGTTCCCCATAGCATCGGACAAGTCCCGGGCGTGTTCCAAAAAGGTGCTATCTCTTCCCTTGGTTACACCCCGGAACTTCAAACGGTACGTTTCTGGTTGCAGTTCGTAAGCCCTCAGGACAGCCTCCTTGAGATCCTTATACACAATACATGACTCCAAAGGTAACGCATCGTAGGCTTTAAGACCCTTGCCTATTAATCTAGAGGATACAAGTGCTGCCCATTTATTCTCTGGCCACTGGTGTTCCTGGCACTTCTTCTCAAAGCGTGCGAAAAATTCTGTTACACCACTCTCATCAAACACCGGAACCAGTTTCAATAAGTGCGAGAGATTGATCATGAACACGGTTACCAGCCCCAAGTCGCTGTCCCGTCGTCTCTACTCGCGACTTCTCTACGTCCATGTCGGCACAGTACCTAGTCGACTCTAAATCAGCTTGGATTTTTGCTAGCTCTATGTGCTGAGACTGCTGACTGATAGTTTTTCTCTCTTCTATCTTGGCTAATTCTATTTGCTGCTGAAGCTGAAGCTCACATGCCCTTTGTTGCTCCTCAGAAACCCTGATAGCCTTTCTCTCTTCGATCTTAGCTAATTCGAGCCGAAACAATAATTCTGCAGATAACCCTTGAGGAGGTGAAGGTGCCACAATGTTTGAAATTACCGGTGGTCCCCCCAGGGGCAACCCACCCTGCCAGTCACCACCCAACTGTGGAAGTGTACTCGGGGTCGGCAAACCACTGGGATGGCTGGGAGTCGAGTGTAGGGGAAGCATGGCCGAAGGGCTCTGAGCACTCAACCCATCTCGCTCACCAGTCACCCTGCCCAGTACACACGTTATCAAGTTATCCCTGGTCATGCTGCTAGTACCCGCATGACCGATAGCTGTGGCCAGGCATTGAAGACCGTACCGATCCATACCCTCCAACCGCTCGGCAGTAACAGGCCATTGCAAAAATATCCTAGCATCCTCCTCACAGTTCACCTGATTAACCCTTTCATCATACTGCTGTTCCTCAGTTTCGACATTACGTACTGTGTCTCCATTCTCCTCTGATCCGTTATAAGACATGATGCTCACAAAAATTTCCCACCTCAATATTCAGAAAAGAAGCAACCCAAACTCTTATACCTCAATATACACACAAAAATTCTCGGAAATACTCAAGGGCTATACTATGTTTCAAAACAAAATTATTCTTGCTGATCCCCACAAAATATTCCCCAAAACAACAAATGTTCCCTGCTAATAAATGTAGATTCACCAAATCCTAGGTAAGGTCGCCATTTGTTACGACTGAGGTTCAAATATATTATTCATTGGACTAGTAATGGCATAAATGCTACAACGGAAAGCGCTAGATCCAACCTCTGATGTATATTCCCAGTGAACAAAGAACACAAATACTCTCCAGAGTTCTATATGCAATAATAGGTTATCAAACTCTCAATAAATGTGCGTCTACTCTAGGCTTAATGTTATGTGAAAACAGCCTATTACTACCTATAACCGAAGGTGCTTGGTTATGGTATGCAAAGTAAGGTGGTAAGAGACGTTACAGCTTACGTTACTTTAATCAATAAATGTCAGGCACTCCTGCATAAAGAAAGTGCACTAAAGTCCTTCAACACCAACAAGGAATCTTCTTTAAATGTTAGATGCTATCAAGATGCTCGAATCGGAAATGGAACCCAAAAAGGCAGGCAGCGGAACAATGCTCGAGCAGGCTATGCTCACAAAAAGGCAGGATATATAATGCAGTCGGAGCCCAGAATATCCTAAACGCTACAACAATAATAATAATCGCCACGACAATGCAGTATTCCTATCAACAAAAAGAGCCTAAGTCATTTGTGTCTCAATACATCAAACTAGGCTGCGAAATGCTTGTGCAATCATAAACGGGTATGCATAATAAGAGTAATTGGTTTAATATACTTAATGTCTACTATGACTGATAAAGTCTAGCTAGAGTCAATGATACGAGATACTGGTGCGCATGGCATGCCGCATAGCCTAGTGTAAATCTCAAGTCTGTGCATCAAATATTACGTTATAGGGAAGGGTAGCTCTCTTGAGAAACCTTAATACCGAAGTATTAAGCGTTCTCCTGGCGTACCTCAAAGACAAACAACCGAGCCTAGAACAGTGAAGAATGGTGTAGGCAAAAAGCCCTCATTCGTGCATGCTCTACTCTCAATGGCACACAGACTAGAATTTACCCAATCAACTCCAGTTCTCAGGTATGTCGTGCAGCATTTAACTAAAGCCAGCACCCATCGGAAACAATACCTTATAGTATCGGACTCCTAGTCTAGCATTATCTAATCCAGCAGAACACTAATAATTACAGGAAGCAGTACTGAACAATATGAATGCCAACCAATGCTTCGTGATCAACTTATCTTAACAACTAAACATACATGGGTTATATAAGACCTTAACGCACAATACAACTGGCCAGCATGAAGCTGATTTTGCAGAGTTAACCAGAGGGGGTATAATATTAATAAAAGGTGGTGAAAGATATGGAAAATGAGAGAGATAGGCAGAGGAAAAGGTTCTCAGGTGCAGTAAGGGGGACAGGTATCAAAGGGAGAAGAGGGATGCGTTCTAGAAACCAGATCTGAGGGAGAAAGTAGCAAGAAAGCTGTATATATACTAGCACTAGCTCGAACCGCGTAGGAAAAGCGGTAACAAGTCCTCTAGCCAATCCAAAAGAGGCCCGCCAACCATGACGTCACCAAGCATGGTAAAAAACTCCTCCAACCAATCCCCAAGAGGCCAGCCAGCCGTGACGTCATCGAGCCTGGTAAAAACACTGCGCGCCTCCTCGCACTCAGTTCTACTCTCTCTCTCTCTCTCTCTCTCTCTCAAATCTTATCATTACTACTTAATGATAAAACATATACTTTGCAATTAAATATATAAAGCCTTGACATGGGTGAAAACAAAGAGCCTTTCTGGACTGCCCATGACACGAGCTTTCATATGAAATAAAGCACACAACAATACATCAACTGTAGCCACATCCACTGCCCTGGCGATCCTAGCGAGTCACTGTAGGACAAACCATGCGGTTCTAACGGAGTGGTTAACGTCACACGTGTAATACTATAATGTAAGACAATTAATCTGCTAAGGTACGTCTCTGTGACCTCACTAGGTATAAGATAGTCTAACGGTCGTTCCCACGGTAGGGCGTAGGATGATTAGATCGTGAATTATAAGATTGTAAGTAAGTTAAGATTATAAAAGGCATAATATGCTATGAAGCAATATTGACACAGTCCTATGTAGTATATATGAATTTATCGTATATATTGATTTAATTTATCATACTGAGCAACATAGATACGGTACGGTAATTTGGGCGCCTGGCGTTTGCCAAGGCAGCAAGGTGAAGGTCTGGAAGAAGCTCAGAGCCTCCACGAACATCACCCAGTTAACATATAATTTCTGCCTTCAGTTGATCGTGCTTTTGTGCCTCTAATCACAATAAACTGCCAGCAATACACACATCTACACAATCACGACGCTCTCATCGACGCCATGACTGACAGCTAAGCATATTACTCATGTCCATTCTCATATGATAATTTTGTTTATTTTCCCTGACCTGTGCTTTTGGGCCGGCGTCTTGTTTCCCCGTCGTCCGCCATATTGGGTAAGCATTTTCCTTTGTCTCATTGCCACGTGGAACTATTGGTGAGTTAAATCCTGCAATATTATTAACCCTTAGAACCTTGATTGAATATAAATAATTGTGTGTGACCTTTGGATGTAAATTAGCTTGATTTCAGATTGAATTCAATTTAGGCTTGGAGTCATTTAATTTAGATTGATTTTGTTTGAATTATAGCTTAGAGATATTTAACTTCCACTGATATTACACCACATTGGTGCCCAGGCCCGGGAATTAGCTACCAATAAGGGATTTTTGAAGGCATGAGCAAGGGATGAGCCCAGGGATGCAGGAGCAAGAACCCAGGAGGAATAGGGCTTGGGTACAATCCTGAAACTCCGACGCCGATACCACAGAGGATAGCAGTCGTCGGGCATTCATACGCCAATAGATTAAGAACGGCTGATCAAGGACCTGTGGGGTATAGAGCGTCGGAGGGGGACAGATACTTCGAGCTCTCCTACTTTGGGGTGCCATCGATACCCTGAGACCCTCCCAACAGTGGGGGCGGGTAGTGCAGTTTAGGACCCTTATGATCTTTTTGTTTATCGGCGGCAACGATATACGCCCCGGTACAGTACCCCGAGAATTGGCCAACGGAATTAAGCAGGTGGCGTTGGATCTGGAAAAGGATACCGGGGGGAGCTTCAAAATCGTGGCTATCGAGAGCCGGACCAGGGTCCGAGGTTTCACTGCGGAGGAGTATCACGCTATCTGGAACGCCGTTAACCGCACCCTGATGTGTCGGCTGGCGGAGACGCGGCACCGCTTTGTATCTACTACCCTAAATTTACAGGATCTTGATCTGGACGGCGTCCACCTAGATTTGGACACCAACCAAGAGCTCTACAACAAAATCGTAGGGCTGACAAAGCGTTGGTTGGAGAGGGACGCCGGGGTAGTATCGTTGCGCCTGCCTAAGTCCTGCATCCCAACCATCATCTTCCCCAAATAATTTTTCCTTTTCATTTCAGACTTCCTGTGACACATGACCTGACCTAACATTTTCTTGTTCATTATTACCCTTTAGTGTAGGTATTGCTATTTAGTGTGCTATTTGTTCTCCTTACCAAAGAAGTCTGCCGGTCGGCGTCTTTTAACTAGGCTACTAATTTGCTATTGTAATTATAACATTGTAAGGTTTAAATAGCCTACAGGCTTGCATACAAAATGAGCAAACAGGAAGAGATACCGTCTAGTGGGGTGCAAAGCAAAGCCCCTAAAAATCAGAGGGCGGGACTTCGGGGAGTATTAAATAGTTTAATAATTGCTGTCAACACTTTCATCACTACTGCTGACCTCGAGGAATTAGAGGCAAGGCTAGACAATGTCCAGGTTACCCATAGTCGTATTGTAGCTCTAAGTGAGGTGATTGTGGCAAGCATAACGGAGGATGAGGAAATAATAGCTGAGTGTGATAATCGCGCCCTCTATGACGAAACTGTCTTCAAAGCGAAGCACCTATTACAGCGCGCTGTCGCGAACAAGAAGGGAGGCGATAACAATACCCAAAGAAGGGTTGATCCTAAACACACTGTGCACCTCCCAAAGCTCAATCTTCCTACATTTGGGGGTAATTTGACTGAGTGGTTAGCTTTTTGGGATGTATTCCGGTCTACAGTGCATGAATCCACTTTGGATAATGTCCGTAAATTTCATTACTTGAAAGGACAAATGGAGGGAGAGGCCTTACATTTAATAGAGGGTTTTGTGGTAGTAGGTGATAGTTATCTTGAGGCAGTACAGTTATTACAGTCTACATACGGGGATTGGGAGCAATTAAAAATGGCCCATGTCGTCGCCTTGTTGAATCTGACAGAACCAAATTACAAGGTTGATGAATTAGCAAAATTGTGAGCGGACATGGAGTGCCATACTCGATCTCTAGAAACTCTAGGGCTGACCTCACAGGAAATGATAATCATTATCCTAAGACAGAAGCTTCCTATGGCAATACTCGACAAGGTCAGATCATTTGATCTGGGTGAGTTTAAAACTCAGTTCAGTAAAGAAATCAGTAATTTACAGTTGAACAATGGGAGAATGAATGTGTCAGGAGGGAGTGGGAATGTTGAGATGAGGGGGACTGTAAGTATGACGGTGGGGACCAAGGGAAAGAAAGAGGGTACGTACAAGAAACCTGCACAGACTTTATGTAAACTCTGCAATAATAATAAGCATAAATGGAGTTTCTGTGTAAAATACCCAACAAACGAGTTAAAATTAGCACAAGCGAAAAAACTGAAGCTATGTGCCGGTTGTCTGAGAAAAGATCATGGTAAACAAGGGCAATGTACTGCTACATACTTAAGGCCCTGTCGTCACTGTAAAGGATATCACTTCGACAAGTTGTGTTCTACAGTTGACAAAGGCAAAGACGTCAAATCAGAGGGTACTACAACTTTGACATTAGGTAGTACGAAAGACACCACTATATTGCCCACAATAAAGATTCCCATAGAAGGTAATGACAGTAACAAGGTTTGTCGGATGCTTCTTGATCAGGGGTCTCAACAATCCTTTATAAAAAGGTCCATATTAGGGGGACTTAATTAAGCACCGAATCGTAGGGGCTGAAACTCTTCGATTGCAGGGCTTTACAGGGGTTACTGACAAACAAGACTATGAGATAGCGGAGATTTCCTATTTCTATCATAAACAAAGGCACTTTATGACATGTATCGTAGTAGACACCCTACCAGAATATGTATCTGTAGGAGTGAAGAAGGTGGAACACGCATTACGTAGCAAGGGGGTTAACTTGTCAGATCCCATGGGAGATCAGAGTGAGGTGCATGTTTTACTTGGTCTATCTATCTATCTATTGCCTGACGCCGTCATCCCCGAAGGGGTGGTCACGAACGAACCGCCCCCATGCACCTCTGTCCCCAGTCAGTCAACGCCCCTCCCCCCAACCAGCACCGCCTTCGTTCATGTACTTCCTCACTCCATCCTTCCACCTCTCATTCGGTCTACCTCTCCCTCTCTGTCCCTCCACCTCGCTCTCGTACACCCTCTTAGTCATTCTCTCGCTTTCCATGCGTTCCATATGGCCGAACCATCTCAAGTTGTTCCTTTTCACACTTTCCAGCACATCTACCTCCACACCACACCTCCTTCTTACTTCCTCATTAGTCTGTCTATCCCTCCATGTAACTCTGCACGCACTCCTTAAGTAATTCATTTCCACTGCTCTCACTCTTGGTCTGAGTCTCTCAACCAACGTCCATGCTTCGCTTCCGTAAGTCAATGTCGGGATTACCACACTGTCATGCAAGGACTTCTTCACTTCCATACTGACCACCCTATTTCTTTTTACTGCTTTTAGCGTTCCTACAACCCTCTTCCCCTGTTGTACCCTCTCCCGCACTTCTTCATCCATAGTCCCATCTTTACTCAACACACTGCCCAGATACTTCTACTTGGTGTGGATCATTATTATGATGTAGTATACCCTGGATTTAAAAGAATGTGTGGTGTAATTATAATCCCCACTAAATTTGGCTACTGCATGAGCGGAAAGGTACATACTACACAGTCAAATATCCTGGTCGACATGGTCTCGATATTAAGGGTGAATGTAACCGCGGCAGAGGAGTTGGAAAGGGAGGATTCCCATCCTAGTGACCCTAAAATGACTGCCGAGTTCGACCTGGAACGACTGTGGAGATTAGATCACATAGGCATTAATCCTGTGGAGACCGATTATGACTCTGAAATTGCGCTGAAGAAGTTTGAAGAGTCTGTGAGCTATTGTGCCTCAGACAAGCAATACAAGGTTAGTTTACCCTGGAAAAATAGTGAGATGAGCCTGCCAACAAATTATGGATTAGCATTGGGTCGCTTGCGCGCATTACAGCATAAACTATCAAATGAACCGAGCACGCGCCAGGCGTATGACGATGTATTTCGGAATTACTTGGACCGAGGCTTCATTGAAAGAGTTGATGTAAAAGAACCAATAAGGAAGGGAAGGGTTCACTATCTAGCCCATCATGGGGTAAGGAAAGACAGCGCCACCACACCAATATGGGTGGTTCGGCCCACCAAAGTCAACAACCCCGTCTAAATGATTGCTTGCTGACTGGTCCGTCCATGGTGTCGGATTTGTCACAACACCTATTGTGATTTAGGCTGGGGCAATATGCATTTACTAGTGACATTGAGAAAGCCTTCTTGATGGTCAAATTACAGGAGGAAGATAGAGATGTTACTCGCTTTCTTTGGTTCGAAGACATCAGCGACTCTGAAAGTCTGGTCGTGATCTACCGTTTTCAGATCGTACTCTTTGGGGCTACATGCTCGCAGTTTTTGTTAAATGCCACAATTAAGAAACATCTGTCAGATACTCATGAGGACACAAGTAAACTATCTCGCGGGTTGTATATAGACAATTTGCAGGGTTCTAGCGATAGTCAGGATGATTTGTTACATACCTACTGGCAAGCACGTAGATTGTTTACAGAAGCTCATTTATTTCTCCGCGAATGGGTTACTAATAGTGAAGTACTTCAGCAATTAATTCAGATGGATGGTACGGCATCGCATAACCAGGAAAAGACCAGAAATTTAGGGATGATCGGGCACCAAAACAAGACATTCTAAGCTTTCAAACCAAGTCTTTTGTTCAGCAGACAGGAACGCACTCGAAGAGAAGTCTGTTGAGCAAAGTTTTGCAATTTCTTTATCCTTTGGGTCTAGCATTACCCATTACCATAAGAGCTAGGATTCTGATGCAAGAAGTTAGGAGACGCAAAGTAGGATGGGATGACAGTTTGCCCGAGGACTTAAGTGATCAAGGGACATTATTGTTGAAAGAGCATGACATCCTATGTACTAAACAGCTACCTCGTAAGGTGGCAGCATACGGCAACGATACATTACATACATTTTGCGATGCTAGCGCCACGGCATACGGGGTAGCCATAATATGTCGTTACTTCATTTGGGACTCATTTAGTTACAACCCGGGCCAAGGTAGCCCCGGTCAAAAAGGTAACTATCCCTAAAATGGAATTGACTGCCATGCTGCTATTAGCACGTCTGGTATGACATGTACGCGCAGCATACGAGAGCGAGTTGAATATTGAAGTTATTCACGTATGGTGCGATATTCAAGTCGCACTCAACTGGGTACATAGCAAGAAGTCTCTGCCAGTTTATGTGCGAAATAGGGTAGATGAGATTAGGGCCCAATTGCCAGACGTTGCATATCACTATGTCAATATAAACAACCCTAGTGATCTCATAACTAGGGGTATAACGGCTAGCCAGTTAATAAAGTCCGAGTTGTGGTGGCATGTTCCAAATTGGCTGCTCCATGAAAATGAATGGACGATATGGCAGGCTGTTGGTGTGGGACTTCTACCACTGGAAACAGTGGCAGTTACAGCCCAACCAAATGAGCCACCGGGTCCAGTAATAGAGTGGGCAAGATTCGGTGACTATAATAAATTAGTCAGAGTTGTAGCTTGGGTGTTGAGATTTATATCCAATATCAAGGTTAAAGTAACGGGCCAACTCTGCAATAAGGGTCACAACATTAATGCTCGTGAATATACAGCAGCTGAAGTAACTTTGATCAAGTGGGTTCAAGCAGAAACCTTTTACAATGAATTAGAATCTTTACAAAGCTCTAATAAGTTAATAATGCCTAACTTAGTGCGTCAATTGAGGTTGCACCTAGATAATGACCTCATCAGGTGAGAGGGTCACCTGAAGTGGTCGGGTGTAACGGACGGCACAAACCGTCCTATACTTATGCCAGCAAGACATCACGTTACTGATCTATTGGTCATACGTGCACAGAAGGAAGTAAAACACTACGGGGTCTATCACATCATCTCGAATTTGCGTCTCAGATGGTGGATACCCAGAGTTCGACAAGTAGCTCGACGCGTAGTAAGAAAGTGTGTGATATGCCAGAGACTAAAGGGTAAACCTTATGCGACTGGACCAGCTCCGCCTTTACCTAAATGCCGTGTAAAACATATCGAGCCTTTCCAAGCTGTAGGGTTAGATTACACAGGTGCATTGAAGACGAGAGAGCAAGATAAGGTCTATATATTATTGTTTACCTGTGCAACGTCTCGCGCGGTACACTTAGAATTATGTGACAATATGTCTAGCGAGGAATTTATGCTGGCATTTAGACGGTTTTGTGCACGCCGTTCATTCCCTCAACTAGTACTTGGCGACAATGCTCCTACTTTTATCCAAGCATCTAGATACCTTAAGGATATGAGCAGTGATCCTACAATCATCACTTTTACGGGAGAAACGAAGTGCGAATGGAGGTTCATCCCAGTTAGGGCACCTTGGTTTGGTGGAATGTGGGAACGGTGTGTCGGCATTGTCAAATCAGGGCTGAGAGCGGTAGTAGGACGTGCTTTATTGAAGAAGAGTGAGTTAATGACAGTTCTCACCGAAATAGAAGCAGTCGTGAATGATCGTCCGCTCACATACTGTATGTGTACACCGACCTGCAAGAACCACTACCATTAACGCCAGCTCACTTACTCTACGGTAAACCATTGACTGCATTCCCGTCCGATTTCCAGTCTATCATAGAACTAGAGGTTCCTTCGTTGTACTCTGAAGCAGAGGTGTCTAAGCGGTACCAGTATATTTCGAAGGTAATCGAGGACTTTAGAAAGAGGTGGATTGAAGAATATCTGCTAGCATTGAGGGAAAGAAGCATCAAACCCTCTGGTAGACCATCGGCATCTACTGTTGGTGAAGTAGTTTTAATAAGAGAAGATAGTTCTCGTTTGTACTGGAAATTAGGCCGCGTGATGGAGGTGTAAAAGGGGGAAGACTCTGTAGAGTGGGTGGCACTATTGAGGACGGCAACTGGAACTACTGTTCGTCCTATCGCACGTTTGTACACTTTGGAGCTCGATTACGCTTTGCAAACTGAGGCTCCACCTGTTATTGCTGGGTCCGAGAATTCTCAACGTGTCGATTCACCCCTTACGGATGGTGATCAATCTCGGACCGGGACGCGCCCCAGACGTGCTGCTGCTGGCGTCATTGATACGTGGCGTCAGAGGATAGCCTCTGGGCAACTTTAATTTAAGGTGGGGTTAAGGTTTTCTTGTGGGGGGAGTGTATCGTGTAATACGATAGTGTAAGACAATTAATATGCTAAGGTACGTCTCTGTGACGTCACTAGGTATACAATAGTCTAACTATCGTTCCCACGGTAGGGCGTAGGACGATTAGATCATGATTTATGAGATTGTAAGTAAGTTAAGATTATAAAAGGCCTAATATGCTATTAAGCAATATTGACACGGTCTTATTTAGTATATATGAATTTAACGTATATATTGATTTAATTTATCGTACTGAGCAACATAGATACGGTACGATAATTTGGGCGCCTGGCGTTTGCCAAGGCAGCAAGGTGAAGGTCTGGAAGAAGCTCAGAGCCTCCACGAACAGCACCCAGTTAACATATAATTTCCGCCTTCAGTTGATCGTGCTTTTGTGCCTCTAATCACAATAAACTGCCAGCAATACACACATCTACACAATCACGACGCTCTCATCGACGCCATGACTGACAGCTAAGCATATTACTCATGTCCATTCTCATATGATCATTTGTTTATTTTCCCTGACCTGTGCTTTTGGGCCGACGTCTTGTTTCCCCGTCGTCCGCCATATTGGGTAAGCATTTTCCTTTGTCTCATTGCCACGTGGAACTATTGGTGAGTTAAATCCTGCAATATTATTAACCCTTAGAACCTTGATTGAATATAAATAATTGTGTGTGACCTTTGGATGTAAATTAGCTTGATTTCAGATTGAATTCAATTTAGACTTGGAGTAATTTTATTTAGATTGATTTTGTTTGAATTATATCTTAGAGATATTTAACTTCCACTGATATTATACCACACCGGCAACAACCGGAACTTATGGAGATGCCGGATGAGCCGGAGGACGTTGAACTGTCCTCAGCACAACCAAGACATACTGAGAAAGGGTCATAAGTGGGGTCAGAATCTTCAAAGGGATCCCACAGTTAATGTATAACAGCTGATGATCTTGATTATATTTTACACAGGGTCATGCACCAATACAATGTTACTAAACAATCTCAGGAGAGCTTCCCCGATAGGTTCAGTTGTGCGGCCTCTAGAGCCAGCCAGAGTTGTTACACCTAATATATCACTTCCCCCTATTAACATCAATCAGTCCCCCGCGGCGAGTGGCACGGCAGTGCCCGTCTCCTTAGCAACTACCAATGTTTGTGTCATCACGGAAATTACTCCCCCTCCTCTTGATGAACTTCCCCATAGGAAAAGCCCTATGCCTCTCTTGTATGGTCCCGACTGCTCGTGGATTCAGGTCATGGCAAAAAACCCGAGCATTGCACAGACAACCATATCGGGGGAGATCCCAGTTCCTAGTGAGTGGGTAATTGAGATAAGTAAAAGTAAGAAGTTGAGGGCCAAGGATAAACAGGGCCAATTATTGGATGTCACTATCAAAGCTATCCCTAATGTTTATTCACATGAATTCTTTGTGTATTCTGCTACTCCGGCATTACCTCCTGCCTCCTCTGCACGACTCTTCGCGGATTGGACGAAGTCTTACGGCGTGTACGATATTAAATCGCTCAATACGCTTATGCCAGAGTTGGATACAACTCCGGTTCTAGATCAGTCTCACAATACAGTTCTGCACGGAGGTCTAGGCCCGTGGGTGGACTGGGAGGCAGAGGCGCAACAGTTTGCAGCTACAATCACGTCAAAATCCTCCTATCAAATACCTCAGGATAACCACATTTGGTTCTCAATGCCTATCAATAAAGCCGGAGGGATTTCACCTGCTCTGTTTGAATTCCTGTCTGCCCCTAAATTGTCTCTTTATGACTTGCAGGAACCCTTTTCTACCCCCCCTTCGGCACACCTAGACAGAGACTTTAAATTGAGGAATAAAGCTTTTAGACTATTTTCACAATTTATTTTGAGTCGCCAAATAGCCCAGTCCCTCACGAGAACCATAGCCGCTATTTCCAATCAGGATGTGAGGAAGGCCACCGAATTATCCCGTCGGCTTCTATTACAAAATTCCATCCAGTCCTTGGGTGACATCCGAATAGCTTTGTTGGAGGCTGTTCATGCACGTCAGGACTTAAGAGCGTATAATATTATGGTTAAGAAGTTACCGGACGACATTAGTCGCCGAGTAACCCTTTCCCCTGTGTTAACTGCCTCTTTGCTAAACCTTGAGACTTGGAAGGCAGTGTATAATATGGTTGACAGCTTGCAGCCGAGTACTTCCCAGGCTAGGAAGGAACACTTTAAGAAACCGTACTCCAAGCCTCAGAGTGGAGGTAAGTCACAACCCAATGGTGCTAAGCCCTTTCGGGGCCCCATATCTCCCCCGGCTCAAGGAAGTACTCCGCACAAGCCGAAACAGGGAAAACAATCAAGCAAGTGGTATAATAAGAATAAGTCACAACACAAGTCAGGTCAGGGAGCAACATCTGCCAAAACCAGTCAGCAGTCTACCCCTACCCCACCACCAGCAAAAAAATAGTTATTCAAACTCTCTCTCTCCCGGGGCCTATCGAAGGCGAGTTGGATCCGAGGGTAGTTCTACCGGACAGGCCGAGTCAAGTAACTGGGTCATTTCGGGTGTGTCACCGGGCCTGGCCCCGGCAATCTTGGGCAAGGACAGTGGTACGCATGGGCATCACCTGGCGGTGGCTCCA
This sequence comes from Paralithodes platypus, assembly GCA_032716605.1. Lineage (NCBI taxonomy): Eukaryota > Metazoa > Arthropoda > Malacostraca > Decapoda > Lithodidae > Paralithodes > Paralithodes platypus. Next base: position 4,447,641 of record CM064494.1, read on the forward strand.
GCGACCTCGTTTACATCAAACTCTAGAAGTCAATCATGTATCTTTAGAGGTGGAGTCACTAGTCCAGGAAATGATCACCAAGCATATCACTGTCCCGGTCGATCCAAATTGCCCTGTTTTCACGTCCAGACTTTTTCTCGTACCAAAGAGGCACAGTGTTCAGATGCGACCAGTCATAGACCTATCTTGTTTGAACACTCACATTCACAATTCAACCTTCAGGATGCTCACAGTGAATCACATCAGGCTAATACTTCTGCCGCAAGGTTCCAAAAATTCCTCGCCTTTAGGATCAGGCAAGAGAATGCCATTCGGGTTGAACCTTGCACCGAGAATATACACAAACTTAGTCCGGCAGGCCCTCATGCAAATGTTAAATCAGGGGATCAAGGTGTTGTGGTACCTAGACGACTGGCTGGTAGTGGCGGAGTCAGAGAGTTTATGCAAAATCCATGTCAATCACAATATAAATCATGTATAATTCCTAGGGTTCATGGTCAACTTGGCAAAGTCACATCTTTTTCCACACGGGGAATTCAGTGGATAGGGCTGGTCTGGGCCAAAGCCAATCTTACTCTCAGTCAACCGCAACAGATTTCGAAATAAATGGTTTGTGTTTCTCCACAGTCTGAACACCACGAGAAGGACTTGGGAATCCCTGGTCGGCTCTCTCAACTGGATTCAACTAACTGTAAAGTTAGGCCGGTTGAAAATAAAGAGATTAATCTTGGAAGGAAACAAATATTTCCTGCTATTGCCGGCGGGAAAACTGTGGAAAATTCCTCCACTAATTCACAACCTACTGTCAGTCTGGGCGAGGACAGAATTATTGTACTCAATAATGACGTGGACTTCTCCCCCACCTACGGTATGGGTAGACACAGATGCTTCGGGGACAATAGGCTGAGGTTATCAGTCGAGCCTAGGCCATCAGGGTCAAGGTCTTTGGTCCCAAACCGAGAATTTTCATATCAACGAGCAAGAGCTCTTAGTTCCTTTGTTTTTCCTTCAAACTCACGGCTCCTCCTTGCGGAGGAAATCAGTAGCTTTTCGAATGGACAATTTGAGTGCGGTGCACTCAGGAGAGCTCAGGCTGGAGAGCTCAGGAGCCCTAGACCCTCCGCCGGACTATGTGATAAGTTCACGAGCGGTGATACTTGATAACTCGAGCTGGTCTTACAGGTCAAAAATTTATTTTTATTTTTAAGATATATATCATAGTTGCAACTATAAGATATTAAGTATAAATTGTACAAAATATATAGTATGTACAAATCAAATATTAAGGACATAAGTTATAATCAAATGATTTATTTGTGCCTTTACAATGTTGGACAGGAATAAAAGAATGTTCTTGGATTTTTGTTTTTATTGAATCTCAATGTAATATTCTTTAACAGATGTACCTGTATAGTCATTTTAAGCAGATCTTCTTTGAAGTAACGCACTGCTTTCTTTCCATGTTTTCTATATTATTGTATGTAAACAATAAAGACTTAAGTTTGTTATTTGGTTCTTTTTCTCTACCTATGGTATTTTGTTAGTGGTTTTGATATTGTCATGAATGTCCCCCTCCAGACTTGAGATATCAGGCATATCGTCAATGATGGAGGGGCCACTAATAAATTATAGGTTTGAGTTCCGGAGGGAAGAATGAAACCCTAATATTTAGTAGTGGCCCCGAAATCATTGACGATGTAGGGCCCTCCCTTCCATCCCCTTCCCATTCGTTGATGTCTTGAGTTTAATCTTGATATATCATTGAAGGGAGAATGGAGACGCTTGATTCAGCGTCTCGGGTAGAATCCACAAAAGACCACGAGTTGGAAAGCCTTAATATAACACATTTTAAGTTATTTTTTATTTTTTATTTTTTATTTTTTACGAAGTTTTTTCGTAGTGAGTACCCAATCATAAAGATGATTCCATAAGAGAATTAGCGTTACACTTATGATGTTAGGACTCGCGCTTTCCCCTGCGGCGGGTGTTTCAAACAAGCTGAAAGGGGACTATTATACTAATAGGCATATGTATATCGTCAATGATTTCGGGGCCACTACTAAATATTAGGTTTTCATTCTTCCCTCCGGGACTCAAACCAATAGTAGCACCCGAATTGCAATACAATCCAACTCCTACTCTGCAACTTTCCAACACAAGCGTGAAACAATATTTCCCATCTTTCTCCTATTCAACAGCTGAGTTCTGGAACTCTCTCTCTCTGAATCCATCTTTCCTTTATATTACGTCTTAAACTGCTTCAAACTCTGTGTGTCCAGGTATTCTGGCTCGTACATTCATTGATTTTGGCGCTGTAACTCTTGCAACTCTTGGGAAGCACTGGTCACAGGGAGTTTTGCCTTTTGTCTCCCTCATACACATACAAAATTTAGCTTTTGTGAGCTTGTTTTTTAAAATTCGCTTTTATCAAAAATCAATCAGATCTAGTTTGACATTCTCCAATTCAATTGTCAAATATTGAGCTATTGTCACTTTGTTGTTTGACATTCGCTTTTATCGAAAATCAAGGGATTCATTCATGGCCACCCCTCCAGGTATTAACCCTGTCAATACTTGGGTCCCAGTGTTATCTTTGTCATATTTTTGCTATATTTTGACCTTCTTATGTAGTATAGGAAATGATCTATTGGAGTTAAGAGGGATAAACGTGATAATTAGAGGTCCTTTTAATTGTCAAAGGTCATTCCTAAGCTGAATATAATCATGTAATAGTGGCCAGATTATAATGAAAAGGACGTCACCGGTACTGAAGGAGTTAATGCGTCTGGCAATAGACAGATAGATAGATTCTTTTGATAATCGCCTCTACCAGGCGTACCACCCTTGAAGAATAACCCTTTCGATACCAGGACGTCGTTTTAGCTTCAATAATACTATATATTATACCAGGTTTTTACTGGGGTTGTATTGACTTTATAGGTAGGTTCTTACTCGACTGGAGAAGATGAGAGAACACAAGAACACAAGCACGAAGGCAATAGAGGATAATATAACACAGAGTATAGACATAGATTATTCTTATTCACATAAATCAAATAGGTAGAGGTGCAATGTTACATAAGACATGGATAGGTTATATATAGCCGCACGATCGAGGATTCTCTAGGTGTCTCAAGAGGAATATATAGGCAGGTTCCGACGATCTCCGAAGACGTGGCTGCCTGGTATTCCCTACGACGTCCTGGTCCGTTGTGGTGGTCCTGTCGTGTGACGGTGACGGGCGCGTGGTGGTTTGGGTTTTATGGAGAATTTCCTCTCCCTGATATTGGTATTGAACCTCTCTTATTTCCCTGGTGTTGTCAGTGGATAACCTCACTGTTAGGTCCTTTCCTGGGGTCGGGGGAAGTGGCGAGGTGATGATGGCGACCAGGGTGAGGAGGCTCTTGTGTCCTCTTGCCTTGGTGGTGCGGTGACAGTTGTTTTTGTCCTGGTGCTTTTATCCCTCATCTCACTCTCCTCTCCGGGGTAGTAGCTACGACCTCGTGGCTGGATTTCAAAGCACCATACGTCCCCCTGGCGGGTAAACGTGTGGCGCCTTTCCAGATACGCCCACCAAGCTTGAGAGCGAGTGTCTGCAGGTCGAGAGGTGTTGGCGTAGATGGTGAGGTAAGAGGTTGGGAATATTCCAGGCTTGTTTCCAGCTCGTCCTGAAATCTGATGGTGAACAGGGGGCCGGGTTCCTCTCCCTATTTCAGCTTTTTGGGAGTCCAGGGTTGTCGCTGGAGTTGGAGTTAGGTAGTGGAGCCCTAACGGGAGACGTCATGTTGCGGAAGATTGGTGGGGCGTCTCGAGGAGGTGTTGTGCTGGTGGTAGTTGAGCTGGGAGTGATGTTTGGCACTTTGACATGTCCTGTTTTATGGCTGTGTGAGGACGCAAAGGTAGCGGTTGACCTCATTCGGGAGTTGATCTGACAGGTGCTGATGGTCAGGGAATGACGAGTTGTATTAGTTGGACTCGCTATTCTGAGTGCTGGTGCTCTTAGGAGTGCATGAGAGGATTTTAAAGTATGAGCAAGTAGAGGAGAAGGTGGAGAGCTTTAAGATGGTGAAGAATTTAGAGAGAAACGAGTAGTTTTTTTTGAAAGGCGGCCCGATCTAGTGCGAACAGGTGAGGGGTGAAAGAAGAAGAGGGTGAAGCAGATGTGGAAGGAATTTGAGGTGGCTGGAGGGTAGGGGGTAGGGGGGTGGGTCTAGGGTTGGGAGTGTGGGGAGGAGGGGGTTTAGAGGGAGAGGGCGAAAGGGTGATGGGGTCGGAGATGGATGATTTTGGCGGGTTGGGAGACATGCTGGATCGATAGGAGCGGAGTTGTGGGGCGAGGCGACGGGATAGCAAAGGGAGGGGAAGAAGGGGAGAAGAGGTAGAGGGTGCGGAAGAAGACGGTACGGGGAAAATAGGGATTTGCCTGTGGGTGGGAGAAGGGGTGGTAGGTGAGGATTGTGAGGTTCGAGGCGTTTCTGACAAAGTGGCTGGTGAGGATGAAGAGGTAGATAGGGGGGGGGTCTGCAGGTAGAGGAGGGCTGAGGGCATTTTAATCTAGGGGGTGGGGTGTTCAAAGGGCGTCAGCTTAGGGCTCGATGGGTGAGTTGGGAGCGAGGGCAAAAAGAATATATATGGCGAGTGGGAGCTGAAGAATGCGGAAGGCGTCTAGGAAGAGAGTGAGTGGAGGGGCATTGATAATGTTGAATGGAAGGAGGTCGAGTTGAAGGGGGTAAAAATGGGGGTGATAGGGGTGGTGAAGGAGGGGGTATAGAAGGCTGAGAGGGAGAATGTGAGGGAATATGGAACTCACGGCGAGGGCGTTGGCAAGGTAAATCAAGCTGTGGTGTGGTGGTTGTTGTAGGTGTCTCTGGGGGCCTGACCTTGTCCACGTCCATAGTCAGAGGACGGTGAATCCTCACGTAATGATTCCGGTAAACCCGGGATTCGCCGTGATAATTCACAATAATCTGATACGGGTTGGGGACCTTGGTAACTTTGTAAAGTCCAACGTACCCGGGGCCCAGCTTTTTTTTTTTTTTTTTTTTTTTTTTCTATATTCCAACTTACTTCCTCTCGGGCATAGGCTGAGAGCCTTAACATTCACCGCTTTACAATGAACAGTGAAGCCTGTGAGGTCTTGTTCCAGCTTGCTGGAGATGGGTAGTTTGGCCACCATAACTTGGTCGTTCACGGCGTACGGACTCTGGGGGTTGGTGTGGCGTCTTGAGCTACGTCCTGGCAATCATGGGCAGTGTGGAGGACGTTTTACAGGTTTTGTAGAGGGTCAGTGGAGATGGTGGAGGAGGTTGGTGGTTTGGTTAGTTTCCTGAAGGGTAGCAGCAGGGGTGCTACGCCACACAACCTCTCATGGGGGGTGATGCCGTCTTCTCGGGGGCAAGTATTCATTCCCCACTGCATCATTTTTAGTTGAGCCGGCCAGTCCTGGGTTTGTAGGGCGATGAGGTGTGTCCAGATCTGGTTATTGATGGTCTTGTGGCTCCTCTCGCAAACCGAGTTCCTTTGTGACCAGTAGGAGGACGAGTGTGACACCTTGATGCCACAGAGTTGTGAAAACTGTTCCCAAACTTGTCCAGAGAATACAGGGGCGTTGTCGGAGAGTAGTATTGTGGGGAATCCGAAGTTGGCAAATACTTCGCTGGCGAGAACTTCTACTACTGTAGAGGAGCTGTGTTCTTTCACAGGGCAGGCGACCACGAAGCGTGAGTAGACGTCAACAAAAGTTATGACGAATCTCTTGCCTTGTTTGGGGGGAAAAGGGCCCATCACGTCCAGGGACAGGATCTGCCATGGCTGGATGGCAGTTAGTTTGCCTGCTAGTCGTTGGGTTCTGGTTCTGTCCTTGCCCATGCCGCAGGGCCTGCAAGCTTCAGCGATGCTCTTGGCTATGGTGGAAGGGCTGGTGGTCCAATACACTTGCTGGAATACTTGCAACATCTTGCTTTGACCAAGATGGATTCCATTTCCCTCGTGGGTGATTAGGAAAATGTCTTGGGCTGTGTGAGGGTGACAGCTATGTGGCCTGCCTGAATCGGTGTAGAGTTGATCGCCTATCTGATGCAATTGGTAGAAGACGTTTTTGGGGATCCACTTGGGTCTTATTTTAGGTAGCCATGATGTTAGTAGAGTGGGGGCGTCGTTTTCTTTGGGCTGGTCTGGTCGCGTTTGCTGTGATATAGTTGATGGGGTTACTATACCAAAAAGATATAGACAAGCTAGAACGAGTTCAACATAGAGTTACCAAAATAATTCCTAGCCTAAAGAACAAACCATACGAGGAGCGTCTTAGAGAATTAAATCTATTTCCTTTAACCCACCGCAGACTAAGAGGCGACTTAATTCCAGTGTTCAAAATCATCAAAGGCATCGACATTATGAACTGTAGTAAGTATTTCACTATCGACCAATCTAATTACATGCGGGGAAACGGTTGCAAAATTATTGATAAGTTTTTTAACTCACACGAATATCAGAATTTCTTCTTCAATCGAGTTGTCAACTTGTGGAATGGGCTTCCCCGAGACGTTATAGACTGCACCACTGTTGATTCTTTTAAACTTCGCCTAGACATATATCTTGCATCAAACCCGCGACTGATTGCGTTTGTAAATAAATAACTATATTTTATTCCCCCCACAGATTCATCAAGGATTTTATTGCTTATATATATCACTAAGACGTTACTCTCTTTTTCCCAGATATCAGAAAGATCACTTATAACTGTGTTATGTTACTAACCCATCCGTCCCCTACTAACTTCCTAATCCTGCCACGGACAATAGTTCCAGGGCAGTAGTTCCCTTCCCAATTTTCCCTTGCCCACTCTAAACTACTGTTCGGACACTTTATCCTCAGTATTTTGGAGGACAAGCAGCCTAGAGGGGTCACTAGGTCTGTTGTTGCTTGATTGTCTTTGTACTCCTTTGTACTATGCTGTTTATATTTGCTCCGGTGACTGGTAGGCGGGAGAGGGCGTCGGCGTTAGTATGTAATTTCCCGGGCCTGTAGTGGATCTCGAAGTCGAATTCCTCCAGGGTTTCCCGCCAGCGGACGAGGAGTGTACAGGTAGTCTCCGATCGTCGTAACCACTGTAAGGATTGGTTTTTGGTGAGTATATCGACTTTTGTACCCATGAGGAAAGACCAGAAGTGGTTCAGGGCCCAAATGACACCTAGGCACTCTCTTTGGTTGGCAGCATAGTTGCATTGGGCAGCATTCAGGGTGGCACTGGCGCAGGCGATTATGTGCTCCCAACCCTCCTGTACCTGAGCTAGACCATCTCCTATTACGTAGAGAGATACGTCCGTATACAGGCGGAACGGTTGAGTGTAGTCAGGGAAGGCTACTGTAGGGGCTTGTATTAGATGTTGTTTGAGGGAGTTGAAAGCTTGGTCCCTTTTCTTGGTCCATTCAAAAGGTTCGTCCTTCTTGGTGGGTTCGTGAAGAGGGCGTGCAATGGCTGCAAAATTCTTCACAAATCTCCTGTAGTATGTGGCGAGTCCCAGGAACGAACGGACGCCCTTGACAATGCGAGGGGGTGTTTGAGCTGCGATAGCGGAGAGTTTGTGAGGGTCGGGTGAGATGCCCTCAGCCGAGATGACGTGGCCGAAGAACCCAACGGAGGTATGAGCTACCGAACACTTTGTGGGTTTTAACTTAAGTCCGGCTGCTGATATTCACTCCAGCACCTGCCGTAGTCTTTGCAGGTGTTCTTCCCAGGTCCTGCCATACATGATCACATCGTCCAGCTATGCTAGGCAGATCTCCCAGGTGAGGCCTTTGAGGACGGACTCCATCAGGCGTGAGAAGGTGCCAGGCCCGTTGCAGTGACCGAAGGGGAGTAAGTTGAACTCGTATAGGTTTCCCCCACTGATTGAGAATGCAGTCTTCTGCTGGTGTTATTTTTGGATGGGCACCTGCCAGTATCCAGCCTGCATGTCCAGAGTGGTGAACCATCTGGATCCGTGAAGGGAATCTAGGGAGTCGTCTATCCTGGGTAGGGGCGTGGCGTCTTTAAGGCGACGATAGTCCACGCACAAACTTGTGGACCCGTCCTCTTTTTTCACCAACACGACGGGGGACGACCATGGGCTGACTGAAGGTGTTGCTATTCCTGAGTCTAGCATTTCCTGCACCTGGCGCTCCTCCTCTTACTGTTGCAAGGGGTTCTTCCTTCTAGAGGGTTGACGGATGGGGGGTCCCGTGGTGTGGGTCGGATGCTCCAAGGCCCTAGTCTGCCCGATCTTTGTGGGACTTTGGGCGAAGACGTCCACAGACTCGTGGAAGATTTCCAGGAGCTATTGATGTTGGCTGCTGGTCAATTCTTCAGGAATGGTGGGAAGTATGGGCTGGGGCGTGGTGGTAGGTGTAGGAGGGAGCTCGTCGTAAAAAAGTCTCCAGGTCGCCGATGAATGAGGCCCTTAGGTAAGGTGAGGGGCTCGTCAGTGATGTTTGCAATCAGGGCGTGGTGGTGGTGAGGAGATATTATGAGGGCCGGTTGGATTCTGCATCCATCCGCTCTGGGTTGGTCCAGCTGGGGTGTGAAGATCATGGAGACGTCGGACATGTGACATAATGGTACCCATTGCTGGAATGTGCATGGCCTGAGTTGTGACTGCTGGGGCCACTATGGTGCTGGAGGCAGGTGTGTGTGGTCTCTGTTGCTTGGCACAGGTGGTGGTTGTCTTGGTAGGTGGGCGGTGGCTCAGCATCGTGGGGGGGGGGGCCTTTCCTGTCAGCATTCGAGCTCGACTTGTCTTTTGGGTTTTTCTGCTGAACCCTGTTCCTTGGGGTGTTTTTAGGAGTTACAGGGAGCTGAATTTTTGTTTTCTTTGAAAATGTGAGGCGTCGATGACCACATTCTAATTGTGCTTGCAGGCGCTGCAACACATTCAACCCCATGTAGCCGTCATACTGCGTGCATTCCGAGTAGAATACTACAAAGGGGTGGTGGCAGGAGGCTTCTGGGTCTGGGATGGTGATGCACAAGGGTGTTTTTTCTCCCCTGATGGGCAGGAGTTTGTTGCCGGCACTGATGAGTTTACTGGTGGTGACTTTCAACATTCCAAATCTGCGGCTTTGTTGGTTATAAAAACAGTTGAACAGGCAGGATCTAGCAGCTTCAGTATCTATCAGGAGAAGTACTGGTACCCCTTCAAGTTTTGCCAGGTGGTAGAAGGGAGGTGGTTTGATTAGCGTGGAATACCATGCCGAAGCCATGATGGGCGGGGGAGGGTTTAAAAAACCTGAGGGAGATCTTCTTCCTCTTCCTGTTCTTCCGGATTCTCCTCCATGGACGGGATTGAGGTGGGGGCTTCCGGGCGGTATTCTTCTTCTGGATCGTTGTCCTTGATTTCCAGCATCCTAGATTCTTCATCTGCGGCAAGACCTCTGGAAGCCTGCCGTTGTTGCTGTTTTGCATGATCCCTTATATAATGTAAGGGGCAGGTGGTGTTGCAAGCACTGAAGTCAAACGGGTTGATCAGTATCGGGCCCGTTCCGGAATCTGGGTGTGGTGGTGTTCGTGGGTCGGCCTCGATTGATGGGGTTAGTGGGCGGAGGAACCCTGTTCGGGGAATGGCTTGGTGGATACGCCCTGTTATAGGAGGGTGGGCGGTTCTGGGGTGGTTGTTGTCTTGACCCGTAGCTGTGTGAGGGTCCTGGGCTTCGTCCTCCTTGAGGGTGGGTGGGGAACCTTTTTATGGCTCCCACTGTTGAGGTCTTGGGTTTGGTGGCCAGGAACTTCCTGATGGTGATGATGTCTCGGTCGAGCCTACAGGGTCATGGATGGTGAAGTGCTCTCTGATGAAGTTAGGGAGCACTCGCAGCAGGGTGTTAAAGATGTGCTGTTGGTTTGGAGAGGGTATGCAGACCTGACATGTTGTGGCAGGAGTCCGAGGGTGGTGTCTAAATCTCCTTCATAGGTTATGTCATCTATTTTACATAATATGTCAGGCTACCAGGAACACAGCCTTTCCCAGGTGAGTTAACAGAACAGCAATTTTTTTCTCTGTCTGTTTGATACGCCAGGCTGAGCACTGGGTTGACCATATCCAAATATGTTCTGATGGCATACGTGTCTGCCTCATACTTAGGTATGGGAATGTGAGAACGATTAGCCATGATGACTTATGTTAAAAAACGCTATAATTCCTTTGATTTTGTGCCTAATGGCCTCTTTCTCCCGAATCAAGAACCACCGCCTGCTGTCAATGTTATACCCGTTTTTTACTGGGGTTGCATTGACTTTATAGGTAGGTTCTTAGTCGACTGGAGAAGATGAGAACACACAAGAACACAAGCATGAATGCAATAGAGGATAATATAACACAGAGTACAAACATAGATTATCCTTATTCACACAAATCATATACAGTAGGTAGAGGTGCAATGTTACATAAGACATACATACATCAAATTTTAAGACTGAGTCCTCCACACATACGAGCAGTTTCAGTCTCTTGTCCTAATGGCGGCATTCCAGGCAACCCTGTTAAGGGCTGCTTCACTTGTCAAGTTTTTGGATTTGAGATCGGCACGTATAGTCCGATCCCAGGTCTTCCTCGTACCACCCCTTGGTTCAGCTCCCTCCACAATCACAGACCTGCATTTTTTCACCCAATTTTGTTCATCCATTCTCTCCACAAGTCCATTCCATCCCAGTCTACTTGTGCGCATCACCTCGCTAATACTCTTTATACCTAAACGTCTCCTCAGCTCAACATTTGTTATTCTATCCTGAAACCTGGCCCCACACATCCATCTCGCCATTCTCATCTCATTACGTTCCATTCTGTTGACATCCTCTACTTTAACGGCCCATGTTTCTGAGGCATACGTCATTGCACTTCTAACACATGAGGTATACACCTTTCCCTTCAGGGGGAGAGGCATTTTTTTCATGGTCAGGATTGGCAGCAGTTCTCTGAACTTCCCCCAGCCACATCTAATTCTAGCGACAGTGGCAGCCTCGGCCCCACCACCGGCAGAGTGTATCTTGTGTATCTCCTAGGTAACAAATCGTGTTCACCAGCTCCAATGACTCATTTCCCAAATTCACAGCCACAGGATCATCACTAAATTCAAGCTCGCCTTTGCACAATATGCACTCAAATTTCTCTATTTCTGACTTATCCTTCGGCAGGGGTCCCTTTATTCTACTACAGCGCTTACTCCCATGGTGCACCCAGCGTCGACAGATGCTACATTGAATCGCGTTAATGCCCACACCTTTCCACACTGCATATGGGTATGCACCGCTCTTTTCCACATTGCCTCGTCTCAATCTACAATGCATAACCTTGGTTTTGTTGATATTGACTCTTAAACCCTTGCTCGCCATGCCCTCTCTCCATTCTCTGAATTTGGCCTCAGCATCTTGCATAATGTCAGCTATTAGGACTAAATCGTCTGCATAAATAAGTTCTAACGGGGGTCCGCCTCTAAAAACTCTAGACAGTGCCTCCAGGACCATAATAAAGAGGAGGGGCTTAACACTGAACCCTGATGGACTCCAACACGGACTGCGAACTCATCACTCAGTACACCCTTCACCCTCACCGCACTTCGCGAATCCTCATACATCTTCATTATCACACGCACCAGCCACTCTTCCACACCAAGTTTCCTCATAGCCCACTGCACAACATCTCTAGGCACCCTGTCAAAGGCCTTCTCCAGGTCTACAAACACAAAGTAAAGATCCCTGCCTTTTAGTAAGTATCTTTCCTGTATCTGCCTGACTATGAAGATAGCATCGGTTGTACCTCGTCCTGGCATAAAACCAAACTGCATATCATCAATGGAGATGCTTTGCCTGATCAAACCCTCAAAGACTCTCTCACAGACCTTCATGATTTGGTCAAGCATTTTCAGGCCCCTATAATTTCCTCTATCTAGCGCATCCCCTTTTCCTTTGCATATATTTACTACTTCACTTTTGAGCCAATCCTCTGGGATTTTCTCTTCTTTAATAATGGTGTTTATCAACTCAGTGACTAAGTTGACACCAGTCTCCTCTGAGGCTTTTATCATCTCAGCAACAATGTCAGAGCACTCTAGAGCTTTACCGTCCTTCATTTTATTGATTGTGTCGCTCACTACAGCTGGTGCTATCAAAGGAGGGGGTCCGGATATTGATTTTTCGATACTAAGCTGTTGCTTATCCCATTCAAACTCTACATTTAGCAATCGTTCATAGTGTGCCTTCCATGCTTCTCTGGTTTCATTTTCTGCATACACAATCTTCCCATTATCATTTCTAACACACTGTTCACCTATAATATCCCTACTGTCATTTTTAACTCGCCTAGCTAGGTTGAAGATCCCATTGGGATTGTCAGTGTTACACACTTGTTCGAGGACCAGGTCCTTAATGCCTTTTTAAGCATTGTAAATAATTATTTTGGCAGTTCGTTTAGCTGTCTGGTATTCCTCCTTGCTGCCTCCCTTCTTCCATGCTTTGAAACATCTCCTTTTCTCTTTCACAGCATGTTCTACCTCATCGTTCCACCACCAGGAGGCCTTATTCCTGGGGTGACCCTTCGTTTTCCCACAGACTTTGTCAGTGGCAGCGATAAGGATATGCTTAAGAAAGTTCCATTGACTATTTTCATTGTTAGGTCTAGCTTCCTTATTTCTATTAATTCTTCAAGTTCACTATGAAACCTATCCCTTAGTTCCTTGTTCTTCAGCAGCCACACTTTCCTTTTGAGTATGTACTGTATACCTTCTTGCGTTTAGGATCTCTGTATAAGCTCATGTCGCACACAAGTAGCTTATGCTGGGAGATACATTCTTCGCTCGGGATGACCTTTACATCCCGAACCAGTTTCCAGTTTTTCCTGTTAACCAAGAAGTAATCTATCTGGCTACTGGAGACCCCAGAGTTATATATGATCAGATGGCTCTGTCTTTTCTTGAACTTCGTGTTACACACAACCATGTTGAGTGCAACACAGGACTCCAGTATATATTCGCCTTCCAGATTCCTCCTTCCTTAAGGGGAGATATCCACTTGAGCGATTTTTTTCTTGACTCCTTTCTCCCTCATGTTTAGCCCCATTGCTTTTCTAATTTTAAGATGTTCGCCCCATTATTTTGATGATTATAAGAACTTTCGACCCATTTCTGTCAATTTTAAGACCTTTCGTGCCATTTAGGTATCGATTTTATCCTGGCGAGCGATAGCGAGCCTGTTATTTAAGAGGAACCGGCTTTCAGCCGGGACATTTTTCTACCGAAAAATGTACAAATTTATCTTGAAAGGGGCTCAAGGGGGTGTAATCTTAACCCTCCAGCCCCGGCTATGTATTATATATATATTCCTCGAAACCCGGGTGTTTTGGCCGAAAAACGTCTAGGCTAGGCTACCGTATATTCGTTAATCAGACTGCTTCCCGCATTCCCGCGCATCCCCAAGCGTAGCTGTGTTATTTACCTGTAGAATGGCATTAAGTAGAGCTCTCTAAGTCAACTGGTTGAGTTGTGATGATGATTTCATTGGAGATAACTTTATGGCCAAAACAGCCACTTTACACTACTTTTCGATACTTAACAACAACATACAGGCACACACGAACAAGCGACGCTCTCCTTCTTGTGGCCGGAGATGCGGGGCGTCGGTCCAGCCGGCTGTTGTTTACATGCGTCGGACCGACGCCTCGCACACGAAGCTCACAGGCTTTCAACCACTGGGCGTTCAAGAGCCCTTCCGGGTACCTGTTATATGCTTTTTTATGGGCGTTCAAGAGCCCTTCCGTGGTGAGAGGGTTAAGCTTAATGGATATCTAGAGACCAAACTAAAAACTCCCCTTAACCATTTCCTCCATGTACCCCCTCGTATCCATCTGCAGATGCTCCCACGTGCCCATTCAGGTCACCCCCCCCCCCCCTCGATTGTTATTTAATTCTCCGAGAGGCCTGAAATGACACTGACGGTGTCATTCCAGAAGTCATCTTTATCTCTTTTTGTAGACCAGCCTGTGGGGCATATGCAGATATCACATTCAGAATTCTTTCACCAACTTTCAACTTCAAAACAATCAGCCTTTCACTAACTCTCGTAATCTGAAGCACACTTTCCGCCAGCTCTTCAGCCACCAGAACACCCACTGTTCGCTTTATCAGTCTCCACCCCCATCCAGTGGATCCTATATCCTATGGATAGGTTATATATAGCAGCACGATCGAGGATCCTCTAGGTGTCTCAAGGGGACGATATAGGCAGGTTCCGACGATCTCTGAAGACGTGGTTTGTCCGTGTTGTTGGTCCTGTCGTGTGACGGTGACAGAAGGCAGGGGAAGACCTCCATGTAGATCTTTTGAAGACTGTAGATGTTAGGATCTCACATGAAAACGAGCCATTTCACCAGTGTCTTATGCATGTGGATATTATTGGAGGAAATGAACTGTAAAATTAATGACACCACACAATAGTATATTACCTGGTTGCTGGATCGTAGGCGACGGGTAGGGTTAGTGTGGAGTGGAACTAGGCAACAAGAATGGCGGTATGGTTGAGACGTTGATTGAAAACAAGGGATGATTAAAGAAGTTTAGTGGATAGTTAATGGCAGAAGGGGGCCTCTATACTTAAATTATAATTAGGAGGATAATAGATGATAGGTGAATTGATGGGAATCTACGTTGAGGTTAGTTCTATCGTGTTAATGGAATGAGATGAGAACAAGAGAAAATTGTATTGTCGGCGGTGGTGGTCGGAGAGCAAGTGGGCTCCCTGCCGACAATTAGACGATCCACGGGCAAGCTTCTTTGGGTGACCACCAGATGGAGAATGGTCGTATAGCCGCAGGGCATAGGACAAGCGGTAATAAACTAGGCAACTCAACAATATATCCAGCTTTATTTAAAAGACACTACATTCACAAATGTTTTTTTTTGGTAGTAACATATATATTTATGTACAACAATTAATATATGTATCAACTATAACCCTATAATCATTACACATGGCGAAAACAAAATATATATGAGAATCCACAAATTGCTTGCAAAGTATGAATGTTAACTTGCTAAGCACCAAATCCTTATAGAAATAGTTTATATAATAAACACATGTTATAGTAGAATTGTTTACAGTGTAATAAGCTACTGTCAGTAAGTTAAACTATCGTTAAAACTCACTAAACGTATAGACGCGTATTTATACGAGGATATGGCAGGAGAGAGGCCATGGAGGCTGTCCTTGGCCCCGCCCCTCAAATGTACAGTCACGAGCGTAAATGCTGCAACAACAACCAGATAACGTCAACTCCTTCATCACGAGAGGTTTATATTGAGCTGAATAAAGTCGTCTGACGGTAGCTAGAATGAAATAAAGAAATCATTGTGAGTTTGAATATAAAGTTTAGCAATACCTTTGGAGACGAAAGGGCGAACATAATCTGGTTGGTGTCGCAGTATTTATGTTCGTGACTGTACAACTATTATATTAGATTAGATTAGATTAGATTAACCTAACCTAACCTAAGCCTAAAATATAACAAAAATAACCAAAATAAAAAATGTAACAAAATAAAAAATATATAATACACTGAATTCGAGTGGGATCGAACAATGGTTTTCCCAGTGGTAAGCGGGAACCATACCGACTGTGCTACGGAAAGATCTAGCAGTAACGGTTTGAAGGGTATATTTAAACGCGGGGCGGACCAAGGGAGGTGAGGGGCGGGGCTAAGGGAGCCTAGATTCTCACGCATGCCGTCTTAGTTTATGGACTATTATAATATTCTACTCTACGTGAGGTTTAAGCGCTATATAATGTCAAACACTTCTAAGAAACTTACATTGGATGAATTATTTACTTCATAAACCTCTGAATAGAGGAACTGAAGCGATAATATATTTTGTAAAACGGTTTGAGACATTCAGAGAAATCAAGTTTTATATTTACAAAGAGCGAATATGCTACAAATTAAACACACGAAAACTGCTTCAAAAATCATACTAATAGCTGCTAATAGTATATAACGCATAATCTTGGTATATTTCTTTTTGACCTAAAAAATATTCTGGTTCGTCCTCAAAGCGACCATTCTCCATCTGGTGGCTACCCCATAAAGCTTCTCCGTGGAGCGTCTAAATGCGCAAAAAGGTCGGGACTTATCTCCCTTCCCAAAAATTATTACCTAAGTTTATAGGAACGATATATTACTTAATATCTAATACAGAACATAATTCAATATTCTTCCTATTTTTACTAAATCATATTATTATGATTCTTATTCCTACAAACTTATTACTTATTACTTAAAGGGCATAGCTCATGAAAAATCCCATTCCATTTTATCACTGTCTAAAGCATGTTACAGAATGATTGATACTGCACAGTTGTCTTGGTTTACCACACATTTTTATCGAAAATAGTAAACAAAGCCGTGTAAGATCATATTGCCTTTGCCTTACCCTAATATATTTCATACATGATGAAGTAATGTGAAGGCAGTATTTGATATATATATCACGTGAGTGTAAAATTTGTCTATCCTTAAGTATCTATCAATGCAAATATTCATAGTTTGGTCTCGTTTATCATAAATAAATACGTATTGGCAGCTCTATCCATATGGCAACACCAATAGTAGAGAGGTCTTGCCCTAATGGTATTCACAAGTACTCTAGCACAAGAGCATACGGCCAACGTATCAAAATATTCCATCTTGATTTTCACTTTCACAGTTCATTATTCGATAGCTTGCCATTATTTCTACATTTCATTATTAAGCTTATGCTGCTCATACAATTTATCATATCCCTCTATTAACACCTTATTAGCGGCCTAGGCGGTTTATTTATATGTACCGCCCAGCGGGGTGTTTTTAGCCAAAATAGGGCTGTTTACGTGATCATTTTCATGCCTAAATAAGACCCAGAACGTAAAACAAGTATCTATCCCTGAAAGGGCATAAACAGAGCTTTCGAATGACACCATAACGATCCTTTTATGATGGCTAGTTTTCTTGCAACAACCGTGCAACGCGAGTGCAAAAAGCATGTAATTAGGCACTTTCCCCATACAATTCCGTATATAGCGAGTGAGAGAGGGAGGGAGGAGGTGGGATTCGTGTCAGTAGGTTCGCCGCGGTGGTCTGGAGCAGTCATACGCTCGCTACTCTCCTGCCACCACTTGTCTCTCTCTCTCAGCAACATTACGTGCTGAAATTGCCACACGACCTATGTCGAGCGCCGCCACATAGTCCAGCTTTATTTAACTCGACTTATGTTGTACGCCGACAGTTCAGGGTTAAATATCTGTCCATCTTTGTAACTGTTTTCACAGCATGGAGTACTTAACAGAGATACTGAGGATCAAAATGGTGGCCATTGACCTGACCCCTGAAACTCTTTGACCTATTCTGTTATTCTATGGTTACCCCAATAACTTCATACACGTCACGATGGGCTCGGAAATGCCTCTCGCCACCACCATCCAAAACACTAATTTATTTATATTTACATTTATAAGAAACTCGGACTACTATTATTGCACATAAGAGGTATACTGTACACTCACATTTATGATAATGAGGATAGCTCATCATAGCTGACCACATGCGCTATGCCCTTTAAGATTACACTTAAATTTAGACTGTCCAATACCCACCACCGAGTTTATACAACATTTACAACAGCCCGGAGGCTAACTTATCCGGCCATAATTGGGAGGATGCTTGAGCCGCCCGTCGACAAGGACGTCTACTTTGTTCGTCAACAGGATGGCCATTTGAATTTGCCACTACGGGAACTTCTCTGGGCAGTGTCTCCTTGCTCTCAATATCCCCTTCAAGAGGGTATAAACGGATAGTTGGCCGCGTGAAGATGCCCGACTTAGTGCAGATTTTAGCCACTCTAACTTCACTGTCACGTCCGGGTAATAATTCTGTGATACGGCCCAACTTCCAGAAAGCACGAGGACCCTCGTCATGGATGGTAACGACTTCACCGATATTTGGCCACTGACCGTTGATTGGTCGAAGTTTATTCCTAGGTGCCTCCCTGAGTGTCACCAGATACTCATTAGACCAGCGTTTCCAGACATCCTGCAATAACTTGCGGATATACCGGTATCTGGCTGAGATCACATCTTTGTTGATGTAGTCCGGGGCCTTAATCTCTTCCTCCACTTCACTTTCCTCAGGAAGATCCCGCAACCGATGTCCCCGCACCAACACTGAGGGTGTGATTGGGGTAGGTTCCTCTAGGTCACCCGATGCATAGTAGAGAGGACGGTCATTGACAGTGGCCTCAATTTCAAGGAGTAGAGTTGTCAACTCCTCTAAAGAAATGAGGGCACGTCCTAACACCTTCTTCAGTCCCGCCTTGACAATGCCAATGGCTCTCTCCCAGATAGCACCAAACCATGGCGCTCTGGCAGGAATAAACCGCCATTCACACTGCACCTTGCCAAGGTGAGACTGAACCTTAGGGTGATTGCATACATCGGATAAGTACCTAGAGGCCCCAACAAACGTAGTTGTGTTGTCACTCAGAATGATACAGGGAAAACCTTGTCGGCTGCAAAATCTCCTGAATGCGTGGAGGAAACTATCACATGTGAGATTGTTGACTACTTCGATGTGTATTGATCTAGTGACAGCACAGGTAAATAGGATCATATAAGCCTTGACGGGTGAGTCTTTTATAGGGATTGCTCCACTATAGTCCACCCCAGTGACCTTATAGGGGTCTCCAGGGGTGTTCGCAGGGCAGGTAAAGGGGGTAGTCCGGCGTAGTCGTAGGGTTTACCTTGTACCCTACGACATTTTAGGCAATTGCGCAATACATTTTTCACCACCTGCCGGATTCTAGGGCCCCACCATTTCTTTCTTATGTTGGTAACCACGTGGCCGACTCCATAATGGCAACAGAGCTGATGGCACCTATCTACTATTAGGTGGGTCAAGAGATGTTTGGAGGGCAGAAGCTTTGGATTCTTGCACATTTCCGAGATAGCCGCTAATCTCAATCTGCCTCCACAATGTATGATCTCTCCCTTCAGGTGTAGTCCTAACTGGCAGATTAAATTGTTGCTGGACTGTTCACGCTTCACCAGTATTGTGTACTCCTGCGAATAACTTTCCTTTTGGCATAATTTGAGAAAAATATTGTCTGCAGTCCTGATTTAATTTATGTTGAGGTGAGCACTACCTGTGGGAGGTAGGCAATTTATTTTTGCCTTCAAATTTTTGATGAAACGTATCACCCATGCCGTGACACGCTGTAATCTTTCATAGCTGCTACATCTGTCCCAGTCCCATAACTGTGTGTCATCTTGGGGCACCGTGCCTACAATTTGGGTCACAATACCAGCGGGCTGCTCTTTGAGAACTATGTTTTCTGGCCATCCATCGGGGTTCGGGAGCCAACTAGGCCCATTCCACCACAACGCAGAAGAACTCAAAAACCTAGCAAACACGCCTCAAGATACCATATCACTTGGGTTCTCTTTAGTCGACGCATACCGGAAATGAGCAGTCGGGACTAGGGCATGTATCTCGTTGATGCGGTTTGCGACATACACTGGTAATTTCTTTTTACTATCTATCCAGTGTTGGATAATCTGACTGTCACTCCACACATAGGTTTCAGAGATATGAAGTTTATCTTTATAGGCTACCTCAATAAAGTTTACAATTTTTGCAGGGCAAGCAAAACTGCAGTTAATTCCATTTTAGGAATAGAAAGGGACTTGATTGGTGCGACTTTGGCCTTTGCCATGACCAAATGACTGCCTTCTGACCCAACAAGATACACAGCAGTCCCATATGCTATACTGCTAGCATCAGCGAATGCATGTAGGGATACAGCGTGATTGTATACAACCCTCCGAGCAAACTTAATACGACCACAGAGTACCAGATCATCTACTATCCCCAGCCATTCCGTGTTCAAGTCTTCAGAAAGATCCTCGTCCCAATCCATCTTTAGTCTCCACAATTGCTGGAGAAATATTCTAGCCCTTATAGACACTGGCAATAAAACACCTAAAGGATCAAAGAGTTTGGCAGAAAATCTCAAACATTCACGCTTTGTCACATGCTCGACCGGAGTGTACTGTACTCCAAAGGAAAGATAATCAGAAGCCGTCTCCCATACTAGTCCAAGAACTCTCACCAGTTCCTACTGTTCAGCAGCAACACCATCCTTTTGTAACTCCTCTCTCAGAACAGGACTATTGGTAGCCCATTGACGCACGAACAAGTGGGCATTGTCCATAACTTCACGAGCCATACCGTATGCACGGACGAGGGAATCTTCATTGTCCCCCGTGCCTTGGAGGTTGTCGATATATAGCCCGGCCCAAATTTCCTGTACGGTCTTTGGGTCTACTTCAACAAGGGAAAGATGTTTGAGGATGGTTGCGTTCAGCAGAAACTGGGAGCAGGTAGCGCCATACAATACTACCTGGAACCGATAACAATGAAGAGGCGAATCCAGACGAAGAGGATCTTTTGGCCACATGAACCTGGTGTAATCTCTGTCATCTTCATGTAGTTTCAACATCAAGAAGGCCTTCTCAATATCACTGACCCACGCATACTGATGCAGACGGAATCTCAACAAGACTTGAGCTAACTCCGGTACTAAAGATGGTCCTGTGTACAGACAGTCATTCAGACTGGGCTTGTACTGGTTAACCTTAGCGGAACAATCAAATACAATACGCACCGGAGTAGTCCTGCTTTCCTTTATGATCCCATGATGCGCCAGATAGTGACATGACCCAGAGTCATCGAATGGAACCTCCTCAATGAAACCACGCAACAACTGATCAGAAATTACCTGCGAATATTGTGTACAAAACCCAGGGTCAGTAATACATATCTTCTGGAGTCCTCGTAACCTACCCACAGCCAAACCTTTGTTGGTGGGCAACCGTCCCTTTTTTTCGGTCCAGGGCAGACGTACCTGATACTGTTGACTCTCAGGATCATACGTGACTGTTTCCTCATATGTGGTCAAAGCTTGCCGTTCGGCTTGTGAATGCTCTTTAGGTGAGACACCAATATGGTCTAAATCCCAAAAAGCACTTAATTCTTTGTGACATGGAAATTGTCCAGTAGACATATATTGATCTACTGGGGTCATTGCCACTTTAAGTATTGTAACAACCTCAGTGTTGGAGCTAGACGTGGTTGCCGCATAAGAACCACTAAGGGCATATCCATATTTGGTTGGAAGTAAAACCAAATTTTCGGCCCTTTTATAGCCAGATCGCACTATGCTGTAGTACTGATCGGCACCTATTAGTAGCTCTAATTGTGCTGTCTCGGTAACATATGAGTCGGCCAATTTTATGCCACAATGCTGTAAACTAGTGATTTCAAATTTTAGACTAGTTTCGTCCTTGTGTTCGGGGAGATGATCGACAACTATTGCGTTAAGATGATGAAATCTGCCACGATGTACAGTATATACTTTAGTGCTACAACAGGATACTCACGAGAGGTTTGTGTTCCGGTGAAGCCGTGAAGACTCAATTGTTCCGTTCCCTTTGATTCATAAGAAAGGGAAGGTAATACAGAGCTCTTCACGAAAGTCCTCTGCGAGCACTGATCAAGTAGTGATCTGACCTTTACGGTCTTCTTGTACTTACCCTTTACAGGCAGCTGAACTGTCTGTTTACTCATACTTACGGACATTGCTGTTGAGGTTGTTGGAGTTGACTCTACTCTATTACTACCACCACCTGCCGAACTCACCTCTCTGCTTTTGGCACAGGGAGCGAAAATGTTTGCAACGGCAGAATTTACAATTCTTAATATTAGGGTTTGTACACCCGTTACTACCGTGTTCACTGGAGAGACACCCGACACAGAGCTGTATTTGCCTGGCTCTCTTTATTCTGAGAGAACTTGTCTTATATTTAAAGAATTTGTACCAGGGATGATTATTCCCGCTACACAATTTACAGGCAAATTGGCTGCTACCGCTCAGCGTCGTGAATGTAGCTGTAGCCATAGGAAATTCCTTCACAGGGGTATCTTGACCCACCACGTTGAAGAGTTCTGCTTGAAAACACTGTGTAAAAGTCTCATAATCTAGACTCTGAACACCCATCTCCCTCCTAATGGTTTCCTTAACTGGTGATGGCAATTTATTCAAGAGTGTAACCATGCAGAATTCCTCTAAACTTACCCTTTGACTAGTCAGAGATCGCATCGCACTTTCCATATTGGCGTAAAAAGCCTTTAGTTGTGCTATTTGACATTTAGGTGAGACAAGGTCATGAAAGTTCATGATGTGTGCTGTGTGCTACTTTTACTCTGTTGGAATGCCCGAAGGTCTCCTGAAGGAAGTCCACGGCAGGGCCATAACTTGCACCCTCAACCGTAAATCCTTCTACTAGTTTATAGCCGTCTCCCTGTAGCTGACCCTTAAGTATGTCAGTTTTTGAATCGCACTTAAATCAGTCCTGTCATGCACCACACATCTAAACATATCCCAAAATCCCGTCCATAATGTGAGGTCGCTAGCGAAGGTAGGCAAAGTCAGGTGTGGCAATTTAACACCCGATACTTTCTTTGTGTCGGACCGATTATGTTACCAAGTTTCTCCTTCAGCATAGCAATTATCCCATATATTTCAAATAAGTAGATGGTATCCTCTTGGTTTTTGGTGGAGGTAACATAATAATACTCAGTGTCAGAGGGATATAGCGGCAACAAAACATCTTGATTGTCTTCATACTTGGCAACCTGTGTCTGCACGCTATGCAATTTTGCCTCGACTTCTACCCGAGTTGCCGTTTCCAAGAACTCCTCTAAATCCTTTGACAGGACGGTTAATGACCCTATAATGCCTGCCCTACGGCGTTTGCCTTTGGCTATATCGTCCATAGTTACCTTTAGTAAAAAACGGATGGAAATTGCGAAATACAAAATTTGTATTAATGTTTCAGCCGAAAGAAAATTTTCTTCCGCCGATCAAACTCGGTCCGGAATTAACACTTACACACGAGCAGCGGCGGTAGTGGAAACTTATTACATTATTATATCAAGGGTCAAAGGAACACCCATGATGAAATAATTAATCTAATTTATCATATGTGGTTAGGCCAACACCCTATATCGCAAAAAATAATTAAATTTTGGTAGGCTAGGTTATATTTTAATTCAAGAGGTTAACATGATAGGCTACTAAATTTAGAAGATTAAGCTAACTTTTAAAAAATTTAAATTTTAGGTTAGGCCAACATGAAGCTAAATTTAGAATAGGCTAACTTGAAGAAAAATCAAAATTTACGGTAAAGTTAGCCTAATTAGCCTGTATGGTATTGGGCCAACTTAATGCATATGCATATTGAGTTCAACGAATCTCCTGTCCAACAGGGCTTCCACATCGGCACCGAAAAGCAGCCGAGCCGACTCCACCAACTTCCTGAACAGCCAGTCTGATGCGGGGTAATTTAGGTGGACCCCGTCAGCCGCAAAATCGTTGGCTGACGTGTTCATTGATGAGTATCGGCTCCGGATGTATGGCAGATTCCTTTTGAGCCACTGGTTGACCGAGTTCCTGATCTTGTTGAACTCGTCAACCCCAAGGCCCCTAGGGTTCTGCCGTTTTTCGATCCCGATGATTCTACAACAGCCCCCGGTCTCACTCTCTACCTCCCTCGCCAATTCCTGGATTTTATTAGCCAGTTCTTTCGGCACGACCCCATGTGTCATGTCATTCCCCCCAATCACGAGAAATGTGAGGTGGGGCCTCCAACTGACCAATTGGGTCCAGGCCTTGGTTCCTCGTAGAGAGGTTACTGTGGCGCCAGGGGCTGCGAGAGGCTTTACGGTAAAGTAGGGATGGTATATCGGTTTGTCAACGTACAAATCCCTGACAAACGAGTGTCCTATGATGGCCACTTTCCTAATGGCCCCAGGATACCCAGCCCTCTCAGGCACAAAGTCCTCTCCTATACCCCCCCCCCCCTGCGGCGCCATGCCTGTCAAACCCTTGGGTCATGAGGCGACCCTCGCGGCTGACACCCACGCAAAAAAAAAAATATGAAAACAGGGGAACGAAACAACCGCGTCGCCGCTCCAGCCACAACAAACCGCCGCACTACGACACTAAACTACCGAGTTGATTAGAAGAAATGTTAAGAGGTTCAAAAGACCATTTATTATGTGGATATTATTGGACGAAATGAACTGTAAAATGAATGACACCACACAATAGTATATTACCTGGTTGCTGGATCATAGGCGACGGGTAGGGTTAGTGTGGAGTGGAACTAGGCAACAAGAATGGCGGTATGGTTGAGACGTTGATTGAAAACAAGGGATGATTAAAGAAGTTTAGTGGATAGTTAATGACAGAAGGGGGCCTCTATACTTAAATTATAATTAGGAGGATAATAGATGATAGGTGAATTGATAGGAATCTACGTTGAGGTTAGTTCTATTGTGTTAAAGGAATCAGATGAGAACAAGAGAAAATTGTACTGTCGGCGGTAGTGGTCGGAGAGCAAGTGGGCTCCCTGTCGACAATTGCGGGAGCGTCGCTGTTCCGCACATGCGCAAAAAGGTCGGGACTTTTTTCCCTTCCCCAAAATTATTACCTAAGTTTATAGGAACGATATATTACTTAATATCTAATACAGAACATAATTCAATATTCTTCCCATTTATACTAAATCATATTATTATGATTCTTGTTCCTACAAACTTATTACTTATTACTTAAGATTACACTTAACCCGTTGAGCCCCGGCTAGTTATAATATTTTGTTCACCCCAGTCCCAAACCATTTTCACTTCTTTTTTTTGTTTGCTAAAATGGAAGACAAGGATGAGAAATTAAAACAAAAAAATAAAAAAAATCACCTCGGATATTTTTGTTTGGGGGGGGGGGGAGCCTCAAAAAAATTTGTTGAGCCAAAATGGAAGAGAATGGTGAGAAATGAAGAAAAAAATATAAAAAACTTACCTCGGTCATTTGGGGGTCGGGGGGGGGGTCGAAAGTTCGTCTCCCCAGCATGACCACCCGCCCGGGAGCACTAGGGTGAAAACTGAGTATGGCATTGTACGGCATACATCCTAAGGAGTGTTTCACATAAATTTCAAGCCTCTAGCTCCCATACGACCGGAGTAATGAAGGTTCAAAGTGGCGGTGAACTAAGGGTGTAAAGTATCCCCACTAAGCCCACCACCACCGGCCGCGCGGCTGTCTTGGCCCGCTCACACCTACCGGCCCGGCTCCCACACACACTACGGTACCTCCCCCTCCTATTCTCCCGCCAATTCCTACCTTACGAGCCACGTAAATGATTTTAATATGCCGGACGCACGTGATGCGTCGCTGGGAGTTGGTGATAACAAACTGCCGACGCATCACGTGCGACGCTGGGTCTCAATGGGTTAAATTTACACTGTCCAATACTTATGGAAATAAAAGTATGGACAATGCAGTCGTATCATGGGATTAAAGTAAGGAGCCATTTCACCAGTGTCTTACGCTCTCTCTTACAATCCAGACCTAAACTTCTCTGGGAGTCTCTGGAGGAATTTATATGTTGGAATTTGGGGATTTTACGAGTACGAGCCATTACACCAATGTCTTATGCTCTCGTATCGTAAGGACTAAGTAGGGAGTTGTTTCACTAGTATCTTACAACCTCCACTACTAAAGTCCTGACCTAGAGGGAAGCCGTTTCACCAGTGTCTTACGCTCTTCCAACCAAGTCTTACTGAGGGAGTAGGTTTACTACAACTAAAGCGCGTAGCCAGTGCTGCACACTCGAGTTATAGTAATTCACATAGCAAGGAAAAGTGCTCGATGTTGGGTTGCACCAGTGTGGCCCAACAAGGATACGTGTATATCCTTCATATCTTCGAAAAAAGGTGTCAAGTAGTTACACCAGTGTGTTACTCCCTCAAGGCACTTTTCTCGGATATAGTCCCAAGTCATCCAGATATCTAGCCTGTCGGTACAGTTTAGAGCATCATTCCAGCTGTACTGATGATGGTTTTGGCTGGAAAGGTCTTATGAGTTTCACGTTCCTTCCAGTTGCGCATCTCGGTGTTAGAAGGGCAGTTGTGCTTGGAAGAAGGTCTATGTCGACGACGGTAGCCCTTCTCAGGATTCGCGCCCCAGCGGTGGTGTGTCTCCGGGCAAGATGGGCGCGTGGTGGTTTGAGTTTTATGGAGGATTTCCTCTCCCTGATATTTTATTTGTTTATTTTGCAAGTTTTACATTATAATTGGTATTGAACCTCTCTTATTTGCCTGGTGGTGTCAGTGGATAACCTCACTGTTAGGTCCTTTCCTGGGGTCGGGGGAAGTGGCAAGGTGATGCTGGCGACCTGGGTGAGGAGGCTCTTGTGTCCTCTTGCCTTGGTGGCACGGTGACAGGAGTTTTTGTGTCCTGGTGCATTTATCCCCCATCTCACTATATGTTTTACTTTTTTTCTGTATAAGGGCACTGTGCACCCATGTACTGAATACTGTTCGCATGCATGGGGAGGTTCCACCCGTACTGCACTTCTTGAAAGGGTAGTCAAAAGCATGTCTCATCAACTCACTTCCTCATACTAATTCTCTACTATCTCTGCATGGCAGAATGTTGCATCTCTCTCACTCTTCTACTGCTATTACAATAATCAATGTTTTTCAGATCTTTCTCAGAGTATATGGTCCTCCCTTATAAAGGAAGAATATGTGGCACCCACCTTTCAACACATTCCCATCCCTATTCTGTCCATCACTCTAACCTAAGAGTGAACCGATTTTGCCATTCTTTCTTCCACTCAACAAGTAAACTCTAGAGCTCTTTCCCGCAATCTGTCCTTCCCTCATCCTATGACTTAGACTGCTTCATGTTCCATGTATCCAGACATATTGACTGTACTGCACCTTGAATTTGGCTCTCGTATCATTCATTCAATTTTGAGGGGACACTTGTTACAGGCAGCTTTGCCCTTTGCCTCCTTCATAAACATATATGTAAAGAAGAACATAAGTCGTATTTATGGAATTATACTGATTGAATTGCTTATTGAAGTAATCATATAATATTTAAAACAATTACACTGGATCAACCAACTATATATATATATATATCCACAACAGAAAAATTGGTGTCTGTTAAACTCACTTGGTGGAATCTTTTATTTTGATGTAGCCAAAGCATTGCGTCCGTGAGGTTTGTGGCGGTTAGGTACTCAGTGGGGAAAGCGAAGATACCTGGAGCGCCGTGGTCAACTAAGTTAATGAAGACCCGATCGTTTGGCCCACTCCCTAACACCTTACCGGAGCCCACACCTCTCAGACTTTCAGCATCACCACGCAGCACCTTTAAGAGAATAAGTACAAGTTATACCAACTTAATATGTGTGTCTTCATATACATTTTATATATATATATATATATATATATATATATATATTTATATATATATATATATATATATATATATATATATATATATATATATATATATATATATATATATCTATATATATATATATATATATATATATATATATTTATATATATATATATATATATATATACTGTATATATGTATATATATATATATATATATATATATATATAGGTAGATAGATAGATAGATAGGTATTACAAAATGGCATCTGGTGAGGCACAAAACAGATATACACTCTTGACTAGCCTAAGCTCCCCTTCCTTAGTTGCCTGGATACGTCGCAACATAACGTACTCAACACGATTACAATGCTATTCAGGTTCGAATACTGGACATAAAGAAACTATGTAGCAAAGAAACCCAAATATATATTAATTCAGTTATGTTACTCTACAATCGGTTCCTTGTCAAACCCCAATGGAGGACATCATACCATCGATAAAGCAAAAACAAAAAAGAAACAAACAAAGAGCACAGAATCTCCTACATCGATGCTGCAAGCTATATTTACATGAATGGAAAGCCACTAGGCACCATATAACCTCCTATCTGACACTAAATATGGAAGAAATTCAAGAGAAAAGGCTAGTCGCCAATAACCTCAAAGAAGAACTCAACGCTGCCACTGAAAAATGGAACACCGAGATCATCCCTGAGCATATCAAGACTCCTATTAATGAAAAACTCACCTGCCTGGAAAACCAACACAGACACACCACAGAAAGTCATGCAATCAAAAAACTATCCAAACAATGTGTTGGCAATATGAAACCAACCAAACCAGCCAAAGGATACCTCAACCTGACAGATCTGGACCTGGCCTACTTAAACTGGGACTCAACTGCCACTATCTCACCAAGCCCCGGCCTCATCGCAAACGCCTGGAGATTGAGGTCCTGCTCAACGACATTCACAAATTGGAACTAGCTGGAAGCGTAATGACCTCCCCCGACCTCCAACCATCTCTCCAGGCTGAAGCCACCAAATCAAGAGGCTCCTACAATAGTAAGATCATACAGAAGAGGCACAGAAGAGGCCCTCACTCTGAGAGTGAGGGTCCGAGCCTGGGGGATGAGACTGTGAAGCACAGAGGCGAGGCGGCTTCAGAGGTGGAATTGCTTCGAGCTGTGAAGCTTCATATGTCTCCCTCCCTAGACTGGAGCAAGACCTCACGGGCCTCACTGTGTTCAGCGGTAGAGTGTAAAGGCTATCAGCCTATGCCCGAGAGGGAGTAGTTGGAATATATACAAAAAAAAAAAAAATTGCGGCTAAACAAATCCTGAGAACAACGTGATCATCTTCAGATGAGCCGATAAGACCGCCAACTATGTGATTCACAACAGGGAGGAATACCTAATGAAGATAGACAATTCCTACTTAGTGATGAAACCAAATTTAAGAGGATCAACAAAAACCCCATCGAGGAGATTAAGAAAAAGGTTAATACCATCATCACTGCCATCAACGATAAGTTAGAAGGCCTCCACCTCAATAAACTCATAGGTGAGTTCTCCCCTGGCTATGCTTATGGTACGGTTAAAACCCATAAACCTGGAAATCCTCTTAGGCCTATAATCTCCCAAATCCCCACCGCCACCTACCAAGACTTTGAACCACCTACAGACACCTTACACCCCCAGCCAGTATAGCATCACCTCCCCCACCGACTTCCTCGAGATCCTGAGTGACTCCCCCCAGACTGAAGACCACATAATTTCCTCCCTCGACGTCGAGAGTTTGTTTACAAATGTGCCGGTTACTTCCAACATGTCTACCACTCCCCCCTCCTCCAGCCCCTAGACATCCCTGAGAAGGCACTGAGGACACTGTGGGAGATCTGTACTAAGGAAGCCGCCTTCACTTGCCCTCGAGACACTTCTACCAGCAGATTGATGGTGTAGCCATCATCCCTGGGTAGCCCCTTGGGGGTCCTCTTCGCCAATTTCTTGATGGGCACTATTGAAGAGGAACTCCTGTCTACCCACTGCCCCTCTATCTACTGTAGGTACGTAGATGACATCTTTGTGCGAGTTAAGGACACCCTGCAGCTACAGGACCTCCGCCAGCGGTTTATCGCCTCCTCTGGGCTTAATTTTACCTATGTAAAAGTCGACCCAAGGACAACTCCCCTTTCTTGACGTCCTTGTCACAGCCCATCAACTTAGATTCAAGACCCAGGTGTATACTAAGCCCACTAACACCGGACTTTGCCTAAACGGACAGAGTGAATGCCCCCCCTGATACCTGCGCTCCACCATCAATGCCTACATCAAGAGGGCTGTCTCCTACTGCAGCACCTGGATATCCACCCATGCTGAGCTTGACCGCATTAGCCAAGTACTAATCAACAACGGCTACAACAATACGTAAGAACAATGAGTCATCAACATACAACTCGAAAAATGGTACCAGGACCAACCTTTCCCCCCCCAACCAGGACATACAAATTTACTATGAAAGCCATATGTCCTCCGGGTACAAAGCTGATGAGGTCATAATGCAAGACATAATTAAGACAAATTTCTACCCCACCGAACCACAACAACAAATCGAACTCATTATTTACGATAAATCCCGGAAAACCTCTAACCTCCTCCTCCGGAATAGACCTACCATCAACAAGACGTCCCTTTAAAAAGACCATATAATTCACCGACGTCACACATGTAACAACGTAGACTGCGGGCCACTATCTTATATCGGTATGACAACGACCAAATTAACAAAACATCTAATCCTCCACCTCCAATATGGCGCCATCAAATCCCACTATATTGCCCTCCACCACCGTGACTTTACCAGTTTTGACTTGGACCAACACACCACCATTATAGACCACGAACTAGACCATTGACGCCTGGCCTTTTTAGAGGCGATATACATCCAAACCCTTAATCCTTCCCTCAATATTCAATATGACGATTTCCAAGTAATTCCCAGTGCTCGCCGTGCTTCTAGCCGTGCTACCCACCTTCATACCCCACCCGCCCCTCCCTCCGCCCCTAATATCTCCGAACCGGCTCCCGCCAGACATCACTACCAATCGCGCTCCTCCAATCAGAACCCTACTTCGCTCCCCTTAGCCCCTCCCACCACCTCTAGGCCAATCAATTCGCGTTGATCTGATACTGACAGCAAACCACAAGAGATATGATCGACCTCACGATAACGGACTCCTCCCTACCCCCCTGACGATCGCCTATATATACCCCAGGAAGTCATCTCAATACATCACTTCTCTGCTGAAAATGGAATATGAAGATTCCGAAACGTCAAGGCCAAATATATGACAGCTACTCCAATTCATCAATGAAGACCAGAGGAAAAAAGTTCGAAATATTGAGAAGTTAAATAAAAAACTAATTGTGAAATCTCTATTTCTTTTAACCTCGTCTGTTTAAAAGCAAATACACTGCCTAGCTACACCAACCTAATACTATATATATATATACCTGTATACAGTAAATATATATATGTGTATATATATATAGAGATATATATATATGTATATATATATATATATATAGAGTAGCTGGTCCAGCAACCCACCCATATCCCGGATCGCTTCGGAGATCGGCCCAGCATTCTTGACTTATTTCTGACTTCTAACCCTTCTTCTTATACTGTCACACTGTTCTCTCCTTTGGGCTCCTCCGACCATAAACTTATCTCCGTCACCTGTCCTATCTCTTCAGTACGGCCATCTGATCCTTCCAGCCGTCGGCGCTTGTGGCACTTTGGCGCTGACGATAGGGAGGCTTTTCGGCAGTATTTCTTTGATTTCCCATGGAATGACTTCTGCTTCCGTGGCTGAGGACCCTCGGAGAGTGCTGAACGCATTACCGGGTAATCCTCTCGGGCATGAAAGCGTACATTCCAATTTCTTTCTCTCAGTCTAAGGCAAAAAAAATCTTGGTTTACTCACGCTTGCTCTACTGCTGTCCACAGCAAGGAGGAAGCATTCAAATGGTACCGACGCCTTAAAACTCAAGAATCTCATTCTTCCTATGTTTCTGCCCGGAATCAAGCCAAATCTGTTCTTCGACTTGCCAAGCACTCTTTCATCAATAATAAATGCACTGAACTATCCAACTCTAGCTCTTCCCAAGCTTTCTGGCATCTAGCCAAAAACCTCTCCAAACAACTTTTCTTCCTCGTCTTTCCCTCCCCTTTTCCACTCTGATGGCACACCCATCACTTCTTCCTCTGACAAAGCTGAACTCTTCGCTCAATCTTTTGCTAGAAACTCTACCTTGGATGATCTGGTGCTATTCCTCCCTCTCCACCCTCCTCTCTCCTACTTATGACTAATATCCTAATCTCTTCTAAAGATGTACTTTCTACCCTCTCTGGGCTTAATACTAAGAAGGCGTACGGCCCGGACGGTGTTCCTCCTGTTGTACTTAAAAACTGCGCTTCCGTGCCGACCCCCTGCCTAGCCAAACTCTTTCGTCTCTGTCTCTCCTCTAACGTCTTTCCTTCTTGCTGGAAGTTTGCTCTCATTCAACCTGTCCCAAAGAAGGGTGACTGCTCCCAACCCTCCAACTATTGTCCAACTGCTCTCATCTCTTTTATATCTAAAGTTTTTGAAACGATTCTTGCTTCCAAATTTCTTAAGCATTTTTCATCTCATAATCTGCTCTCAGATCGCCAGTATGGCTTCCTAAAGGGTCGCTCTATTGGTGATCTTCTTTCATATCTTACTATCTCTTGGTCATCCAACTTTCAGGACTTCGGTGAGACTTTTTCTGTTCCACTTGACATATCGAAGGCCTTCGATAGAGTCTGGCACAAATCTATAATTTCCAAAATGCCCTCCTTCGGTTCTGTCCCTCCATCTTTGCCTTTATCTCTAATTTCCTTTCCGGCCGTTCCATAGCTCATTTCCTCATTCTATCAACTCCGGTGTTCCCTAAGGGTTCTGTCCTATCTACTATTCTCTTTCTAATTTTCATAAATTATCTTCTCAATTGTACATCCAGTCCCATCCATTCATATGCAGATGACTCTACCTTACACCACTCAATTAGTTTTCCAGAACGCTCCAGCCAGCAGTCCCTCAAAAGCAAATGTAATGAAGCCATAAAATACTTATCTTCTGATCTAGCTACTATTTCCAATTGGGGCAGAGAAAACCTTGTTACATTTAATGCTTCCAAAACTCAATTTATCCATCTTACTACCCGCCACGAACCTCCAGAGGATTATCCCTTATTCTTCAACAATACAAAAATCAACCCTTCATCTTTTATCAACGTCCTCGGTGTCTCTTTTTCTTCTGTTCTCACTTTGAAAGACCATATTACCATCTTGCTAAGGCAGCCTCCCAGAAGCTGCGTGTGCTCAACCGCCTCAAGGGGTTACTTACCCCTGCGCAGCTTCTTGCTCTGTACAGGGGCACAGTGCGTCGTTGTATTGAGTATTGTTCACATGTGTGGGGAGGATCCTCTCACACCGCACTCCTAGACAAAGTATAAAGGAAAGCCTTTCGTATCATTAACTCCCGTCCACTCACCAACTCTATGCAATCTCTCTCTCTTCGCCGCAATGTTGCATCTCACTCGGTATTCTATCGCTACTACAATAATCAGTGTTCCTCGGAGCTTTCCCAGTGTATACCACCTCCTCTACGTAGGGTACGTAGTACCCGCCTTGCAACAAAATCCCAAACCCTGCTCTGTGCAACTCTCCAACCCAAGAGTGAAATGCTATTCTCAGACTTTCTTCTATTCAACTGCTGAGCTTTGGAACTCTTTTCCAGAATCAGTCTTTCCCTCTTCCTATGACTTAAATTGCTTCAAATTCCGTGTGTTCAGGCATTTTAGCTCGAACGTCCCTTGATTTTGGTCCTGTCACTCTTTCAACGCTGGAGGAGTTATGCCTTATGCCTCCCTCATTCACATAGAAAAAACAAATATATATATATATATATACCGGTATATATATATATATATATATTTTTGTTTTTCTTTAATACATACGAGGTTGAAAGAAATGGCAATTTCTGCGTTGGAAATTTTATTATTCAAAGTTTCCAGGTCTCTGATGAGTTTTCGCTGGGTGGCAGGAAGTAGATGAAGGAGATGAGCAAAATTCATGGTGGTACAGGGTTACATTAATGTACATGATGATACAGGATATACGACGCGTTTCACTGGACAACCAGCATTATCAAGTAAGGATAGAATGATATAAAAGGTAAACAGGAAGGGTATATATAGAGGGTGGAGGATCAGAGGAGGCGAAAATCAGGGGGCAAAAGTCTGCTATTGGTGGAGGGGTATTCTAGGAGAGAGAAAGATAGAACCGCTTCACGCATGCGCACTGGATGCGGAATGGTGGTCGGTTGGCGGGGTCGAAGCTGATTGGCTGCGTGTCGAGGGGCGTGGCCTAAGTTGCGTAGTACGTGTGGCGCCTGCAGAAGACGAAGCTGAAGGAGGTAGCGCGGGGGGCTGTGTCAAAGGCACCGGGGGGCGAGGGGGGGCGTTAGGTCCTGTAGGAAAGTGCCTTTTGGCAGAAGGAAGGATCTGAAGGTCCAGAGTTTGGTTGCTGATGTTGGGATGTAAGGCTTGGATATATAATGCTTCGAGTATAGGTAATCTCCTTGGGTCACTTTCTTTATCGAGTATGGTGGTGTGTTTCTCTAACTCGTTGCGCAACGAGTTAGAGAAACATATATATATATATATATATATATATATATATATATATATATATACTGTATATATATACTATATATACAGTATATATATATATATATATATATATGCAGGTATATATATATACATATGCATATGTGTTGTGTTTATATCAGTCTGTGTGTCAGGCTGTGTATCTCTATCCAAATATCTATTTATCTTGTCTATCTATATAGCTATATCTATATTGTATCCATCTCCCTATCTTTATTGTCCTTGATCCTTGTATAGTATTACTATTATCCTTCATTCGGTTGGCATACTTGAGGTTTCACTTATTTCCTAATAATACATAACACTTTAACCCACCAGACCCGGAAGGACTCTTAGTAGGACATTAGATATTGCCACTGTGGGACCTGGATGGCCTCTTAAGCAGCCTACTGGCTAAGCTAAAGCTTAAAACTTAAAATTGCTCTAGAGAAAGTTTTGTTGTCTTGGCGGGTCGTCCGTATAACCAACAAAAACAAGAACACACAGCCAGCCAATCATGTGACTCCTGCTTGCAAACAAGCCTTACAAAAGCTTGTACGTGCTGAACCTGTCCCAAACGATGCGTGAAAGCAGACGACGGTGACTTAGGAATGATTACAATGGTGAAATATATCAGTAATCAATACTCAATTATCAAAATATTCAATATTATTACATAATACATATTATATAATACATAATCAATAATCAACAGGATATTGTTGAACGAATATAAACAGACCGTAGCCGCGGTCGGCAGAGCGGCGTCGCCGCATTCGGACGATGCTCGGAATTCCCGCCCAACTCTCGGTCATACACACAATGTAGTGTTCTAAATTTCACCCTTCAAATGGCAACGCCCATATCTGTCTATGGTATGCATACAAACTTGGTTAGGTCATTTATTTGGAGAGATATGAGTATCGGCACATGACGATAATCGGGAGTAAACAAAGAATCCTAGGCTTTCGTCCGCCATACTGACCTATATATATTCCTCATCAAAACTGAACCACTTGGTCTAGAGACTTCTAGTTTTCACTAAACGCAAGACAACAACGACAGCGGCTGCTGGATATATATACAGTATAAGCTAGGTTAGTCCATTTCTTGCATATTTATAAGCGCGCCAAAATACCGATAATTCGACGAAATATCCGGGTCCTGCGTTGGTGGGAAGGTTTAAAGGGGCCGAACAGTGAGGGTTAAAGAGCGTAGGATATAGTAAATAGTGTGGCATACTATTATTCAATAATGGCTCTAATAAGGAAGGAATAAAACCTACCGTATAGCACTTCTTTAGATAAATTTAGGATATCAATTGAGTTCTAAATATTATATAATTTATGATGTTCAATTAAAGTGCACAATCATAGTTTGTCGATAAAAGCAAATATTCTATCGCTAAATAATATTTCATTAATGCCATTTTTCATGCAAGCATATGACAAATGGACAGGAAAAAATATAATTATACGAATGATCCCTCTCACCTTTATTTACCCCTCCCCCATCTAATTTAGGAACTAGTTGGATTCGACACTCAGCCCTAATCCTTTTAAACGCTGCCCTCTAGCTGCTGTGGCCTACGGTATATAAGCAAAAAATTGGACTTCGTCTACTCTAGTGTTATTAGAACGATTCATCAGCGTCGATGTCCTATTTCCAAAAGAACACAAGTAAATATATTAATATTCATAATGTCTCACCAAGTAAATCTCTGCATCCAATGCAACTCTACGGTACGTACACGACAAAAACGCCTGCAGTGCCGTAGCTGTGAGAAATGGCAGCATACGGTATGCAATACTGGTATAGGGGAAGTGGAGTACCGAGTAGCTATAAAATCTGGCGCTTTCATGGATTGGCAGTGTAAAGAGTGCATTAATGCTTCAGCGATAAACGTACCCTTGGCGGAGAGCACTAAAATAGACCCAAACTGTCCCTTGCAAGAATATTGTATTGACCAACCTTTACAATCCTTCGAAGAGCCAGCCTGCCTGACGGAAGAGGACAACCAGCCTTTGCAAGCCATTGGAGAGCCAGCCTGCCTGATGGAAGAGGACAACCAGCTTATGCAAACCATTGGAGAGCCAGCCTGCCTAATGGAAGAGGACAACACAACCAGCCTATGCAAACCATTGGAGAGCCAGCCTGTCCAATGGAAGAGAATGAACAAACCATGGAAGCCTTCGAAGAGCCAGCCTGCCTGATGCAAGAGGCTTCTGTTAATGACCTTCTCATACAATAAATTGGTGTGCAACCTGACCTTTTCAATGTTACATATAAGGTTGTGGAGGCAGGTACAAAAAGAAATAGAGTGAAGCCGATTGATAGCCAGGGATATACATATAATGTAAAAGTTCATAGATGTAATACAACATACTGGCGATGTACTATTCGGCCAAAAGCTAACCTGTGTAAGGCCTTGTTCACTCAACGCAATGGCATTTTCAGCCAAAACAACATTTACTATAATCATCAACATTCACTTGGTTCGGATACCACCACGGATGTATCGTTTCTTTCGCTATCCAAACACATTCTCTGTTTCGCCCACACAGTCATCATCTTCAGCGAAACCCCGCAAACGTTATATCTAATAAGCTAGCTAACGTGGAAACCCCTAACCTAGCAAGATGTACCCCCATCCCTTACGTACATATTATCTTTACCTTATAATTTTTTCCAGTTGTCTATGAATGGTATTGCTTTCTCCTTACAATATTTTTCCAGACGACAATTTATACCAATTGCCCTGGACGTCCATTCCTTGCCAACTCTTCTTCTTGGATACTATGTACTACAGGGATCCCTTCCTTCCTCCTAACTTTATCTAACACTTCCCGATACTGAGTGAGCAGTTCCTCACTCCAACCTATGCCAACATCATTACTTCTTGCACTAAGGCATGTGGTAAATTTTCTCTAATACCTTCCCTACCCCGGCGCCAGGCAGACAAACAACCTTCCTAAGTTTAGTGTAGGTAGCCCTAAGCTGGTGTCGTACCATAGAGTCGCCAACAATAGAAAAGTTATACTTACCTTTCTTTCGGGAGGATCCAGCTGCAGCAGCAGCTAGAGAACCCCTGGTGGTGGCAGAAGCTCCCTTGGTGGTGGTAGGTATAGTGTTGGCGGCAGTCAAAGCTTTGGCGGTCGGTGGTGTGTTGGTGGCAGGCGCTTCGGTTATCCCTCCCTTATCTTGACTAGATTTTCCCTCACATTCGTCTCGCAAAGGAGAGAAGGTATTTGTCACACTGACACCTATGCTACTATAATGCTTTTTGAGTGTGACTTTCCAACCTGTATTTTGAACAACCTGCGACGAATAAAACAATTTGTCAATGTCATCCCTTTTCCCCTTACTCGACTTAAGTTCCTATTGACTAAGCTTGAAAGCTAGATTTTCGTCTTTTAGCAAATCCACTTCAATCTGAAGTTTGACGTTAACCTCCCTTAGAGCCAAGACCTCTTCCTTCACCACAACCTTCTCCTCTCTTACCTGGAGAATGAGATGGTGCAGATCGGTTAAGGACTCGGACTTAACATACATAACATACATAAACAAAAACATAAGAAAGGAGTCTGCAAAGAGCCGACTGGCTCACACACGGCTGACCCCTTTCACCCCAAACCTATCTCGTCCATATGCCTATCTAAATTATCTTAAAGCTCTCTATCGTTTTTAATCCCACTATAGCACTCGATAGCATATTCCACATATCTACAACTCAATTACCAAACCAATATTTGCCTATATCTTTTCTGAAACAAATTTAATCTCATTTTAATTGTACAGTGACTAAATTCATGCCATTTTGGACAAATATAACAATTGCTTTAAGAGCACGTGGAACATTTGGGCATGGATGCAGGAAATGGGTGAGAAATTAATAGTACTTGGACTAAATTCATGAAATTTTGGAAAAATATAACCATTACTATTAAAACACGTGGACAAATGCAATGTTTGTGTTATATTTCCATTAGTAACAGACTTTTAGATAGGTAGAATAAGTTACCAAGTGCTGTAGTGGATCAAGAACGATAGGGAGCTTTAAGATAAAATTATATAGGCATATGGGCGAGATGGGTTGGGTCTGAAAGGGATCTGCCATGTGTGGGCCAGTCGGTTCTCCGCAGACTCCCATTTTCTTATGTTCTTATGTACTTTAACGGGAGATGGGCCGGTTTTCTGGACCACTTTCTCCCTCATGTTTAGCCCCATTAGTTTTCAGATGTTAAGATGTTTGCCCCATTAGTTAGTAGATTTTAAGACCTTTCGCCCATTTCTTCGTCAATATTTAGACCTTTCGTGCTATTTAGGTGTTGATTTTTTCCCTGGCGAACGATAGTGAGCCTGTAATGTTGGAAGAACCGGTCTTCGGCCGGGACATTTTTCTACCGAAAAATGTACAAATTAATTTAGAAGGGGGATCTAATAGATGTTTTTTTTAAATTTGATGGAGGTCTGGGGAGGAAACTAGACAAATAATGAATACATACACAAATCACCCAAAAAGTGAACCATCTCCCCTTAAACACACATGGAAAATTTGGGCATGGATGCAGGACATATGTGGATAAAATCAATAGTGCAGAGACAAAATATATGCTATTTTTGTGATATATTTCCATTACTATAAAAACATGTGGACACTTGATTTACTGGACATGGATGCAGGAAATGAGTGAGAAATAAATAGTACTGGGACTAAATTAATGCCATCTTGGAAAAATATAACCATTACTTTCAAAACACGTGGGCAATTTGGTGATAAGCTGCCAAAAAGTCGTCTGTGGGTGCCAAAAAGTCGATGTTATTCCGAGATGTCGGTGTGCTTTCTTAGTGTTCGGTTGCGTTATGTGACAGTACGTGATTACTACGAGCTGTTCTCATGGTACACTACGATAAAAAGTCAGGTCACGAGACGCTACGCAAAATTAGTGGACCCCTTAACATTTCGTAGCCTTCCACGAGATAACGAGAGACACTGTGACACGTGACGAGATGTAAAAAAACGCATGCAGAATTCAATGAGAACTTATTCTCGTGTCATGTTGTGGTCCAAATCGTGAATGTGTGACGGGGCCTTAAGGGGCCAAGTTGTCTTGCTACCTGCTTTTTTCATGGACTGTGTGTGGTAAGTTGTTCCAGTCTTTGATGGTAGTGAAGAAGAATGTTAGTTTACTTCCTATTCTGTGTATTTTGTTCAGTCATTTCATTTGCTTAAACAAAGTTACTCTTCAGATACAAGATCTTGAAGCATAAAATTAGTCTGATTTGCTTGGCCATGTCTGAAACATTGAGCATGCCTAGTGAATGTAATTTTTCCTGACCCACATGAGTTCTGGGTCCTAGGTTCAGGATGAACCTTGCCATTTTTGGTTTGAGTAATCTAGAGTTTGCATCTAGCTGGTTGGGATAGATCAAAATACCAGGATCATACAGAATAATAAAAATTACATTAAACAAATGCTAGGCATAGACTCGTTGTGGTGCACTAGAATCCTTGTCCTATGTAATATATTTGTCACCAAATAAACATATTATACAGTACATAATATATCTCCAGACGCCTTATCTTAATCCCTAAGAGGGGGTGGACAATCTCTTATAAACATATTATACAGTACATAATATATCTCCAGACGCCTTATCTTAATCCCTAAGAGGGGGTGGACAATCTCTTATAAACATATTATACAGTACATAATATATCTCCAGACGCCTTATCTTAATCCCTAAGAGGGGGTGGACAATCTCTTATAAACATATTATACAGTACATAATATATCTCCAGACGCCTTATCTTAATCCCTAAGAGGGGGTGGACAATCTCTTATAAACATATTATACAGTACATAATATATCTCCAGACGCCTTATCTTAATCCCTAAGAGGGGGTGGACAATCTCTTATAAACATATTATACAGTACATAATATATCTCCAGACGCCTTATCTTAATCCCTAAGAGGGGGTGGACAATCTCTTATAAACATATTATACAGTACATAATATATCTCCAGACGCCTTATCTTAATCCCTAAGAGGGGGTGGACAATCTCTTATAAACATATTATACAGTACATATATATCTCCAGACGCCTTATCTTAATCCCTAAGAGGGGGTGGACAATCTCTTATAAACATATTATACAGTACATAATATATCTCCAGACGCCTTATCTTAATCCCTAAGAGGGGGTGGACAATCTCTTATAAACATATTATACAGTACATAATATATCTCCAGACGCCTTATCTTAATCCCTAAGAGGGGGTGGACAATCTCTTATAAACATATTATACAGTACATAATATATCTCCAGACGCCTTATCTTAATCCCTAAGAGGGGGTGGACAATCTCTTATAAACATATTATACAGTACATAATATATCTCCAGATGCCTTATCTTAATCCCTAAGAGGGGGTGGACAATCTCTTTCATGTGCTTCCATAAGTCAAGGTAACTCATTTGATTATCTAGTTTGTTTCTGTTCACGGGGGAGGGTCACTTAAGCCCGACCGCCCATTGGTGTGTATAGTATGGGGGAGCATATGGACTACTATTGTACTGTTGGAATGGGTGTGGATGTGAATGTACTCTGTAACCAGTGTAAACAGTTTCATCATGTTGATCAGGTGCTCGCATATACTTGTCCCTTGCCTGGGAGCAGCTTCGGTCACCTGGGCTTTCTTAGTGGTAAAGCTGTGAGGGTGCTTCATTATGGCCTTGGCCTTGCTCGTGACCTTGAGGCATTTTGGTCAGACAGCCTGAGGAACAACAACAACAACAACTTGTGTACACGCAACACTGTTCTACTGCACCTCTATTGTTTGCTAGTGCAGCCAGTGTATGGAAAGCCATGTTCGTAGGTCAATAAACCTACGGCGGTCCAGCTGGTGATCGAACCCGGGGCCTTGGGCACAGGAGATAAGAGCGGTACCGCATAGCCACGCTGGATTAATTTGCATTTCGATTGGTAGAACCATTCTCTGTTGCAACTTCCTTGTATACTAGACCGAATTAAGTGTACTATCTTTCTCACTGGGCTCTACTTCA
This sequence comes from Paralithodes platypus, assembly GCA_032716605.1. NCBI lineage: Eukaryota > Metazoa > Arthropoda > Malacostraca > Decapoda > Lithodidae > Paralithodes > Paralithodes platypus. Next base: position 4,488,802 of record CM064494.1, read on the forward strand.
GAGAAGGCTTGGGTAGTATGGGAAATTGGCATGGGTGCAAAGCTATATGTTTAGGCTATTTACTCATGTTACTTGGGATACCAGGAAAACTCTTGCCAAATGAAATGCCAACCAAGACAGTCATCAGTTGCCACTGAAATAGAGAGCCTTGCCTTGTATACAATGGCTAGGGAGACTCAGTATTACGGTTGCAACTCAAGCAACATGAGTAAAGAGCTCAACCACTTTCCATTGCACCTTTATCAATTTATCCTACTATCCATGACTTTCTTGAAGTAAAGCGCCCAGTGAGCAAGGTCATACACTTGATCTATCTATCTATTTATTGCCGTACGTTGTGATCCCCGAAGGGGTGGCCATGAACGAAACACCCCCATGCACCTCTGTCCCCAGTCAGTCGATGCCCCTCCTCCCATCCAGCACCTCCTTCACTCATATATTTCTTCAATCCATCCTTCCACCTACCATTCGGTCTTCCTCTCCCTCTCCGTCCCTCCACCTCACTTTCGTACACTCTCTTAGTCATTCTCTTGCTTCCCATACATTCCATATGGCCGAACCATCTCAAAGTGTTCATTTACACACTTGATGTAGGTGCATAATTTGATCTGCTGTAAGAGGAACTCGCCAAGGGATGTGGCCCTGTCAATCGAGATACATCCTCTGGCAGTCCCAAGCAAATATAATAGACATATAAATACACAACAAATATAATATTCAATCATGTGACATAAGTGCAATGATATTCTAATACTAATACATAAAACAAGCCATCACGTTTGTGAAAATCCTGTTCACACCACCTGAAAATATACTTTGGGCCAATTATTCAAAAGGTGAGCATGCTAAGCACTACACCATGCTGGTTTAAAAGAGTTGTTGCAACCTGACAGTTAACTGCTGCCTAGGGTATTTTATTTATTTAACATATGAACTTCACAGCAGAGCTTTTATGATGCAACAATTGAGTTTGCAGATGTAGACATAGAAAATAGGTGTAGCCTGTCAAGTTGCAACAACTCTTTAAATCCAAGGGCTCTGACAATTCTTCCGGTAGATAGCACAACATAAACAAATAAATAAATATATACAAAAACCCAGGGCCAGTGAAATGGAAGCAATATCTGATTGGATAGTATGTCTCCTTATCACCACCTCCTGCCCCCCCCCCCCCCCTCCTTCTTCTTGCCCCATTTCTCCCTCCCCTTCCCCCCTCCTCATGTATCCAATATGTTCTCTCCCCTATTGCCTATAAATCGTCTCTTCCGCCTCAAATACGTTTAGTGACTCTCCTCTACACACCCCCTACCCTTCTCATCTTTCATACAGGCACGGGAGACAGTGAGAACTGTCAGTATGCCTCAAGCAGGCAGAGGAAGCACACCTTTGTCGTGCTCCCTGACGCCTCTCTTTCCACCACTGCCGTCACAAATATACAGTTTCACAATGGATTTTTCCTCTTTACACCTATTTTCTGCTTCTTCAATGTTCACATATTCTTTATACAAATAAAGTATGCACATATGAAGCAGTAATATTGGTTTATATGATAATTATAGCCAATTTTGTCACAACTAAGTATGCCGCACTGGCGGACATTTAACCCTCGCGCTATCCTGTGGTTGCCGATTAGCAATCAGAAATAGAGTTCTCTCAATCTTATATTTATCTCTCCAAAATTAGTTTTTTGACCACAGCTAACTCAAAGACAACTGCAGAGGTTGAAGTAACTAAACTAAAGGTTTCTAAACACCCCTGATGGTCACAAAAGCTTTTAAGAATCCCAGAATAGGCTCAATTTGCGTCCTGTGCGTGAAAGGGTTAAAAAGCATGTCTGTCGCAGTTGCTGAGTTAAGCCAGTGTGATGAAATGGTTAACACATTATTACATTATTGGGACAATATCAGAGAAAATATAAATGCTATGAATATATGAAATGATGGCCTAGCTATGTCGGGAATGTGTAAAGCTGCACTCACCTTCCTCTTCTGGGGTCCCTTCGCATAAGGTCCCAGGCCACGCTTCAGTCCATCCCAAACAGTTCCTACATATATATATCCTAAGCTCTCCTCAGCCATGAGTCCCCAAAGTCTCCTTTATTCGCGTTATCACATATTAAAACCACCGCATTTGTAGGGTCAACTTTAGGGAGGCGAGCCAAGTGTTCATATACCCTAGCTGATTTCGGAGCTTACAAACTATACACAAAATAAGTCTTGAATCAGTTTCATAGGGTAAATGCTAGCTTGAAATGAGGTCATACCAATGAGGCCCCATGATCCTTGTGAAGACATTAGGTACCAAAGGATTTGACATGTCTCACCATTACACTATTGAGTGTCCATTTCTCGCAGCCATATAATAAGACAGGGGCCACCAATGTCTTGAAGATCTGCAACTTAGTCCTGCTGCATGGCTGGCTCTCGCACCTACACTATGGCGGCGCATAACTGCACCTACCTTCTGACTCCATCTCTTTGTTTTTTTCCCAGGCTCTCCCAAGCAGCTCCTGACATGAATGGTCAACTTTGCTCAACCATGAATCACATGGTGTTCCTCGTGGTCTCCTCCACTCAGGATTGATCCATCGCATGAGCATAGTTGACTCCAGGGAGGAATGCAACGTGCCCATGTAGCCGAAACTCACAGACAATGCACCAAATATGTCATGAATCAGCTTCAGCGAGTAGTTGCTGGTTTGATTTGTTGTCATGGTACCCCATGTTCCTGCATAGACACTACAAAGGAGTTCATGCGTCTTTCCAATTCACCGTTGGGCGTCCATGAATCACAGCCATCTAACAAGACAGGGAGCATCAGTGATTTGAAGATCCATAACTTAGCCCTTCTTCATAGGTATTGACATTACTGTATATTGCTCTTGAGAAAATCCATAACCCAATATGCTAGGCTGCAGCGACAGACATCATCGTGGCCTCACCCACCACTGTTAGTGATCTCACTACTAAAGATAAGTGAATTTATCCAAGACCTCTATGTTTTCGCCACATGCTAGTACAGAATGACAGATTGTAATGCTTCACACAAAAAGCCACCAAAAGCTTGGACTCGACCCAGGGTCTCAGACACATCATGTAGTGCCTCAAGAGCTAGTGAGAATCTCTAGCGACTCTGCTAGGATCACTGCATCATCAGCGGTCAGTAATCTTGAAATTGCCGACTGATGCTCCGAATCGATTATTACTGGTTATCCGGCCCTGTAACTAATCTCTACAAATGTTGAAAATTAAGGGTACCAGCACATATGCTGGTCTCATTCTTGAGTACACAGGGTTATGTTTGAGATAGAACTTTGTTGTTTTGATGCTTCATTGTATATAATTGAACTTTGCTGTTTCAATGTTTCAAATGTTTCAAGAATCGTTATTACGGATTTAGTTATTAATTTGTTTGAAGACTCATAAGTTCTCTCCACCATTACTGTGGCAGAATTAGCCTGACTTCCGACCTGTAAAAAAAAATCTTGTTCTTTGTTCTTGTTCTTGTTAATACCGAATATACTTTAAAAAGGACTTACTTTATTATTCAAGCTATCCACATGGTGTCAGAAGTGACTGGAAGAATTCGGTGAGAACTTATACAAGTCATCAAGTAACCAAGAAATTATACGGTGTTGCTGGTGCTACAGTCTGCTGTCTGCTTCATCACGTTCAAGATACATCGATACATTCCAGCATGGCAAGGTTTGATCCTCCACCAAGATTCTCATTCAAGGCTAATGAGTGGGAGGCCTGGATACGAAAATTGTGTAGATTCAGGACGGCTTCTAAACTTCACAAAGAAGAGGATGATATTCAACGAGACTAGCTGCTGTATTGTATGGGTACGGAGGAAGCAGAACAAGCGATTGCGACTTTTAAGTGAGGCAAGATTGATATTGCCCCCTGGGGGTTAGGGAATAGAATATGCCCCACGTGCCTTCTGCGTGTCGTAAGAGGCGACTAAAGAGGTTGGGTCGGTGGGCTTGCGACCCCCACCCGGAAAAAAATATCTAAGCAAAAAAAAACGAACGAACAGCCTCGGATGCGGACGGAACCAACGTTGACGAACCACGACCGACTAAGGACATGCCTTCGGACATTCTGAGAATGGCTACGTGGAATGTTAGTGGCATGAATGATGGCACAAAAGAGAGAGAGGTTCTGGAAGTGTTAGTGAATGCCAGGCTGGATGTATGTGGAATGACAGAGACCAAATGGAAAGGTTCAGATGTGAGAGAGTGGGAGTGTGGAATGGGTGTGTGTGCTGGAGTGAGTGAAGGAACAGCGAGAGAAGGTGCATGTTTGTTTGTAAGTAGCAAATGGAAGGAATGTGTAAGAGAGTATGGGTCTGTGGGTTCAAGGATTGTGTGGGTGAGAATGAAAGTAGGAATACAAACGTGGGTGATTGTATGCGTGTATGCCCCGACAGAGGATATACTTGAAAGAAAGAAAGAGGAGTTCTGGATGAATGTGGAGGCGTGCCTGGAGAAGTTTGACAAGAACGAAAGAATATTTCTGATTGGGGATATGAATGGTAAGGTGGGTGATAGGAAAGTTGAGGGAGTGGTGGGAGGGTGGGGGGTACCATCAGAGGTGAATGGGAATGGTAGTGCACTTGTGGACGTATGTGTGGGGAGGAGGCTGTGGATAGCCAACACCTTCTTCCGACACAGAATGATCCACAGGTACACATGGAAACGGATGTTGACGATGAAGGATAAGACAGTGGTGGAACGAAAGTCATCGATTGATTATGTATGTGTGGATGAACGAATGAAGAAATCTGTGATGGATGCTAGGGTGTATAGGGGTATTGGAGGGGGTCTGTCTGATCATTATGTAGTGGTAGCTAAGGTTAGGATACAAAAGAAGTGGGTGAGGAGAGCGGGAGGGAGGCGAGAGGAGGGTGGAATGGTGAGGAGGGTGGAGAGGTTGCAGGAGGAGGAAGTCAGGGAGGAGTACAGGAGAGCAGTGGAAAGACGACTAGGTGGGTTCGACCTGGAAGTTATGGAGGAAGTGGAGGAGATGAGCAAGGTGTTTAAGGATGAGATCTGTGCAGCATGTGAGGAGGTGTGTGGAGTGAGGAGAAGAGGGAGGGGAGTGAAAGGTACAGCATGGTGGACAGAAGAGGTAAGAATAGCTGTGGAAGAAAAGAAGAAAGCATATAGAGAGTGGTTGGGTAGTAGAGGGAATGAAGATTCCGAGAGACAGAAACGAGCGAGGTACGTGGAGAGTAAGAGGGTGGTGAAGAGAGTAGTGAAGGAAAGTAAGAGAAGAGTAGATGAGGAATTTGGAAGGAATCTGAGTGTAAAATGGAGGGAGAGTAAGAAACTGTTCTGGAAAGAAGTCAAGAAAGTTAGGGAAGGTAGCAAGGGAAACAATAAGGGTGTGAAAGATAAGAATGGGATAATGCTAGCCGAGAAGCAAGAGAGAGTCGAAAGATGGAGGGAGTACTTCAGTGAGTTGCTAAATGAAAGGAATGAAGAGCCAGCAAACATAGCTGGATATGGTATGGGAGGGAGAAGAAGAGAAGTAGTGGAGGAGGAGGTGGGGATCAGGAGGTCAGAAGTGTGGGAAGCCATGAAAAGAGTGAAGTTGGGGAAAGCACCAGGAACAGATGGAGTGTGTGGGGAAATGTTGAGGTATGGTGGTGAGATAGTGATAGAATGGGTATGGAAAATGTGCAAACTAGCATGGGAGAAGGGGAGTGCACCCGATGACTGGAAGACTGGCATAATACTCCCCCTATATAAGGGCAAAGGGGAAAGAGGAGTGTGTGGTAACCACCGAGGAATATGTCTTCTAAGCGTAGTAGGGAAGGTATACAGTAGGGTAGTGATTGAGAGAGTGAGAGTGAGAACGGAGAAATGGATAGGCGACGAGCAGGGAGGTTTTAGGAAGGGAAGAGGATGTGTAGATCAGATTTTTACCCTGAATTGTGTTGTGGAGAAGTATCTGGAGAAGAAACAAAAGGTGTATGTTGCCTTTATGGACTTGGAGAAGGCCTATGACAGAGTGGATAGAGAAGGTTTGTGGAAAGTACTTAGAATATACGGAGTAGAGGGCAAGTTGCTGAAAGCAGTGAAGAGCATGTATGAGGGTGCAAAGGCGGCAGTACGTGTGGAGAGTGAGCAGAGCGAGTTCTTTGACCTGAATGTTGGTTTGAAACAGGGGTGTGTGATGTCCCCGTGGTTGTTTACTGTATATATGGATGGAGTTATGAAAGAAATACTATCAAGAGCAGTGGATGTTGGTGTATCGCTGAAAAGGGAGGGAATTGAGTGGAAGCTACCTATACTGCTGTTTGCGGATGATACAGTTCTGATGAGTGATAATGAATGGGAGTTGCAGGGTCTGGTAAATGAGTTTGGAACAGTGTGCGAAAAACGGAATTTGAAGGTAAATACGGGGAAGAGCAAGGTTATGGTCTTCGAAAGGGGTGAAGTCACAGAGTGTGAGGTGAAGCTGAACGGTCAGGCTATGGAGATCGTCAACTCTTTTAAGTATCTGGGCAGTGTGTTGAGTAAAGATGGGACTATGGATGAAGAGGTGCGGGAGAGGGTACAACAGGGGAAGAGGGTTGTAGGAACGCTAAAAGCAGTAACAAGAAATAGGGTGGTCAGTATGGAAGTGAAGAAGTCCTTGCATGACAGTGTGGTAATCCCGACACTGACTTACGGAAGCGAAGCATGGACGTTGGTTGAGAGACTCAGACCAAGAGTGAGAGCAGTGGAAATGAATTACTTAAGGAGTGCGTGCGGAGTTACATGGAGGGATAGACAGACTAATGAGGAAGTAAGAAGGAGGTGTGCTGTGGAGGTAGATGTGCTGGAAAGTGTGAAAAGGAACAACTTGAGATGGTTCGGCCATATGGAACGTATGGAAAGCGAGAGAATGACTAAGAGGGTGTACGAGAGCGAGGTGGAGGGACAGAGGGGGAGAGGTAGACCGAATATGAGGTGGAAGGATGGAGTGAGGAACTACATGAACGAAGGCGGTGCTGGTTGGGGGGAGGGGCGTCGACTGACTGGGGACAGAGGTGCATGGGGGCGGTTCGTTCGTGGCCACCCCTTCGGGGATCACGGCGTCAGGCAATAGATAGATAGATAGAAGATTGATATTCCTGATCCGAATAAACCTACTAAAACCATCGAAGTTGAAGGAGAGGATACAATGTTCGAAGTGTTGGTGCAGAAATTCACGGATTATTATATTCCATGGAGAAATATTATTCATGAACGAAGCATTTTTAACCAGCGTGTGCAGAGGGAGGACGAGTCTGTCGAAGAATTCGTTTGTGATCTTCAATCGTTAGTGAAATATTGCAAATATAGTGACGCTGATGATCAAGTTAGAGACATACTATTGGTTGGCTTACGAGATATTCAGGTTAAAGAGAAACTGCAACATACTTCAGATTTGAGTTTAGAGAAGGCCATTGCTGTTGCTCGTCGGCAAGAAATGACTAAAGAACAAATAAAACTTCAAGAAAGAATTAAACAAGACCCAAGGAGCGTCAGTAAAGTTTGCTTGCACAAGAACTCGTTCAGTTCCAACAAAAAACGTGTCCAGGGACAAAACAAAGTGAAAGAAAAGGACAATAACTGGCAAAGGTGCTGAAGGTGTGGATACAATCACGGGAAGAGTGCTAAATGTCCAGCTTTTGGAAAAACTTGTAACTTCTGCAAGAAGACTCGGCACTTTGGAGTGATGTATCTCAAGAGAAAGTCAAGGGAGACAAGAGAAGTAAAACATATCAGGAAGAACCATTAAGTGATGACAACAGATTTGTTGTGGGTTCAGTTTTATGTCATGATGATAGAGATGCATGGACGATGAAGTTAACAGTGGGAGGAAAGGAGATTGCCTTCAAAATCAACACCGGCTTGGACATTTCTGTTATGTCTTGGTCTGAGTTTGAGTCTCTACCTCACCGCCCACCACTACAAGTTACCTCCACTCGACTTTTCTCCCCTGGTGGAAAGCTTCAGTGCAAAGGAGAGTTCTATGCAACCACAGTGAGAAATGGAGTTCAGTATGAGTTTCATGTCATGATGGAGGATAGTATAAAGAACAGTCTGTTAAGTCGTACTGCTGCAAGCAAAATGGGATTGGTAGCGAGATTGGACAAAGTCAACAAGGATATATTTGGTGAAATTGGATTGATGAAAACAGAACCTGTTAAAATACTATTGAGGAATGAAGTGAAACCATATTGCATTACTACAGCAAGAAGAATCCCTTTCCCCATTATGGATAAAGTGAAAAATTAGCTCAACTGCATGGAGAAGGATGGAGTTATTAGAGTGGTGACAGAGCCGACAGATTGGTGCGTACCCATCGTACCAATAGTGAAGAAGAATGGGAAGATTCGACTATGTGTAAACCTCAAGAAACTCAATGCTGCTGTGGAGAGGGAACATTACATGCTGCCAAACGTGGATGATATTTTGCCTAATTTAGTGGGATCAAAATATTTCACTACACTGGTTGCTTCAAGTGGATTTCTACAAATACCTCTGGATGCAGATAGTTCTCTTCTTACCACGTTTATAACGCCGTTTGGGAGATATTGCTTCAACAGAGTTCCTTTTGGTATCACCTCTGCTCCAAAAATATTTCAACGCAAGATGTCTGACCTTTTGAAGTACCTATCACTCAGGGACACAAGTGATCATGGATGACATACTGATTAACGAGAAGACTTTAGAGGAACATGATTCAAGACTTACAGCTGTACTGAAAACCATTAAACAATCAGGACTCAAGCTAAATAAAGAGAAGTGTCAATTCTGCCAAGCACAGCTCACATATTTTGGACACACAGTAGGTGAAAAAGGAATACAACCTCGTGCAGAAAAAGTGAGGGCCATCATGGAACTTCCTACACCAACGTCAGTAACAGAACTACGATCAGCAATGGGAATGTTTAATCACCTGGCAAAATTCATCCCAAGTCTCTCCACACTGATTGAGCCACTGACCAGCCTGCTGAAGGAAGGGACAGCATGGTTTTGGGGGCCAGGACAACAACAAACATTTGAGAAGGTAAAGGGAGCAATAAGTTGTGTACCTACATTATCCTACTACGATGCAACAAGACCTACTATTGTGTCTGCTGATGCTTCAAGCTATGGTCTGGGAGCAGTTTATCTTCAAGAAAAGGAATTAGTACAAGTGCCCATTGCATTCTGCTCCCGAACCTTCTATCTATCTATTGCCCGACGCCGTGATCCCCGAAGGGGTGGCCACGAACGAACCGCCCCCATGCACCTCTGTCCCCAGTCAGTCGACGCCCCTCCCCCCAACCAGCACCGCCTTCGTTCATATACTTCCTCACTCCATCCTTCCACCTCTCTGTCAGTCTACCTCTCCCTCTCTGTCCCTCCACCTCGCTCTCGTACACCCTCTTAGTCATTCTCTCGCTTTCCACACGTTCCATATGGCCGAACCATCTAAAGTTGTTCCTTTTCACACTTTCCAGCACATCTACCTCCACACCACACCTCCTTCTTACTTACTCATTAGTCTGTCTATCCCTCCATGTAACTCCGCACGCACTTCTTAAGTAATTCATTTCCACTGCTCTCACTCTTGGTCTGAGTCTCTCAACCAACGTCCATGCTTCGCTTCCATAAGTCAGTGTCGGGATTACCACACTATCATGCAAGGGCTTCTTCACTTTTATACTGACCACCCTATTTCTTGTTACTGCTTTCAGCGTTCCTACAACCCTCTTCCCCTGTTCTACCCTCTCCCGCACTTCTTCATCCATAGTCCCATCTTTACTCAACACACTGCCCAGATACTTAAAAGAGTCGACGATCTCCATAGCCTGACCGTTCAGCTTCACCCCACACTCTGTGACTTCATCCCTTTCGAAGACCATAACCTTGCTCTTCCCCGCATTTACTTTCAAATTCCGTTTTTCGCATACTGTTCCAAACTCATTTACCAGACCCTGCAACTCCCATTCATTATCACTCATCAGAACTGTATTATCCGCAAACAGCAGTATAGGTAGCTTCCACTCAATTCCCTCCCTTTTCAGCGATACACCAACATCCACTGCTCTTGATAGTATTTCTTTCATGACTCCATCCCGAACCTTGACTGCGGCTTAAATGCGATATGCACAGATTGAAAAAGAATGTCTGGCAAGTGTGTGGGCCTATGAGAAATTTAGCCGGTATCTTGTTGGGTTGGGGTCATTTGAACTACAAACCGATCACAAACCTTTGGTATCTTTAATGATGACGAAGGACCTCAACCAAACTCCAGTGCGCTGTCAACGTCTTCTTATGAGATTAATGAGATTCAATCCTTAAGTTCGACATGTACCTGGGAAAAAAATTATTATAGCGACACATTATCACATAGTTCTCTACCACATAACATCCCGGATGATCCAGGTGCTGAAGAAATAATGGAGTATGTTGACTATGTAAATGCTTTTTGGCCAGTAAGTACTCATCGACTGGATGACATTCGTACTCAGACTGCTTTAGATCCTGAGCTTCAAGTAGTCCACCAGTTCATCCTTCAAGGGTGGCCCAGTAATGCTGAAGAGATACCTCAAGTAGCCAAGCCTTACAGTCAGTCACAAGGGTCATTATGGCTTATGGATGGAATAATTGTGTACGAGGATCATCTGGTCATCCCTAAGAGTATGAGGAGTGACATATTATCTAGACTACATGAGAGTCATCAAGGACTAAGCAAGTGTCGCCAAAATGCCAATTCTGCTGTATGGTGGCCAGGGATGTATTCAGAGATCAAGAGGATTGTAGAGAGTTGCGAAAAGTGTCGAGAAAATCGCCCTGCACAACGCCATGAGCCATTACTCCCAACAGTTCGACCATGGGAAAAACTTGCTGCAGACCTGTTAGAGTTCAACAAGAAGAATTATCTGATGGGGATAGATTACTATTCCCGTTGGTTGGAGATAAAGCCTTTGACCTCGATATCTAGCACTGCAGTAATTGGAAGTCTTATGAGGATTTTTGTTACTCATGGGATACCTGATGAACAGTATTCGGACAACGGTACTCAATTTATATCCAAGGAGTTTGCCAACTTTGCAACTAGGTACGGATTCACTCACATCAATTCCACATTTTCATCAGAGCAACGGGGAGGCAGACAGAGCAGTTCAGTCAGCTTAGAAAGTTCTATCTCAAGATGATCCATGTGTGGCATTGTTAAACAACAGGAATACTCAACATTCAGCTACCTAGGTTAGCCCAGCTGTCGTACTGATGTGAAGGAAACTGAAAACAAGACTGCCATTAATACCAAACAAGCTGGTACCTCAGTTACCAGATCACCAAGGAATTCACCAAGCAGATGCGAATGCCAAGACTCATTACAAACAAGATTATGATCGTCGTCATGGGGTTTGCCAGCTTAAGCCACTCCATATAGGACATGTGTTTGTGAAACTGGACAACGTGGCAAAATTGTTAAAGAAGATTCATCAACGAGAACCTACCTAGTGGACCCCTCAAGTGGGACAGTAAAGAGAAACCGGAAACATTTACAACCGACTACAGGTACTCTACTGATAGAACCAGTTTCTAGTACAGCCATGGAGGACGAGGAGCAGACACAACCTACCCCGCCTGTGCTTTTGACCTCTACAACATCAAGATCGTTAGAAGTTACTGAGCCGAAACCAAGGAGAACTTCTGTGAGGATAATCAAGAAACCACGTCTTATTGAAGAATGCTGATCAGTCTTGTTATATGGTGTTAATTAATTAGGTTGTTAAATAATTGATTATAGCAAAATACACTTGTTTAGGAACCTTAAGTATGTTTGTGGTTGAAAGTAAATAAACCTAAATTTAATGTTAGTTTTGAAATAAACTTGTTTAGGAACCTTAAGTATGTTTTGTGGTTGAGAGTATATAAACCTAAATTATATGTTAGTAATGCTCTAATTCGGGACTTCGGTGAGACTTTTTCTATTGCACTAGACATATCGAAAGCCTTCGATAGAGTCTGGCATAAATCTTTAATTTCTAAACTACCCTCCTTCGGTTTCTATCCCTCCATCTGTGCCTTTGTCTCTAATTTCCTTTCCGGCCGTTCCATAGCCGCGGTTGTGGACGGCCATTGTTCACTTCCTCACCCTATAAACTCCGGTGTTCCTCAGGGCTCTGTCCTATCTCCTATTCTCTTTCTAATTTTTATAAATGATCTCCTTAACTGTACCTTAATTCCCATCCATTCATACGCAGACGACTCAACCTTACTCTACTCCATTAGTTTTTCAGAACGCCCCAGCCAGCAATCCCTCAACGACAAACGTAATGAAGCCATAGAACTCTTAACCCTTAAAAAGCGGCCCACCACTTAAGTCGAGTTAAATAAAGCTGGACTATGTGGCGGCGCTCGACATAACTCGAGTGGCAATTTCAGCACGTAATGTGGCTGAGAGAGAGAGACAAGTGGTGGCAGGAGACTAGCGAGCGTATGACTGCTCCAGACCACCGCGGCGAACCTACTGACACAAATCTCAGCTCCCTCCTCCCTCTCTCACTCGCTACATACTCAATTATGTACCGAAAGTACCGAATTACCTGCTTTTTGCACTCGCGTTGCACGGTTATTGCAAGAAAACTATCCATCATACAAGGATCGTTATGGTGTCATTCGAAAGCTCTGTTTATGCCCTTTCAGGGATAGGTACTTGTTTTACGTTCTGGGTCTTATTTAGGCATGAAAATGATCACGTAAACAGCCCTATTTTGGCTAAAAACACCCCGCTGGGCGGTACACATAAATAAACCGCATAGGCCGCTCGTAAGGTGTTAAATTCTGATCTAAATACTATTTCCAATTGGGGCAGAGAAAACCTTGTTAACTTTAATGCTTCCAAAACCCAATTTCTCCATCTATCTACCCGTCAGGATCTCCCAGCGGACTATCCCTTATTCTTCAACAATACAAAAATCAACCTTTCATCTTCTCTCAATATTCTTGGTGTCTCTTTTTCTTCTGCTCTCATTTGGAAGGACCATATTACCAGTCTTGCTAAGGCAGCCTCCCAGAAGCTGGGTGTGCTCAACCGCCTTAGGGGGTTCTTTTCCCCTGCACAGCTTCTTGCTCTGTACAGGGGCATAGTGCGCCCTTGTATTGAGTATTGTTCACATGTGTGCGGAGGTTCCTCTCACACCGCTCTCCTAGACAAAGTTGAAAGGAAGGCCTTTCGTATCATTAACTCCCGTCCACTCACCAACTCTCTGCAATCTCTCTCTCTCCGCCGCAATGTTGCATCTCTCTCGCTATTCTATCGCTACTATAATAATCAGTGTTCCTCAGAGCTATCCCAGTGCATACCACCTCCTTTACGTAGGGCACGTGGTACCCGTCGTGCAACTCAATCCCACCCCTACTCTGTGCAACTCTCCAACCCAAGAGTGAAACGTTACTCTCAAACTTTCTTCTACTCAACAGCTGAGCTCTGGAACTCTCTCCCAGAATCAGTCTTTCCCTCTTCCTATGACTTAAATTGCTTCAAACTCCGTGTGTCCAGGCATTTTGGCTCGAACGTCCCTTGATTTTGGCCCTGTCACTCTTTCAACTATGGGGGAGGCACTCGCTATAGGCAGTTATGCCTTTTGCCTCCCTCAATCACATTGAAAAAAAAAAAAAAAATCTTAGGGGTGGAGATGTCATAATAAGCTATGTTCGAGATAGAACTTTGTAGTGTTGATGCTTCATGTATATAATTGAACTTTGCTGTTTGAACGTTTCAAATGTTTCAAAGAATCGTTATTACGGATTTAGTTATTCATTTGTTTGAAGACTCATGAGTTCTCTCCACCATTACTGTGGCAGAATTAGCCTGACTACCGACCTGTAAACACCATTCTTGTTCTTTGTTCTTGTTAATACCGAATATACTTTAAACAGGACTTACTTTATTATTCAAGCCATCTACAGGGATGGCTTGCTCACCACACTTGACAGCACTCTCTATTAATGTATGAAGTCCCGACACCAAATTAATAAGCACTGCAAGTATCCAATGGATTCGCAGAAACACCTACAATGTCTCCCTATGCACCAAGTTATATGCATTTTTTAGATGGACATAAACTGAAAGCAGCCCCTCTCAAAATTCAAGCTGGCATTGCACAAGGACTCAGAGCATCAGCAATCTGTTGTGAAACCAGATTGCTCAGGTCTCTGACCTTTTAGCAGGTGACTCCAAATTCGCTTCAGTAATATAGGAGCAAAGACCTTGCCTGGTAACTGAGCAGTGTAACACCATGTTAGTTGTTGCAGTCCTGTTGGTCCCCTTTCCCTTTCCAGATTGGATGTACAAGCCAATTTTCCAATCAAGGGAAATGGTACCAGTTCGCTAGACAGCAGACAGGACCGGATGCAATCCATTTATCATGGACTCACTCCTGTCTTTCAAAAAGTTCTCCATAATTTCAAGATACCAGGAGCCTTCCTACCCTTCTGCCTAGCCACAGCCTCCCTTAACTCACCTCTTTACTGATTGGTGAATCAAGAACCAATGGCTGTTAACCCTCTCACATCCTTATGACGCAGAGGTTGCCAGATTAGCAATAAGAAATAGATTTATCTCACTCTTATAATTACCTCTCCAAAATAAGTTTTCTGCCCACAGCTAACTCAAAGACAACTGCAGAGGTTGAAGTAAATAAACTAAAGGTTTATAAATACCCCTGACGGTAACAAAGGCTTTAAAGTATCCCTAATAGGCTCAAAATTGCGTCAAGGACGTGAGAGGGTTAATTTACTGGTTGAATTTGTCTACCAGGCGGAGCAGCTATGTGCAAATGTTCAAAGTACTGAGGCCAGTGGGCCCAACATTTATTATAATCCTACGGACCTGTGCCATCTGCCATTCGAACCGAGTTAATCTGGAGTGTAGACTTAGAGCAGAGTTTCTTCAGGTCTCGGTAATAAAGCCAGAGGACATTTGCAAAGAAATTACCCTCAAACTCCTTAGCAACTCCCCTGACATACCTCTCCCTATCTCTCTGCAGGAAAACTCTCGCTCAATGCGATGTGTTCTGTGCTGGCTCTCCACTGTAATGTCAGGGTTACACCCACATAGAGACATCTTTGACCATGGCTTAACTCCAACATATGAAAGTTATTGCAAGTGCCTCATGTTTGAAGCTATCCCATAGTTACACAAGGTCCTCCACGGAACCAAGTAATTCAAACCAAATTGAGACATTCACTACTCACTAGCCCACTCCTCGTCCTTGAGCTTCTGAAAGTTAAAATCTTGTGGATAACATTTTAAAGTTTTTCTGATTTTGAGGCACAACCTTAGAGTTGCAACAACAAGCCTGTAGTCAGCAGCAAAGATATCAGCACCCCTGTACATCCTGCAGTCCTAAAGTATTCCCCAATGGGTGTACAAAGGAAATCAAGCAACAACAGATCCAGTGACCCTTCTAGGTTGCTTGTCCTCCAAAACACTGAGGATCAAGTGTCCAAACAGTGGTTTAGAGTGGGTAAGGGAACATTGGAAAGGGAATTACTGCCCTGGAACTAATGTCCGTGGCAGGATTAGGAAGTTAGTAGGGGACAGATGGGTTAGTAACTGAGGGGGGGATAAAATAAAGTTATTCATTTACAAACGCAGTCAGTCGCGGGTTTGATGCGAGATATTTGTCTAGGCGGAGTTTAAATGAATCAACGGTGATGCAGTCTATAACGTTTCGGGGAAGCCCATTCCACAAGTTGACAACTCGATTGAAGAAGAAATTCTTAGATTCGTGCGAGTTAAAAGATTTACCAATAATTTTGCAACCGTTTCCCCGCGTGTAATTAGATTGGTCGATAGTGAAGTACTTACTACAGTTCATATTGTCGATGCCTTTGATGATTTTGAACACTTGAATTAAGTCGCCTCTTAATCTGCGCTGGGTTAAAGGAAATAGATTTAATTCTCTAAGACGCTCTTCGTATGGTTTGTTCTTTAGGCTAGGTATCATTTTGGTAACTCTACGTTGAACTCGTTCTAGCTTGTTTATATCTTTTTGTTAATTAAGTCACCAGGATTGAACGCAGTATTCCAGAAGAGGGCGGACTAAGGAATTGTAAAGGGTTAGGATAACTTCTTTGGATTTATGCTCAAATGACCTGCCTATAAAGCCAATTATTTTGTTTGCCTTCTTAACAACTTCTGAACATTGTTGACTCGGTTTTAGGTTACTCGATATTGTTACTCCCAGATCGGTTTCTCTGTTTACATTCTTAAGCTGAGTGCCATTCATCGAATAGTTTGCTTTCTCATTTAGGTATCCGATATGTAGTACTTTACATTTATCCGCATTGAAACTCATTTGCCAAATTTGGGCCCAACATGACAATTTATCTAGATTGTGTTGCATATCGTCAACTTGTTCTTTTGAGAGTACGCTATTTGCAATTTTTGTATCGTCAGCAAATTTTGAGATTGTACAGGTGAGACCCTCATCTATGTCGTTGATGTAAATTAGAAAGAGAATTGGTCCTAGTACCGATCCCTGGGGTACCCCGCTACTTACATTGGTCCATTTTGATGCCTTACCGTTTATGACTACTCTTTGCTTTCTGTCGCTGAGCCAATTTTCTATCCATTTCAACACACCGTCTTGTATTCCATGCGCTTTTAGTTTTAGCAGTAAACGTTTGTGGGGAACTTTGTCAAAGGCCTTTTGAAAATCAAGGTATATAATATCTACAGCTTTACTCTCATCGTAGAGGTTGAGGATATCGTGGAAGAAGTCTAAGAGGTTTGTTAAACAGGAACGTTTTTTACGAAAGCCGTGTTGAGTATTTTTAAGTATGTTGTTTTCCTCTAAGTGATTTACGAGTCTGTCTCGTATGACCGTTTCTAGCATTTTACATACAACTGAGGTTAAGCTAATTGGACGATAGTTACTGGATAGGGATTTGCTGCCTTTTTTGAATATCGGTGTTACGTTGGCTAGCTTCCACTGATCAGGCATAGTTCCAGACTGCAAGGATTTATTGAATAGTAATGTCAGTGGTTTAGAGAGCTCATCCTTAGCTTCCTTTAGAACTCTAGGCGAGATTGTATCAGGTCCAGGCGTTTTATTTACCTTGAGTTTATCTAAACAATTCAATACTTCTCTCTCTGTAACGGTGATATTGCTTAAAACATCTGAATTATCAATCTGAATCGGCGATGGGTCTATGAGATTGTGATAAATCTCTTTCATAGAATTGTCAGTATTGGAATACCAAGTCCAGTGATGAACATTTGGTTTCTGGGACCAGGATCTCGCAATCCTCAACTTCCTAGACCTTGCAAAGTTTAGGAAGAAAGTACTATTGACATTCTTGTTACCAGAGTCATAAAGACCTACAAAGTTCTCATAGCCAGCCCTTTCAGTGCCAGTAACTGTACTGAAATCTCGTAAGACAATGAGAACGTCCCGAGCGTGGTGTGGGTCCACAATAGAGTCGAGCCTAGCATGTAACAGCTCTTGCATCACTCTTTTCAGTAGAAGAGTACACTGCAATAAAAGGTATGAACCCTTCCTTGTGCTTCAGTCTCACCTGCATTATATGCTTATCAACTGGAGTAACCCTCACCACTGAGGGAACTAGATATGATTAGATTGTCAAAACCATCCTCCTAAGATGGGAACCATTGTCACAGCCAGACCAACAGTATGTATAACCTTTACTAATGATCTCGCCATTACCAGGTTGACTCACCATGGAGATGGCTGCATGTTAGCTTTCAATCTCCGTACTTCTCCAGATAAAAGGGGTAGTTGGTCATCATCTGAGAGTGTTAGGATGGTCACAGAATGGACCCAGAGACCCCTATGGTTATTTAATCCTGGTGTTGGTCTACAGTATATGGGGCCGTAAAATGTCGGTGTCGCCACTACTACCTCCAAAATTTAAAGTTATTCCAGGGAGCACACCTCCAAACGAATGGCTCCCAAGGCCATTGGCCAGCGCTAATCATGATAGACAATCTGGTCCGGTGTGTCCGTCCAACTATCGACATCACTATATGCTCTAATTGAGATCTCCATAGCCCCATATGATACACCGAGGCCATGACCAACATCATGGTCTAACCCACTACTATTATTGATCTCACTACCAAGATAAATTAATTTATCCAAGATCTCCATTTACTCATCATATGTATGTACAGACTGCAATGCTTCATCCAACAAGTTACCAAAAGACCTTTAGACTCAAGTACTTTTACTCATTATGTAGTGGCTCAAGAGCAAGTGTGAGAATCTCCAATGATTCTTATAATGCCGAGTATCTGACGTTTTTTCAGGCATCTCACAATTATCGATTAACCATTTTAGATAGAGCAGTAGGTCCTTATTTTACTGGGAGAACTAAGATTAGAACAGAGTAAACGTGTACAGTTTATAAGGTTTGCTTACCTATGTTATATAGTAAGCTTGGCAAACATTGGTAAGTGACTGGCAAATAATGATTACCAGACATATATATACTGTACATCATCATCATCAGCCGTCAGGAGTCTACTGCTGGAAAAAGGCCTCCCTTAACCTTTCCCATGACTCCCGAGACTTTGTCAGCCGTTGGCATGTTACCCCTGCAGTCTTTTCTATCTCGTCTCTCTACTTCCTGTCTGGTCTTCTCCTATCGCGCTTTCCTTCTCTTGGGGTCCAGTCAGTTAGTCTTTTATTCCACCTATTGTCCTCTCTTCTTGCTACGTGTCCCATCTACACTTCTGCTCTTTAATATTTTTGTTTAAAATCTTTGACTTTGGTTTGCTCTCTTACCCACGATGCTCTCTTCCTAACTGAAGTGTTATTCCTAGCATTGATCTTTCCATTGTTCTTTGTGCACTCCTAAGCTTATTCTCCATTGTTTTTGTTAGTTTCCAAGTTACAGATCCATAGATCATGCTTGGTAGCACAAACTGGTTATAAACTTTATGCTTAAGGCATATCGGTAGTGTACTTTTCATGATGTTCTTCTGTTTGCCGAATGCTTTCCATCCTAGCGTGATTCGCCAGACTATTTCATGTAAATTGTCTCTTGTTAGTTTCATTACGTGGCCAAGATAATATTGTATTCTTCTACTTCCTCTAGAATTTCGTTATCAATCCTAATTATTCTGCATTGGCCCCTATCATTGTACATAACTTTGGTTTTACTCCTGTTCATTTTCAGACCTACTTTGAAACTTTCTTTATTGAGATAATTGAGCATTTCCTGGAGTTTTTCTGCTTTATCTGAAATTAAGACAATGTCGTCTGCAAATCGGAGATGGTTAAGGTATTCCCTGTCTACATTAATTCCCTTTGATTCCCATGAAAATGTTTTGAATATCCCTTCAAGATAAGCCGTGAACAGCTTGGGTGAGATTGTGTCTCCCTGCCTAACTCTTTTCCCAATCTTTATCTTCTTTGTATCTCTGTGTAATCGGATCACAGCAGTGCATTTTGCATATATATTCTTTAAGAGTTTTATATATGTTTCATTTATTCCTTGTTCATGTAGGGAGTTTGCTATAGCTGTTATCTCTACCGAATCGAAGGCCTTTTCGTAATCTATAAAAGCTAAAGCATGGTGCTGCTTTGTCTTGCACAAGATGCTGAAGTCATCAGAGACGTGCAATGGTCTAGATAAGCTTTTGAGGTTCTACACCGATCTGCATGCATATAGAGCATAAACAAAAGCAGGCAGACTTTGATGATTCAGTTTGTAAGTGTATGGTAAATATTAGTGATTCTATGCAAGTGTTTCCACGTGGAATAATAGAAAACAACAAACAATTGCAGGTATCCACCATAAGTACAATATAACATGAGTTTCTGTGGTTCGTAAAGCTCGATTTTGGAAATGGCGTGTTGTGTTAACCATAAAACAGTGTTTTACAAGGATGGACAGTACTGGACTGATAAGCGGAACACGACTTATCCAGTCGACAATCGGAATATAACATCTGTACAATCAGAATATGACTCATTCTACCACGCGGAATACAACTTTAGTGCCTTAGGCGGAATACAACATACGTGTGGTGAGCCAGGTTAGCTGGTGACTGGAGATTTGATCAGTTTATGTATCCCGTTTCTTTTCCTCTCGCCGGACTGGTGGTCTGGGGCAAAAAGGTACTCTTGACCTTTGTTGTGGTTTCATCTATGTCCTTGTCGATCTGAGGTGACAGGCATAGGTGAGTGGAAGGGCCTGGTTACAGGTGAGGTTGGTTAATGTTTCCCTTGGGGGGCTGGGGTAGGGGGTATGGACGTAGCTGCTGGGGGTGGAGTGCGTGACGACGTAGACGGTAATCATAAATTGTTCAAAGGCTTGGGAGGCCATCAAGAATGAATGCGGTAAATGATAAGTGGCTTGTATAGTTTTGTCGGTACTATTATCACTGATGCAATACGTTTTGGAGGTGGGGATGCTGAAGATTCGAGCATTACAATTCTACAAGAATCACTGCATCATCCGCAATATCAAGGTCAGTGATTTAGAAATTGATGATCAAGGCTCCACATTATAAGAGGGAAAATAAAAATGCAGTGATTACATGAATGGACAAATTTTACCTATGCCTACATCAAATTAAAAACTTCACATCTGATCAGAACTCAAGAGAGTCGAAACTGTCATGTCTTTAAAATAGAACACTATGTGGTATAACTTGATATTATATTACAATTACCTTAGGATTGATCTCTTAATGTTATGGAGCTGCAGTAAATATTGTCTCCTACAGCGAAATCACGGATTCTTGCTTTCATCTTTTGGCTAATATTATTAGAGTATAATTTTAAATAAGATAGAGCTATAGCCAACCTTGAGGAAGTTTTCTGGGGTGACATCTTTTCCAGTATAATCTTTGGGCACCCCGTGGTAGACATCCGGGCCATTGGGGCGGTTGATGATGATGCCAGGCGTTGGGTTTCTGGGTACAGGAAACATTCTTAGTATATTATCTAATAGATATATTAGTAATTCTTTCCATAGTGAATCCCAAAGTACTGATGAATGGAAGAAGTAAAAAACAAAAAAAATTGTATGTGTGCAAGGGAGATACAGAAAGTGCCCTGTAATGAGAGCAAGCTTGCTTGAAGCGGTGATATATAACACGGGAGGGAGGGAGGAGAAATTCCAACCTCCCTCCCTCTCTCCCCTCTCTCACTCCCAACCAACATATACCTGACCTGACATGTGCCTTATTCTTTTCCTACACCTAAATATGGGTCCTAATTATTCAAATATGATTTGTGGTACAAGTCAAAGCTTGATTATAGGTCCGTGCGGCCGTGTTAACTCCGAGGCGCGTGGCGCGACACTCAGGATGAAATGTAAACAAAATAGGCTCCGTTACAGCCTAGAGGATAAATTAGAGTATATACCTGTGGAAGATCATTTAATTTGGTTCAATAATAAACACCAAATTTCATGAAAATCAGTTCATAACTTTGAGAGCCACCTATGCTGGCGGAGGTATGCACTCTATTGATCGTCTCCAATATTTAACAACTTTTTACTTGGAGCATATTCTATCTGCTCACCAAATTTTGTGATCATCGGTTCATAACTTTTGAGATATCTTTCTTACAGATAATCAAACAAACAGAGGCAAAAACATAACCTCCGTTCAACTTTGTTGGCGGAGGTAACAACGAGGGGCACACTGGAAAGCGCGTACCGTACCTCCTCCTAAGCTGGCGGAGGTATGCGCTCTACCGATTGCCTCCTCAAATTAATTGTTTCTCCCTTGGTGCATATCCTATCTGCCCACCAAGTTTCGTGAACATTGGTTCATAAATGTGTGAGCCATCTACGGTGGCGGAGGTATGTGCTATACCAATCATATCCACAATTAAACGACTTCATCCTTGGTACATATCCTATCTGGCCTCCAACTTTCGTGACAATCTGTTCATAGCTTTTTGATAGGCTTATCTTGTTTACAGACAAACAAATACACAATCAGACAAGCAGACAAACAAACGAAGGCAAAAATATAACCTCCTCCAACTTCGTTGGCGGAGGTAATTAAAATAAAGTGCCATTGTACGTAATGTATTTCATTACCACCGGATCACATTTTCTGTTCCTCCTGCAGAAGGAAAGCAACAGCGGTGCATCCTGGGAAAAATTTGAAAGATGGACTCTGACCATTATGTCTATACGAAGTAGATGAGATTATGTACATGTTCAATTAAAAATGAGTACTATCCCCAAACTATAAGAGTTTTCAATTTCCATCACTTCTGTAGAAGGGGGCCTGTGGTAGGGCGCCATGGCCGACATGTTGGATCCAATTACATATTGAAAGTATCTGTATGTACATTATGTGTCCTTGGTCTTCTTGGTCTTGGTTTGAGAGTCACTCTTAACCCCTCCAATACCAGTGATGGCGAATCACTGTCAGTAGATAAGTCACTCCCCAGTCCCAGCGACGGCGAAAAGCCGTCAGTAGTGTACCTTCCTTGTAACTGCCTGTACCTGGTACCACGACCGTTTGAGCCCTTCTCTCGATATGGCAACACTTCTCAGCTTATATAAGACTCACTGAAGGGTGGGAGAGCCAGTCTTGCTTCATATATTGAGGTGGAAAGTTGTTCTCTCTTGCCATTTTGGCCACAGTGCTTGGGACTGCAGGGGACTTTTATTACTGTATCCTACGGTAGAGTACGGGTTAACGGATCAAAGGTGTGGCCTTAGGATCGGCTCTCTCTCCAGGGATGGCACCTAGCTTGCCTAGGTTACCACTACATGTTCATTTTCAACCACATTCTCTCCAGGAAGCCTTTCACATTTTCTATTGTGGTATTCCAGCTATCTAGCGGGGTTAGACCTAGCAGGAACAGCACCATACATAGTGGATCCCATTCCATCCTTTCTACCAACCCATTCCACTGTACCTTTCCTATATCCTGTTTCACTGCGTTTATCATGTCTTCCCTTTCCCTCCCGTACTTCTCACACTCTAGAAGTATGTGCTCGATGGTCTCATCCCTTCCCACGTCGCACATTTTACAAATCCTACTATCCTCATTTTTCCACCTGTACGTCAGGTTCTTCACCTCCAGGGATTTAGTTTGTGCCTTAAACATTAACTCATTCCCCATACTACCGTCATAGAAGAGTTCTTGTTCTTGCTCTTGTTAGGGGGACCTACAGATGGCTGCTCTCGGGCAGCATGATATGCGGGGGTTGTGCAGGGGAATTATGAGCAAGGGATAGGATCGGATCAAGGATTAGGGAGATAATGAGTAGTGATCCTATTTCTAAAGGAATGAAGAGTGGGGCTATTAACTATGTGAGATGGGAGGTGACTCCACTCTTGGATGCTGTGGGGAAAAAATTAATGTCTGAATATGTCCGTGCTTGCCTGATATGTGTGGTATTTTAAGTTGTGGCTGCGTCTCGTAAATTGTATGTTTGTAGGGTGTAAATATGTATTTTAATCTATGTCCGCTAGATTGTTTGTGATTTTTTATAACATTTGTTGTCTGTGTATTTGTCTTCTTGTTACAAGGGGGTCTAGTTTAGTGTCTTGTTTGAGCAAAGTGACTGATGTAGTATGTCTGTAATCACGTCTGATCCATCTTGCAGCTTTGTTTTGTATGGCCTCTAATTTATTGATATTATTGTGAGTGTGTGGATCCCAGACGGTGTCGTGGTGCAGTATTCTAAGTGTGGCCGAACTAGTGATTTGAAAGCTTGAATTTTTATGTTTGCGTTACACTTTGTGAGATTCCTGCGAAGGAAGCCCAGGGCCCTATTAGCCTTTGCTCTGACGCTGCTCGTGTGTGTGGTCCACCTCATATCCGCTGAGATGTGGACCCCTAAATATTTGTGGGAGGGAACGGTATCTAAAGGAGTATTGTGAAGTTTGCAAGGGAATGGGATGGTTTTACTGGAACGGGTGTAGCAAATATGGTGGCACTTGTCAGGTCTGAATGTCATCTGCCACTTGGCTTCCCACTGTTCAAGTGCAGTTAAGTCGTCTTGTAGTCGGAGGCAATCGTCCCTATTGATAATTGGTCGGTAAACTAAGCTATCGTCTGCAAAATATCTAGTAGTAGAAGTAAGAGATAGTGGAAGGTCATTAATATATGAAAGGAAAAGTAGGGGGCTCAAGACGGTACCCTGTGGGACCCCAGAAGTTACAGACACAGAAGAAGAATGACAGCCCTCGAGAACAACACGTTGCTCACGATTAGTTAGAAAAGTCTTAAGCCAGTGGAGAAGTGGTCCTCGGATGCCATAATAATCTAATTTTGCTAGAAGTCTCTGGTGCGGGACTTTGTCGAAGGCTTTGGCGAAGTCAAGTACTATGGCGTCTACTTGTCTAATTTTGGGGTCATTAAGGGATCAGGAAATGTCGTGTGTGGTCACCAGTAGCTGAGTTTCGCACGACCTCTTATTTCGAAAGCCGTGCTGTGCGTCAGTTCACTTCTTGAACGACACTTTGCCATATACCAATCTAGTGAGCTATTTTGTCTCATCCTTTTCATCCACTCATTCCTACCTTTCTCGTGGACATGTGTGTTGATCTCGTTTTTCCACTTCCCTGAGCTCCACGTTCTCATACTCTCACCCATCATTAATCCTCTCACCCCATGCTCCTCTATTTTCTTATCACACATCCTATTCCACTTGCTCTCCTCCTTTGTCTATTCATACACCTTTCATGCCCATCTGTTCTCATTCATCCTTTCTAATCTTACCCTATACCTTAGCGTCCCCTTCGCTATTCTTTCAGCGAAGGAACTCCACCCTGAGTCCCCTCTCACAGCCTCAACTGCTGCGAGCTTCTTGGCACCCAGAGCCACTCTACCAATTTGGTTCTGGGTCACTTCCAATTTTGCCAGGTCATTAGTCGTCCATTTCATTGTTTCTAGCTCATACATCAAACTCGGTACAGCCATTCCATTCCATACTCCTCTCACCACTTCATATTCATTCGCTCTTGTCCTTGCTACACTACCCAGTCTTCCCACCCACTGATTCGCTCTTGACAAGCTATCATTCTTGGTTCTTTCGCACCCTTTCTCGTCCACTATCATTCCCAGGTACTTATATTCCTTTGTTCTCATTATTGTCCTATCACCAAGCATCCAAGTTTCATACTCGTCTTCCACACCATTCACCATAAGACTTGCCTCTTTTCGCTACTGAAGCTAACATTGAAGTCATCCCCGTACTCAGACAGAGACCGAATTATTTCTACTTCCATGGCCAGGGACCCTCGGAGAGTGCTGAACGCATTACCGAGGTAATCCTATCGGGCATGGAAGCATACATTCCATTCTCTTTCTCTTAGACTAATGCTAAAAAATCTTGGTTTACTCACGCCTGTTCTACTGCTGTTCGCAATAAGGAGGAAGCATTCAAATGGCACCAACGCCTTAAAACTCAAGACTCTCATTCTTCCTATGTTTCTGCCCGGAATCAAGCCAAATCTGTTCTTCGACTTGCCAAACACTCCTTCATCAATAATAAATGCACTGAACTAGCCAACTCTAGCTCTTCCCAAGCTTTCTGGCATCTAGCCAAAAACCTCTCCAACAATTTCTCTTCCTTCTCTTTCCCTCCTCTTTACCACTCTGATGGCACAACCATCACTTCCAATTTTTGATTCATTTAAACTCCGCCTAGACAAATATCTCGCTTCAAACCCGCGACTGACTGCGTTTGTAAATGAATAACTTTATTTTATCCCCCCCTCAGTTACTAACCCATCTGTCCCCTACTAACTTCCTAATCCTGCCACGGACATTAGTTCCAGGGCAGTAATTCCCTTTCCAATGTTCCCTTACCCACTCTAAACCACTGTTTGGACACTTGATCCTCAGTGTTTTGGAGGACAAGCAGCCTAGAAGGGTCACTAGATCTGTTGTTGCTTGATTTCCTTTGTACTTCTTCCTCTGACAAAGCTAAACTCTTCGCTCAAACTTTTGCTAGAAACTCCACCTTGGATGATTCCGGTGCTATTCCTCCCTCTCCACCCTCCTCTCTCTTACTTATGCCTAATATCCTAATCTCTTCTAAAGATGTACTTTCTACCCTCTCTGGGCTTAATACTAAGAAGGCGTACGGTCCGGACGGTGTTCCTCCTGTTGTTCTCAAAAACTGTGCTTCCGTGCTGACTCCCTGCCTAGGCAAACTCTTTCGTCTCTGTCTCTCCTCTAACGTCTTCCCTTCATGCTGGCAGTTTGCTCACATTCAACCTGTCCCAAAGAAGGGTGACCGCTCTCAACCCTCCAACTATCGTCCAATTGCTCTCATCTCTTGTCTTTCTAAAGTTGTTGAAACTATTCTTGCTTCCAAATTTCTTAAGCATTTCTCTTCTCATAATCTGCTCTCAGATCGCCAGTATGGCTTCCTTAAGGGTCGCTCTACTGGTGATCTTCTTTCATATCTTACTAACTCTTTGTCATCCTCCTTTCGGGACTTCGGTGAGACTTTTTCTATTGCACTAGATATATCGAAAGCCTTCGATAGAGTTTCGCACAAACCTTTAATTTCTAAACTACCCTCCTTCGGTTTCTATCCCTCCATCTGTGCCTTTGTCTCTAATTTCTTTTCCGGCCATTCCATAGCCGTGGTTGTGGACGGCCATTGTTCACTTCCTCACCCTATAATCTCCGGTGTTCCTCAGGGCTCTGTCCTATCTCCTATTCTCTTTCTAATTTTTATAAATGATCTCCTCAACTGCACCTCAATTCCCATCCATTCATACGCAGACGACTCAACCTTACACTACTCCTTTAGTTTTTCAGAACGCCCCAGCCAGCAATCCCGCAACGACAAACGTAATGAAGCCATAGAACTCTTAAATTCTCATCTAAATACTATCTCCAATTGGGGCAGAGAAAACCTGGTTACCCATAATGCTTCCAAAACCCAATTTCTCCATCTATCTACCCATACGGAACTCCCAGCGGACTATCCCTTATTCTTCAACAATACAAAAATTAAACCTTCATCTTCTCTCAATATTCTTGGTGTCTCTTTTTCTTCTGCTCTCAGTTGGAAGGACCATAATACCAGTCTTGCTAAGGCAGCCTCCCAGAAGCTGGGTGTGCTCAACCGCCTTAGGGGGTTCTTTTCCCTGCACAGCTTCTTGCTCTGTACAGGGGGCATAGTGCGTCCTTGTATTGAGTATTGTTCACATGTGTGGGGAGGTTCCTCTCAAACCGCTCTCCTAGACAAAGTTGAAAGGAAGGCCTTTTGTATCATTAACTCCCGTCCACTCACCAACTCTCTGCAATCTCTCTCTCTCCGCCGCAATGTTGCATCTCTCTCGCTATTCTATCGCTACTATAATAATCAGTGTTCCTCAGAGCTTTCCCAGTGTATACCACCTCCTTTACGTAGGGCACGTGGTACCCGTCTTGCAACTCAATCCCACCCCTAGTCTGTGCAACTCTCCAACCCAAGAGTGAAACGTTACTCTCAAACTTTCTTCTACTCAACACCTGACTTCTGGAACTCTCTCCCAGAATCAGTCTTTCCCTCTTCCTATGACTTAAATTGCTTCAAACTCCGTGTGTCCAGGCATTTTGGCTCAAACGTCCCTTGATTTTGGCCCTGTCACACTCTTTCAACTATGGGGGAGGCACTCGCTATAGGCAGTTCTGCCTTTTGCCTCCCTCAATCACATAGAAAAAATAAACAAAACAAAAAACTCTAACAGATTTTGAAGGGCTTCTTTGCTTTCACTTAGAATCACTACATCGTCCGCATACAACAAGATGTTCAAAACCCTATTTCCCACATTTATCCCTATTCCTGTCTTACCAACTCTCACTACCAACTCCTCAGTATACCGCCCTAACAACAATGGAGATAGCACACAGCCTTGTCTCACACCTCTTTTACTCTTCACCTATTCCGTCTCAATGTCTCCCAAACTGTACTTCCGTCTTGTACTCTCATACATACTCTTTATTATGGCCACAAACTTCTTGCTCATTCCCACCTTCTCGAACACCTTACTCATCTTATACCTATTCACCCTGTCGTACGCCTTCTCTATATCCAGGAAAGCTAGGTATCCCTTCTTCCCCCTTTTACTCCACTTCTCCATCACTTCCCTTATCACGAACATGTTGTCTTTACCTCTTCTGTCTTTCCTGAACCCATTTTGCTCTTCTCCCATCACCTTATTCCTCTCACATATCTCTTTCAACCTCTCATTTATGATCCCACAGAACACCTTACATACTGTGTCAGTCAGACTAATTGGGCGATAGTTTTTTTAGCTCTCTCTTGATCTTGTGCCCTCCCTAATGTAACAGAGTCACTCTACATTCATTCCATTTGCCGGGAACCCTTTCTTCATTCCATATATTTTTGAACAGTACATACATACCTTCTAACACTCGATTTTCCCCTTCTCTATAGAACTCATATGGGATGTCGTCCCTCCCCGCAGCCTTTCCTGTGTTCAACCTTCTTACATACTTAGCTATCTCTTCTCTGCTTATTTTCTCATCCATATTCTCGTTTATCTTTCTTTCTAATCCAGATTCACTTCATTTCTTTCTTCCCTTTCATATGCACCTCCAATATTCTCCCAGAATTCCTTTATCGCTTGTGCCTTCTCTGTTTTATCTCTCACTAACCTACCATTTACATTTAGCTCTTCCACATTCACTCTCTCTCTAACTTGATCACCTCTCAGGAAAGCATACCTTTCTCTGCCCCCTTCCTTTGCTCTTAATTCATCTACCATTTCCTTTTCCATTCTTGTTCTCGCCTCTCTGATCATGTGTTTCACTGTCTTTTGTTTCTTCTTGTACTCCTCCCAGGCTTCATTGTACTCTAGCCTCTTGTTCTCACTGTTGTCATTGCTCTTCCTCAGTCTTCTACACTTCCTATTAAATTCCTTCCTCTCTTTTATTGCGTTATCTATCTCTATCTCAACACTCCACCATTTTTCTGCACTCTTTTGCTTCTGCCTTTCTTTCTTCTTCCTACCTGTTGTTCGGCCGCTCGTTTTACAGTTTCAACTAGCAGTTCATTTAATTCCTCTACACTCCCCTCACTTCTCCATGTCGCTTGCTCCAGAGCCTCTCTAAATAGTTCCCAATCTGCATTCTTGAGCTTCCACCCTGCGCTTTGGTCCCTAGGGACCTCAACCCTCCCTTCCCTCATGCACGTATATTCCATTATCATCACATTGTGGTCACTCATTATATCCACTTTCCGCTCCTCGTCCACCGACACATACTGTACATGCTTCCTTGCTCTCTCATTCACCGGGATATTGTCAATTGCTGACTCACCTCATCTTCCACTCCAAGATATTTATACCCTCAGCTATCATTTGGTTCAAAATTTCCATACTGCTCACCTCGGCAAAGTCTAGTAACAACAGCTGGCCGTTGTTATTTACCTCTTCGCCTAGGATACCGATATGGCCATTCATGTCTCCCATCACGTTCACCTGCTCTTCCATCCTTTCATGTATTACTGCTTTCACAACACCATATTTCCTTTTGTTGACCTGTCTTGCACTCGGGCCTTCCACCGTCATGTAGCCCACTACTAGCAAAATCCTCTAATTTTTTCCTCTTGCTCTGTAGCTCAGGTTCCACGCCATGATATCCTCACTCATTTCCGAGTCACCAACATTTACCTCTTCCATATCAACATACAACATATTCTTCACTATTTTTACCACCCCTCCACCCTTTTGTTTTCACTTACTCCGTCCTTTCCCGATCATTTTGTGTGTGGGTTCATTAATCTCATAGAAATATTCGATCTCATTGTCGTCACTCCTGTAGAAGGGAGACAGTAGTGAGGCGCCCTGGGCTAAAGCTTGAGATTGGACTCCATTATGGTCAGGGAATAGATCACGCTACAATAAACAGTATGCATGTGAATGAAATTAGTAAAGCAAAGACCCCAAAAGACAGCCAATTAAAATGTCCACCTACTCCTGTAGAAGGGGCCCTAAAGTTATCCACCAAGGGCGAAGTATTTTAATAGTGCCCTCTTAAAGCCTGATCAATAAGTAAGAGTCTATGCAAAAAGAGTTCTATGAAATATGCCTTAGCAATTTCCAAACAGATGGCCATTTAATTTTTCACCACTACTGCAAAAAGTGCCAATTAGCGGGCCGCCCAGAACGAAATTTAAGAAAAGGGCTATGTTACGGCCTAGAGAATATATTCGAGTATATGCGTGTGTAAGCTCATAAATTTGTAAGCTCATAAAATTTGGTTCAGTAATAATCAAGAAATAGCAAATTTTTGATAAGCGTATTACTACTGAAGAAGGAGGCTATTTGGGGGGGCGACCTGGCAGAAATTGAAACAAAGAGCTCAGTTACGGCCTAGAGGATAGATAATTTATATGCATGTGTAAGGTCATTTAATTTGGTTCAGTAATAACCGAGAAATAGCAATTATTTATAAACTTTGTCGTACTACAGAAAATGGTGATTTGAGGGGCGCCCTGGCCGAAATTTGAAAAAAGAGCTGTGTTATAGCCTAGAGGATATATCAGCGTATATGCATGTAAAAAAAAAAAATTAGTTCAGTAATAACCGAGAAGTAACTCTTTTCAATAATGATCACCCTAACAACAACAACAACAACAACAACAACAACAACAACATGATTAAGCTTTAGAGGTCCTGCTTTGCACGGAGCTAACAACAACAACAACGACATGAGTGGCAGCTAGAGGTCCTCGCTTCGCACGGACCTAATAATATTGATTTATAAGGGAGATATAAGGGATAATACGTAATTCCTCCCCTCCCTCCCGCGCTTTGGACCAAAACATTTGTGTGCGAGTGCATATTTCTCGCCAACTGTGCAACTCCCGACCATGCCCACAACACATCCATGTAATTCTTGTGTGTATAACCTTTGCAGTGGGATGTTTAGGTATGATACCAATACGCTGATGTACATTAATGGAGGTAAATTGTGGACCAGGGGATGAATCCTATTCTAGACACCACGCACATGTATCGCATCCAAACACAGTCTACACTCAGCAAAACTGGGTAGTTTAAACTGTCAGGCTGCGCCCACTACTGGGTTGCCAGTCCGTGTGCAGAAAACATTAAGTAGATAAATGGTTTATAACACACCAACACACAGACTTTATTATATGCTTTTATAGGGAATGTGTATAAGCTAAAAATTTAGTATTTACCCAGGAAATGCTAGCCACCCCTAGGACTCACCATTGCCTTGTACTAGACCTAGTCCGATTTGGCAACTTTTCCAAAGTGCAACAAAAACCACATCATCGTGTAATAAAATCAAGTGCGCATCCTGCCATATATATATGAATACCCAAAAGATGCGTGGTTGAGGTGTTACGATGTTCTGTAGTTGAAAACGTGGTGCGAAACCGGCATCAAGCAGTTGTGAGTATAGGAGTATTGCTCGGGTGAAGGGAGGAGCAGGGTTGAGGCGAGATGGGGGAAATGGCAGTAAATGTCATTGGATTTTCACCCCTATAGCCCTGACAGTCACTCTTGTTGTTTTTAGGTCCGTGTGAAGCGAGGACCTCTAGTCGCCAATCATGTTGTTGTTGTTGTTCTTCTTCTTCTTCTTGTTAGGGCGACGCTTATTAAAAAAGGCTATTTCTCCGTTATTACTGAACCAGATTTTATTATTTTTCACATGCATATACGCTGATCTATCGTCTAGGCCGTAACAGAGCCCTTTTATTCAATTTCGGCCTTGGTGCCCCTCAAATCTCCACCTTTTACAGTAGTTCAACATTTATTAACACTTACGCTGCGGGCATATTTCCGCCATATTAGGAATCATTCAGGCATTCCTGATTGATTAGGCAAGTTTCTGAATGAAATTAAATGTATTCAGCCGAAAACTAGACAAATATAGCTTCACAATTACGCCAGAACGAGCTTCGTAGCTCGCGGGGTTCACCCGCAGTGCTACCATAGACATTCGCTAAAATGAGCAATTCTCGCTAATTTCTGGCTACATTTTCCTTTGGCAGCACTTTATATCTTGCAAGACTCTGACTCAAAGCCCTCAGTCATACAGCTGCCTGGCTGAGAGAAGGACGTGTGGCCTGTCGCGGTCCCGCTTCCTTGCACTCGATTTTACAGGCTTTAAGAGGCTTTAAAAGTTGTAGATTGCTGTAAATTGCCATGATGTTCGGGAAAATCTCCCGCAGGGAAAGGGTTAAATGTTTTTTCTCGGTTGTTACCGAACAAAATTGAATGACCTTGCACATGCATTTACATGATCTATCCTCTATGCCGTAACGGAGCCCTTTATTTCTGTTCCACCCTAGGCGCCCCTCAAATAGCCACCTTCTGCAGTAGTGCGACGCTTATCAAAATTTGCTATTTCACAGTTATTACTGAACCATATTTAATGAACTTACACACGCATGTACTCAAATATATCCTCTAGGCCGTAATGGGGCCCTTTTCTTAAATTTTGTTCTGGGCGCCCCGCTAATTGGCGCCGTCTGCAGTAGTGGTGAAAAGTGAAATGGCCACCTGTTTGGAAATTGCTAAGACATATTTCATAGAACTCCATATGCATAGACTTTTGCTTATTGTTCAGGCTGTAAGAGAATACTTAAAAAATACTTCACTTTTGGCGGTTAACTATAGGGCCCCTATTTCATTCACATGCATACTGTATACTGTAGTCCGATCTATTCCTTGACAACAACGGAAACCAATCTCCAACTTTAGCCCAGGGTGCCTCGCTACTGTCTCCCTTCTGCAGGACTGACGTAAAATGAGATCGGATATTGCAATGTGATTAATGAACGACATATATAATTTACATACATATACTTTCAATTTATATTTGGATCCAACATATCGACCATGGCGCTCTACCACAGGCCCCCTTCTACAGGAGTGACGAAAAAGTTAAAATGGTTATATTTTGGAGATAGTTACTATTTTGACATGCACATGTACGTAATCTCATCTATTTCTGATTGTCTGTAAACAAGATATCTCAAAAGTTATGAACCGATGATCACAACATTTGGTGAGCAGATATGATTTGCTCCAAGTAAGAAGTGATTAAATATTGGAAGCAATCAATAAAGCGCATACCTCCGCCAACGTATGAACTAATTTTCACGAAATTTGGTGGATATTATTGAACCCAATGTAATTATCTTCTACATGTATAATATGCTCTATTCTATCCTTTAGTCTGTAACGAGACTTATATTTTATAAATTTCATTTAATGCGTCGCACCACATGCAT
Source organism: Paralithodes platypus (assembly GCA_032716605.1). Lineage (NCBI taxonomy): Eukaryota > Metazoa > Arthropoda > Malacostraca > Decapoda > Lithodidae > Paralithodes > Paralithodes platypus. The sequence goes on from CM064494.1 coordinate 4,522,037, forward strand.
ATACACTGATCTATTTTCTAGGCTGTAACGGAGCCCTTTTTTTCAAATTTCGGCCTGGGCGCCCCTCAAATCACCACCTTCTGCAGTAGGGCGACGTTTATAATTAATTGCTATGTCTCGGTCATTACTGAACCAAAATTAATGACCTTAAACATACATATAAATTATCTATCCTCTAGGCCGTAACTGAGCCCTTTGTTTCAAGCCAGGGCGCCCCCCAAATAGCCTCCTTCTTTAGTAGTAATACGCTTATCAAAATTTGCTATTTCTTGGTTATTACTGAACAAAATTTTAAGAGCTTAAAAATGCATATACTCGAATATATTCTTTAGGCCGTAACAGAGCCCTTTTTCTTAATTTTCGTTCTGGGCGCCCCGCTAATCGGCGCCTTCTACCGTAGAGGTGAAAAATTAAATGGCCACCTGTGAAATTGCTAAGGCATATTTCATTGAACTTTTTTGGCATAGACTCTTACTTATTGATCAGGCTTTAACCCTTAACTGGCGGCACCCGGCTATTGTCGAGTTAAATAAATGTGGCCTATGTGGCGGGGCCCGGCTATTGTCGAGTGCAATTTTGAGCACGTAATGTGCTCTAAGAGAGAGCGGAGCAGTGGGAGGAGCGTAGGTTACCTCATGACCGCTCACCATGGTGGCCGTGGAGCTACTGAGCTGTACTCCTTTGTACTCCACCCTCTCTCACTCGTTTCACACGTAATAATGTAAGAAAATTACCGTATTTTACCGATTTTGCCCTTCGGTTGCACGATCGTTGCAAGACAACCAGTGATCGTAGAAGGATGGTTCTGGTGTCCTTGGAAAGCTGAATTAACGCCCTTTCAGGGATGCATACTTGTATTACGCTCTGGCTCTTGTTTATGAATGAAAACGAGCTAGTTTACGGTAAAAAAAAAACGCTGGGCGGCACATCAAATATACTCCTCCACCCGCTCTTAAGATGTTAATTAACCCTATTCAATGCAAGGGTCTGGATATTTCCGTATTGACGACCCTATGGTCATAGAACAATAATTAGACTAGTATAAATAATCACTTTGATATCAAACGATTTATAACGGCTTCGCTGGGTTGACTGATGTACGACAACATATCGTACAACGCAGGTTTCTCTGTTCACACAAATATATAAGCTAACCGAAAAGTTGGCTTTGATGACTGGTATTTCACTAACTCAAAGGTAAATTTTGTTAACGCTAAACCGACATATTGATACAATATAATACAACATAAATAAAAAAAACAGTAGTTGAAGCTAGCGATAACGCTAAAAGCCTGTGTATTTGTTTGTTTTGGCTCGACGATCCTGAATAACAGACATAAGCTAAACTTGTAATATTTTGTAGGTTGTAGCCTACTGCTTAGACATAAAGCTTTCCAATACATAGGCTAGAATCATATAACACCAATATGAGATGCATAGGCTAATGTATACTGTGTAGTGTATGCTCATTACGTAGGCTACTCGTTAGGTGTAATTTTTGTCTTTCCTACTATAAACCTATACGATTTACCATAAAGATATATATATAGAAAATGCATCGCCCATCCTTCCTCTTTGCGCTAAAAAGAGAGTAGGAATGTCTACGTTACTTGCAACCAGTTACCAGAGTAATGATGAGCAGCAAAAGGACGTACAATATCTAGGCCTACTTCATTATTTTTATACTATAGTAGTATTATGGCTAGCACAAGATAATTTTGTGGAATTTATATGTTCTCAGAGAGTTAACTAATAATTAGGGTTTGTAATCCTGGTGAAAAAAATAAAGCATAAGGTCCATTTAGCCTTCATCAGTGACGCGATTTGCCGCGATCACTTCATACGTCCATCACCGTTGACGTCTGAAGGGAGATTGAAGGAGTAACAATTGAGTGCCAGTGTTGCCAAATGTGCCAGACGTAAATGAGTTAGATTGAAGTATAAAATGCGCTAGAAATGCGCTAGGGAAACTTTCGTCCTAAATTATTTTTGTCTCCTCCCCTGCATATAGATCGATAATGATGATACTGATAATAGATAATAATGTTAATAGCAATATGTGCAATTATGATTTTTCAGATGCTTATAATATTGATTTTTTACTGCTTTGCTGTCACTGAACATAATTTTGCAAGCTTCTGACATATGATCCACAGTTAAAAATTAAGTATGTTCGGCTATTATCATTGCTATTCGTCCTTCATCTTGGCTAGTTGACCGGCGCTGGATGTCACTAATGTGTGAGAATGGTAATTTAATTTGTCTTGAGCTAGAAAAAGGTTCTGCAACTCGAACAAGTTTCACAGAAGTTGTATGTCGTCTTAATTCACTGAGTTTTGCTAGTAACTCGCATTTACAAAACAAACAAAAAGCCTTAGTCCTGTCTTTTTCTACAGGTCTGAGCCAATCCTTTAACTCTGGAATGGATTCCCAGCTCTTTCTGTATGTTTGAGTGTACATTGGCCCCATTCTGGTAGTTAATCGGGCATTTATGAATGTTTACACTTTGAAGACAAGTGGAGACAACTAACGACAGTTGCCCAGTTGCCCGCGGTGCCGGTCTCACCGTCACCGTACGGTATAGTTGACACGTTTAATACGGAGCAGTTGCCTTATAGTCAAATTTCTACTGAGCTTAAATTGCTATAAGTACAGAATCAAGAATTATGATTAGTAATATTGTTTAATGTCTTATAAACGTCAATGATATATCCTGTAAAATTGTTGGAAATATTGCAATTCTAATATACCCAAAAATAATATATGTGTGAAATAGCAAGCCTAGTTTGAAAATTATCACGAAGCAAGAATACTATAAGCCAATCAGGGAGTCCTAATCCTGCTGATTTCGTGTGTAGCTTAGAGTGTACGAGTAACAATTTATCTACCTTAAGAAGAAGTGTACATTTATGCTTAACTTACTGATTGTGGCTTCTTAGAAATGCGCTAGAACATGCACCAAATCAACAAAAAATGCACTAGAAAATGCGCTATGCACAAAGTACGAAATTTATGCGCTGTTTGTGATGCCAATGCACTAGAACTAGCGCATTTCGCGCTAGTTTGGCAACACTGCAGTTGACAGTTGGATTAGGGTCGAGGGAGCTGCCAGGGTTACCAAGTCAAGAGGCTAGATACATTCTCAAAAGTCGCTAGGAGGCAGACAGATTAATAATAATAATAATGCTTTATTCCAGACTCACACATAATAAATTACTAAAATCACTAGAATAAGTCCACAATCTCTAGAATATCGTTCTAAAATGTCTGACATATCTAGAATTTCGGCATGAAATATATGTTTAGATGTTAAAACTTGCTAGATTGGCAACACTTCGTTTATTTTACAGCGAGGATGTCAGAGCGTGTCAACAAATATTTCCTTATTTTATTTCTACGAACATTCATTACGAAACTATTTATTCGCATAGTTTCTGTCTAGATTAAATAAGCAACCAGTCTACAATATGTTATTCCCATTAATCATGGTTTTACTTGGAAAGCAATGAGCAAACAATGAAAATGTTGCGATTCTGGCATCTTTGGTCCCAAGATTTGAAAAGGAGGGTGTTGCCAGTTCTCTTTAGACAGTTGAATTGTTTCAAATAGTTCCTGTTTTATTTATCATTATCATTTAAATTTACATTCATGTACAACGTAACTAAACTATAAATTGTCACTTTTCACTTTCTCCCTCTCTCTCCGCTTATGTGATGATCTCATTCCTTAACACCTTATTGGCGGGCTAGGTGGTCTATTTGACCGTATCGCAAAGCGTTTGTTTTTTTACCCTAAATAGGGTTGTTTCCGTGCTCATTTTCATGCCTAAATAAGACCCAGAGCGTAAAACAAGTATCTATCTCTGAAAGGGCGTAAACAGAGCTTTCCAATGACACACGAACCATCCTTGTACGACCACTGGTTCTCTTGCAACGATCGTGCAACACGAGTGCAAAAACCCTAAAATAAGGTAATTTCCTTACATAATTCCCTGTGTAGCGAGTGAGAAAGGGGGGAGGAAAGTAGAATACAGTTCAGTACGTCCACGGTGGTCGTGGGGAGCGGTCATAAGGTTACTACGCTCGTCCCACCGCTCAGCTCTCTCTCTCAGCAACATTACGTGCTGAAAATGGCGCTCGACAGCTGTCGTGCACCGCCACTTAGTCCAAATTTATTTCACTCGACATATGTTGCGTGCCGCCAGTTAAGGGTTAATATTATGTATGTAGGCTATAGTATGTATGTATGTATGTATGTATACACTCAGGCACATACCCCATAGCTGGGGGTGGCTGAATCGAGACATAGACTAAGGGAATAAATATAGATCAATAATAGGAGAGAAAGTGATAGATTGATATGAAGGGAATAACAAAATTCACAATTATATCTTATCGTACATCTGGAATCACAGTCCAACCTTACAGGTGAGTGTAATCTTTCTGCCAAATGTCTCACTTCGCATCGTATCTGTTTCTTTATGTTCAGTGCCTTTCACGATAAAAATCGTTAATATTAGAGAACAGGCTGATTGAACTCATTGTTTTTTTGCTTAAAATCATTATTTGTTGTGTTCCCAGTGTCTTGATCAGGATAATTTGTAACATTGTACGTTATTTAAAAAATACATATTATATTGGCTTAAAGTACTGAGGGCAGTACAATATTGTACCGCCCTGGATATAATAGGGCTAAGAGGGCACTTTTAAAATGCTTCACCCTTGGTGGTTAACTTTAGGGCCCCTTCTACAGGAGTAGGTGGAAAATGTAATCGGCTGTCTTTTGGGGTCTTCGCTTACAAATTTCATTCACATGCATACTGTACACTGGAGCGTGATCTATTCCCTGATCATAACGGAGTAAATGGGATCGGATATTTCGATATGATTAATGAACTACACATATAATGTACATACAGATACTTTCAATTAACCTAACAATTGCGCATGGAGGTAATTAGACACCTCTCCCTGTGCGCATGTATTTGAGGTGTTTCCGTCACTAAAATATTCATTGTACCATTAATAGCATTAATACTTATCCATATGCGCCTATTATGGGTTGATTATAAAGGTATTAACCTGAAACAACAATAAAACGAGTGAAAACAGCGTTTGGATGGTCAAAATCAAAGATATAGCCCGCGAGTTGTATAATGTATGGGTGAGGCAAGCTGCTTTCCCGCCAATTTCCCCCAAGGCCACTGAGACACAGTCGATCGATACTCTCTCTCTCTCTTGCATTCGCTTGCTATCAGTGATGACCACACCCTGCAACCGGATTTCTAATGTTAGCACGAAAATATACCTCAGAATAAGGGAATAACAGGGAAAATAGGTGATAACTGAAGGAGAGGAGGAAAGTGGGGAAGGAGGGGAGGTAGAGGACTGATATTTTGCAAGGCCCAGGGGCCAAAAAAAAATAAAAAAAATAAAAAAATCTATCTACCTATCTATATGCTCAGGCCCAATCCCCATTTTGGGGGTAGCCGACTCAAGACAGATCAAGAACAGGGAAAACACAAAAACAACATAAAACAAAAAATAAACAGATAAAAAACACAAACTCACACACATCCAGGTCACCCAGGAGAAGACCCAGAGACCAGGGTTACCAAGGTCGCTCCAGCACTCCCCCAGCCCCTGACCACCCGGAGAGGTTCTGATCTCGGCAGGCAGACATGCAGCGGAGCCAAAGCCACAAGCCCTCCCACCACACTTCCAGGCACACCCTTCATATTAATCGTCCCCCCGGGCCAGGCGCCTGATGGACTATTATCTAGTCGAACTTGCGCCCGACCCCTTACTCCAAATGACCACGTGTTCACTCAACTATTCACAAGCATTCTCCATTCACTCCTGTCCACTACCACTTCCCCTGCCTGATCTATAGTCATTCCTCTATCATCCAAAGCCTTTCTTACACAGTCTCTCCATCTCAATGGGGGTCTTCCTGCCCTTCTATCTCCCCTTGTACCTGACTCACATATTCTCTTTGTAAGCCTTTCATCTCCCATTCGTTCAACATGACCATACCAGCTCAGCACCCTTCTGTCCACTCTGGCTGACAAATGTTCCTGCTGCCCCACTCTCCTACGTATCTCTTCATTCCTCAATCTGTCTCTACGAGTAACTCCACACATACTCCTCAAGCAGCTCATCTCCATCACATCCAGCCCTCTTTTCTCCTTTTTCTTCAGAGCCCATGTCTCAGCCCCATACATCACTGTTGGCACAACAATTCCTTGATACAGTGCACTTTTTACTTTCACTCCGAGATTTCTCGTCTTCCATACTTCCCATTGCTCCGAAAACCTTCCTTCCTTCACACACTCTCTGTTTTACCTCCACTTCCATACCTCCACTCCTGCTTATCGTTCCTCCTAGATATTTAAAACACTCTACTTGTTCCAATATTTCCCCATCCAGCCTCACATCTAGATTCACCCTATGCTCTCCCCTATTACACACCATTACTTTACTTTTATTGACGTTCACCTTCAGTTTCCTCCTTCCACAAACCACACCAAACTCTTTGACTACCCGCTGCAGTTTCTCATCAGAATCCGCCACCAATGCTGTGTCATCAGCGAACAGCAACTGATTCAACTCCCAATCTCTACCATTCTTTCCTACTAAACCCAATCCTCTTCCCATAGTTCTCCTTTTCACCTCCCTCACCACACCATCCATAAACATATTAAACAGCCATGGTGACATTACACAACCCTGTCGCAAACCTACCTTTACCTCAAACCATTCACTCAACTCACCATTTCCTACTCTCACACATGCTCTGCTCCCTTCATAAAAACTCTTAACTGCTTCTAACAAATTTCCTCCTATTTCATAAATCCTTAACACCTTCCACATTGCTTCACGGTCCATACGATCATACGCTTTTTCCAAGTCCATAAAAGCCCAAAATATCTCCTTATGCTTTTCTAAATACTTCTCGCATAACTGTCTTACTGCAAACATCTGATCCACGCACCCTCTTCCCCTCCTAAAACCGCACTGTTCTTCTCCTATTGCAACTTCCGTACACTTTATTATCCTCTCTATCAACACCCTGCCAATACAGCTTTCCAACCACTGACAATAAACTAATACCTCTATAACTTGAACACTCCTGCCGATCTCCCTTCCCCTTGTACAACGGCACAATACATGCACTCTTCCAGTCTATTGGTACCATTGACACAACAAAGCACACATTGAAAAGTCTCACCAACCAATCTATTATCACATCTCCACCCTTCTTTATACACTCCACAGCAATACCATCCAAACCTTCTGCTTTTCCCGCTCTCATTTGTTTCACTGCTTCTTTCACCTCATTTTCCTCAATCCTTTCATTCATTCCCTGCCACCTGGGTGGCCTGGGTAACCTATCTCCATCCACCTCTGCTTCAATCACTGCTTCTCTTCCATCTCTTGTATTTAACAAAGATTCAAAATACTCGGCATATCTTTTCCTCACTTCAACTGGTTCCACTAGTAATTCTCCATTTTCATCTTTCACTGACTCTTCCCTCTTTTGTCCTCCTTTCCTTACTTTATTTACCTCCTTCCAGAACATCTTCTTTCGTTCTTCAAAATTCTCACTCAGCCTTTGGCCCCACCTTTCGTTTGCATCTTTTTTCGCTTCTCTAATTTTCCGTTTTGCCTCTCTCCTTTTCTCCTTGTACCTCTCCCATACCTCAACACTACCATCCTGTAAAACCCTCTCAAAACACTGTCTCTTCTCCTCAACTGCCTTTCTCACCGTATCATTCCACCACTCGCTTCCCTTCCTGATACCTCTGCCTCCTACTTTCCTTTTGCCGCATACTACCTCTGCACTTGCTTTCACTCCTTCCTTAAACTGTTGCCATTCAACCTCTACTTCTCTCTCTTCCATCTCTCTCACTTCCATCCACTTTTCATTTAGTCTTTCCTTGTACTCCCTCTCTTTTTCACTCTTCTCTAACTCACTAACTTTTATTACCTCTCTTACTTCACGCTTGTCTCTTATTCTCCTGTAACTCTTAACTCTTAGCTTTCCCTCCACCAGGTAATGATCTGACATACCCTCCGCCTCACCTCTCATCACATTCACATCCAGCAGTCTACACAATCTTTCCCTTGTCACCAGCACATAATCCATCAATGCCCTCTCTACAATCTCTCCCCTCACAAGTCTATGCCAGGTGTACTTGTGTATACGCCTTTTTGAAGAACGTATTACCTACACTCAATCTACACTCTTCACATACATTTTCAGTCTTTCTCCACTCTCGTTTACACCATCCACACCAAAACTACCGATGACTCCCTCAACAGGCTCATTTCCTACCCTAGCATTTAGGTCCCCTAAAACTATAACATTTTCATTTTCATCAAACCCTTGTAGACAATCTCTCAAATCCTCCCAGAAACCCTCTACCTCGTCTAACTCTCTTTCACTTCCTGGTCCATACGCACTTACAAAAACCCACCTTTCACCCTTAAACCGCATTCTCACCCACATTAGCCTTGATGACACCTCTTTCCACTCTTTTATAAACTCTCTCAACTCCTCCTTCACAATAATAGCCACTCCTTCTTTCCCCCTGACTCCCTCGTCTACTCCAGACTTTCTACCTATCACGTTTCCAAAATCCACTTCTCCCTCTCCTTTCATCTTTGTTTCATTCAGTGCAAGGACATCATACATCCTTCTTTCAAATAACCTTCCAATATCCTCTCGCTTCTCATTCGTACTACATCCACGCACATTCAAAGCTCCTATTCTTAGGGTCCGGGACCACGAACGCGTTCCCTCGCCCCTATCTCTGTCTCGTTTTTTTGGTAGATTTATTTAAGGGGAGAAGGATACCAGGCCCCCCGCCCCCGATCCCCTTTAGCCGACTTCTACGTCTCGCCGGAGAAAAGCGGTGGTGGAAATTTCTCACCCCTCCACCACAGAGGAGGCTACCTGCACCAGAAAGTGGCGGGCGTTGGGGTCGCCGCATCCCTATGCCATTTGAAAAAATTAGAGATGCAGAAGGAGAAAAAGATAGAAGGGGCTATGGGAAGTAGAGGACACCAACCCTCACTCTGACAAAGGGTCAGCCCACCACTAATGAATAAAAATAAAAAAAATAAAAATATATATTTTTTTTTTTTCGATGTCAAAAGTTGATTTTTTTTTTCTCTGACTCTTAAGAGTCTCCCCGCAGTCCGCCGGGGGAACTCTTAAGAGTCTCCCCGCAGTTCCCGGGTTAATAATTGAATCCAACATGTCGGCCATGGTGCTCTACCACAGGCCCCCTTCTACATGAGTGACGGAAATTGAAAATGGTTATAGTTTGGGGATAGTACTCATTTTTACTTGAACATGTACATAATTTCATATATTTCATAGACATAATGGTCAGAGTCCTATTTTCAAAGTTTGTCAAGGACGTGCATGCCCCGCTGTTGCTTCCCTTCTGCAAGAGTGACAGAAAGTATGATTCGGTGGTATGGAAATACATTATGTACAATGACACTTTATTTTAATTAATGTTTTGCCTCCATTTGTTTGTCTGTTTGTATATTTGTTTGTCTGTAAACAAGATAAGCCTATCAAAAAGCCATGAACAGATTGTCACAGAAAATTGGAGGCCAGATAGGATATGCACCAAGGGAGAAGTCGTTTAATTGTGGAGGTGATTGGTAGAGCGCATACCTCCGCTACCGTAGATGGCTCACAAAGTTATGAACCAATGTTCACGAAACTTGGTGGGCAGATAAAATATGCATCAAGGGAGAAACAATTAAATTTAGGAGGCAATCGGTAGAGCGCATACCTCCGCCAGCTTAGAAGGAGGTACGGTACGCTCTTTCCAAAGTGCCCCTCATTGTTACTTCCGCCAAAGAAGTTGGACGGAGGTTATGTGTTTGCCTCTGTTTGTCTGATTGTCTGTAAAAAAGATATCTCAAAAGTTATGAACCAATGACCACGAAATTTGATGAGCAGATAGAATATGCTCCAAGTAAGAATTGATTACATATTGGAGACGATCAATAGAGCGCATACCTCTGCTAGCGTAGGCGGTTCTCAAAGTTATGAACTGATTTTCACGAAATTTGGTGTATATTATTGAACCAATTCTATGATATTCCACATTCATATACTCTAGTTTATCCTCTAGGCCATAACAGAGCCTATTTTGTTTGTATTTCATCCTGAGCATTGCACCACGTGCCTCGGAGTTAACACGGTCGCACGGACCTAAAGTCTAGCTTGGACTTGTTATTGGAGTATTTTTGTACGTGTTTGAAATCTCATCTTCTAAAAGGAGCGTCGCAGCCCACCAGTAAAACCTCTCGAGAGGATTTTAGCAGCCGCTGGGTTAAGTCCCGGAGAGAGTGCCAATTTGACGTTGTATATAGTAAGTCTGCCACATTATATATTCAATGCCATATATTGCCTACATATTATGTTCAATATCCATGTTCGTTGCATAATGCCTACTGAAGCTAGACTTTAACCTGTTTATTGCGAGTAACGTCCGTTTTACTGTATATTTACCATTAGACAATTGTATTCAGCTTAGGATGGACATCTAGGAATTAAAAGGCTACAAATTATCTTAATTAAACCTTATAACTACCATAGAGCCATACAAAGCTGCAAAAAATCGTCTTATAGCTACAGTAAAATAGAAAAGACGTATCCCGTACTGAAAGGGATAAAGTCCCTACCTACGAATACTTCGTCATAGAGACGAGTAAAAGAAAATGGCGAAACACAACAGTGTTTTCTTCTATGTTGACTACATGTATTGCTCGTGCTGTGACCTCGTTTAGCATACGTAAGTGCCATAACATATTTAAAAAAAATATTATACAGAGAGAGAGAGAGTGAGAGCAAGTGAGTGAGTGAGTGAGAGAGAGAAAGAGATAATGTGCTAACACAAACCAAGATTCAAGAGACTGGGCATCTTAAATGAGACTTCAGACTTGAATGTCCTGATGTGCCAGTTTAACAATACATAAGAGTTCGTATTCTCTGAAATCCTATTTGAACTAACTACTACTACCATTACCGTCTTCCGATCTTAAGGTTAATTTCCATATATATTACTACCCCATGATAAATTGCTACGATCTGTGTAAATGAGATTAATGTATTCCTTGAAATATCTGATAATAGTGTAAAGTATACAAATTTGTATAGTTAGTTAAAATAATTAGTTTAAATAGGGCTTAGTGGCTGTCAACCCTGCTGAATGATTAAGCCAGGATATGTCAGTAGGCAATTCAAGAGCGGAGCCTCTGTTCGAGAACTCTATTCCCTTGTTGTCATATGTATTCGACCAAAGATTATTGTATAATGAGTCATGCTTATATTGTTGTGCTAATTATTTCTATTTCACCGGTTGTCTCAGTATAATTGCTAGGTAATACGTTGTGTATCGCTCGTAAGACTGTCAGTTATCTTCTATCTCGTGAATATATTGTAAACATGTAAATTAAACTTCTGTAGGATATCACTATTTCATTTGTCATTTATATTAACAGTAGTTACTTTATTACTATGCTTCCATCTAAGTAATGAAATCAAAGAAAACAATGAATACATGTGGTACTCCAAGGATTCGAACCTAGGATACTCACACCGAAATTCCGGTCACTAACCATTACGCTTCAAACAAGCCTGCGCTCAATATAGAGCACTTTCTCTCTCTCCCTTGCAAACATATCTTATACGTATAGTATACAGTATATATCTGGGGATGGGGGATGGTCCTAAAACACTACCACCTAACCATCATCCTCAACATCAGCCTTAGGTAGTCCACAGAAGGACGAAAGTCTCTCCTAAACTTTATACTCTAGCTGGTCAGATGTCATCCTTTTTCATCCTACTTTAGCAAACTTTCCGATATCATCCATCCATCTGTTTCTCTGTATATTACTTTCTCTAGCTCCATCTCTAGATTCCCATTATGTTGCTTTATTTGCCCATCTGTTATCATCTCTACTAAATCATGATCAGCTCAAGCCCATTTCCTCTTTATTATAGTAATGTGATTATCTTCTATTTTTGTTTGTGCTCTTATCCAAGAGGATCTCTGCTTATCTCACCAAGTTATCCCCAACATTATCCTCTCCATTTATTTATAGAGACTACAAAGTTTGCGTTCAGGAAACTTTGTTATACTCCAAGTTTCTGGTCCATAAATTAGTACAGGAATAACACATTGTTTGTATGCTATCCTTGGTTTGATTTATCTAGAGTGATCTGAGTTTGTATTTACAGTATATAACCTGGTCTAGCTAGGTATATATATTCTTACACTGAATCTGGCCTATCATCCTCTAACTTAATTTGTTGTGGTTGCACTGGATCATTCAACATGCTCTTGGGTTTCTTTCTATTCAATGTCATCACTACTTTAAGGCTTTCTCTGCTTAAATCATCCATCAATTGTTGCAACTCCTGCCCTGAGTCGTTAGAAAGAACTTTGTCATCAGCGAAACTGAGGTTGCTTAGGTGTTCTCCGTGTACAGTACATATATTCCTTTATTGTCCAATTCAAGATTCCTATTGTCTTTTCCAAATACACAGCAATATATTTGATATTGTATTATATAGTTTGCCAAATTAGTGGAGTTTCAATACACGTTATACAATCTGATAATATTTAATATATACAGTAGCATTTCAACTGTAATGCCCCTTTCCCACATATGCGATTTCATACGATTTTCATCGCCGACACCCATAAATTGGCACATTCGTGACATGTCGGACAACAATCGTATACCCTCGCATGCATAATAATCGTATGACTCGCAAGGCCTCGCGGGTCATCGCAAATATTCGGTTTGTTCAAAATTTTGGACGAGGACTCACGAGGGTTCGTAGCCCTCGCAAGCATCGTCGAACATCGCAGAGGGATCTGAGAGGCCCTCGGAGATCATCGGCGACATGGCGAGACATCGCGGAGGGTTTCTCACAAAAATTAACTTTGCAACGCTGCACGGCGGCTCGCCGATGCTCTCAGATGTTCTGAGAACATCGACGATGCACAAGAGTCATCGGCGATTTCCTCGTCGAATAGTCGTCGACGTGCGCACAAGTACTCGCCGAGAGTATACCCGCCAGGGGTATGCTCCGCAGCACGAGGCATGCGAAGAGCCTTGCGACGTCGCGGAATGCTCAAGACACACCTGCCGAGGCCAAAGAGCACCTTCGGCGAGGTGGGTAACAAAAAATGATTAGGCCTATAGTGAACCTGTCAACCCTTTTTTCTATGCACCTCTCCTGGGGGGTTCACCTGTTTTTCTTTTTTCTTTTTCTCTCCTTTTCTCTCTTTCTCTGGTTTGTATCCATTCAGCCACATTCAACCAACTGTTTTAAGACGTTTATCCCCATCCAAGTATCGATATCTTCCTGGCAAGCGATAGCGAACCAGCATTATATGGAGAAATCCGGCTTCGCCGGAGACTTTTTTCTATCGAAAAATTTACAAATTTAGCTTGCTCTCAAAACAAATATATATATATGTTGGCTCGCTACCGCTCACCAGGAAAATATTGAAACCTGGATGGGGGTAAACGTCTTAAAACAGTAGGCTGAACGGGGCCGAACGGATACAAAGCAAAGAGAGAGGGAGAGAAATAGAAAAAACAAAACAAAACGAGGATAGAGGGAGAGAAAGAGAAAACTAAAAAAGGCGAGGTGGACTCAATTTTTAAGCCGTAAGTCAGCTCCCGTCTGTTGTAAACGAAGGTATATTGGTAGTTGGCAACCGATTACGTAAAACGTAAATGGCGCGAGTAGAAACGAGTAGCCCACGTGGGTCGGGAATGTTGTGGGTGCGGCCAAGGCCGCGCGGTTGCTGATTCGAGTCGAATCAGGAACGTGGCTCGCCCTCACGTATGTCAAAAGACGGGGAAACTTACGACCGACCAGGCCACCTGACCAGAGCATCCTCGTCGGACGTAGCAGCGACCACGTGAGACGAGAGCTGCTCTCGTCAAATCGTAGAAAGTTCCAGTCGAACGTGGAATTGGCGGGAAGACGCGGCATCGTTGTACGAGGGGACAACGGGACCAGCGAGGGACCCTCCAGTCACACCTCACCACACCGGAGCAGCAACCAACAAGCCAACCCTGCCACCCTCTGCACCCTGCCGAAAACAAATCGTAGCAGCGAAACGACTGCACCTATGGCTTTCATATTTTTACCACATGTACCTTACCCTTTAGGCTACCCACCACAAAGTTAGAAGGAAAAAAAAGGAAAATCTGGCGAAACGACTGCACCAATCGGTTCCATATCTGCCTTCCCCCCACCACACCCCCAACCTCCTCCCACCACCCATCTAGCGTATCCGTACGAAGGAAAGGAAAAAAAGGTCTCTGTAGTCTATAGTGTCTTTTCAGCTACTTTCGGGACCATCGGGGACCTGATTTCTGGCGAGGGGAGTTTTTTTTTACCATTTCTCTCCCAACTTAATAGATTTAGCCAAAAAAAAAAAAAAAAAATATGGCACTGGCAGAAGCACACCGTCAAAATTGGCTGGCACTCAGCGGGTTACTCCTCCAGGATGAATTCCTCGATGTTACTCCAGGATGAATTCCTCGATGTTGTTCATGGTGCCGATGAAGGACTGGGAATGGGAATGGTGTGGCCATTCCTGCCCTTGTGGTTGACAAAGACTGTCTTTGTCTGTGTTTGGTCAGACGGGGTGTGCCTACGATTGGCCAGAACCGGTCCAGGTACGACCTAACAAATCCCAAGACATGCGGCCTCATCTACGCTGGTCTTGAGGGGGCGTGGCATGGGCGTGGCCTGTGTTCCCGCAAATCGTGCAGCCCATGAGGTCGAACGGGGCTATGCTTACGCACGTCGCAAACACGTACGTAGTTCAATACGACTCCATTACGTCGATACGCCGGACGGGAGCAATATACGTGAATGTGTGAACCCACCATAACGCAAACATTGAGCCCACCTCGCTGTTTTTTGTTTTCTCTTTCTCTCCCTCTCTCCTCGTTTTTCTTTGTTTTTCTATTTCTCTCCCTCTCTCTTTGCCTTGTATCCGTTCGGCCCCGTTCAGCCTACTGTTTTAAGACGTTTATCCCCATCCAAGTATCGATATCTTCCTGGCAAGCGATAGCGAACCAGCATTACATGGAGAAATCCGGTTTTGCCGGAGAAATTTTTCTATCGAAAAATGTACAAATTTAGCTTGCTCTTAAAACAAAAATATATATATGTTCGCTCGCTACCGCTCACCAGGAAAATATTGAAACCTGGATGGGGGTAGACGTCTTAAAACAGTAGGCTGAACGGGGCCGAATGGATACGAGGCAAAGAGAGAGGGAGATAAATAGAAAAAACAAAAAACGAGGAGAGAGGGAGAGAAAGAGAGAACAAAAAACAGCAAGGTGGGCTCAATGTTTGCGTTACGGCTTAACAATTGAGCCCAACTCGCCTTTTTTAGTTTTCTCTTTCTCTCCCTCTCTCCTCGTTTTTTGTTTTTTTTTTCTATTTCTCTCCCTCTCTCTTTGCCTTGTATCCGTTCGGCCCTGTTCAGCCTACTGTTTTAAGATGTTTACCCCCATCAAGGTTTCAATATTTTCCTGGTGAGCGGTAGCGAGCCAACATATATATTTTTTGTTTTGAGAGCAAGCTAAATTTGTACATTATTTGATAGAAAAATTTCTCCGGCGAAGCCGGACATTGCCAATCTCCGAATTAAGGGAAGATGGGTCGTTTTTCTGGTCCCCTTTCTTCCTCATGGTTAAACCCATTAGTTTTCATATTTTATGATGTTCGGCCCATTAGTTTGGCGAATTTAAGATAAATTTGTACATTTTCGATGTATTTGGGTATGAGAGGGTTCTGCTTGGTGTGAGCCAATCGGCGCTCGGCAGACCCCGTAATCTTGCGTCGATCTCTGACCGTTTTGGTGAGGTCAGTCCTCAAGGCATTAGTGAGTTGGGTCTATAATTAGGCCTTGTAATTGGGGTTGGGTGTGACAGGGATCTGCCTTGTGTGGGCCGGTCGGCTTTCTGCAGACTCTCGTTTTCTTATGTTCTTATGTTTTTGCTATGAAATATATGCAAAAAGTTTTCGGATAATCTCGCCGAGGTTTTCGCCGAACCATCGTTTAATTCGCCGAGGACGTCGCAGAACATACGCCAAGGATTCGTTCATCCTTCGCATTATTTCGCAATATTTTATTCAAATGTGACAGTTCTCGCCTCATCGGCGAACCATCGCTCAATTTGCCGATGACATCGCATAATGTCGCCGATTATGTCTTACACATCGGCGACATCGTCGCCGAGTGTAAACTTGTCAACTTTTGTTAACGGTCAAAATCGTAGACGTCGCACACATTCGTTGCGAATTGACAAGACTACGTCCTCGGCGACGAAAATCGTATGAAGTCGCATAAGTGGGAAAGGGGCATAAGGAACCACAAAAATAATTGGAATACAATAATCAAAATTATAATTTATTGTATTATGTTGCCTTTACATACGCAGCTCAGTATGGCGGGAACTTATTAACTATCTTTGTAGTGTCTGTAAAGAAATATGTATATATATATATATATATATATATATATGGAGTCGTCCACGCAGAACCACCAAATATGGACATATTACGAACTTACTGCCAATGTTTGGCTAGGACTTAGGCATACCCCTGGTCTACGACCTACCGCCGTGACTGTACATTAAAATAAATTTAGCAAGGGTCACCTTTTTCGGCCAATGCAAATTAGAGAGATGTCTAAAGAACAGGCAAAATAAGTGGTAATTAACAGGAATGAATGGAGAATGTTTGTGAATAGATGAATGATAACGTGGTCTTAGGGAAAGGGTGTTGGGCGCCAATTGGACTAGATAATAGTCCGTCAGGCGCCTGGCCCAGGGAATCTATGTTATGAAGTGTTATGCCTGGATGTAAGGTTGGTGGGCATTGTGGTGGTAAGCTCTGCTGCATGTCTGCCTGCTGAGACCGGACCTCTCCGGGAGATTGGGAGTTTGGGACTTGGGTGGCTTAGCTGGGAACCCAAAATGAACCTGAATCTTTGGGTCTTCTCCTGGGTGACCGAGATGTGTGTGATTTTATTTTATTTATTATATTTTTTGTTGTGTTGTCCCTACTTGGACTCTGTCTCGAATTGGCCACCCCCAGCTATGGGGTATGTGCCTGAATAAATACTTACATACATACAAAATACAAAGTGATTATGGAACTAAATATTACTGTGAATGCTTAGAGCCTTAGACCCTTGAAATTATCTTAAGTGAGTATTACAATACAAACACGATGACATTATTCAGGAGTAAATAACATAAATGGACTTACAGGTTCACAGGAAAATTACTTATATTGCGATTGAATATTTGACACAATTAGTTTTAGTCTGCCTGCATGCCTGATCGTGAAGTAACTAGCTCGTCTTCTCATACGCCCGTGTTACATTCTGTACCACGTTGGGGAGGATAACATATGCAAATAATCACTAAAATACGAACAGCTAGTGTAACTTCGGTGTGTTGTGCTGTAGGGTGAATCCTACATTTAAATATCTTTTATTAGGCTGACAATAAAATGATCATTGATAACAAAATATTTATCAAATATAGGAGAACAAGGATTGAATGTGCGTTTAGTATTTTGTTTCCTGGTGAAAGTGAACAGGAGTAAAAAAGGGACTGACAAATATAACACCGGAATTACGTTAACTTATTCGCACATGATTTTCAGGGGGGTAGAGGGAGGACTCAAGTGTTCTCTCATGGTTGAGGTTTTAAGGGGGGACTTAAGGAATGTCTCACTAGCGGGAGTGTTGATAGTCTTGAAGGAAGGGGAAGATCTCGAAGATCTTCTTCTTGGAAGGTCTCAAACTGCTTCCTCTAATGACTGTAGAAACAGGGGACTTCTTCTTCTTGGAAGGTCTTAAAACGCTTCCTTAAAATATTGTCGAGAAAGGGTACATCTTCCTATTGGAAAGTCTCAAACCGCTTCCTCGAATATCACCAACAGATGTGGCAGCTTCACGTTTACCTTTGTGAGCCTCGAGCATCACTGTGGTGTTAGTAGCATCAAGCCTAGTTTAGAGCTTATATCTGTGAGCCTAGGGCCTCACTGTGGTGTAAGTAGCATCCAGCCTATTGGTACTAGCATCAACCATAGCTATGATAGTGTCTAGTCTATCTCTGTAACCAAATAACAGATTGCTCTGACAGTGATGCTGTGGTCTGTGTGGCTGAAGTAGTGTCTCCTTTGGCTGCTATTCTTGCATCGGTGTTGATGAGACCAAGAAGAACTACAGAAAGGGGAAGTCTCTCTTGACGCTTGTTTATAGCCATCTCAATGGTGAGATCATTGGAGTGGAGGCTGCTACGGGTGAGAAGGGTGCGTTGGTGTTACTATTCATGTGGACTTATGTCTTTGTGTCACTGAAGTTGGCGTGGTGGTCATGCTGGCTATATTAATGCCCTGCATATTAAAGGGGTTAAACATATAGCCTTCTGAAAACCCTAACAAGAAAATGTACAACAGTACTGGCAATTATATTTAACAATGGGGAGGAATCAGCATTGGCTGTGACAGATGAGGAAAGGACACAAATGCAGAGTAGGATCCTACTCTGCTTGTGTGTCCTTTCCTCATATTTAACAATATCTAACAGATTCACTTCCATACATACATATCAAGGAAAGGGGGACTAGCATTTCACAAACTTCTGCTTACTCGGAGGTTCTATTTATTTCAAACTGAACTGAGGCTGTTATGAAATTGCCCAATGTCTAGTATAGCCCAGGGAACGAATGCATGCCCTTTCGGTTGAGAGCTGAATGCGCTAACTAATACCCCAAAGGTAATCCCCACAGACTAGTGATCAATCCATTCCTTTATAAGTATAATCATCATGATTATGTCAGAAAACAAAAACAAAATAACAATATAAATTTAAATCCAATGGTTCGTCGTATTGATTAGAATTAATGTTATTATATGAATAATTATAATATTAATTGAATAATGTAAATAATAATTATTATATACGATGGACAATGTTTGTTTTGTTTTTCATCTGACTCTGAAAGTGTTTTAACTAAAAACTCTGATGAGTGTCTATTCACTCTAGAAAAGATACAAGGCTGACATGACTCACTGTTCATTATTGGCGATGTCATCAGTCATCATAATGATAATACGTTCGTCAGGAATCCCGTGGCTGTGCAGGACTTGGTAGGCATGACACACATCCGCCTGTAAAGTCACAAGACACTAAATATTATAGCCTATTTACTTAGACCAGGCATTTAGAGATAGAGGAAAGGGCGTTCGTGACTGGTTGACAAAAACAATGTGGAACGCTAGTTTGGTTGTGAATAGTTAGGATTCGTTTTGGCCATCCAGCATTTGTTGCTCATTTAGTGAAGTAGCGAGATTGCAACATAACACAACAAGCCTTTTACACCCTTTTTCCCTCGCTTTTCTTTAATTTCTTTATATTATTTTCTGTATCATTAACATATATGCGGTAACGCAGTGCCTTATAATATATAATAAGCCCCAATATGTCTCCCATATTGCAGACTGTTTTCCTTACCTAATCCTATGATTATAGTAAGTTTTTTTACTCGAGACAAATCCTTCAATTGAACCAGGCTGCATTACTGGATCATAGAGTAAGAATATTGACTGTGAACACCTATGATACCCCTTTTCATAAAAAAATCGCTCATCTATACAAATTACGGTATATTCTATTATATTTTCTTAAGCAACGAATGTAATTTTTACCTAATTTCCAACAGAGAGTAATCCTGATTACATTTCATTGTTAATACTTTTATTTAGTTAAAATAGGACTTCAAAAGCTATCAACCCTATTGGATTATGAAGCCAGCACACTGTAGTCAACAATATTGTCAGGACTGGAGCCTCTCTGCGAGAACTCCAGTCCCTTGTTGTTAATACAATAAGCAAATCTGTATATGTAGATTATTTACTGACATTGTGAAGAGATGTGGCTTTACCCATTTACACCAGGTGGTAGCACCCAGTCAGCAGCTCTTAGGTCCCATATGTTCAGCTGGAGTGAACAGACTATACATGAATACATGTAGGATATATATATATATATATATATATATATATCCCTCCATGTGTGCCTTTGTCTCTAATTTCCTTTCCGGCCATTCCATAGCCGCGGTTGTGGACGGCCATTGTTCACTTCCTCACCCTATAAACTCCGGTGTTCCTCAGGGCTCTGTCCTATCTCCTATTCTCTTTCTAATTTTATAAATGATCTCCTTAACTGTACCTTAATTCCCATCCATTCATACGCAGACGACTCAACCTTACACTACTCCATTAGTTTTTCAGAACGCCCCAGCCAGCAATCCCTCAACGACAAACGTAATGAAGCCATAGAACTCTTAAATTCTGATCTAAATACTATTTCCAATTGGGGCAGAGAAAACCTTGTTAACTTTAATGCTTCCTAAACCCAATTTCTCCGTCTATCTACCCGTCAGGATCTCCCAGCGGACTATCCCTTATTCTTCAACAATACAAAAATCAACCCTTCATCTTCTCTCAATATTCTTGGTGTCTCTTTTTCTTCTGCTCTCATTTGGAAGGACCATATTACCAGTCTTGCTAAGGCAGCCTCCTAGAAGCTGGGTGTGCTCAACCGCCTTAGAGGGTTCTTTTCCCCTGCATAGCTTCTTGCTCTGTACAGGGGCATAGTGCGCCCTTGTATTGAGTATTGTTCACATGTGTGGGGAGGTTCCTCTCACACCGCTCTCCCAGATAAAGTTGAAAGGAAGGCCTTTCGTATCATTAACTCCCGTCCACTCACCAACTCTCTGCAATCTCTCTCTCTCCGCCGCAATGTTGCATCTAATCTCTCTCGCTATTCTATCGCTACTATAATAATCAGTGTTCCTCAGAGCTATCCCAGTGCATACCACCTCCTTTACGTAGGGCACGTGGTACCCGTCTTGCAACTCAATCCCACCCCTACTCTGTGCAACTCTCCAACCCAAGAGTGAAACGTTACTCTCAAACTTTCTTCTACTCAACAGCTGAGCTCTGGAACTCTCTTCCAGAATCAGTCTTTCCCTCTTCCTATGACTTAAATTGCTTCAAACTCTGTGTGTCCAGGCATTTTGGCTCGAACGTCCCTTTATTTTGGCCCTGTCACTCTTTCAATTATGGGGGAGGCACTCGCTATAGGCAGTTATGCCTTTTGCCTCCCTCAATCACATAGAAAAAAAAATATATATATATATATGTTATATATACCGGTATATATATATACCGGTATGTATATATATATATATATATATATATATATATATATATATATATATATATATATATATATATATATATATATATATATATATATATATATATATATATGTATATGTATATATATATATATATATATATATATATATATATATATATATATATATATATATTGTATATATATATATATATATTGTATATATATATATATATATATATATATTGTATATATACAGTATATATATATACTGTATATACTGTATAATTATACTGTATATTTTTTTTTTTTTTTTTTGTGTGAGTGAGGGTGGCAAAAGGCAGAGCAGCCTGTAGCGAGTGCCTCCCCAATATTTTAAAGAGTAACAGGGCCAAAATCAAGGGACGTTCGAGCCAAAATGCCTGAACACACGGAGTTTGAAGCAATTTAAGTCATAGGAGGAGGGAAAGACTGATTCTGGGAGAGAGTTCCAAAGCTCAGCTGTTGAATAGAAGAAAGTTTGAGAGTAACGTTTCACTCTTGGGTTGGAGAGTTGCACAGAGTATGGGTGGGATTGTGATGCAAGACAGGTGCCATGTGCCCTACATTGAGGAGGTGGTATACACTGGGAAACTCTGAGGAACACAGATTATTATAGTAGCGATAGAATAGCGAGAGAGATGCAACATTGCGACGGAGAGAGAGAGATTGCAGAGAGTTGGTGAGTGGATGGGAGTTAATGACACGGAAGGCCTTCCTTTCAACTTTGTCTAGGAGAGTGGTGTGAGAGGAACCTCCCCACACTTGTGAACAATACTCAATACAAGGATGCACTGTACCCCTGTACAGAGCAAGCTGTGCAGGGGTAAAGAACCCCCTGAGGCGGTTGAGTACACCCAGCTTCTGGGAGGCTGCCTTAGCAAGACTGGTAATATGGTCCTTCCAAGTGAGAGCAGAAGAAAAAGAGACACCAAGAATATTGAGAGAAGATGAAGGATTGATTTTTGTATTTTTGAAGAATAAGGGATAGTCCGCTGGGAGTTCCGGACGGATAGATAGATGGAGAAATTGGGTTTTGCAAGCATTAAAGGTAACCAGGTTTTCTCTGCCCCAATTGGAAAGAGTAGTTAGATCAGAATTTATTTTTCTATGGCTTCATTACGCTTGTCTTTGATGGATTGCTGGCTGGGGCATTCTGGAAAACTAATTGAGTAGTGTAAGGTTGAGTCATCTGTGTATGAATGGATGGGACTTGAGGTACAGTTGAGAAGATCATTTATGGAAATTAGAAAGAGAATAGGAGATAGGACAGAGCCCTGAGTAACACCAGAGTTGATAGGGTGAGGAAGTGAGCGATAGCTGTCCACAACGACAGCTATGGAACGGCCGGAAAGGAAATTAGAGACAAAGGCACAGATGGAGGATAGAAACCGAAGGAGGGTAGTTTAGAAATTAAAGATTTGTGCCAGAATCTGTCGAAGGCTTTCGATATGTCTAGTGTAATAGAAAGCGTCTCACCGAAGTCCCGAAAGTAGAATGACCAAGAGTTAGTAGGATACGAAAGAAGATCACCAGTAGAGCGACCCTTAAGGGGAGCGTCCGCCATGGCCCAAACTGGTGTGGATTGGAAAATCTGAAATTAAGATTTTTATCGCAGCAGTGATGGGAACACTGTAGGAGTGAAGTGGCAAATTTTTAGACTCGTAAAATAAAAAATACACTAGATACAGGGTCCCCCTCCCCCTTACCGCCCCCCCCCCCCCCCCCCCATACTCATGATATATATGTGGTATCGTGGTATGAATGATAGTAACCACTACAATCGTGTTATTATGCACAAATATAGACAAATTACAGTCAACAGAGGTATCTGGCACCTCAACTGAACCTGGGAGAGTGAGGGTGAGTCCCTAGACCTCATCATTGAATAATATGCCACTTGGACCCCCCAAAAGGTATATATAATATGTTTGTGCATGTCTTGGCATCTGGATGATGATGATGGCTTGGATGATGATGATGGCTTGTCGTAATGTTACGGGAGGTAATTGGGAGGTAGACGGAAAGTAGACAGGAGGCGATTATACAACCGGGAACAATGGTAAATTCCGACACTAATCCGATATCCGACAAATTGCATGCCAATACGCCCCCGTCAGACCGGAAATGGCCGAGAGCAGCCTGGAAATTGTCAAGCCCGGCCTGCATCACAGCTCCAGTTATATAATAATTATAAAAATTTGACAGTAAACAAAGTGTAATTTACCTATAAACATATAAGCGTTGACTTACTTTAATCGTTGATAATGATGGATAGCTCAAGGATAGAATTAGGAATAGACAGAACGTATAGTGGTCAGTAGGAGCTAAGAATTAGAGTGACTTAGCATGAACAGGTGGTTTGTAAGAGCGGCTAGAAGGTGTTGTTGATGAGATGGTCGTCAGAGCGAGTCTGACGTTTACGGCGGTGAACCCGCCAGTCCCAAAAATGACGCATGCGCAGTTAATCTTATCCACCAATGCGTCATTTAACTAACTACAAGATATAACAGATTAATTATAATGATAACCCGATATAATTATGGATAATAAACCCATAGAGACTTAATACGAAATCGTACATATCTTTTATAAAGAAATATAGCTTAGCCTAATACTGGCGCCTAATTTGAACTTCCAGTATATTTACTTAACCTAAACTGTCGAGTTACTTACGAGTCTCGACACATTCCCACCAACAATATATACATTATCTACAGTAATCCTGCAGCTATGTTAGATCTCCAAAGCTGTGAAGAACTAACAGCGGCTCGGCGAAGAGGTAGTTTTCTAATGGGATCGTTACCGGCGGATGGTCCAGCGACCGCTGTTGACATAAGGGTGGAATCGTGAGAGCTAACACCATCATCAGCGACTGCCGGTTGAGGGATCAAAAACGTTTCGACATCCTGTTCCAATGGATACAACTTGACAATGGGTCGAGTGGTCAGGCTAGTTTTTGTCCTAATCTCGACCACTCTAACTAGATCATCTCGTCCTGGGTAGAGTTTAACTACCCTACCAAGTTTCCAAAGGGCACGAGGTCCCTCGTCATGTATAAGAACGATGTAATTTACCTTTGGCCATACACTGCTTGATGAGCCTCATTTAGGCTTATAGGCTTCTCGTAGTGATGCCAAGTATGCACTAGACCAACGCCTCCATAGGTCCCGGATCAATTTATTGATGTAATTGTACCTGCTGTGTATCGCTGCCTTTACTATCGTAACTAGGGTCCTGCAGCTCATCAAGCTGAATTACGTCCTTTGGGAAGTGACAAAGTCTACGACCTTTAACTAGCATGGATGGAGTAATAGGACAAGGGTCCTCCAGATCACCCGAGACATATGTTAAAGGGCGATCATTCACGGTAGCCTTCAGCTCCAATACGACAGCACGGTAGCCTCCAGCTCCAATAGGACAGTAGTTAGTTCCTCAAAGGAGACTAGAGCATGACCTAGTACCTTTTTAAGCACAGCCTTCACAATACCTATGGCTCTCTCCCAAATAGCTCCGAACCAAGGCGCACGTGCTGGTATAAAACGCCATTCACACCGGATTTCAGTAAGATGAGCCTGAAGACTGTGATCGCTTTGGATGTCTTCCAAGTGTCTGGAAGCTCCTACAAATGTAGCAGCATTGTCGCTTAACATTATCTGTGGAAATCCCTGCCTACTACAAAATCTTCGGAACGCATGGATAAAGCTGTCACAGGTCATATTGCTAACTACTTCAATGTGAATAGCTCTTGTAGTAGCACACATAAATAATAGCATATAAGCCTTGTTGTTGTGTGAGTCCCGGACAGGAATTGCTCCTGTATAATCGACCCCCGTGACCTCGAAGGGATCTCTATGAGTAGTCCTGATGTCTGGCAGGGGAGGTACTCTAGCTTTCGCGAAGGTATTACCCTGTATTTTACGACAGTAATTCACTTACTGGTCACTTGTTTTACAGCTTGTCTTATCTTAGGAATCCACCACCTTTGCCGTATATATGCGACCACGTGATTGACTCCATAGTGACAACAGACACGATGGCACATATTGATGAGCATGGTAGTGAAAGGATGCTTGGAAGGCAGTAGTATCGGATATTTCCTTGAATCCGGAAGAGCCGCTAACTTCAATCTACTTTCACATACAATTAAACCTCCTTTCATGACAAGTCCTAATTGGTTTACCAAATGATTGTGAGTACTCTTGTCACCAGACAGCATCTCGTACTCCTTTGGGAAGCATTCCTGCTGGCATCTTTGAGCTACAACCTTTTCTACTACTTTTAGTTCCTTAATACTGAGGAGGGCAGTCTGTGGGAGACGTCCCTTTAATTTTTGCCTTCAAATTATTCTTGTATCGAATAGTCCATGTAACTACCGGAATTAATTTCTCATAACTGCCATATTTTCCCCAGTTCCATAACTGTGTGTCCTGTTCATCATTGGTCCCAATGACTAATATGTCTTCTGGCCACTCGTCTTTGTTTCGGAGCCACATGGGCCCCTCCAACCAAAACGCAGAAGATTTCAGATGTTTTGCCGAAACACCTCTAGACAGCAAGTCACTAGGGTTTTCTTTAGAGGACACGTACCGGAATTCTATAGTCTGAAGAAGATATTTTAGTTTGAAAACTCGGTTTGCGACATACACTGGAAACTTCTTCATACTACACAACCAATGCAATGTAACCTGGCTGTCGCACCATAAAACAATTTTGTTGATATTTACAATATTATGATAGGCTTCCTCCACAAATTTGATTAATCTGGCAGCTAGCAAAGCAGCAGTTAGCTCTAGTCTTGGTATTGTTATGGACCTTATGGGAGCGACCTTCGCTTTAGCGATGACCAGACTACTACATTCCAGGCTCACAAAATATATTACAGTGCCATAGGCGACATCACTTGCATCGCTAAACGCATGAAGTTCCACTGAGTCAGCATATACCGTTTTCTGAGGATAAGTAAAGTCACAGCAGAGGTTCAGGTCCTTATTAATTGTAGACCATTCGGTAGCGCAGTCTTCAGGTAGCGGATCGTCCCAATCTAGTTTCAGTCTCCATAATTGCTGTAAGAAAATTCTGGACCTTATTGTAACAGGCATTAGTACACCGAGTGGATCGAACAGTTGTGCCGTCACTCTTAAGCACTCTCTTTTTGTAGCCTTAATGGTCTGTGGGAGACTAGCGTTGAACGTCAACAGATCAGAGTCAGGTAACCATAAGAGTCCTAATGTCTTCACTTGCTCTTGATTCTTGGCAGCAACACCATCCAATTGCAGGAGGTCACGTAGTTGAGGACTATTGGTAGCTCACTCTCTGAGATATAAATGTGCTTGAGACATTATTCTTTGGGCATCCCAGTAACGCAAATGCTGGGGTCACACATTCACATATATCGCTCCCGACAGCTCCCGTCAGGCGTGATCGCCAATTTTGTGGTCTGACGGGTGTAGTCCGGCCGTGTACGCCCGTATAGACCACGACTATTGCACTTCCCGACAGACGTACCGTGACGGGGCCAGTGTTACGTCAGACGTAATGTAGTCGTATGGAACTACGTACGTGCTTGCGACTTGCGTAAGCATGTCCCCGTTAGTCCGCCTGGGTTGCCCGATTTGCGGGAACACAGGCCACGCCCATGGCCACGCCCCCACAAGACCTGCGTAGCTGAGGCCGTACGTCTTGGGAGTTTGTAGGACTTACGTGGACCGTTTCCGGACAATCGTAGGCACACCCCGTCTGTCCAAACACAGACAAAGACAGTCTTTGTCAACCATGTAGGTCTGGGTTGGAATCTGGGAACTACAAAAGGGCAGGGCTGGCCACAACGTTCCCATTCCCACTCCTGACTCGGCACCATGAAGAACATCACGGAATACATCCTGGAGGAGTTCAAGATGGTGAACTCCCTAATCAAACCGGAGAACAGGCATAACACTCGGCTCATTAAATGGATCATTTCCTACATAGAAATGTTAGAACTGCTTGCAATAGCAAACTACATCCATGAAAATGAACAAGAGAAGAAGAAGGAAAGGAGCAAGAGGACAGTGTGGGTGTGGCCATATCTACAACGAAGGCCTGAACATGGCCATTATAAGAAGCTGATGCAAGAGTTGGCCACAGAATGTCCACAACTGTACAAAAACTTCACCCGGGTAGACAAACAATTATTTGATGAGATAGTGGAACGTGTCACCCCCCTCATTCAGAGGAAACCTACGTTCTGGCGGAACCCCATTCCTCCTGGTCTGCGGGTGGCCATCACCCTACGTTTCCTCGCTACGGGTGATTCCTATAAGAGCCTGCAATACAACTTTCGTGTTGCCCACAACACCATCAGCCAAATTGTTCCAGACACCTGCCAGGCCATCATTTCTGTCTACGGAGATCAGGAGATCAAGACGCCACAATCGCCTTCTTCCGGCGCCGTTTCTTTGGTGGGGCCTGTACGCTGTTGGAAGGTGCAGGTTCTTCTTCTTCCTCCTCGTCTTCCTCACTCTCATCCACTTCAACCTCGAGCTCTCCACTATCGGGGCCGAGGTCGATAACAACTTCATCTTCATCAGGCGTCGAGAGGGCAGGCGGTGAGTTGGAGGGGCCAGGCTGAGAGGGGTCAGAGTTGGAGGGGCCAGGCTGAGAGGGGTCAAAAGGTGAGGTGGCAGGCGGTGAGGTGGCAGACTTCGAGGTGGCAGGGGAAGCCTTCCTGGCCTTCTTCACGCCTTTCTTATGCATGGTACAGGGCAGGGCAG
The DNA here is from genome assembly GCA_032716605.1 of Paralithodes platypus. Taxonomy (NCBI): domain Eukaryota; kingdom Metazoa; phylum Arthropoda; class Malacostraca; order Decapoda; family Lithodidae; genus Paralithodes; species Paralithodes platypus. Next base: position 4,550,126 of record CM064494.1, read on the forward strand.
GGCAGGGCAGGGTGCAGACGGTGGCAAGCAGGGCAGGGCAGGGTGCAGAGGGTGGCAAGCAGGGCAGGGCAGGGTGCAGAGGGTGGCAAGCAGGTGGCAGGGTTGGCTTGTTGTTTGCTGCTCCGGTGTGGTGAGAGGTGTGACGGGAGTGTCCCCCGCTGGTCCTTATATACCCCCCGTACAACGTTGCCGCGTCTTCCCGCCAACACGCAGTGCGGCGGTGCTGCCAGATGCGCCCGGACTAACGTTACCTGTCCCGTTTGACGGGAATATTTTACGATTGACGGGAGCAGCTTACGTTTGACCGGGCGAGCTGCTACGTCTTACGGGGCTGCTCCCGTCAGACGTAGCCGATCGCCCGGTTAGACGTAGGATTTCCCGACTTTTGACATACGTGAGCGCGAGCCGCGTATCTGATTTGAAATCCAAAACATACCGGGCGGCCTTGGCCGCACCAACCCCCTCCCCGACCAGCGTGGCTACTCCCGCCATGCGTACCAACCCCCACGACTAGACACAATTTAATTTACATTTTGCGTACTAAGCCCTTACGTTTTACGTATTCGGTTGCCAACTACCAATAAACCTTCGTACGGGAGCATACGGGAGCATATACGTGAATGTGTGACCCCAGCATTAGTGACAGTCTCTTCATCACTGCCTGTTTCCTGGAGGTTATCAATGTACAAACCTTCCTTAATAGCCTCCACAACTTCGGGATCCTCTTTGATAATGGAAAGATGCTTCAAGACCGTGGCATTAAGAAGAAACTGTGAGCAAGTCGACCCGAACAACACTACCTTAAATCGGTAGCAAAGTAAGGGTGAAGATAAGTCTGAGGGATCCTTTGGCCAAAGAAATCAGGTGTAGTCATGATCTTCTTCATGAAGTCTCAACATGAGAAAGGCTTTCTCGATGTCACTTATCTAGGCAAATTTGTGTATCCTGAATCGCAGCAATATCTTTGCTAGATCTGGCACTAGTGATGGCTCTGTGTAAAGGCAGTCATTAAGACTTGGCCTGCTTTTGCCAATACTAGCGGAACAGTCGTACACAATGCGAACGTGCGTCGTTGTGCTATTCTTGGCGACCCCGTGATGTGCCAAATAATGAATGTTTTCAGTAACACCGAAAGGAACCTCTTCAATAAAACCACGATGAAGTTGATCTTGGATAACATTGGTGTAGTGACTACAATAAACAGGTTCTTGTTTAAATCGCTTCTGCAGACCCCTTAGGCGACCCGCTGCTAAACCATAATTAGAGGGCAGCTTCTCTTTTTGTTGGTTCCATGGCAGTCTGACCTCATACTGCTGATTCTGTGCAGAGTATGTTACTGTTTCCTTGTAGATGTCCAACGCAGTCTTGTTTTCCTTTGAATTTTCGTTCGGAGAAATTCCTAGATGATCCAGTTCCCACATACATTATAATTCATTATGACATGGATTATATGATTCTGTGGATATGTATTGATCCATCGGGGTGACCGCAATTTTCAATATTGTAACTACCTCTACTTGGGCACTAGACTTGTCATTATGGCAGGAGCCACTTAGTGCATAGCCAAATTTAGTGAGCAAGAGAATTATGTCACCCTCCTTTTTGTACCCTGGCTGCACTAAGTCATAATAGTAATCGGCACCAACCAACAAGTCCAGTCGAGATGTCGTCTGTGTCATTAGAGGATCAGCTAATCTGTAGCCCTTGCTTCACAACACTTTCATGTCTGCTTCAAGGCATTCTGATCCTTTGTGATCCGGGAGAGTTTCTACCACAACTGCTTGTAGAGGATAGTTTCTGCCCCGGAACTTGTACTTGAAGGACACTACTGGATACTTTCTGCTCTCACATGCTCCGGTAAACCCTCGGAACTCTAGCTCTTCAACACCCAATTTTTCATAATGGATAGAGTAGAGAGCGGAATTTAGAATGAAGGTGCTCTGTGAGCACTGATCCAGCAGCGTACGCATCTTGACTGTTCCTCTTGATTCCTTTACTGTTGGCAGCATAACAGTTGGGAGGATAATACTAGTTTGCGTCTTGGTGTTTGTTACCTGTTGAGGTTTTTGCTCCTTCTTTGCACCGTCCCATTGAGATTTGGACTGACAGAGGATATGGTAGTGTCTGTTACGACAGAACTTGCAGTTACGGATGTCACAACCATTGCTCCCGTGGGCTGAGGACAAGCACCCGGTTCAAAGGTTGAGTTGCTTTGTGCGCTTAACTTTCAGAGCACTGGTTTTGTATTTCAGACACTTAAACCACACGTGTGCCCCTTCGCACAACTTGCAACCCTTACTTCGCACCGAGGCCTCCTGCACCGCAAAGGATGCAGAAGCAACTGGTATGTGTGGTGTTGTCCAATCTGCCATACTTTCCATATTAAAAACTTCTGTCTGGTAAGCCTGGACAAACCTTTCTAGGTCCAGACCATCTTCACCTAAGGTTCTTTTTAATGTTTCCTTTAATGGGGATGGCAATTTATTCATGAAAATTACAACACTAGCTTCATGAAGGGTATTTTTTAGGGTCTCTATTGACCTCAGTGTACTTTCAAAACTAGCATAGAATCCTTTTAGATCCACGACATTATAAGAGGGAGGATTCAAAGTAGTAAGGTTAGTTATGTGTGCCGCCTTTAATCCTATCCCTGTGCCCATAGGTTTTCTGTAGAAGGGCAGCCGCTGTTTGGTAGCTGGCTCCCTCAATTGCGAAACCTTCAATTAGTTGTTTCGCCTCCCATTCAGTTGACCTCTTAAGTAGGTGAACTTTTGGATGTCACTGAGCTCCTCATTGCTGTGGACACTACAGTTGAACATATCCCAAAATCCCATCCACAGAGTGGGATCACTGTCAAACACAGGAAGGGTGATTTTCGGCAATCTTATACCAGCATTTTTATTAACTGCAGCACGATTTGGCTCCTTAAGTTTCAGTTTACCCTTAAGGTGGACGATAATTTGATCAAGATGCTCTAGATATTCCATGTCTACTTCTATGTCCGCGAAATATTCCTCGTCATCTTCATAGAGTGTTTCCAATTCGCAGCGACATGAATTGAAATCTTCGAGCTATCTCAATACTGATGACAATTTAGCCTCAGTCGCTTCATTATCTGCATTAACTAAAAATGGAGCTATATCTTTGGTGATCCTAGTCAAACCACTCTTGATACCCCCCTTGCGTCGTTTATACTGGGATAGAGTCGAGGACATGATGGCAATACACAGGAAATAGAATATTAAAGGGTATAACAAATTAATTTACCTACTGTATATGGACGTGAAACGCACTCAGAAAGTTAGCCGACGTCAATAAAGGCAAATCATAGGGAACCCCGACTTAAAACGTAATAATTAATTAAACATGTGATATCGGGGTATGGCAATAAGTGAGAAATATGATGCGGAGCGCAATAATGAAAGTAAATGAACAACGCCTAAATATCTTCACTCCTAAATTTAAATAATTAACCCTATATTAAATGCGGCAAATGTGTCAGTGTAGGGTAATAAAGAGGGAAATAAGGCGCAATAATTAAAGTTAACGAATGCCTATATTATCTCCACGTACAATATGAAAGTAATTAACACTACATGAAAATGTGGCAAAAATTTGTTAAAGTACACTAAGGAAGGGATGCCAAAATGTTGGAAGACAAGCCAATTTAATTTATAAACATAATCAAACTAGAGACTAGCCCAACATCTAATTATACCAAAAAAATTGTGGCAATTACCCCTTTAAATTTAGTTAAGACCGTACAAAATAAATTTAACCCCTAATTGTAATTTACATTAATTTAAGTGTTGCAATAAATACCTGTACCACCTAATAATGATAATTGGCCTGCTCGGGGCCTTGGGGCTGTTCGGCCAGGCAGCTTGGGGAACATCAACAACAACAACAACTTAAATCTACTTTAGAAAAGCTAGCTGCCTCCCACTCCTCCTCTGAATGTTCCTTCAGAGCTTGCTTGTCGAGCTTGAAGTGCTCCTGGGCAGCAGCCACGACCCGCTGAATATTTTTTTCGCTGGCATCATAGGTCAGGTGTACACCGTCTTCGCAATAATCACCTTCCCGCACCTCCATAGATTGGTAGAGGGACATTGTGAACGGCAGTACCTTTTAGAGCCAGCGATTAATCCCATTCCTAATGCTCTTATACCGCTCTGCCGTTAGACCGCGGGGCGCCAGTCTCGTCTCTAGGCCTATGATGATGCAGGCCCCTGAGATATCTGCTATCTCTTTAGCTAGATCCTGGATGGCGTTTGCGACAGAGAGGATGTCTGTAGCGGGATGAACATCATTCCCGCCCAAGACTAGGAATGTTAGGTCCGGCTGATAACGGACGTGGCTCTCCCAGGCAGCAGAGGACTTAATGGTGTCTACTCGTGCACCCCCTTGAGCAAATGTTTTTACCTGAAAGAAGGGGTGGTATACAGGCTTGTCCACATAGCTCGCCTTCACATAACTATGTCCAAAAATGAACACCTTCTTAATGGGCTTAGGGTAGAATGTTACAACTCGATTATAGTCGTCTTCCCCAACCCCCCCGCCAAAGGCGCCGGTCGGAAACACATGGCGGTGGCTCATATGGTCGGGTACAACTAGCGGGACCCGGCGGAAATTAGGCCTCAGACACGAAATAACAGGCCACAGGCCAACAGAAGACACCAGGTAAGTGGATACAGGGAACAGAAAGAAGGAAAAGCTAGGAAATAGTAGTAAAAAGGAAAGCAGGAGAAATAAAAGACAAAGACGAAAAGCTAGCATAAGGCAAAATTTCAGGTGTTCGAAGGACCAATTTATAAGAATTTGACAGTAAACAGAGTGTAATTTACCTATAAACTTATAAGAGTTAACTTACTTTAATCGTTGATAATGATGGATAGCTCAAGGCTAGAATTAGGAATAGATAGAAGGTATAGTGGCCACTAGGAGTTAAGAATTAGAGTGACTTAGAATGAACAGGTGGTTTGTAGTGAGAGCGGCTAGTCTGACGTTTACGGCGGTGAACCCGCCGGGAGGGTCTGTACGCAGCCGGATACCTTACCCCAGGCCCCGCCCACTGCCGAAAATGTACAAAATATATTATATTATATTAGATTAGATTAACCTAACTTAACCTAACCTAACCTAACCTAACCTAACCCTAATATACTATAATATAATTTAACATAACACAAATAACAACATCAAAATATAAAAATATACTAAACTTCGAGTGGGATCGAACACTGGATTTCTGGATGCCAGGCGGGAGCTCTAGTGACTGTACTACAGAGCGAGCTGACAGGAACGGTTTGAAGTGTTTATTTAAACGCGGGGAAGGGGGGCGGGGCCAAGGGAGGCTTACATTTTCGCGCATGCGTAGAGGGTAAGGTATCCATCCGGCTGCGTACATCCCCTCCCGGACCCGCCAGTCCCAAAAATGACGCATGCGCAGTTAATCTTATCCACCAATGCGTCATTTAACTAACTACAAGCTATACCGGATTAATTTTAATGATAACCCGATATAATTATGGATAATAAACCCATAGAGACTTGATACAAATAGTACATATCTTTTATAAAGATATATAGCTTAGCTTATTACTGGCGCCTAATTTGAACTTCCAGTATATTTACTTAACCTAAACTGTCAAGCTACTTACGAGACTTCGACAATAATAATAATAATGATTATAATAATACAAATAATAATGCTTGTAATAATACAACGCCAAAAAACCAAGCATATGGAAAAGGAGATGATATGAAAAATATATAATTATATATGGTAGTAATAATAATAATAATAGATAAATAATAATAAGATTAATAAGAAAAATAAGAATAATAATGCTAGTAATAATACAACAACAAAATACAAGTACCTGTATATATATATATATATATATATATATATATATACTACAGTAGATCTGGACTGGACACGAAAATGGAACTTTGCAGTAAGGGACCCAAAATCTGAGATCGAACCCCCAAGTTCGAACCTCGAAACCGCGAAATTAACACATTTTTGCGGTTTCAAGGTTCGAACTTGGGGATTCGTTCTCCGATTTTGGGTCCCTTACTGCAAAGTTCCATTGACTATTTACATCGCTAGGCCTAGCTTCCTTATTTCTATTAATTTCCTCCAGTTCAGTATGAAACCTATCTCTAACTTCCTTGTTCTTCAGGAGCCACACTCTCCTTTTGGGCATGTATACCTTCTTGCACTCAGGATCTCTGTATAAGCTCGTGTCACACACAAGTAGCTTATGCTGGGGATACATTCTTCGCTCGGGATGACCTTTACATCCCGAACCAGTTTCCAGTCTTTCCTGTTAACCAAGAAGTAATCTATCTAGCTACTGGAGACCCCAGAATTATATGTGACCTGATGGCTCTGTCTTTTCTTGAACTCCGTGTTACACACGACCATATTGAGTGCAATGCACAACTCCAGTATATATTCGCCTTCCAGATTCCTCCTTCCGTAACCATTTCCTCCATGTACTCTTAAGAGGTTTTGGTGGGCAAGGGTGAGGAACCTCTAAAAAAAACTTTCAAAAGGCCCCAGTAGCACTTAAAACTAGTGAAATTGTGATTAAGTGAGGTAATTCCCCTCCATACCGATCTATCACTCCTCCACATCTGTCAAAATCCCCTCCTTCCTCCCTCCCATCAATTATCACCTATTTTCCCTGTTATTCCCTTATTCATTGGTATATTTTTGTGTCAACATCTCCAAGCCGGTTGTATGGTGTGGTATGTGACTAGCGAGTGTGTTGCGTAAGGTACAAAGGAGTACAAAGGAAATCAAGCAACAACAGGTCTAGTGACCTGTCTAGGCTTCGTGTCCTCCAAAACACTGAGGATCAAGTGTCCAAACAGTGGTTTAGAGTGGGTAAGGGAACATTGGAAAGGGAACTAATGGCCGTGGCAGGATTAGGAAGTTAGTAGGGGACAGATGGGTTAGTAACTGAGGGGAGGATAAAATAAAGTTATTCATTTACAAACGCAGTCAGTCGCGGGTTTGATGCGAGATATTTGTCTAGGCGGAGTTTAAATGAATCAATGGTGCTGCAGTCTATAACGTCTCGGGGAAGCCCATTCCACAAGTTGACAACTCAATTGAAGAAGAAATTCTTAGATTCGTGTGAGTTAAAAGATTTACCAATAATTTTGTAACCGTTTCCCCGCGGTAATTAGATTGGTCAATAGTGAAGTACTTACTACAGTTTATATTGTCGATGCCTTTGATGATTTTGAACACTTGAATTAAGTCACCTCTTAATCTGCGCTGGGTTAAAGGAAATAGATTTAATTCTCTAAGACGCTCTTCGTATGGTTTGTTCTTTAGGCTAGGTATCATTTTGGTAACTCAACATTGAACTCGTTCTAGCTTGTTTATATCTTTTTGGTAATAAGGGCACCAGGATTGAATGCAGTATTCCAGAAGAGGGCGGACTAAGGAATTGTAAAGGGTTAGGATATCTTCTTTGGATTTATGCTCAAATGACCTGCCTATATAGCCAATTATTTTGTTTGCCTTCTTAACAACTTCTGAACATTGTTGACTCGGTTTTAGGTTACTCGATATTGTTACTCCCAGATCAGTTTCTCTGTTTACATTCTTAAGGTGAGTGCCATTCATCGAATAATTTGCTTTCTCATTAACCTCTGAAGTGCGCATGGGGGTAATTGGAAACGTCCCCCTGTGCTGACGTATTTGAGGTGTTTCCGTCACTAAAATATTCATTGTGCCATTAATAGCATTAATACTTATCCATATGCGCCTATTATGGGTTGATTATAAAGGTATTAACCTGAAACAACAATAAAAAGAGTGAAAACAGCGTTTGGATGGTCAAAATCGGAGATATAGCCCGCGAGTTGTATAATGTATGGGTGAGGCAAGCTGCTTTCCCGCCAATTTCCCCCAAGGCCACTGAGACACAGTCGATCGATACTCTCTCTCTCTCTTGCACTCGCTTGCCATCAGTGATGACAACACCCTGCTTGCAACTCGCTAATGTTAGCACGAAAATATACCTCAGAATAAGGGAATAACAGGGAAAATAGGTGATAACTGAAGGAGAGGAGGAAAGTGGGGAAGGAGGGGAGGTAGAGGATTGAGATTTTGCATGGCCCAGGGGCCAAAAAAAAAAAAAAAAAAAAAACGAAGTCAAAAGTTGATTTTTTTTTCTCACTCACTCATAAGAGTCTCCCCGCAGTCCGCCGGGGGAACTCTTAAGAGTCTCCCTGCAGTTCCCGGGTTAAGGTATCCGATATGTAGTACTTTACATTTATCCGCATTGAAACTCATTTGCCAAATTTGGGCCCAACATGACAATTTATCTAGATTGTGTTGCATATCGTCAACCTGTTCTTTTGAGAGTACACTATTTGCAATTTTTGTATCATCAGCAAATTTTGAGATTGTACAGGTGAGACCCTCATCTATGTCGTTGATGTAAATTAGAAAGAGAATTGGTCCTAGTACCGATCCCTGGGGCACCCTGCTACTTACATTGGTCCATTTAGATGCCTTACCGTTTGCTTTCTGTCACTGAGCCAATTTTCTATCCATTTCAACACACCGTCTTGTATTCCATGCGCTTTTAGTTTTAGCAGTAAACGTTTGTGGGGAACTTTGTCAAAGGCCTTTTGAAAATCAAGGTATATAATATCTACAGCTTTACTCTCATCGTAGAGGTGGAGGATATCGTGGAAGAAGTCTAAGAGGTTTGTTAAACAGGAACGTTTTTTACGAAAGCCGTGTTGAGTATCTTTAAGTATGTTATTTTCCTCTAAGTGATTTATGAGTCTGTCTCTTATGACCGTTTCTAGCATTTTACATACAACTGAGGTTAAGCTAATTGGACGATAGTTACTGGGTAGGGATTTGCAGCCTTTTTTTAATATCGGTATACGTTGGCTAGCTTCCACTAAGGTAGAGTGTGTTGTGAGTGAGTCAGTCAGGCTTCAGGCCTCGCGAGGGGAGGTTTTGCCTCGCTCTACTCCACAATTCATGAATGGACCGGCCTACAATAATTCGCGATTTTGACCATCCAAACACTATTCCTACTTGTTTTATTGTTGTTACATGTTACTATCTTCACATTAAACATAAAATAGGCGCATATGAATAAGTAATAACGATATTTATCGTAACATTACGATTTTAGGTGGGAATGGGGCCAAATATTGTCGCCTGGCGGTAGGGTGTCCATTACACACAGCTCGCCTTTAAGGGGTTAAATAATAAGAAGAGGGAAAGACTGATTCTGGGAGAGAGTTCCAGAGCTCAGCTGTTGAATAGAAGAAAGATTGAGTTAGGTTAGGTTAGATATAAATATAGTGTAATTAAAGCACAACATAGAAGTACTATAAATGATATAAATATATCAAAAATATGTAATTCTTGAATAATATGTAATTTAGGTATAAATCCTGGATATTAAACTTGTCTTATTAAACATTGTGATAAATTTTCATAATATGCCATTTTTTCCTACCCCGAAGAATATGCCATTTCTTCCTGTGCCTTTTTTTTCCCAGTGCCTTTGTTTCCGGTGCCTTATTTTCATTTGCCTCTTTCTCCCAGTGCCCTTTTTTCCGGTGCCTGTTTTTTTCCTGAGCCTTATTTTCCGGTGCCACACTGCCTTGTGTTGATTTTGTATTTACTATACTTCATAGGTTTGTCACAGAACAAGTCATAATGCTTAATAGTAAAACTTTCAGGGCTTTCTGAATTCCTTGACAACAGTAATTCCTCAGCAATATCTTGCTTACAGATTCCTTAAATTATTTTCACAGACAGACCAAAGTTGACCTCTATTTCTGATTTAAAACAAGCTTGGTTAGCAAGTTGATCTGCTCTGTCATGTTTGTTTTCATCCTCTATGGGAAGGTATCCCTTGTGTTTTAGCATGGATGAGACCCTGTTTAATAGAATGAATATGCTATGGAATATTATTTTTCTGGTTATTTAACACCTTACGAGCGGCCTAGGCGGTTTATTTATATGTACCGCCCAGCGGGGTGTTTTTACACAAAATAGGGCTGTTTATGTGATCATTTTCATGCCTAAATAAGACCCAGAGCGTAAAACAAGTATCTATCCCTGAAAGAGCATAAACAGAGCTTTCCAATGACACCATAACGATCCATTTATGATGGCTAGTTTTCTTGCAACAACCGTGCAACGCGAGTGCAAAAAGCATGTAATTCGGCACTTTCCCCATACAATTCCGTATATAGCGAGTGAGAGAGGGAGGGAGGAGGTGGGATTCGTGTCAGTAGGTTTGCCGCGGTGGTCTGGAGCAGTCATACGCTCGCTACTCTCCTGCCACCACTTGTCTCTCTCTCTCAGCAACATTACGTGCTGAAATTGCCACACGACCTATGTCGAGCGCCGCCAGATAGTCCAGATTTATTATACTCGACTTATGTTGCTCGCAGCTAATTAAGGGTTAAAGACATTAAGGCACTCTTAGAATCACATACTATAAGGCCACTTGAAGTGACTCCTAGATAGGCAACGGTCATTAGGATGGCTATAAGCTCACACTGAGTTGAACTTGCCTGAGTTGCAGCCTGAGAGTGTCACAGGCTACTTCAACATTTCCATTGAAACTAGAGAAAGAACAACCTGCCTGCCCTGAGTTCTGAAGAGAGCCATCGGTATAGACCACCAGGCTACCAACAGGTAAAGTGCTAAGGGAATAGTTGCCAAGACAATATATCTTGCTTCATGGGGAACTAGCTCATTCTTGGCCTTGACAGGGGCATAGCTTATATCAACTTAAAAATTATACCAGGGGTATATTAATGGACCTGGTGGAATAGGAATAATAGGGACATTCAGATTCAAAGTAGATGTTTGAAAAATGTAAACACATTTTCATAATGGCACAATTGAGTTATCTGTGTCTTGGGGTTATTGAGTGAACTTACAGGCAATTTTGTGAAATTAGGAGAAACATTGGGCTGCTTGATACATTAATAATAATAATAATAATAATAATAATATTAATAATATTATTATTATTATTATTATTATTATTATTATTAACACCTTACGAGCGGCCTATGCGGTTTATTTATGTGTACCGCACAGCGGGGTGTTTTTAGCCAAAATAGGGCTGTTTACGTGATCATTTTCATGCCTAAATAAGACCCAGAACGTAAAACAAGTACCTATCCCTGAAAGGGCATAAACAGAGCTTTCGAATGACACCATAACGATCCTTGTATGATGGATAGTTTTCTTGCAATAACCGTGCAACGCGAGTGCAAAAAGCAGGTAATTCGGTACTTTCGGTACATAATTGAGTATGTAGCGAGTGAGAGAGGGAGGAGGGAGCTGAGATTTGTGTCAGTAGGTTCGCCGCGGTGGTCTGGAGCAGTCATACGCTCGCTAGTCTCCTGCCACCACTTGTCTCTCTCTCTCAGCCACATTACGTGCTGAAATTGCCACTCGACCTATGTCGAGCGCCGCCACATAGTCCAGCTTTATTTAACTCGACTTATGTTGCTCGCCGCTAATTAAGGGTTAATCATGAGCCGTGACATAGTCAGTACAGAGTCAGCTGCTGATCAAAGGGTCGGCAGGTCAAACCCGCTCTGTTAAAATGTTATTGGTAGATGTCAAGCCCGGGCAACTTGACCTAGCAATTCGTGACATACGCCTAATGTTCATGGGCACCCCTTCATGGGAATTACGGCGTCAAGCAAAAAAAGAAAAAAAATACATATATATATATATATATTATTAATAATAACACTAATAATAATACAAATAAATAACAATAATAACAATCATCATCATCATAAGAATAATAATAATAATAACAATTGTAGTACTTATTTTCTAATTCTCCGTATACTACTAAGGTGGGAATAATTCGACAGTTGTTTGGAAATTCATATCCTTTATTTAAACAAACTCCCAAATAGTTCAATGTTCCCCTAGCAATTGATTCTCTGATCGGGCCAAGATGAGTTCAACACTCAGATTGAATATTATCGTCGACCCACAATAGATTGTACGTTACAACTTGCAAGTTCCCGTTACCACCTATTTGGATACCCGCTATTCAGGTATTGACTCACTCCGACTTCGATCCAAAGGCACATTACTAGTCTCCAAAAATAATATTTAATAGGGCCCCTCCAGCATTGACGACTTCGCCTATTAATAATAATAATAGTCTCCATTCAACATTCTGCGCCAGCATTTTGAATAGCCCGCGCGGAAGTATCATGGAGTACTCGTCATAAGTGCATGTTTAATTCCCTTATGGGATCGTCATTTTGATCGGGTACCCTACAGAAAAAAACTCTGTAAAATATAAAAAAGAAAAAATAACTTAATATCTGTTATCATATGACTTGCCATATACGTGGATTGCTCATGTTTTGCTTCCCCGACACCAGGCCCTCTAGCGGCCATCTTCGTCCTTCCTACTTCCGCGGCCTTACGATCAACAATGCTTTCGCCGTGCGCTGCTTCATTCGACGTTCCAGAGCTTCTAGTGAGTCCTTACTCATTTGTATGCATCTGTGTTGTAGTAACAAGGTTTAGATTAGCTAGCACGGCTGCCAGATTGGTATGTCCGCAGGAAGTGTGTGTTAAAATAGGGTACTTTTGTAACAGGCGTCTACGGATCCCAGATCGTCGTACCGCGTGTGTTATTTGTTGTGATACGCCTTTAGCTGTTGTGATTATTTAGCTAGGTGGCTACCACTCTACAAGGCATGATACAGACTGTCAATATTGAGGAAAGTACATGCCATTTTCTTCAGATATCAGCAAATGCTCTGGTTTAAGGGTGTCTGCACGTGGTGCTCCACCTTCCAGAGTTCGTGTTTTGCTTTGGGCCCCTTCAAGTGGGCCTCTCTCATCGGTGTGCTGTTGCCGGGGCTTCGGAGCGTCGTCTGCCGGGATGTTCTTCGTACCTCGTGGTCAGCCTAGTTAGGGGTCTCCGGTGTAGGCTTCAGGTAATTTAGATTGCTAAATATTTCTGTCATTGATTTATGCCTATGTCTGCCCCTAGTGTTTGTTCGTGCATGCGGGCATGTTTTGGGGTAAGGGAGACGTCCCTATATTATATTCTTGCTATGTGTGATGTGTGGGACTTCGGTTAATGGACCTCCATTTCCCGGTAGTTTTTGTCTGTTCCGGCGGCCCCGTGCGGTGGGTCCAAGCTATCCGTCTCTAACGGGTGGGAACATTCAAAAGATCCCGGCGTGGTTTGGCTGAACCATACTGTCCCGGCGGAATTGCATTCCTAGAAGGGGTACCAACTCGGCCCGCCGAGTTAACTCACCCTGACTGACCCAGTTACACGCCGAGACTTTATCGCCTGCGGAGCCTCGAGTCGAGTGTACAAGAGTGATACGACTAGTTTTGCAAACTTTTTTCATTAATACTCAGACACTTAAAGGTCAAGGGACCTGTGGCTCTTGCCATAGGTAAGTAGTGAAAAGTCAGCTAGGCGGATCCGGCGGAAGGTTAGAGTAGTGGTACACTATAGCTAATTTTCCGACGGATTCAAGTTAGGATGTTTAACACCTCGCAAGTTATCCTTATGAGCATTGATTCCAGGAAAAAAAATTCAGGCTCCAGAGACTGCTTCTCCGGCGAAGTTGGACGGCTGATCCCGGCGGGGGGGGAACCTCTTATTAGGGCACCATGCCGAGGTTTGAACTATGCGTTACTCCTACCTGTTCCCAGTTGCCTATTTTTGCTCACAACCTATGCATAAAGTGTGTCAATTGTTTAGATCGTTCTAGAGGCTTGTGGTTATCTAAACGCTGTTCAATTTGCTCTGAGTTGAAAACCGCCTTAGTTACCAAAAAAGACTTATCGTGCCTCGCGGCGTTACAAGAGATTAAGGCCTCTTTTAATTCTTATGCCAAGGACACGGCCCATAAGGCACTTCACTGCGATGATGAAGTTCTGTGGGAAAATCTCATTATTAAGTCACCCCTTGTTTACCCGGTTCTTCCAAATCTGTCAGACCCAAAGTCAAGTCGAAAGCCCTCAGCAAAGAGGTTAGTGAGTAGTAGCAGTGAAAGTGAGATCACCGAGGTTCCCCCCTCCGACCGTTCCAAGAGGAGGCGCTTGCCCTCCCCGAGGCGGAAGTCGAGGTCGAGGTCGGGGTCCCCCCGCAAACATTCTAAACACTCTACCAAGGAGCCTTCCTGGTCTACTAAACGCCGAAGAGTGGACTCTAAGGACACAATGAGTCAGGCAAGCAGCAGCAGCCGGCGAGACACCCCTCAGCTGCCGCCTCCTACCCCTCCCTATGACACGCCTCAACGCGATTCAGGGGACTCAGAAGTAGGGTCGGAGAGTTTGGAGGCCACACCTAGTCATGAACAATCATTGAGTGTGCCTGCTAATGTTACTTTTGCCATACTAAAATTAAATTTTGTTCCTCATAGTGTTAGATCGACAGGCCCAAGTAGGGTTCTGGCCGACCAGTAACAGGGGTTATCCGGCGGGATCCCAACTAAACTCTCAAGTGACTCAAGACTCCCAGCCTGTTGTGGCAGGGGGTTATTGGCATCAATCTGAACCTTCTCAATCTCCTTTTCACATCACTCATGAAAGAGCTGAGGAAAGTAGAATAGACATGTTGCTATCTTCGGTTCCAGATTTGCCATGGCCCCCGGCGGATAATGAAGTAGTGATACAACAAGAGAATCTTGAGCAGAGTGGGGAGCCGGAGGATGGTATGTTCTCGCCGGTGAGAATTCTGAGGCGAGTTTCCTCTCATCCAGGGACTCCCACAGTAAGTGTGTGACTTCTGATCAGATAAGTGATATATTGCATAAGGTAATGCAACATTACCAACTCCCTGTCTCTTCGGATCCCCCGGTTTCTACCCCAGCTGTGTCCCCTAGCACTTATGTTGTCAGGCCCCTAGATCCTCCAGGTTTTCTTCCTTCTTGTCCAACCCCGGTGCTGGCCGCGTCTCCAGGCACTACAGTGCCGGCGACGTCCACCTTAAGGGTTATTGCAGATATCCCCCCACCCCCTTTAGATAAGGCACCTCTGAAGAAGGGCCCCATGCCCCTCCTCTATGGCCCTGATTGCTCTTGGGTCCCTGTGATACCAGAGAACCCCTTCTTAGCCCAACCTTCCGTGTCAGGGGAACTTCCAGTACCCGGCGGATGGTTTATTGAAATTAATACGAATCGTAAATTTAGGGCGAAAGACGAGGCACGGAGAGTGTTGGATGTGTTGGTTAAGGGTGTACCAAAATCGTATAACCCGACTTATTTTTTATATTTGGCTGCCCCGGCCATTACCCCTGCCGCATCTGCACGACTGTTTGCGGATTGGTCTAAAGCTGATGGCATCAACGATGTCAAAGCTTTGAATGCTCTTACGCCGGAGTTGGCTACAACCCCGGGCCTAGACCAGTCTCATACTCCGGTCCTGCAGATGGGGCAGGTGGGAGTAGGTCCCTGGGTAGATTGGGAGATAGAAGCTCAGGTTTTTGCTGCTACAATTACTTCTAAATCTTCCCATCAGATTCCCCAAGAAAATCATGCTTACTTTTCTTTGCCAGTAGCCAAAGCTGAAGGAGTGTCCTCAGATTTACTTACCATTCTGGCGGCGTCCAAAGTGTCCTTGCACTCCCTTGATGAACCCTTTTCTCCCCCCCCCCCCCCCGGCTGCTCACCTGGAGAGGGACTTTAAGTTATGGAATAAGGCCTACCGGATGTTCTCTCAGTACTTGGTGAGTCACCAGGTAGCCGCCTCCCTTGCACGAACTATTTCAGCCATAGCTGACTGCTGACCCCCAAGTTAGAAAAGCTACTGAGCTGTCTAGACGACTCTTGCTCCAAAACTCAATTCAGTCATTAGGGGACATTAGAATTGCAATCTTAGAAGCGGTTCGAACCCGCCAAGATCTGAGAGTCCATCTGGTGAGGAAGTTGCCGGCGGACATAGGTCGCCGGGTAACTCTCTCTCCGGTACTTACTGCCACCCTCCTTAACTCAGAAACCTGGAGTCTAGTATTTAATATGGTGAACGGTTGGAAGCAGGTTACCTCCCAAGCTAGGAAGGACTCGGCTAAGAAACCCTTTCATAAGTCAAAGGGCGGTAACAAACCATACCAGCCCCAAGCTAAACAATCACCGCGAGATCCCAGACCCCCTCCTCAGCAGGGAGGTAATCTGCATAAACCCAAACAAGGTAAACATTCTGGGTATAAAGGGAAGGCCCCTCACAAAAGTAATCAGGACCAATCATCAGCCAAAGCTAGCCAAGCGTCAGATGTACCCACCTCCCCCTCCAAAAAACTAGCCACTCAGACTCTCAACATCCTGGTGCCGTGCTCAAAGACACAGGATTCGAGAGTTGCCTTGAAGGACGAGCCCCGGTTGCACCTGGGTTCGTTCCGTTCATTCCGCTCAGCCTGGCCCAAGCATACCTGGGCAAGGAAGGTAGTGAGCAAAGGGATCACCTGGCGATGGCGCCGGCGGCCTCGACTGCGTCAGCCGCGGGAATACATAAATGTGTCTCAGGAGGAGGAGGCCCTACTTCAGGAAATGGTTATCAAACAGGTCCTTATTCCGGTCAATGCCAATCACCCAGTATTCACGTCAAGACTCTTCTTAGTGCCAAAAAGGGACAGTGTGCAGATACGACCAGTTCTAGATCTCTCGCACCTGAACACCTTTATAGAGAATTCACCCTTCAGGATGTTGACTGTTCAGCAACACAGACTCGCACTTCCGCCGCAAGGTTGGATGTGCTCAATCGATCTCAAAGATGCCTATTGGCATGTCCCGATAAACAAGCTGTTCCAAAAATTCCTCGCTCTGAGGGTACGGCACGAGACTTACGTCTTTCAAAGGATCCCTTTCGGTTTGAACCTGGCACCGAGTTTTTACAAAACTCGTCCGGCAAGCTCTTTTACCCCTGTTAATCCGAGGCATACAGGTGTTTTGGTATCTGGACGACTGGCTAGTAGTGGCAAACTCTTTGGAATTATGTCAAGACCATGTAACCCAAGTGATAGCTCATGTACAAACCCTAGGGTTCAAGGTGAACTTGGCAAAGTCTCACCTTGTCCCCACAAGGACTATTCAGTGGATAGGGCTGGTCTGGGACACCGCCGCTCTGACTCTTACTCAGAGTGTGGACAACCGCGGCAGATTTCGCAAGAAACTATTCCGGTTCCTCCAGTCTTGATACGACCAGAGAAATGTGGGATTCCATGATCGGTTCTCTCAACTGGGTACAGTTAACTGTAAAGTTGGGCCGGTTGAAAGTCAAGCGATTAATCCTGGAAGGCAACAAAATGTTCCCTCTCTTGCCGGAGAAGAAATTATGGCCAATTCCTCCATTAATCCACAGCGTACTCTCGGTCTGGACCAAGCGGGAAGTCCTCTACTCTGTCATGACATGGGTTTCTCCCCCCCCCCTACGATATGGGTAGACACAGACGCCTCAGGGGCACTAGGTTGGGGTTACCAGTCAAGCTTGGGCCATCAGGGTCAGGGCATCTGTTTGACAGACAGCCAGTCACATATCAACAAGCAAGAGCTTTTAGTCCCCCTCTTTTTTCTTCAAACTCACGGCATGACCTTGAAAGACAAATCAATAGCGTTCCGAATTGACAACCAAACTGCATTTTTTTGTATTCAGAGACAGGGCTCAGTGAGGTCACGAGAGTTGCTGAAGGTTTCCGAACAAATTTTGACCCTAGCCGAATCACTAGGGATCTCCCTGCATGCAACATATCTCCCCGGCGTGGCGAACGTCTGGGCAGACGCTCTCTCTCGCTGGCGGAGCACACGAGTAGAATGGACAATCAAACAGGCTATCTTCGACAAGATGATTGCAAAGCCGGCCCATCCACAAGTGGACTTGTTTGCGTCCACAGAGAACCACAGACTCCCCCTCTTTTCTCACGCGTCAAGGAGTAACCCCGGCGGGGGGGACCCGATGCCTTGCTGGTCGATTGGAACAGGTGGACCTCAATCTATCTGTTTCCTCCACCAGATTCTGTGTTAATGTGCAAAGTCATTCACAAGCTGAGGGATTACCAGGGCCGAGTCGCGATGATCGCGCCGCTATGGCCGGCCCAGGTTTGGTACCAAGAATTGCAACAGTGGTGCAGGACCCAGGTGTCCCTCATGGTCTCCGCTTTCCACTTCGAAACGATTGGCAACCTTCGGACCTCGCTCAGTTTTGCCTTGTGGATATTTACTTTGCCAAATGGTTAGCTCAATTCGGGGCAAGTGTCACTAATAAGTTAATGAACCAGTACACTCAGTCTACCAGGAGACAATATCAGTCCCATTGGAAAACCTTTACAACCTGGATTGTTGAGTCAGGGCAAACGACTGCCTCGGGAGCTTTAATCTTCAAATACTTAGACTATCTATTCGAGCAGAAACAATATTCAGTTGTCACATTAAAAAATCATTTGTCTGCCATTAGAACCCCCTTTATTTTATCTCACGGGCCTTTCCATACCGCAGGCGGAGGAGAAAGGGTTTATGAGGGCGTGTTTCAAGCTACGTCCACCACCCTGTCAGCTCATGCCCACCTGGTCACTTGATAAAGCCTTATCGGTCCTTCAATCGCGCAAATATAATAATGCGCCGGATTTTGACTCACTGTTGAAAAAGGCTGTCTTCCTCATGGCTCTTGCCACCGGAAAGCGGGTGTCTGAGCTGGTGGTGATGAGCAACGAACCTAATTGCCTCAGGTTTGGGAGACTGCACGATCATGTTCAAATCGCGCCGTCTCCCACTTTTATTGCTAAGAACGAACTTCGGACCATGTTTTTTCTGAATTTTCCGTTCCCGGCTTTGAAGAGAGGCCTCACTCATTACCTCTTATGTCCTGTGCAAGCACTCACAAAGTTTATGAGGGCTGCACAGCCTCGCCAACCAGGTGCTTTATGGGTAAACCAGGCAGGTAATCGTGTTACAAAACAGAAGTTAGCTTCCTTGCTTGTCGATGTTATTAGGGAAAGCAATCCCGGTGTGATAGGCAGGGCTCACGATATCAGGAAATGGGCAGTCTCTCTCCGATTTCTGCAAAATTTTCAGTAAATAACATTGCCAATGGTCAATTATGGGCTTCCAATCATACGTTCCTTACACGCTACCTGTCTGTTGCTCTAGATAAACCAAAGCGTGCCTGTGTAGCTTTACGGCAACGGGTACAGTAGGTTGTTGTTGTTGTTGTTGTTCCCCAAGCTGCCTGGCCGAACAGCCCCAAGGCCCCGAGCAAGGCCAAGGCCATAACCGACCGCCCCCACAGAACCCTCCCTGGTGACCACAATAAAGCCTGGGTGACCGAAGCCACTCCATGGCGGGGAGCTGAGGAGGGTGCGGAAACGCCCGGGAAACCAAAGCCACACCCAGGGCCCTGTGCCCCTCAGCAATTATCAAGAAAAAGTTGAGGGGCAAAGGAAAAATGTGACGCTTTGGCTTCCAATCTTGGTAAATTGGGAGGTTAATCCACGGAAGAGACGCCGTCACTTGAGATCTAGAAAATATATAAGTAAAAGGAACAGTCAGAGTAAGCTATGGGTATGGCAGAGATCGCTCAGTTCTCACTCTGATAGACCAGCCCATTAAAAAGGGGGGGGGGGGGTACGGAATAGTCCATATCCCCTCTATACCCTTGAAGATTGTGATGTATCACGAGCTGTGATAGGACGGGTTCTACAGTCCAGTATTATTTTTATGTTTTAATTCTAAGAAGATATATCGCATAGTTGCAAGGATGTATGTTTTTTACCAAAGTGTACAAATATGTTTACTGTACAAATAATTTTAAGAATGGAACGAATAACTACTGCAGAAGTTATAGTTCTAAGGAACACAAGCGTGTCCAAATTGTTTTCATGCATACGATCTAATGCAAAGATCTTACCATGAGCAAGCAGTTTCTTAATGCCACGCACTGCTTGCAAATTTGTTATTCTTTTTTATATGTTGTATTACATACAATAAAACTTTTTTTTTTTATCTGGATTCTTCTTCCCTAAGGTTAGGATATTTTACGAATGTCCCGCCTCCAGTCTTGAGGGGCCCTATTAAATTATAGGTTTGATTCCCGAAGGGAAGTAGAGAAAACCAAATATTTAGTAGGGCCCCGTAATCATTGACGACACTGTCCCTCCCGACCATCCCACTTCCCATTCGTTGATTTCCATAGTTTATTCTTGGTATATCAGTGAAGGACGAAGATAGCCGCTAGAGGGCCTGGTGCCGGGGAAGCAAAACATGAGAAATCCACGTATATGGCAAGTCATAATTATGATGACAGATATTAAGTTATTTTTTCTCTTTTATATTTTACGGATTTTTTTTTTCTCTGTAGGGTACCCGATCAAAATGACGATCCCATAAGGGAATTAAGCGTGCACTTATGACGAGTACTCCATGATATTTCCGCGCGGGCTATTCAAAATACTGGCGCAGGATGTTGAATGGAGACTATTATTATTAATAGGCGAAGTCGTCAATGATTACGGGGCCCTACTAAATATTAGGTTTTCTCTACTTCCCTTCGGGAATCAAACCTATAATATCAGCTTTACCGGGCCTCATTATGTCTAATCCAAAGACCAAGGCTTTAATGAAATTGACCGCTATTTACCTATCTTTAACACTCTTACAGTATATACATTATTATCTCTAATACAAATAAATCCGTACCCGTAGGCACCTACAAAAATATAACCCTTTGTTTGGAATATCTCCACTCTGACCTCCTATCTGACAAATAGATAAACTCAATAACACTGATACCACTTACTCAAATAGATATACCTCAAGTCCAATATAATCAACAATTCATAAACACCTATATTATCAATATTTAATACTTAATTCTCTATATATCATCACAAAGTTCATTATCAAACCGGCTAATTATTCTTCTTAAGTGCTATGAATAACAATGTTTCCTTTATAACAAAACAAATATCTTTCATCATATGGACGTACTATAGTGTCCGTCCTAACTATTTCTCAAGCTAAATATGATCTATCTGCAACTATTATTTATACCCACGTCAGTACTATAGTTGTTACTAACCTTAGTCTCGTATTAAACGTTCCCCTTATCTTTAATGTTCACAAAAGAATCTAGTTTCCTTTAATGCACAGAAAACCAAGTACATTAAATTTTCTAACCGACAGAATCTCACTGACTCCCATATATTTTGTAATGATGTAAATATTCCCACTTCCCCTAGTATTGACATTCTCGGTGTAACATTCACTACTAACCTGAGCTGGACACATTATGTTAGAAGCATTGCTAAGAATGCCTCTAAAAAAACTGGGACTCCTGTACAGAGTTCCAGAATTCTTCACTGACGAGCGGTTGGCCGTAATATATAAAAGTCATGTGCGTTCTCAGATGGATTACTGTTCACCTCTGTGGAGTGGAAGTGGAGTGGTTGTATTGAGGCAGTTGGATAAAATTCAAAATAAAGCTATTAGATTAATAAATAACCCTGCAATCACACAGGACCTTCCTACATTATCCATACGAAGAAACGTTGCATCCCTTGCATTATTCTACAGATATTTTCACAGCAATTGTTCTGAGGAACTTGCTTCAATTGTGCCACCTCTCCACATCTTTCCCCGTAGAACTAGGGCAGCTGAGAGCGCCCATGAATTTACACTTTCTCCTCCACAATGCAGAACTTCTGCTTATCAAAATTCATTTATCCCCAGAACTACTACTCTTTGGAATTCACTTCCCTCGAGTTGCTTTCCACAAACTTACAATCTACAACAGTTTAAATCCAGTTGTTACAAACATTTTATGAATGGAGGATGCCTTTAGGCACATGGACCTTTTTTGTTTTATCTGTGTTTTTCCTTCCTCCGTTCATTGTCTCTTTAAAAAAAAAACAAAAAAAAAAAAACATTAATCTACTTATCCTATAACAGGGGTGTCACACATGTGGCCAGCAGGCCGCATGCGGTCCCCCTCCCTCTAGCATGCGGCCCCCGAACCAGTTTGGCCAAGTAGTGTCAAATATTGTATTTTCTTCAAGATATAATTAATATTCCTTAAATATATTATATGTTGGAACTATATTAAGTTAGTTCTAATTCTAGGAAGTATTTGTGTGAGTAAGTAGCTTATTGTAGATTAAATTAAGTACTATTTCACCCTAAGACATTTTTCTTAAGCTGAATAAAATCATCAGCAGGTTTATGATATGCTCAATTTGGGGCCAGTGGGACGGTTCTTGCAGTCATACTCAGTATGAGGTGCAAGACTAGGGGATAAAACACAACTAGTGCGACAGTTGCCGTGAATTCTTATTTAAATAATATATTTGTATGTGTTTTCAATATTTTCTGAAATTGTTAAATCTGGTTAATATGAAGCATTTATTTTAATTTGTATTAGGACGGATGGAGGCATTGCCGGTATATTATATTTGGCCTGCTACATTAACCCATTTTGTACAGGCAACATCTTTATAACTTTAATCTGACTACTATTTGAGAAGAAAAAAAACATCTGTTTTAAAAGGGCCTCCGGCAATTGATAGGCTTCAAACTATCTCACTTATTTATTTTTACTACCACAGATCCTTCTTAAACTGCACAAAATCCTCTAAACATAGCTACAATAAAATATAAGAGACGTCGTCAGTACATAACAGTACAGAAGGGGTTAATGCGGCCCTACAATATTGTACCGTGTCAAATTTGGCCCGCCAGAGCAAATGAGTTTGACACCCCTGTCCTATAAGATCCTATGCTATTGGTAGTTAAGTGGCATGGAGCTTAATTCTCTATCAATAACAGCTATATTCTCTCAACACTTCATCCTTTTATTTCTTCATAAGTCTAATCTATTTCTCTCGGTTCTGTTCTATAAGAACACATAAATTTTTAAAGGTTGGGTCCACTGGGTTTGTCAAGCATTTCTCTTTTCTTTATAAGTCTTGTTCGGGCCCGTAAGGGTTCTGTAAAAATTCAAAGGTTGCTCTGGAACAGCTTCACCACCTCACGGCCGGCCAATAGTGCTTCGGGAAATCTTTGGTTCCGTCTACTATATGTCGCGCCTCTTGAATTGCTTGACTGTATGTGTGTAAGCCCGCAATGTGACGACAGGCACCCGGATACTGGTGGTGTATCTGGTGAGTAAACGGAAGTGGTGTTTGGCCAGAGGTGGACTTTAGAGGGGCAGGAAAGGCGAGTTGGGAGGCTGGAACAGGTGTAGCCAAGTTCCCATTGTTGCCCAGGTGAGGGAGAGAGTATGAGTTGCTTGCAAGTGAACTCAGTGGAGCCCGTGGTGGGAATGATGTCTGCAGCCCCCCCCCCCCCCCTCTCTATATCCCCGCCTCACAAATTGGCGCGCTGTGATTGGTTGAGCCGGCCGCCCGGGCAGTGCCTTCTCCGGCCGCACGTTTTGAACATTCCTTCCCCTCTCCTCTGATCTTGTCTCTTCATAATATGTCCCAGGAAGATGGTTGCAAAGGTCTTGTAGTGGCTTACGGGAATATGGGGCTTGCATGGATGTCATAGACCTATTGCAACTCAAAGAGACGGCCTGTGGAGGGAGCGAGAGCGATTTGGAAGGTGAAGAGATGTGAGCGGCTGGTACAGTATTTTCCTGCTCCGACAACGGAGGCTCCTGATTGGTTGCAAGGGAGGGTGTGGCAGAGTTAAGGGAAACATCCGGACTGTCAAAATCAGCTGGCTTGAAGAGCTAGTTAAATGCAGCGCGTTGATTGGCTAGCAGGATTCTTACTTTATCACCCCGTCCTAAATTAAGGCGTGCTCCTGATCGCTGCAGTACTATCCCTTTAACATCCCTGCCATCAGCCTGCCTATCAACCAGTCCACTGTGTTCACAAATACACCTGTGCAACTGGATTGCTGGATTTTTATTCCCTACTGCAGTCTTGGCTAACAGAACTTGACCCGGTTGGTTAAGAAGTTGCTTGAAAGTTCTGGTGGTTTGTACTCTCTGCCCTTTTCCGTCGACAATAGCTATCAGGCGACGAAGCCGATACTGAGGGTCAGTTGGAAGAGGCATGGTGCCTTTCAACTGACAGGCACGCACCCCGGGAGTTCTATTTATAACCTCGTCCGGATACCTGATTGGTGGACGGCTAACTCTACCACTGCGTGTAATTGTTTCTGCGGGGCCCATTGGTTTATAG
Source organism: Paralithodes platypus (assembly GCA_032716605.1). NCBI lineage: Eukaryota > Metazoa > Arthropoda > Malacostraca > Decapoda > Lithodidae > Paralithodes > Paralithodes platypus. Next base: position 4,574,320 of record CM064494.1, read on the forward strand.
AACTTTGTTGGACTCTTACCCGGGAAGTCAGTCGCTCTATTTTCCTGTGACTTATTTATTTTAGTTAGAGGGGAACTATGTTTTTACCCTCAGTAAATACTTCTCTTCCAGTCACCTCTGCTCGGGGATGCTCTTCCTCACTGCTTAAGGTCTCATTGAAATCTCTTTCGGGGTTTGAAACTTCGCTTTCGGGGTATGTAGAATTATCATCATTAGGAGGTATCCTCCTCGGTTCCCCCACTTCCCTCTCGTTCTGACCTAGAATGACTCTCGTTTTGGTTACTACTAAAAGACCGCCAGAATGGAAAAACCCCAGTATAATCCCCTCTCCGAATGGGATCTTCTGTCTTATAACGAGTTGAAAAATCATCAGAATTCTCAGCCCCGGATTCTACATCTTCTTCACTTTCTTCCTCGCTACTCCACTCGCTCATGTCTGGGGTTAAATGCCCTCGTACCGTTAGGTATGGCGAATACGCGTAGCCGAAACAATACCTCCATGATGCAAATATAAGACTTGGTATGGTCCATTTATCTCCACAACCCGGAAGGTACCCTCATATTCCTCCTCCAATTTTCCGGCCTGTGTGGGATCATGTCTCTTGACCAAGATATATTCCCTCCGGTAATATGGATTATTTAAGGTAAGTTTCTTGGGCTGCCGTTGGGTAACGTGGTTATGAACTTGTTGCCGTCTTTCCCCTTGATCTCGCAGATAATGCTCTGGCCGGGAGTATGTGACGGAATTGACGGGATAAGGTAATAGTCGTTCTTGAGGCAGTTCCGGAGTAATTCCAAAAATAATCTCATAGGGAGAATACCCGGTAGTTCTACAAACGGTGGTATTGATTCCCCAGACAATTTCTGGTAATAGTTCCGGCCAACCTCGGGATATTTCTTCCCCTTGCGAACTTAAACTAGCTCGTACACAATTCGCCAGTAACCGATGATTTCTTTCACATACAGCGTTCCCTTGTGGATAATACGGGGAGGTATGTTGAATCTGGTAACCCAAAGTATCTCCCAAATGTTGCCAAATTTCATTATTAAATTCCTTTCCCCTATCACTCAGAATACATCCGGTGGTGCCATACACAAAAATTACTTTCTCCAGAATACTCTTAGCCACGGTCTCTGCTTTCTTGTCCGGAATGGCACAAGCAACCATATATTTCGAAAAGACGTCGACACTATAAGAATTCGACAGTAACCAAAGTGCAAATTCCTATAATCTTATAAGAGTTAACTTACTTTCGACATAACTCGAGTGGCAGGATCGTTATGGTGTCATTCGAAAGCTCTGTTTATGCCCTTTCAGGGATAGGTACTTGTTTTACGTTCTGGGTCTTATTTAGGCATGAAAATGATCACGTAAACAGCCCTATTTTGGCTAAAAACACCCCGCTGTGCGGTACACATAAATAAACCGCATAGGCCGCTCGTAAGGTGTTAAACGTTGACAATGATGGATAGCTCAAGGATAGAATTAGGAATAGATAGAAGGTATAGTGGCCACTAGGAGATAAGAATTAGAGTGACTTAGCATGAAACAGGTGGTTGTATTGGAGCGGTTGGAAGGAGTTGTTCACGAGGTCGTAGCTAAAGCGAGTGTGTTTGTTCCCGGCAAGCAACCCGCTTCCCAAACATGACGCATGCGCAGTTCATATCCACCAATGCGGCATTTAACTATCTACAAGATATACCGGATTAATTGTAATGATAACCCGATATAATTATGGATGATAAACCCATAGAAACTTAATACGAAATAGTACATATCTTTTATAAAGATATATAACTTAACTTAATACTGGCGCCTAATTTGAACTTCCAGTATGTTTACTTAACCTAAACTGTCGAGCTACTTACGAGTCTCGACAGACACAGGTCAAAATGTACCTTTTGTTCGTCTGTCTGGGCAGAGGTCCCATAATGTCTACAGACAACTTTTCCCACGTCTTTCCGGACAGAATGTGTCCTGGTGATTGTTTGGGTCCTCGTCCATCTTTCCCTCTTTGACAGCCCAAACAACTTTGGATCACCTCTTTAACAATTTTGTCGGCTCATGAGGTCCAGTACCTTTCATTAAACTGCTTCAAGACTCTAGACTGACCTAGGTGAGCCCCCTTCCCCTCTTGTCCGTGGAAAATTTTAATCATGTGTTTAGCCTCCAGATAATCTAATACCACTCGATCCTTAGAATCTCTTTAGGCTCCCTCAGAACATTTTACTTTGTCTCCACATTTTGATCTCAGATCATTCTTTTTCTTGTTGGGTCGAGTGGGTTGGACTGGTGCTACAGGTAATCTGGATAGACCATCGGCATTGGTATGTAATTTACCCGGTAGATGCCTAAATTCAAAGGAATATTCCTCCAGAATTCCCTTCGACCTAGCAAACAATCCATCTTCTGTCTTCATTTTTCTGAGCCATTGTAAACTATGGTGATCCGTGATTACTTCGAAATGAACTCCGGCTAAATAAGAATGAAAATATTGTACCGCCCAGACTAAAGCTAGACATTCTTTTTTAGTAACACTGTAATTCTTTTCGCCCTTATTCAGGGTCCGGCTGGCGCATGCCACTATGCCTTCTTTCTCATCTACCTTCTGGGCCAAGACTGCCCCTAGCCCTTCATCAGAAGCATCGGTGTACAATTGGAACGGCTTGGTAAAATCAGGATGACACACAATGGGGTTAGAGGTTAGCTTTAGTTTCAAGTGATCAAAAGCTATTTGACAGCTCTGGTCCCAGTCAAATTTCCTCCCTTTTTCAAGTCTCTTAGTCATAGGTCGAGCAATTTTTGAAAAGTTTGGTATAAACCTCCGATAATAGGAAGCCATTCCCAGAAACGCTCCGATTCCTTTGACAGTGGTGGGAGGAGAAATTTCTGAGATAGCTTTTACTTTAAGGGGGTCAGGTTGAATACCTTTCTTAGAAACCACATGTCCTAAGTATGCTACTTCGCGGGCCTCTAATTGGCACTTGGAAGGTTTTAATTTAAGTCCTGCCCTCCTGATTCTCTCTAATACTTCCCATAGTCGGTTGATATGTTCCTCCCAACTGTTCGAAAAGATTATGATATCGTCCAAGTAAGCTAGGCAGGTTCTCCATGTCAATCCCCTCAGTACTTCATCCATGACTCTAGTAAAATTGGCTGGTCCATTACAAACTCTGAAGAGTAAAACCGTGAACTGGTGGAGTTTACCTTCGCTCGTGGCAAACGTGGTTTTCTCCTGGTCCTCTGACCTAACTGGTACTTGCCAGTACCCACTTTGTAGATCTAGGGTAGAAAACCATGTTGACCCATTAAGTGATTCTAGCAAGTCATCAATATGAGGTAGGGGTTGAGCATCTTTGATGATAACATCATTCAGTTTTCTGTAATCCACACAGAACCGAGTGGACCCATCTTTTTTTTTTTTACTAGGACTACCGGAGATGACCACGGACTGTAGGATTCCACTACTATTCCTTGTTTAAGCATATCATCTACCTGTTCCTTCTCTTTCTGTCTCATAATGGGATTCTGTCATCTATAGGGTTGTCTAATAGGGGGTCCTTGAGTATGTATCTCGTGTGTGCGTCGGGTCCGGGCCGATCCGTGGTCCCCTTCATCTTGGGCAAATACGTTTCTGTACGCCCAGAGTAATTCATGTAAAGTAGCCGCTTAGTCTGACGTTAATTGTTTTGGAATCGCAGGTAAGTTAATTGGTCCAATAGTCCCAACAGTGGTGGATTGCGCGGGTGTAACTTGTCCTAACAGTCTTCCCTTTTGGCAATGGATCGTATTCTCTCCAAAGTTAGCAAGTACTAATTTCCTCTGATCGGTAGTAATAAAGGTGGGGTTCGTTCGTGGCCACCCCTTCGGGGGTCACGGCGTCAGGCAATAGATAGATAGATAGATATTCGTGCTTCATTCTGTGCATCTGGTTCAAAAATCCCGGCAGTCATTCCCTGACATCTGGGAATTTCTAAAATTCTCCATGTTTTAGGAGGGATAGAATTATTTCCCGTGGTAGCTACTATTTGGGGTCGTAGTGTGGTCGTCGTGTATTTCGGGCCCACTGTATGAATACCCCCAATTGACTCGTAAGATCTATTCCCAGATATCCATCCACTCCGCTGTTAGATTTTCCCAATAGGACTTAAACATCTGTGGTGAATTTAATCCCTTTCCATTGTACCACCAAGGTGTTAGTTCTCCCTAAAATCGTCAATGGTTGACCTCCGGCTCCTGACAACTGAATACTAGTTTAGTTTAGTGGTCCTATTTCTTTCTGGCAATTTTTCACAAAATTCTCCAGAAGACAACTTCTATTTGCCCCGGTATCTATTAACATGTTTGCGGCTTTCCCATTTATTACTATTGTTTCGCAAGACGTTTGTCTCTCTAATATATTAACCTCGCCATATCGCCTTCCTATGAGAGGTTTAGGGGAAAATGTTCTCCCCCTTCTGGCATTGTGATTTTTGGTTGGGTCTCTGTTTCTCTGTACTCTACTGGAAGCATTCCTCCCTGGTTGGTAATTGTCACCATTGGAGGTGTTGGTCTCGAGTTAAATTTGTGAGTCAGAGTTTGAGAGCGGTTTGAACAGTTCCTAGCTAGGTGTCCGGTTTGTCTGCATATAAAGCATCGAATCATTGTTCTCTGATACCCTTTGTTTGGGTTCTCCTCTTCCCCTTTCTTTTTCTCCTCCTTTAGCTCTCTGGCTTCCATTACCTTCTTGATTACATCCATGAGTTCCTTTGTGGTAGTCACTTCATGTATAATACAGTGCTTTTTAACTTCCACAGGACATGTTTGACTCATAATCTCTCTTATTTCTGTCTCTTGACTCTCCTGGTCCATGTGAGGATAAGCAAGTTTGACATTTTTCGTGATCTCCCTCCTCAGGGTTCTCACATTTTGTCGATCTAATTTCAGATTTTTTAGTTTGTCTCTGGCCTTCCTGGTGGAGGTTTCTCGGCCAAATTCTTCTATCAGAGCATTCCTACCTTCTGCCCATGACATTAGTCCCTCTAGACGTACCCTTACATCGTCCAGGGCCTTGCCTAAGTGTGCCTTTCCATACGCTATATTCTTTTTATCCTCTCCTACATCAAGTAGGGTGAATTGACATTCTATTTGTTAAATCCACATTTCGGTTTCCTCTTTCCCTTCTTCCCATAATCTAAATGGTAGTAATGTCGTCATCATGTCCGGTTCGTTAAATAAATATACTCAATCCAAACAATTTGTCGAATCCTATCGCTTGCCACCAAATGTAGTACTTATTTTCTAATTCTCCGTATACTACTAAGGTGGGAATAATTCGACAGTTGTTTGGAAGTTTATATCCTTTATTTAACAAACTCCCAAATAGTTCAATGGTCCCCTAGCAATTGATTCTCTGTTCGGGCCGAAATGAGTTCAACACTCAGATTGAATATTATCGTCGACCCACAATAGATTGTACGTTGAAACTCGCAAGTTCCCGTTACCACCTATTTGGATACCCGTGTATGACTCATGTATTGACTCACTCCGACTTCGATCCAAAGGCACATTACTAGTCTCCAAAATAATATATCAGCTTTACCGGGCCTCAATATGTCTAATACAAAGACCAAAGCTTTAATGAATTTGACCGCTATTTACCTATCTTTAACACTCTTACAGTATATACATTATTATCTCTAATACAAATAAATCCGCACCCGTAGGCACCTACATTAATATAACCCTTTGTTTGGAATATTTCCACTCTGACCTCCTATCTGACAAACAGATAATTTCAATAACACTGATACCACTTACTCAAATAGATATACCTCATTACAAAGTCCAATATAATCAACAATTCATAAACACCTATATTATCAATATTCAATACTTAATTCTCTATAAATCATTATTACATCATTACTCTCTATGTTTGATCGGATTGATACTATATCTATCAACTCACTAACTACTTATCTCAGGAATACAATATTTCCTTACACTAGTCGCCTTGACTTGTTACTATATCATGATCACAAAGTTCATTATCAAACCGGCGAATTATTCTTCTTAAATGCTACGAATAACAATGTTTCCTTTATAACAAAACATTATCTTTTATCATATGGACTAGTGTCCGTCCTAACTATTTCTCAAGCTAAATCTGATCTATCTGCAACTATTATTTATCCCCACGCCAGTACTATAGTTGCTTCTTTTCTTAGTCTCGTATTAAACCCTCCCCTTATCTTTAATGTTCACATTAATCGTCTGATTACTCTAGTCTCTTGGTTAGCCGGGTACATAGATCCCACACTAACAGTTACATATTTTTTTAAGAAGATCCCCGATTACCAAACACAGAATCTTAGACAGTATGATACTTAGATCCTGTACTCTCAATTATATAAACCTGTCTAATAAGCTTCTTTATTATCTATTCAAAACTCTTCGGAGTTCTCACTTTAAATTTTACTATCTTTTGATATCTTCTAGAAATGCCTATCACTATTTGTAACTGAATAGCTTGTGCTATACTAACAATAGAAAAGATATCTCTTAACACATGGTAGTTAATTTTTCTAATCAACTATTTTCTTTGGTTGTCCTACCAACAAAATTGATGTGTCCTTATAGGACACTTCAATATTATTGGTAGGACACGAGGCGTCTCAAACATTTTTCTCTCTCTTTTATTATGTTCGGGCCCATAAGGGTCCTTAAATAAATTTGTTGGTCTGTTGCTTCATTTCTCTGCCATCACCATCTCAGGGTCGGCCAATACACCTGGTTCAACTGCTATGACCCATCCACCACCTGGTTTCGGTTCAGCATGGCTTGGGATACTGTGTGCAGGCTTGCAATGTGTCGGCAGGCGGCTGGATATTGGAGGTGAATTTGAGCCGAGAGTGTGTGGTGTAGTCTGGCTTTGCTCTCCAGGAATTCTGCCTCTGTTTGGTGCTGGAAGTCAGGTGCCTTCTCTCCATGGTGGTTGGGAAAGCTATGCGGTGGTTTATTGCTAAGAGAGAGCGAGTGTTGTTCAGGCAGGTGCCTGTGTCTGTCTGACTCCACTGGAATGAATGAATGAATGAATGAATAAGAATATAGAAAAGGTGGGTGAGGGTATTACGACCGGGACTACGAATAAAACAAGGGCACTCAATGATTGGACTAGTAATAGGGAACTATGCAACAACGGTACGCTAGATCCAAACCCTCGAACTTATATGCCGGCGAACAAAACACCTATACCCTCCACGGTTAATCTGCGATAGCGGGGTATCCTTAACTGGGCATTAATGTACTCTACTTCAGGCTAACCTGAACTGGTATAGCCTGATAACAAACAAGATGCAAGTTACGTTAAAATGCATAAAAAGGAATCTATGGAAAGATCAATTAAATCACTGCAAGATTTAATACAATAAAAAAATGCTTCAATACAGTTACTCTAAACAACAATAAACTCTTCACTCCTATCTGAAAGAAAGTGAAGTATAGTCCTACAGCATTGACCTGGAAACTTCTGAAGAAAGTCTGATGCTCATAAGATGCTCGTACTGATTTAGAACTATATAAAGGCAGGAGGCAGGACACCACACGTGTAAATCGAATACACTAAAAGATAGGACATAATTATAATGTTAACTGACACGAGAATACTATAAATGCGCAACGGTAGCAATGCTCGACACTAAAAGAAGTACTTCCTCATCAACGAAACAGTCTGCTATGTTTGTACGGCTCAGCAACAACCTAGACTAATAAATGCTGTGAATAATAATGCGCACATATCAAAGAGCTTATATTAAATACTAACAAGTGTCTACTCGATTAATAATGTCTAGCTGGGATACTCTAGGTAAGGAACTGGGGTTGAGCAAGACAGGCTCGTAGCCTAGCGATGTCCTTAAGACTGCATCCTTTAAGTTACGTTAATTGACTAGGGGGCTCTCTCGATAGATCCAGATCACAAGTATCTGGTTCTATCCTGGCGACCCTCTAAAGACAAGCAAAGAGGCAGCAAAGTGTGGAACTGGTACAGGCCAAAACCCTCAGTCAACACAATGCTGCACTCGCAAAGGACGCAACCGAAAAGACAACCCAGGCTACCACAGGACCGGTCGAAGTCGTGTAGGTATAAGCAAACCGTACATACATCGGAGACAACGACTACAGTTACCTTATCCCAGTCTAGCATTAAATAAAAGAGCAGAAACACTAAATCAATAATGGAGACACACAAAGTTCTTAACCTATACTAACTAAGAACCCTCAAACCTATTCTAAGTACATGTAAATATCTCTGAGGACGGCGCATGCAATACAATGGGCCGGCTATGAAAACCGTATGCAGAACCCAAGGGGAGTGTTGTGCAGTTAATAAAGGTTAGAGTATGGAAAGAGAGAATCGAGTGAGAGAAACAGTGATAAAGGTGGTGATCGGGAGAGAGTATGCAAAGGGATGTTAGAAGCACGCGCGCCAAGCCTGTCCTGACGAGGACAGCTCCTGGGGACCCTCATGGAGGAGGTAAGTCACACAGGAGACCGCAAAGGCGCGATGGTCGGCCAATCACGGGCCGAGACGTCACAAGACAGCAGGCGTCACGTGACACAGCAAGACATGCCGTCCAATGGCGAGCGAGAGGCAGGAATGCACCCGTACATCAAGACACTTACTACCTCCTCGCTCTGAAAGTCTTTCTCATTCACACACTGGTACTATTATCACTACTGTTGATATAAAATATAACCCGTTGTCACAGACAAAAACAAAGACCACCACTGGACTGTCTGTGACAATGCGATTACTAGGAAAGAAAGAACAACATTCTCTGATATCTGTAGCCCATTTCGATGTCCCTGGCAAGCGCTAGTGGCCAACGAGAGGCGATTCTGCCAACGCTGGTAGACGTCACAAGGATGAAAGAAGGGAAGTTTTTATTGGTGTAGTAAGAGAGAAAGTGTCAAAGTAGGAGTATAAAGAGTGTCGGGGCTTGACCCAACGTGCGTGAGTTGAGTACTTGGGTTGGGGTTGGATTGTAAATCGTTAGAGCAGTTTCTTTAATGAGGTTCAGGGTGGCTTGCCAAGAAGGGGGCTGGGGATGGTGAGTGCAAGATGAAGGTGGGAGATGGTGGTGATGATGGTGGTGGTGAAGAAGCCGATGGTGTTATTCATTGGCCAGCCATTTAAGAAGGCTTCTCTGGTGCAGACACTTGGAGAACTGTTTCTTGAGGGCTGGTGAGAGAGGTTTTCCTTCTGCTGCAGCTGCCTTGATCTTCTTGGTCAGCTCGCTGAAGGTCTCCTCAAGCTCGCTGGCGGTGGCCCCCAAGTCGACGTCTCCATCATCTTCCTCCATCTCCTCCACGTCGACATCTTCTCCTATGGTGGACTCGGAGTAGTCGGCAGAGGAGGAGGCTGCCACCGGATCTTCAATGGTGGCTGGTGTTGGAGTGGAGGTCGAGGCTGGTCATGCAGAGGTGATTGGTGGTGTTGGAGATGAGGATCCCTGTGTTGGCTGCAGAGTATGATCTTCAGGATGCTCAGCTTGTTGGGACTGTGACGCTGATGAGTTGATCCTGTTGATAACTCGAGGTACAAGGGTGATCTTCTTCTTTGGTGTCTTTCTTGGCTGCCTCTGTGTCTTGGTGACTGATGGTGGTTGCTGGAGAAGATTAGGAGGAATCACGATCGTTGGAAGGTTATTGGCTGTGAGTAAAGCAGGTAGGATGATTGAAAACTGGCTTAAGTCATCCCCAGCAAGAGCCATGGCTGTCTGGATGACGACAGTGATCTTCTCTGTGTTAAGGCCGGCCTTCTCCTGCTTATTCTCCTCCTTTTTCTTCCTCCAAGCGGCCCTGCCCACCTCCCTTTATATTCGCCCCCGGAGCAACGAGGGCCTGTGATTGGCTGAGGCGCGCGCTGGGGCTCGCCAAGGTAGGCTCGGGATCTTTGATGTTTACGCTCGCCCTCTTCCAGATTACTATCTCCGTAATAGCTTCCAGTCAGCGTATTTATGATGTTTTTTAGTGGCTGACAGGAGTAAGATTTTTTGTTTTTTTCTTTTTTCTATATTCCAACTTACTTCCTCTCGGGCATAGGCTGAGAGCCTTAACATTCACCGCTTTACAATGAACAGTGAAGCCCGTGAGGTCTTGTTCCAGTCTAGGGAGTGAGACATGTGAAGCACGTAGAGTACAACGAGCACCTGCCATCTTGCCTTCACATGAGGCACGGTGCTCACTCATGGCCCGAAACGACCCCATCTCTGAAGCCACCTCGTTTCCGTGCTTCACTGTCTCACCCCCTACACTCGGACTCTCACACTCACAACGCCACCTGTTGAGCAGATAACTCACCAGGCATTGCACCTCTATAGCATATTTTGAATATGGGAATATTCATACAGTGCTATTTAATCAGGGAACAATGAGGGTATTTTATTGACGTTTCGGTGGGCTTGTGGTAATGCACTGATACTAGGTACAGCATAAATTCCATCCCAATAATATCTTCCCATTGATATATCAGGATTTGAACCCGGGACCTTTGGATTACCAGGCCAGTGGCAAGACCACTCCACCACACCTCCCCTTGTCACCATTAGATCAGATTGCTCTTTGCCGAGATAGAAAATACAGAAATAAACAGAGGGCAAGTTATAAGCCGGGTGCTTGGGAGGTGGTGTGAGGCGAGTGTCTAGGTGCGCCGAGGGTGGCCTGTGGTTGGCCGAGAGCTCCTGGGAGCCAGGGCAATAACCCAGGTAGCTTTTCTGGTATAAATCTGACTGGCGAACTTGAGTAAATCCCACCTAATAATTGGCTAATGGGATTACTCCTTCAATAATAACAACAATAATAACAATGATTATTCTTATTATCATTATCAACACTAGGATTAATATAATAAGTAATAATACAAATGTTGAGGTATGGTGGTGAGATAGTGATGGAATGGGTATGGAAAATGTGCAAACTAGCATGGGAGAAGGGGAGTGCACCCGATGACTGGAAGACTGGCATAATAGTACCCCTATATAAGGGCAAAGGGGAAAGAGGAGTGTGTGGTAACCACCGAGAAATATGTCTTCTAAGCGTAGTAGGGAAGGTATATACAGTAGGGTAGTGATTGAGAGAGTGAGAGTGAGAACGGAGAAATGGATAGGCGACGAGCAGGGAGGTTTTAGGAAGGGAAGAGGATGTGTAGATCAGATTTTTACCCTGAATTGTGTTGTGGAGAAGTATCTGGAGAAGAAACAAAAGGTGTATGTTGCCTTTATGGACTTGGAGAAGGCCTATGACGGAGTGGATAGAGAAGGTTTGTGGAAAGTACTTAGAATATACGGAGTAGAGGGCAAGTTGCTGAAAGCAGTGAAGAGCATGTATGAGGGTGCAAAGGCGGCAGTACGTGTGGAGAGTGAGCAGAGCGAGTTCTTTGACCTGAATGTTGGTTTGAAACAGGGGTGTGTGATGTCCCCGTGGTTGTTTACTGTATATATGGATGGAGTCATGAAAGAAATCCTATCAAGAGCAGTGGATGTTGGTGTATCGCTGAAAAGGGAGGGAATTGAGTGGAAGCTACCTATACTGCTGTTTGCGGATGATACAGTTCTGATGAGTGATAATGAATGGGAGTTGCAGGGTCTGGTAAATGAGTTTGGAACAGTGTGCGAAAAACGGAATTTGAAGGTAAATACGGGGAAGAGCAAGGTTATGGTCTTCGAAAGGGGTGAAGTCACAGAGTATGAAGTGAAGCTGAACGGTCAGGCTATGGAGATCGTCAACTCTTTTAAGTATCTGGGCAGTGTGTTGAGTAAAGATGGGACTATGGATGAAGAGGTGCGGGAGAGGGTACAACAGGGGAAGAGGGTTGTAGGAACGCTAAAAGCAGTAACAAGAAATAGGGTGGTCAGTATGGAAGTGAAGAAGTCCTTGCATGACAGTGTGGTAATCCCGACACTGACTTACGGAAGCGAAGCATGGACGTTGGTTGAGAGACTCAGACCAAGAGTGAGAGCAGTGGAAATGAATTACTTAAGGAGTGCGTGCGGAGTTACATGGAGGGATAGACAGACTAATGAGGAAGTAAGAAGAAGGTGTGGTGTGGAGGTAGATGTGCTGGAAAGTGTGAAAAGGAACAACTTGAGATGGTTCGGCCATATGGAACGTATGGAAAGCGAGAGAATGACTAAGAGGGTGTACGAGAGCGAGGTGGAGGGACAGAGAGGGAGAGGTAGACCGAATATGAGGTGGAAGGATGGAGTGAGGAACTACATGAACGAAGGCGGTGCTGGTTGGGGGGAGGGGCGTCGACTGACTGGGGACAGAGGTGCATGGGGGCGGTTCGTTCGTGGCCACCCCTTCGGGGATCACGGCGTCAGGCAATAGATAGATAGATGGAATAATACAAAATATAGTAACAACATACGGATGTGCATATACTGTAAATATATTTAACCCTTTCCCTGCGGGAGACGTTCCCGAACGCCATGGCAATTTACAGCAATTTACAGGCTTTTAAAGCCTCTAAAAACGCCAAGACTATGGCAGTAAGGGAAAATAAGCCAAAGAATACAATATTAGTAGCATATATAAAAGGCAAACATAGTAATGATAAAATTATATTTACATTAATAATGCATACACATACGCACATACAAATACAAACCTTCATATATATCTATATCAATATTCAGTTATGGATAGACAATATTTAATCGTAAATTTGAAGACAAAATTGCATTTGCAGCCTTAAGAAGCTAACCGAGGGTGTGGGCTAATTCACTTCAAAGTGTAGGGGGAATGGACCTCAAGGGGTGGGCGAACAAACAATATTATTTAGGCTAAGGGACTTCATTGTTTGGGCAAATGGACTCCAATGTTTGGGCGAATGGACCAAACTGTTTGGGTGAAAAGACTTCTAGTTATGGCGACAAGATTTGCGGACAAAATGACTTGTGGGAGAACAAAAATATATACTGTCATATATCTATGACGTACAATGATGACAATTTGTGAAATTTCTGCATCTGGCTTATGGACAATGCTGCTGGATGAAGAGCTAACCTGATGTCTGTAGTTTTGCCATCCACTAGACCCTGCCACCAACACAGCCCACACATCCCCTCTAACATGGTCTTCCCCTTCATCCTCAGCTTCCAGGTCCTCAAAAAATCTGCTGGTGGAGTGTAGAGCTGATGTAGTTCCGATCACTGCTAGCACTAGGCCGAACAACACGTTCCACCTCATGCTTGCTAGAAAGATTTAAAATTTGGATGTTAAATAAACAGTTGTCAATAATCTTGAGAAGGAAGAGGCTGTAGGCACCAGTCGAACAGGGCGATACTTCTAGGGAGTGCTACAAGTGGGTGTGGACCCGGGAAGCACGTCAGACATGATTATTAACCCTTAAAGATCGGGGCCCGACTTAAGTCCGAATCGAAAAAATTGGACTATGTGGCGGTGCCCGCCTTAAGTTCGAGTGCAATTTTGGCACAATAGTGGCTCTGAGAGAGAGACAAGTGACTGGAGGAGCATGGGTTACCTCATGACCACTCGCCACGGCCGCCGTGGACCTACTGAGATTTACTCCACTTACATCCACCCTCACTCCCTCGCTACATACGTAATTATATAAAGAAATTACGGTATTTTAGCAATTTTGCCCTTCGGTTGCACGATCGTTGCAAGACAACCAGTCATCGTAGAAGGATGGTTCTGGTGTCATTAGAAAGCTCAATTTATGCCCTTTCAGGGATACATACTTGTATTACGCTCTGGGTCTTGTTTATGCATGAAAAAGAGCACGTAAAACAACCCCATTTATGGTAAAAAGCCCCCGCTGGGCGGCACGGTCAAATATACCGCCTAGCCCGCTAAATAAGGGTTAAAGTACCGCCCGTGCGAAAAGATTAACTTCAATTTTGATATTTGATATACTGTATTTACCAAATAAAACAATATTACTGCTCTATATGCACATATTTTACTTTTATAATGAACATGTGAACATTGAAGAACCGGCAAATAGGTGTACAAAATAAATATCCAGTGTAAAACCGTATATTTGTGTCGGGAGAGGTAGGAGGGAGGTGGTAGGGAGCGCGACATACATCCACTCTCTCCGACGTATCGCGAGATACTAGCAAGATACATCCGTATGTAGGAGGGTGGAGGTAGGTAGTGGGAGTGCAGAAGAGGATGACTAAATGTATTTGAGGCAGGGATGAGGATTTATATGGAGTGGGGGAGGGAGAATATAGGATAAATAAGGAGGGAGAAGAGGGAAGGGGGATGAGACACATGTTATGGGAGGATAGGAACAACGAACCGGCAACGAACCATACCACCTAATCACATAGTGCTTCCATTTCATCGACACTGGGGCTTTATTATTTTATATACCGTATATATTGTATATATATATATATATATATATATATATATATATATATGTATTATATATATATATATATATATATATATATATATATATATATATATATATATATATATATATATATATTATGGGCTATATTCCGGAAGGTCTATCGTGCTTTCCAGGTTAAGGACAATTGGAGTTCCTGTTTCACCATCTGGCCTCCTTTACTGATCCGTTCTGTGCCTCACCAAAACAAAGGGCAACCTCAGTTCGCTTTCCAAAACACCTTTCTCTTTCTTTCAAAACACTATATTACAAACATCTTATATACTACACTACCTTTTCCAAAAACAAAATATATTTTATAATGGCTAAATTGCGACCCACCTTGGAGTCCCCATGGGAGGTGGGGGGCATCAAAAATGCTCTAACAGGTTTGGCTCCTAGTCTTGACTCCTCAGAATGCTCTGGACCGCCACTTTCTACCCTTACTATCAATTTCTGCGATATTTGTGGCCTTTTCTCTAACTTCCACTCTGTGGAACACCAGTTCTCCTCTGCCAATCCCGATCTTCTCTTTCTCACCGATACCCAGTTGTCTGGGACTACTAACAGGAAAACCTTCTCTGTACCCTCCTACTACCTCTATCATCAGTTTCATGCCAAAGGTGGATGTTGCAAATATGTGTGCAACAATGTTGCTTTCTCTCATGTTCCCAACTTTGATTATTTTGAATTCTCAACTCCCTGGCTAAAGCTTTCTTGTCATTCCCAAGCTAAATATTTCTGCACTGTAAATCTCTCCCATAATTCTACTGACTATCTAAGATTCTTCGACTATCAAACTGATAAAGTGGAATACACTCTATCCATCTCTCCTTTCACAGAAATCTCCATCATAAGAGATTTCAATGATCACTACCGCCAGTGACTCTCCTCTTATTTCACTGACCAACCTGGTGAACAAGCATTTTTTCTATCCTAAATATCCGAGAGCAGTTAGTCCAGCACCCTACTATCCCTGACCGCCTTGGAGATCAGCCCAATTTCCTTGACTTATTTTCACCTCTAATCCTTAAACTTACACTGTAAACCTTTTCTCTTCGCTTGGTCATCTGATTCTCCCAGCCAGTGGCGTTTGGGGCCCTTTGGTTCTGCCGACTGGGAGGCTCTTCTGTAGTGCTTCTTTGATTTCCCATTGAATAATTTTTGCTTCCATGACCGGGGACCCTCAGAGTGTGCTGAGCGCATTATCGAGGTAATCCTCTTGGTCATGGAGGCATACATTCCATTTTCTTTCTCTCAGCCCAATGCAAATATAATCTTTGTTTACTACCACATGTTCTACTGCCCACAATAAGGAGATTAAAGCATAGATCATTTGTCAATCTTAAAGAATGTGATTACTGTATTCCATGTCAGTCTGCATACAATATAATACACACTATTCTATGTGTAAATCCATTTAAATTTGACTTAAAAATATCTATCAACCAAATATCATCAAGACTGGTGAAACACTGACTGCACTGTTTTATTTCTATGTGAGTGAGGGAGACAAAAGGCAGAACTGCCTGTAGCGAGTGCCTCCCCCAGTGTTGAAAGAGTGACAGGTCCAAAATCAAGGGACGTTCGAGCTAAAATGCCTGGACACACGGAGTTTGAAGCTATTAAGTCATAGGAAAAGGGAAAGACTGATTCTGGGAGAGAGTTCCAGAGCTCAGCTGTTGAATAGAAGAAAGACTGAGAATAACGTTGCACTCTTGGGTTTGAGAGTTACACAGAATAGGGGTGGGATTATGTTGCAAGACGGGCACTACATACCCTACATAGAGGAGGTGGTATACACTGGAAGAGCTCCGAGGAACACTGATCATTGCAGCAGCGATAGAATAGTGAGAGAGATGCAACATATCGGTGAAGAGAGAGATATTGCAGGGAGTTGGTGAGTGGACGGTAGTTAATGATACGAAAGGCTTTCCTTTCTAATTTGTCTAGGAGTGCTGTGTGAGAGGATCTTCCCCACACATGTGAACAATACTAAATACAAGGACACACTGTGCCCCTGTACAGAGCAAGAAGCTGTGCAGGGGTAAAGAACCTTTGAGGCGGTTGAGCACACCCAGCTTCTGGGAGGCTGCCTTAGCAAGACTGGCAATATGGTCCTTCGAAGAGAGAGCAGATAAAAAAGAGGCACATAGAGTATTAAGAGATGAGAAAGGATTTATTTTTGTATTGTTGAAGTATAGGGGATAGTCATCTAATAGGGGGGATGGTGTTAAACTTGCAGACCAACAGCCATTACTATACAAGAAAGCAGTGTTATTGGCGCTGGCATTGTTTTCATATGACAGTGCTGTTACAGGGCTTCATTGTTCTTGTTCAAGTTTCCTAATGGCGGCACACTGGCGGTGGATGTCGCTCCCTCCGGACCCGGACCTGGCGCCTTGGGCCCAACCTGGACAAAATGGATCCAGAGGGTACAGTACATAGTGTTTCTCTGGACTGGCGCTCTCTGCCCAACAGTATAGGGGCCCGAACCGGGTAGTAGCGCTCCAGGAGGTTGCTCTGTCATTGGGTAAAAAATACTAGACCAGTCGTAGCACCGTGTACGCACACGGGGTGCGTCCCTGCGGCTGGTTCTGGTGGGGCGCACCGAGGCTACTGGATCCTACCCCCTTGTAATCTCTTGGGAGAAGGTGCTGGGAATGGTCCCCGGGGTAGACTGGAGCCGGAGTTCTGGGAGGGGGTGGGGGGGGGGTGATGCCCATTTGCCAGCCCAATCACCAATTATAACTAAACCTAAAGAGAAACAACATAAGTCCTATTATCTAAAACCTCAAAGGATACGGACAAATGCCCCCCACAGTCTCAGACTTGTTAGTGTGAATGTTGTAGTTTGAATCTGCGTGCATATGAAGTGGCTGAGATGTGTGAGAGGAGGCGAGTGGACGTCGGCTGTGCCCAGGAAGAACTCTGGAAAGGGTATGGGGTACAGTGGATTGTTGGAAGAAAGAACAAATATAGGATCTACTGGAAGGGGGTTGAGACTGATAAAGCGAAAGGAGTAGTGGGTGTTCTGGTGGCTGAAGAGTGGGCGGAAAGTGTGCTTCAGATTACGAGAGTTAGTGAAAGGCTGATTGTTTTCAAGTTGAAAGTTGGTGAAAGAATTCTGAATGTGATATCTGCATAATGCCCCACAGGCTGGCCTGCAGAAAGATATAAAAGAGGACTATTGGAATGACACCGTCAGTGTCATTTCAGGCCTCTCGGAGAATGAAATAACAATCCTGGGAGGGGACCTGAATGGTCACGTGGGAGCATCTGCAGATGGATACGAGAGAGTACATGGATGAAATGGTTACGGAAGAAGGAATCTGGAAGGTGAATATATACTGGAGTCGTGTGTTGCACTCAAAATGGTTGTGTGTAACACGAAGTTCAAGAAAAGACAGAGCCATCTGGTCACATATAACTCTGGGGTCTCCAGTAGCTAGATAGATTAATTCTTGGTTAAAAGGAAATACTGGAAACTGGTTCGGGATGTAAAGGTCATCCCGAGCGAAGAATGTATCCCCAGCATAAGCTACTTGTGTGCAACATGAGCTTATACAGAGATTCTGAGCGCAAGAAGGTATACATGCCCAAAAGGAGAGTGTGGCTGCTGAAGAACAAGTAAGTTAGGGATAGGTTTCATACTGAACTGGAGGAAATAAATAGCTAGGCCTAGCGATGTAAATATTGAATGGAATTTCCTTAACCAGTACTGTACCGTAGGATACAGTAATAAAAGTCCCCAGCAGTCCTAAGCAATGTGGCAAAAATGGCAGGAGAGACCACCTATCCACCTCCAAAGATGAGGCAACACTGGCTTTAGTCACCCTTCAGTGGGTCTCATATAAGCTGAGAAGTGTTGCCAACATGAGAGCAGTGCTCAAAAGGTTGTGGTTCACCTACCTATGTTCACCTATGTGGAGTTCGCCACTCTTGCTAGTGGCACTGAAGAGTGCACCGCCCTTCGTTGTTGTTTGAGAATTGGTGCAGCAGACTATTCGAAGAGGTGGAGCGCACCCTTGTGAAGATGGACTCGTCTGGCACTTTTTGTAGTTCGACATCGAGAGCTCTCTTGAAGCTGTCTAACGAGACACCTCTCATGTCTCTTACTCGCCGCGGAAGTTTGTTGAAGAGACGTGTTCCTCTATGTGATAACCAGCTTTCTCGCAGAGAGCCCATAGCACCCCGATTTTTCATCTTGGGGATATCGCATTCCCAGCCTCTCCTATCACTGAACTTCATTGCTATTGGGGTATGTATATTTGGTACAAAACCCTTTGCGATTTTCCACGTATATATTATTAAGTATCGTTCCCTTCTACGTTCCAACGAATACGGCCTTAGTGATTTTAAACGATCCCAATAGTGTAACTGTTTTACTGAGTTTATGAGTGAGGTGAAGTTCCTTTGTACACTTTCTAAGTCATTAATTTCACCTGCTTTGTATGGGGATGTTAATATGTTACAGTATTCTAGCCACGGTAGCACCAGGGATTTGAAGAGTGTTATCATAGGCAATTCACCGCGTGTTTTAAGGGGAGGTTTTTAGTTGATTCCCTAGACTTCCATCAAGCTTAAAATTACTCCCCCTGGACCCCCTTTCAAGATAAATTTGGAAATTTTTCGGTAGAAAAATTTCCCGGCCAAAGGCCGGTTCCCCTTAAATTACAATCTCGCTATCGCTCGCCAGGAAAAAATAGACACCTAAATGTCACGAATGGTCTTAAAATTCACAGAAATGGGGCGAGGGTTCTTAAAATCGCCAAACTAATGGGGCGAAAGTCTTAAAATCTCAAAAACAATGGGGCTAAACATGAGGGAGAAAGGGGTCCAGAAAAAAAATCCTCCAGGTGGAAATCTCCCCTTAAATGTACGTAGAATCCAAGCTGTTAGCCGTTTCGCAGCTGCAACTTTGACCTGGTTATGTTCTTTGAATCCCATATTTTCAGACATTATCACCTCAAGGTCTTTCACATTGTCTTTACGTTCTATTATGTGATTGGATTCTGTTATGTAACTTGTGGACTCTTTAACGAAATCCTTATCTCCGTATCGAATTAATTGAAATTTGTCTTCAGTAAACTGCATGTTATTTTCCCTGGTCCACTGGAACACCTTAGTTATGTCCTCTTGCAGCTGGCCCGTGTCTTCCTGTGTCTTTACTATCATACTCAGTTTCGTGTCATCCGCAAAGGAGGATACTGTACTGTGTCTTGTGTTGGCATCTATGTCACTTATTAGAATGAGGAAAAGAAGGGGCGCTAGTACTGTTCCTAAGGGAACTGGGCTTTTGACGTCTGAAGGCTCAGATGTTACTTGGCTTACTGCTACTGATTGTTTTTGGTTCACGAGGAAGTTGTATATCCACCTTCCGATTTTACCTGTTATCCCTTTTGCTTTAAGTTTGTGTGCAATAATACCGTGATCACATTTATCAAATGCCTTAGCAAAATCGGTGTACATGACGTCCACGTTTTTCTTTTCTTCTAGGGATTTAAGAATTCTGTCGTAGTGTTCCAATAGTTGCGAGAGACACGATCTTCCTGCTCTGAACCCATGTTGACCAGTGTTGTGTAGTTCATTTTTTTCCATAAATGTTGAGATTTTGCCTCGCAGGACTCGCTCAAAAATTTTAATAATTTGGGAAGTCAGAGCTACGGGGCGATAGTTTTTTGGTAGTGCTTTACTCCCTCCTTTATGCAAAGGGGCAATTATTGCGTTTTTCAAACTATCCGGTATTTCTCCAGTGTCTTTTTTTTTTTTTTTTTTTTTTTCTATGTGATTGAGGGAGGCAAAAGGCATAACTGCCTATAGCGAGTGCCTCCCCCATAGTTGAAAGAGTGACAGGGCCAAAATCAAGGGACGTTCGAGCCAAAATGCCTGGACACACGGAGTTTGAAGCAATTTAAGTCATAGGAAGAGGGAAAGACTGATTCTGGGAGAGAGTTCCAGAGCTCAGATGTTGAGTAGAAGAAAGTTTGAGAGTAACGTTTCACTCTTGGGTTGGAGAGTTGCACAGAGTAGGGGTGGGATTGAGTTGCAAGACGGGTACCACGTGCCCTACGTAAAGGAGGTGGTATGCACTGGGATAGCTTTGAGGAACACTGATTATTATAGTAGCGATAGAATAGCGAGAGAGATGCAACATTGCGGCAGAGAGAGAGAGATTGCAGAGAGTTGGTGAGTGGACGGGAGTTAATGATACGAAAGGCCTTCCTTTCAACTTTGTCTAGGAGAGCGGTGTGAGAGGAACCTCCCACACATGTGAACAATACTCAATACAAGGGTGCACTATGCCCCTGTACAGAGCAAGAAGCTGTGCAGGGGAAAAGAACCCCCTAAGGCGGTTGAGCACACCCAGCTTCTGGGAGGCTGCCTTAGCAAGACTGGTAATATGGTCCTTCCAAATGAGAGCAGAAGAAAAAGAGACACCAAGAATATTGAGAGAAGATGAAGGGTTGATTTTTGTATTGTTGAAGAATAAGGGATAGTCCGCTGGGAGATCCTGACGGGTAGATAGATGGAGAAATTGGGTTTTGGAAGCATTAAAGTTAACAAGGTTTTCTCTGCCCCAATTGGAAATAGTATTTAGATCAGAATTTAAGAGTTCTATGGCTTCATTACGTTTGTCGTTGAGGGATTGCTGGCTGGGGCGTTCTGAAAAACTAATGGAGTAGTGTAAGGTTGAGTCGTCTGCGTATGAATGGATGGGAATTAAGGTACAGTTAAGGAGATCATTTATAAAAATTAGAAAGAGAATAGGAGATAGGTCTAGACTCCTTCTCTACATTATAGCCAGGGGTTTTGAGAGGTTTTCCTTACATTTCATTATTAGGATTGAACTCCACGAGTCCGAGCCTGGTGCCGAGTGGGATGGCATGTTGGCGATGGCTTCTGCTATATCTTTTGGTCCGAAATTAATGTCCAGAATCTGGGGGGTTTCCGTGGGGGGATTATTCATGAAAAATTCATGTTGGTATCTGATTGCTTTTGTTTCGTCAGGCTTACTGAACGCTTTTTCATACTGTAAACGTAATAGTTCACTCATTTCCTTTTTGTCCCCTGTGAATGACCCATCATCTTTACTTAGTGGGCCGATATTTGATGTGGTTTTAGTTTTATGTTTAGCGTATGAAAAGAAGTACTTGGAGTTTTCCTTTATGCTTGCAATAGCTTTGCTCTCCTCTTCTATTTGTTGTAGCTCATAGGAGATTCTTAGTCGTTGTTCAATTTCCACAATTTCTCTATCTATTTTGATCTTTTGTCTTTCCTGTAGATTTTGTTGTGTGCGTCTATGTGTTAGTAATTTTCTTCTTCTGTACAGCTTCCTTCTTTCCCGTTCTTGTTTGCTTCTTCGTCTTGTTTGTCTTTCTGGTATGTGGTGGCTACAGATTTGGGTCATGGTTTCCGTTAACCTCTGAACTGCGCATGGGGGTAATTAGAAACGTCTGCCTGTGCTGACGTATTTGAGCTGTTTCCATCACTAAAATATTCATTTTACCATAAATAGCATTAATACTTATCCATATGCGCCTATTATAGGTTGATTATAAAGGTATTAACCTGTTCAACAATAAAACAAGTGAAAACAGCGTTTGGATGGTCAAAATCGGCGATAAAGGCCGCGAGTTACATAATGTATGGGTGAGGTAACCTCTTTTCCCGCCAATTACCCCCAAGGCCACTGAGACACTGTCGATCGATACTCTCTCTCTCTCTCTCTTGCACTCGCTTGCCAACAGTGATGACAATGCCCTGCTTGCAACTCACTAATGTTAGCACGAAAATATACCTCAGAATAAGGGAATAACAGGGAAAATAGGTGATAACTGAAGGAGGGGAGGAAAGTGGGGAAGGAGGGGAGGTAGAGGAGTGATATTTTGCATGGCCCAGGGGCAAAACAAAAAATAAAATTTTTTTTTTTTTTTTTTTTTTTTTTTTTTATGTTTAAAATTGATTTTTTTTTTTCTCTGACTCTTAAGAGTCTTCCCGCAGTGCGCCGGGGGAACTCTTAAGAGTCTTCCCGCAGCTCCCGGGTTAATAGGACTAGGCATTCTGATGGTGTCCGGTTGTTCATTAAATCTTCCCTGTCTATTTCCTCCATTTCTTGGTTTACCTCTTCCCACCTAATAGTTTTACTATTG
This sequence comes from Paralithodes platypus, assembly GCA_032716605.1. Classification (NCBI taxonomy): domain Eukaryota; kingdom Metazoa; phylum Arthropoda; class Malacostraca; order Decapoda; family Lithodidae; genus Paralithodes; species Paralithodes platypus. The sequence goes on from CM064494.1 coordinate 4,596,884, forward strand.
AAGTTAAATTTGCTGAATGGACCAGCTTTTGGTCTAGTTTCTGAGGTGTTCTGTACACATGCTTGTTTTTTTTTATCTCAATTAATTTATGATCTGAGTATGTTGTGTCCGATATGTTAACACTGTGTACCAGGTTGTCATTAATAGTGAAGACAAGGTCTAAGATATTGTTATCACGTGTGGGTTCGATAATATGCTGGTTAAGACTAAAAAAGTCGCAAAGTTTAAATAGTTCTCTTGCATTTGCTTCTCTGGCATTTATCGACACTACTTGGTCTTCTAGTTGCCTCCACTTGATGTTTGGAAGGTTAAAATCTCCTAACCACATAATATTTGGTGTCGGGTTTCCCAGGGCTTCCACTTCTGATTTTATCATGTTGAGCTGGGTTTTGAATTCTTCTAAGGATGAGTCAGGAGGTCTGTATGTAACAATAACAGCTAGGTTTAGGGATTCTATTTTAACTCCAAGTATTTCTACTACTTCGTTACTGTTATTTAGAAATTCAGTAGATATCAGTGAGTCATGAATGTACAAGGCTACACCTCCATGAGTTCTATGCTTTCTGTCCGCCCTATGTAGGTTATAACCAGGAATCCATACTTCACTATCTGCCTGATCTTTAACGCTCAAAGAGCGGGTGGTGGAGTATATTTCACTGTGCTGCTCAGTTTTTTTTTTTACCATAAATGGGGTTGTTTCCGTGCTCTTTTTCATGCATAAACAAGACCCAGAGTGTAATACAAGTATGTATCCCTGAAAGGGCATAAATTGAGCTTTCCAATGACACCCGAACCATCCTTCTACGATCACTGGTTGTCTTGCAACGATCGTGCAACCGAAGGGCAAAATCGCTAAAATACGGTAATTTCTTTATATAATTACGTATGTAGCGAGGGAGTGAGGGTGGATGTAAGTGGAGTACATCTCAGTTGGTCACGACGGCCGTGGCGAGCGGTCATGAGGTAACCCACGCTCCTCCCGTCACTCGTCTCTCTCTCAGAGCCAATATTGCGCCAAAATTGCACTCGGACTTAAGTCGGGCCCCGCCACATAGTCCACATTTTTCGATACAGACTTAAGTCAGGCCCCGATAGACAAGGGTTAATGTGAGTTTCTGTGAGAGCCGCAAATATAGCATTTCCTTCTTCTAGCAGGCCCCTAATAAATGGTACTTTGTTTGTGGTTCTATTTTTAAGACCTTGGATGTTTGCAAACAAGACGGGGGAGGGGCTACTATGTGTACCTAGTATTTTGGTGTTGTTCGTAGAGCACATCCTTGTGCCACGCTCGGGAGGACAGGAGGTACTCTAGCTGGGCTATTTGTTCTTCCAATTTTCGCACTTTGTTCATCTTGTTCTGCCATTTCCCATAGTGTCTTCTTCCTGTCTCGTCCTCGCAAAACTGGAGAGTTTCTTTGGTTAGCATTTGTGTTGTTTCTGGCTATCCTCCAAGTCCCCCTAATATGGAATTCTGAGCATTTGTTATCATAGCATTTCTTACTCTCTAGTGCTGACTGGCAGATGGGTGGGTGGTGGTATTTGCAGTTTTCACCAAATCTTCATTTGCCATCTCTGATCATAATGTTGCAAATTTTGGGGTGCTCAAATCTGCATTTTACTCCATTAAGTTCACCTTTTGGTCCAAAGTGGCACATTCTTTTCAGGTGATATCTGCATACAAGTGAAGCTGTATTGGTTGTGGTTGGAGCACCCTGTACTGCCGTGGTTGTGGTAGATGGCAGTTGGTTTTGATTTTGAGGGCTATCCCCTTCACTCCTCTTACGTTGTTGTTACTCAGGGGAGTTGTGTACAACATACAGTCTTGCCTGGGTGGTGGTTTGGGGTGACATAAGGGTCTCGGTTGGGCAGATAGAGGCGGAGGTGGCTGAGAGGTAACTTGTGGGGGAGTAATTGGTTGTGAAGGGCAATGTGGGAGCAATTGAAGTTGAGAGTCACGTGGGGTGGTGTGAGGTTGAGAGTTACGTGGGGGTGTAGTGGGCTGAGGGTTATGGGTTTTTGTGCGTGAGGGAGTGTGTGCGCACACAGGTGACAATGTATCACTGTAATGGGACAGCCAGTAACTAAGATCTTCTATGAATCGCGAGCATGATGTTAAATTTGTTGGGGACTGTGTTTTGTTGTCAGAATGGGGTGAAATATTTTCAATTACCAAGGCAATTTGGACTTTCTGGCCAATGTTCTCCATTACACCAGTAAATTCTTCTTGTAGCATAACAGGGGCGTCTTTCAGCATTTTCTTTAGTTTAAGCTCATTTAATTCATTGAAGCAATTTACACATCTTAGTCCTTTTTTTCCTTTGTTGTGCTTGCCCATGCATTGCCGATGAAATAGCAGTTTACATTCTTCACATTTGGCATTTTGGTCCTCGGACTTTACCTTGCATTTAGTACATGTATTGGTATCCCTCTTTGATCGTAGTTTAGGTTATTTTCCTTATTTTATCTTTTTCTTTACTGATTTATATATCAAGGTGGAGATTGTGGAGTACTGTGATGCAAGAAGCTGTGTGTGGAGGAACCTGAGGGAGCCAGGGTGCTGGCGGCGTGGTGTGTCGGGTGTCAAGGTCGACAGGGGAGGAGGTGGAGGGAGGTAATTTTATTAGTAAAGTATTTCAACATCTATCTATCTATTGCCTGACGCCGTGATCCCCGAAGGGGTGGCCACGAACGAACTGCCCCCATGCACCTCTGTCCCCAGTCAGTCGACGCCCCTCCCCCCAACCAGCACCACCTTCGTTCATGTACTTCCTCACTCCATCCTTCCACCTCATATTCGGTCTACCTCTCCCCCTCTGTCCCTCCACCTCGCTCTCATACACCCTCTTAGTCATTCTCTCGCTTTCCATACGTTCCATATGGCCGAACCATCTCAAGTTGTTCCTTTTCACACTTTCCAGCACATCTACCTCCACACCACACCTCCTTCTTACTTCCTCATTAGTCTGTCTATCCCTCCATGTAACTCCGCACGCACTCCTTAACAACATACAACATTTCAACATACGGCTGTTTAAAAGTTATCTTTTAGGTTGCATGATAGGTTTTTAGTGGGCCCAAATACATCGTCAGGAGGGCTGGGAAGTTTGTCTATTATTTGTGTATCTAGCCAGGTATTTGAATGATTAGTTCGGTAGTACTAGTTAGGGCTAGTGGGAGGGTGTCGTGTGGAGGGAGGCACTATGGTGGTCGTGGTGGTAGTGTTGGCACTGGTAACTGGTACAGGGTTGTACAGACAGTTACAAGAAAAGTACATTACTGACGGATATATACGTCGCTTGGATTGGGGAGTTACTTATCTACTGACGTATATATACAGTGCTGGGATTGGAGGGGTTAAGCATAGCTTTTTCGCTGCCACTGACAAAGTCTGTGGGGGAAAAAAAAAAGGGTCATCCAAGGAATAAGACCTCCTGGTGGTGGAACGATGAGGTAGAACATGCTGTGAAAGAGAAAAGGAGATGCTTAAAAGCATGGAAGAAAGAAGGCAGTAAGGAGGAATACCAGGCAGCTAAACAAACTGCCAGAAGAGTTATTGACAATGCTATAAAAGGTATTAAGGACCTGAACCTCGAATAAGTGTGTAACACTAACAATGGGATCTTCAGTTTTAAACATGGTGTACCATGTTTAAAAATGACTACGTATATTATAGGTGAACAGTGTGTTAGAAACGATAATGGAAAGATTGTGTATGCAGACAATGAAATCAGAGAAGCATGGAAGGCACACTATGAACGATTGCTAAATGTAGAGTTTGAATGGGATTTAATAGTAAATATATGCAAAGGAAAAGGGGATGCACTAGATAGAGGTAATTATAGGGGCTTGAAAATTATTGACCAAATCATGAAGGTCAGTGAGAGAGTCTTTGAGGGTTTGATCAGGCAAAGTCTCTCCATTGATGATATGCAGTTTGGTTTTATGCCAGGACGTGGTACAACCGATGCTATCTTCATAGTCAGCCAGATACAGGAAAGATAATTACTAAAAGGCAGGGATATTTACTTTGTGTATGTAGACCTGGAGAAGGCCTTTGCCATGTTGAGATGTTGCGCAGTGGTCTATGAAGAAACTTGGTGTGGAAGAGTGGCTGGTGCGTGTGATAAAGAAGATGTAAGAGGATTCGCGAACTGTGGTGAGGGTGAAAGGTGTACTGAGTGAGGAGTTCACAGTCCGTGTTGGAGACCCTTACTCTTTATTATGGTCCTGGAGGCACTCTAGAGATTTTTAGATCCGGACTCCCGTGGGAACTGTTTTATGCAGACGATTTAGTCCTAATAGCTGACAATGTGCAAGATGCTGAGGCCAAATTCAGAAGATGGAGAGAGGGCATGGCGAGCAAGGGTTTAAGAGTTGATATTAACAAAACCAAGGTTATGCATTGTAGATTGAGACGAGGCAATTTGGAAAAGAGCGGTGCACACCCATGTGCAGTGTGTGGAAAGGGTGTGGGCGCTAACTCAATTCGGTGTAGCGTCTGTCGATGTTGGGTGTACCATGGGAGTAAGCGCTGTAGTAGAATAAAAGGACCCCTGCTGAAGGATAAGTCAGAAATCGAGAAATTTTAGTGTGTAGTGTGCAAGGGCGAGCTTGTGTTAAATGATGATCCTGTGGTTGTTGTGAATTTTGGAAATGAGTCATTGGAGCTGGTGGACAGGTTTTGTTACCTAGGAGATACCATCTTTACCGGTGGTGAGGCCGAGGCTGCCACTGTCGCTAGAATTAGATGTGGCTGGGGGAAGTTCAGAGAACTGCTGCCAATTCTGACCATGAAAAGAATGCCTCTCCCCCTGAAGGGAAAGGTGCATGTATGCCTCATTTGTCAGAAGTGCAATGATGTATGCCTCAGAAACATGGGCCGTTGAAGTAGAGGATGTCAACAGAATGGAACGTAATGAGATGAAAATGGTGAGATGGATGTGTGGGGCCAGGCTGCAGGATAGAATAACAAATGATGAGCTGAGGAGACTTTCAGGTATAAAGAGTATTAGCGAGGAGATGCGTACAAGTAGACTGGGATGGTATGGGCATGTGGAGAGAATGGATGAACAAAATTGGGTGAAAAGATGCAGGTCTGTGATTGTGGAGGGAGCTGCACCAAGGGGTGGACCGAGGAAGACCTTGGATCGGACTATATATGCCGATCTCAAATAAAAAAACTTGACAAGTGAAGCAGCCCTTAACAGGGTTGCCTGGAATGCCGCCATTAGGACAAGAGACTGAAACTGCACGTATGTGTGGAGCACTCGGTCTTAAAATGTTATGTATGTATGTATGTACTTCCCGACTGTTTTGGAAGCATTAAAGGCATCAAGGTTTGCTCTGCTCCAATTGGAAATAGTAGTTAGATCCGAAGATAAGTGTTATATGGTTTCATTACATTTGTTTTTGAGGAATTGCTGGCTGGGGCGTTCTGGAAAACGAATTGAGTAGTGTAAGGTAGAGTCGTCTGCGTATGAATGGATGGGACTAGACGTACAGTTGAGATGATCATTTATGAAAATTAGAAAGAGAATGGGAGGTAGGACAGAGCCCTGAGGAACACCGGAGTTGATAGGATGAGGAAGTAAGCGGTGGCCGTCCACAACTGCAGCTATGGAACATAAAAACAAAAACAAATTAGAGACGAAGGCACAGATGGAGGGATAGAAACCGAAGGAGGGTAGTTTAAAAATTAAAGATATGTGCCAGACTCTATCGAAAGCCTTCGATACGTCTAGCGCAATAGAAAAGGTCTCACTGAAGTCCCAAAAGGAGGGTGACCAAGAGTTAGTAAGATATGAAAGATCACCAGTAGAACAACCCTTAAAGATCTGAAAGTAGATTATGAGAAGAGAAATGCTTAAGAAATTTGGAAGCAAAAATAGTTTTAAAAACTTTAGAGATACAAGAGATAAGAGCAATTGGACGATAGTTGGAGGGTTGAGAGCGGTCACCCTTCTGTGGGACTGGTTGAATTAGAGCAAACTATAAACTATAAATGTTCTCACTATTTCGGGCTGAAATTAATCTCGTAATATGCTCTTTACCTGATATTTGTTCAATCATATATTTCATCAGTTCTAGAGTTCAAATATTATCATAATTTGTTTGACTGCATCTGTACATGGACTGCCAATTACTAAATATTTTCAAATAACAATAGAAAGTGCTGAAAACAACATTCCAGCTTAGCGAACATAAATTGATTCAATTTGATATAAAAATGTGTACAGTACAAACTACACTATTATAATTAAAAGCGGTTAGATATAATATGCAATCACCTCTAGAAATGAAAGAACACAGGTATATTTCCAATCAATTGGGTATAACAAATATTTTCGTAACACAAATCAAGAGGTGCTATTCAGTTTGCAATATTCAACGAAAACGTGAACACAATAATTTTGTCTTAACACCTCCTCAAAAGTTAAAAAAATGGGCTGTCTTTACTTGGTTCGTTGAAAACAAAATTAAATTTTAGTAAATGTTTATATCAAATCAGCAAAATATATATTTTAGTATGGCTTAACGTTATCATTTGAACAATGGTAACAAATTTGTTTTCATAACAAACAGATCTCTATTCTAGCAAAATATAGTCATCTATCTTTCTATCTTTTGCCGGACGCCGTGATCCCCGAAAGGGTAGCCACGAACAAAACGCCCCCATGCACTTCTGTCCCCGGTCAGTCGACGCCCCTCCTCCCATCCAGCATCACCTTCACTCATATACTTCTTCACTCCATCCTTCCACCTCTCTCTCGGTTTACCTCTCCCTCTCTGTCCTTCCACCTCGCTCTCGTGCACCCTCTTAGTCATTCTCTCATTCCCATATGTTCAATATGGCTGAACCATCTCAAGGTGTTCCTTTGCGCACATCTACATACACACCACACCTCTCTCTTACTTCCTCATTCGTCTGTCTATCCCTCCATGTAACTTCGCACGCACTTCTCAAGTAACTCATCTCCACCCCTCTCACTCTTGGTCTGAGTCTCTACACCAACATCCATGCTTCACTTCCGTAGGTCAATGTCGGGATTACCACACTGTCATGCAAGGAATTCTTTACTTCCATGCTGACCACCCTATTTCTTGTTACTGCTTTCAGCGTTCCTACAACCCTCTTCCCCTGTTGCACCCTCTCTTATTCATCCATATTCCTTATTCATCCATACTCCCATCTTTACTCAACACACTGCCCAGATACTCAAATGAGCTGACATTCTCCATAGCCTGACCGTTCAACCTCACCTCACACTCTGTGGCTGCACCCCTTTCAAAGACCATAATCTTACTCTTCCCTGCATTTTCCTTCAGATTCCGTTTTTCACACACTGTTCCAAACATATTAACCAGACCCTGCAACTCCCATTCACTATAGCTCATCAAAACTTTATCATCGGCAAACAGCAGTATAGGTAGATCCACTCGTTTCCCTCCCTTATCAGTGGTACACCAACATCAACTGCTCTTCCTTGTATTTCTTTCATGACTCCATCCATATATACATTAAACCACCACGGGAACATCACACACCCCTGCTTCAACCCAACATTCAGGTCAAAGAACTCGCTCTACTCATTCTCCACACATACTGATGCCTTTGCACCCTCATAATTGTGTCATGAATACAGTCGCGGAGTCTGGTCCAATTCGCTTCAATAGATTGGCCATAGGGTCGTTGTCAAGGAAAGTGTCTTTATATTCAGCTAAGTCCCGAGAGATGGCACCCACGTCAGCTCTGTTGTATAGGTAAATGTTTCTGTATGGTAGGTTATATGTTTGCGTCAACTAGTACCATGTCATGATAGCTCAAGCCAGGTACTACCCGTGTCCGTGTTATCGTCCTTCCAATTAGTCCCATAACTCCCCACACAACCCCCACATATCATGCTGCCCGTGAGCAGCCCTCTGCGGGTCCCCAAGCTTAAGCTAAAGCTAAAAAACTAAAGCATTCACTTAGCCTGTGTATCTGGCTCCTAACTGGTGTTTGTATCAAAGTTCATGATGGCTATCTTATTATTAACTATCTAACCGGCTAAGATGAGTGGCAGAGCTGATAATATATTTATTATTGTTTTTAGTGTTCGTTATTTATTTATTAAACTAGATACGTTCAAGTAATGTTCATGATTACTGATTAACTTACAGTGCTATCCGAATCTAAAGAGTTAGTATATATCACATGAAACACAAAAATAGTGTGCATATCATAAAGTAAACACAAGCAAGATAAAGAAAATTATGATAAACCCAAGAAGTAAGCGAGAGGTGAAGACTGAGTGACTCGGACCTCGTGGCTTAACCGATCACAGGGTGTATTTAACTTATTACACATTTGAAATAGCCAGTGATGGCATTTCTTCCCTTGCTTGTGTTAACTGTATTATATCTAAGATTTGTTGTGTTCCACTTGGCATATAGCTCTTAAGGTTCGGATATCACTGTAGATTATCACATTATCATATGAATTAATTACACTTTTCTTTATTATTCCATATAAATTAATCACACAAGATAAGTTGCAGTAATTCTAATGATAATGTGATATATTGTATCCGAACCTTTAGAGCTCTAACATACCAAATGGAACACATAACATTGTAGATATAATAAAGTAAACACAAGCAAGGGAAGAAATGCCGTTACTGCCTATATTAATTGTGTAATAAGTGAAGCACGGCCTGTGATTGGATAAGCCGCGTGGGCTGAGTCAGTCAGTCCTCACCTCTCGCTTACTTCTGGGGTCTATCATTTTTTTATCTTGCTTGTGTTTACTTTATGATAAATACATTATTATTATGTTTAATGTGATATTTAATAGCTCTTTAGATTCAGATAGCACTGTAATTTATTATGTTATCATTAAAATTATTTAAGCGTATCTAGATTAACGAATAAATATGGAACACTAATGATAATAATAAGTATATTATCAGATCTGCCACTCATCTTAGCCGGTTAGTTAGGGTAATGATATGATAGCCAATCATAAGCATTGATACAAACACCAGAGCCAGATGAGCCAGATGCACGGGTCAAGTGAATGGAGTATAGTTCACCCATTTGTATATCACTTTTAAGATATGCTAGCATCATACTAGATATACAGAATATATGGTATTAATTTGATACGCAAAATTATATATCTTCAACTAGCGATTAATAAGAATATCGAAACTGAGTATATAACGTACTAGTCTAGAACTATTGGTGCTGATATATCACCTCCATATTTTTGCTGTGAACACAATTTCCGTTACTCCAACTCGTGAAAAACGATGTACATTCTTGGCATTAGTCCATTACCTACCAATATGTGCACAATACTTCGTGTTAGAGGTGACTGTAAGAGCAAAGTCTGTGATAAATCAGCCACTTCATGTGTTCGTCTCCAAGGCTTGTTGACTACCTGGCCGTTCCCTGCGGTCCGTTCATACCAACTCGCGCGTAGGATGTATACTTGATGATTATCATATCTCACTCCTGGTAATGCCCACTACTGGCAACATATATGATGATTGCAATAAGTCGTGGGGGGGTCCTCAACCCATCGTGTATCCATCTGGATCCCTAATAAGGCCCCCTAGAAACAGACAAAACCCGAGCCAAATGTTGCCTTGATTTTGTGCGATTTGCTTACTTTTGGGTAAATCAATTGGCTTAAGGGAAAGGATGTAGTATCCAGGTGTATGGTTGTCATGTTTTACATAGGTCATGCGCTCACGGTTACGTTTCTGTCTATTTTGACTGCTATTTTTCTATTTGCTTCCTGTTGGCAATATATAATATGATGACAATAAGTCATGGGTGGGTGAGGGGGGGCTTCGTTTACCTATTATTGTATCCCACGGCAGTCAAAATATATGGGAACATGGTCGTGAGTGTGCAAGTAGTGTAAACAAGGTACACCCGAATACTACATCCTTACCGGCGTAAGTAATGCTTAGGAAGTTTTACGTTTATCTAGCGGTCCGCTTGCAGTTGTGTGTTTGCGCTAAGGAACGGGTGAGGCTTGAGTCCGGATCGACCTGCATTTATCGTATTTTATGGCTTTATTACATCTCGGCAGGGTTGGGTTATTGACACAGGGCCCTCCCGGTCGTCATCATGCGACTGTGTCAAGAGCATTGCAACGTCCCAAAGCTGCTTGTCAGTACAGCTATTTCTTTAGTAATATAAGGGGACTTCACTCTAACATCAATTCTGTACACCAATTTCTTCAAGCAGAATCCCCTACTCTCCTTTTTTTGACAGAGACTCAAGTAACATCCACATCTGACACATCTAGATTTAATTTTCCAGGTTATCAACTGCTCCAAAATTTCAGACCTAAAGGTGGTGTATGTTGCTTCGCAAAATCTGAAATTGCCCTGGAGGAGGTTACTAGTTTCAATTGTCCCTATTTTGATTATTCTATATACAAATTAATTTCTGCTGGTAAATTTAAATACATATGTTGCATCTACCGTTCCCCAAATACTCCTCCAGAGCAAAGTCTTTTTGATTCTCTGTCCTCACAACTCAGTGTCCTCAACTTAAATGCTTCTTCTGAAATCACTGTGTTGGGTGATTTTAATGTCCATAATGTTGAATGGCTCACTCATTCAGCCAGGACTGATGATGCTGGTCTTGAATGTGAGCTATTTGCAGACTCATTTAATCTCATTCAACTAGTCAACCAACCCACCCGTGTACCAGATAATCCTAATCATAATTCCCACCTACTGGACTTATTTTTAACAACCAATTCAGAAAATTATGATGTTACAGTGAGGTCCCCACTTGGATCTTCTGATCACTGTCTGATACAGGCCACCTGTCTATCACCTACCACACCTTCCCACTCTGAACCTGTTTTGGTGACTAAATGGCATTACGATAGGGCAGACTGGGAGGGTCTTCAAGGTTTCTTTATTGATATTCCCTGGACCTCTTTCTTTTCTAATGATGCACACTCCACCTTGAGCCACATACAAGATTTTGTAAAAATTGGAATGGAAACTTTTATTCCTCATCAAAAGTACAGTAAAAGATCTAATTCACCTAAATGGTTTGACCATAATTGTGCTAGAGTAACTGAACAAAAAGCAATAGCCTACAATGCATACACAAGATCAAAAACACATGAAGCCTTTAATTACTTTAGAAACATCAGAAATCATGCCAAAACTGTATTAAACCTAACTAAATCAAACTTTCTCCATAAGCAGGCAAATAAACTTCTAAATAATCCAAATGATAACAAAATATTTTGGTCTACTCTTAACTCATTCAAATCCAACTTCACTACTGCTTCATCCATTCCACCATTAAAATCTCCGACTGGCAATCTTGTAAGTGACCCACGAGGTAAAGCTAACCTTCTTGCAGATATTTTCTCCACCAACTCAACCTTAGATGACATAAATCAAGATGTCCCTGTACTTAATTTTAATTCACCTGAAATTCCCTCACTTAAGATCCACACCAGACATGTCAAAACTATTTTGCAGAATCTCTCAGTAGATAAGGCTCCTGGTCCAGATGAAATTCCTCCAATAGTACTTAAGAATTGCTCCTTGGTGCTCGCTCCTGTATTGGCAAAATTTTTCCGTCTGTGTACTCATACCTCATGCTTCCCAGTACCCTGGAAAGAAGCAAACATCCATCCAGTTCCTAAAAAAGGTGCCTCTTCAGATCCATCAAACTACAGACCAATAGCTATAACTTCCACTCTTGGCAAAGTTTTTGAAATTATATTAAATAATCACATAATTAAGCATCTGGAGAATAATAAATTAATCAGTGATAGGCAATATGGTTTTAGACGATGTCGATCAACTGCAGACATTCTTTGCCTTCTTACGCATCAAATCAACCAAGCTACAGACCAACATGGTGAAACACATACAATAGCACTGGATATATCAAAGGCATTTGATAGAGTCTGGCATCAATCCTTATTGTCGAAGATGTCACACTACGGCCTTGCATCATTAGTTCCACTAATTTCTTCTTATCTTCATAACAGAAAAATACGTGTAATGGTAGATGGCCTTTATTCTCAATTTCACTCAATAAATGCTGGTGTTCCCCAGGGATCAGTTTTGGCCCCAACTCTGTTCCTCATTCATATCAATGATCTCATATCTACCACTCATAATCCAATACATTCCTACGCAGATGACTCAACACTCCACAGTTCCTTCACATTTACCAATTCTTTCACCCAACCCGATCTTATAAATTCAAAAATAAACACTGCAATTTCTCTGAACCAGGACCTTTCTAGAATTAATGAATGGGGACAAGAGAATCTAGTTTCCTTTAATGCACAGAAAACCAAGTACATTCAATTTTCTAACCGACAGAATCTCACTGACTCCCATATATTTTTTAATGATGTAAATATTCCCACTTCCCCTAGTATTGACATTCTCGGTGTAACATTAACTACTAACTTGAGCTGGACACATTATGTTAGAAGCATTGCTAAGAATGCCTCTAAAAAACTGGGACTCCTGTACAGAGTTCGAGAATTCTTCACTGACGAGCAGTTGGCCGTAATATATAAAAGTCATGTGCGCTCTCAGATGGATTACTGTTCACCTCTGTGGGGTGGAAGTGGAGTGGTTGCATTGAGGCAGTTGGACAAAATTCAAAATAAAGCTATTAGATTAATCAATAACCCTGCAATCACACAGGACCTTCCTACATTAGCCATACGAAGAAACGTTGCATCCCTTGCATTATTCTACAGATATTTTCACAGCAATTGTTCCGAGGAACTTGCTTCAATTGTGCCGCCTCTCCACATCTTTCCCCGTAGAACTAGGGCAGCTGAGAGCGCCCATGAATTTACACTTTCTCCTCCACAATGCAGAACTTCTGCTTATCAGAATTCATTTATCCCCAGAGCTACTACTCTTTGGAATTCACTTCCCTCGAATTGCTTTCCACAAACTTACAATCAACAAATGTTTAAATCCAGTTGTTACAAACATTTTATGAATGGAGGATGCCTTTAGGCACATGGACCTTTTTGTTTTATCTGTGTTTTTCCTTCCTCCATTCATTGTCTCTTAAAAAAAAAAAAAAAAAAAAAAAAAAAAATCTCGTATGCACAAAACTTGGCTCGAATTCCCGTATTTATGTACTATTTATGTTATACCAGGTTTTTACTGGGGTTGTATTGACTTTATAGGTAGGTTCTTACTTGACTGGAGAAGATGAGAACACAAAAGAACACAAACACAAAGGTAATAGGCTAGAGGATAATATAACACAGAGTACAAACATGGTTTATTCCTATTTACACAGAATCATATTATTAGAGGTACAATGGTACATAAAACAGGGATAGGTTTCAATTAGCAGCACGATCGAGGATCCTCTAGGTGTCTCAATGGGAAGACACAGGCAGGTTCTGAAGATCTGTGAAGACGTTGCTGCCTGGTATTCCCTACGACGTCCTGGTCCATGGGGGTGGTCCTGTCGTGTAACGGTGACAGAAGTTAGGGGAAGACTTCTTGAAAATCTCTGAAGACTGCAGAGGTGAGGGTCTTACATGAAAATGAGCCGTTCCAACAGTGTCTTACGCTCTCTCTTACAATGCAGACCTAGACTTCAGTAGATGGTTAAAGACTTCCTTGAAGATCTCTGAAGACTGCAGAGGTAAGAGTCTTACATTAAAACGAGCCTTTTCACCAGTGTCTTGCGCTTTCGTATCATGGGATTAAAGTAAGGAGCCATTTCACCAGTGTCTTACACTCTCTCTTACAATCCAGACCTAGACTTCTATGGGAATCTCTACAGGAATTTATATGATGGAATCTTGGGATTATTACGAAGACGAGCCGTTCCACCAGTGTCTTACGCTCTCGTATCGTAAGGACTAAGTAGGGAGTTGTTTCACCAGTGTCTTACACCCTCCACTACAAGTCCTGACTGAGAAAGAAGCTGTTACACCAGTGTCCTACGCTCTTCCAACCAGCCTTGCTATGTTTTTGGGTTTACTAGAACTATAGCGCTCACTACGTGTGGTAAACTATAATTGTAGTAAAGTCCCATACCAAGGCAAAAGTAAAAATGTTAGGAGGCCAAAAGTGTGGTCTAACAAAAATACAAGGCAAATATCCAAGATACCTTTGGGAAACTGCGTCGAGTAGTTCCACCAGTGTCTTACTCCTTCAAGGCAATTTCTCGGTATATATAATTCCAAGTCTTCCAGATATCCTCAGCCAGTGCCTTTAGATATCTTTAGAACTGTACCACTTCTGGATTTAGCTGGGGATATCTTACCAACTCCGTTGTTCCTTCTGGCTGCACATCTCGGGTCTATACCGACGTGTCCCTCTAGGTAAATAGGAGCTGTTCTCGCTCAGGTACAGGACGGACGGGAACATATAATAGCCTGCGCCAGTGCCACTCTGAATGCTACCCAACGTAACTATGATGCCACCAAAAGAGAGTGCCTAAGAGTCATCTGGGCCTTAAATAATTTCCGGTCCTTTCTCATGGGAACAAAAGTCGACGTAATTAGTGATCATCAATCCCTTCAGTGGTTACGGCGATCAGAGATAACCTGTGCCCTTCTTGTCCGCTGGCGGGAAACCTTGGAGGAATTCGACTTCGAGATCAATTACAGACCCGGGAAGTTACATAATAATGCCGATGCCCTCTCCCGCCTACCAGTAACAGGACCAGAAATAAATAGCATAGTCACCCCACCAACTACATCACAGAAAACGTGACCAGACCAGTGCAAAGAAAACGAAATCCCCTCTCTCCTAACTTCATGGCTGACTAAGATAAAACCTAAATGGATCCCAAAAGACGTCTTCTATCATTTACATCGAATAGGTGATCAACTCTAAACTGATTCCGGTCACATAGCTGTCGACCCCCACACCGCCCAAGACATTTTCCTCATCATACACGAGGGAAACGGAATCAACCTAGGACAAACGAATATGCTACAGATGTTCCAACAGTTATATAGGACCACAAACTCTTCAACCATAGCCAAAAGAGTCGCTGAAGCTTGCAGGCCCTGCGGCATGGGCAAAGATAGTACCAGAACCCCAGGACCAGCAGGACAGTTAACCGCCATACAACTTTGGCAGATCCTGTCCATGGACGTGATGGGCCCCTTTCCCCCTAAACATGGCAAGAGATTCGTCGTCACCTTCGTCGACGTATACTCCCGCTTCGTAGTCGCCTGCCCTGTTAAACAACACAGCGCCTCTACAGTAGCAGAAGTCCTCGTCAGCGAAGTATTTGCCAACTTTGGTGTCCCCGCAGTACTCCTCTCCGACAATGCCCCTGAATTCTCAGGTAATATGTGGGAACAATTTTCACAATTCTGTGGCATCAAGGTGTCACACTCGTCCCTCTACTGGTCACAAGGGAACTCGGTTTGCGAGAGGAGTCATAAAACCATAAACAACCAGATCCGGACACGCCTCATCGCCCTACAAACCCAAGACTGGCCAGCTCAACTAAAAATTATACAGTGGGAATGAACACTTGCCCCCGAGAAGACGGCATCACACCCCACGAGAGGTTATATGGTGTGGCACCCTTACTACTACCCTTCCTGAAATTGGCAAACATACCAACCTCCACCACCATGTCCACCAACCCTCTACAACACCTAAAGAACGTCCTACATACTGCCCAAGTTTGCCAGGACGTAGCTCAAGACGCAACACCTCCTCAGAGCCCTTACGCCGTGGGTGACCAAGTGATGGTAGCCAATTTACCAATATCTAAGAAACTGGACCCCAGATACGGACCGTACAAAATTACCAAGGTCCCCAACCCGTATCAGATTATCGTGAAGTATCACGGCGAATCCTGGGTTTACCGGAATTGTTACGTGAGGATTCACCATCCTCTGATTATGGACGGGGACAAGGTCACACCCACCGAGACGCCCTCCACAAAAACCACGTCCCAGCTTGATCTGCCTCGTCAACGCCCTCGCCGTAAGTTTCATATTTCACCTCCTTCTCCATCATCATCTCAGCCTTCTCGACCCCCTCCTTCACCACCTTTATCACCCTCAGTTTCAACCCTTTCATCCCAACCTCCTTCCATTCAACCTCGTCAATGCCTTCCACTCACTCTCTGCCTCGACGTCTTCCGCATACTTCAGCTCCCACACGACATAAGTATTCTTTTCGCCCTCGCTCTCAACTAACTCGCCGAGCCCTTAGCCAACGCCCTTCAATCACTCCACCCCCTAGATCAAAATGCCCTCAATCCTTCTCTAACCACAGAACCCCCCCTTTCATCCACCTCATCATCCTCACCACCCACTTCTTCAGTACTTCCCCGCTCACCTCTTCACACCTCTCCATCCCCACCTTCTTCCACCCGCAGGCAAATTCCTGCTGTCAGCACCTCTACGTCAGCACCTCTACCTCTTCCCCCCTTCTTCGCCGCCCTTTGATATCCCGTCGTCTCGTTCCTCCACTCCGCCCATTTCCATCCAGCATGGCTCCTAACCCACAAAAATCCTCAATTTCCGATCTCGTCTCCCTCTCACCTTCTATCTCTCCAACCCACCAACCCCGCACTCCCAACCCTAGAACTACCCCTGCAACTCCCCCTCCTACCCTTCCATCCCCCGCCCCCACCTCTGCCTCGCCTTCCAACCATACCGTTTGCTCTGCCCACCAAGGTCAACAACCCAATCTAAATGACTGCCTGTTGACAGGTCCGTCCATGGTGTCGGACCTGTCCCAACATCTATTGCGGTTTAGGGTGGGGAAGTACGCCTATACCAGTGACATCGAGAAAGCATTCTTGATGGTCAAGCTAAAGGAGGAAGATAGAGATGTTACCCGCTTTCTTTGGTTCAGCGACATTAGCGACTGAGAGCCCAATCATAATATACCATTTTCGGGTTGTACTCTTTGGGGCCACGTGCTCGCAGTTTTCACTCCCCCCACAAAAAAAGACCTGAACCCCACCTTAAACCTAAAGTTGCCCAGAGGCTATCTTCTGATGCCACGAGTCGACGGCGCCAGCAGCAGCGCATCTGGGACGCGTCCCGGTCCGAGAATGATCACCATCAGTAAGAGGTGAGTCGTTCCTTTGAGAATCCTCGGACCCAGCAATAACAGGTGGAGCATCAGATTGCAATGCGGAATCGAGCTCCAAAGTGTACAAACGTGCGATAGGATGAACAGTAGTTCCAGTGGCTGTCTTCAATAGCGCCACCCGCTCTACAGAGTCTGCCCCCTTGTATACCTCCAACACGCGGCCTAATTTCCAGTATAAACGAGGACTATCTTCTTTAATTAAAACAACTTCACGAACTGTAGGTGCCGTTGGTCTACCAGAGGGAGTAACACTTCTTTCCCTCAATGCTAGCAGATATTCACTAATCCACCGTTTCCTAAAATCCTCGATTATCCTGGATATATACTGGTATCTCTTAGACACCGCTACCTCAGAGTACAACGAGGGATCCTCTAACTCTACTATGGATTGGAAATCAGATGGAAACGCTGTCAATGGTTTCCCATATAGCAAGTGAGCTGGCGTTAATGGTAGTGGTTCTTGCAGTTCGGTGTACACATATGTAAGAGGGCGATCATTCACGACTACCTCTATCTCTGTGAGGACTGTCGTCAACTCACTCTTCTTTAATAGAGCACATCCTACAACCGCTCTAAGTCCTGACTTTACTATGCCAACACATCGTTCCCACATTCCACCAAACCAAGGTGCCTTAACTGGAATGAATCTCCATTCGCATTTCTTCTCTCCCCAAAAAGTGATGATAGTAGGATCACTACTCATATCCTTTAGATATTTTGATGATTGGACATAAGTGGGAGCATTGTCGCTAAGAATGAGTTGAGGGAATAAACGACGGGCACAAAACCGTCTAAACGCCAGCATAAATTCTTCGCTAGACATATTATCACATAGTTCTAGGTGTACCGCTCGAGATGTTACACAGGTAAACAATAATATATAAACCTTCTCATGCTCCCTTGTCTTCAATGCCCCTGTGTAATCTAATCCTACCGCTTGGAAAGGTTCTACGTGCTTTACACAGCATTCAGGTAGAGGTGGAGCTGGTCCAGTTGCATATGGTTTACCCTTCAGTCTCTGGCATATTACACACTTCCTTACTACGCGTCGAGCTACTTGTCGAACTCTGGGTATCCACCATGCGAGACGTAAATTTGATATAATATGACATACCCCGTAGTGTTTTACTTCCCTATGTGCACGTATGATCAATAGATCAGTAACGTGATGTCTTGTTGGCATAAGTATAGGGTGGTTTGTGTCGTCCGGTACACCCGACCACTTCAGGTGACCCTCACACCTGATGAGGCCATTGTCTAGGTGCAACCTTAGTTGATGCACTATATTAGGCATTAATGTCTTATTCAAGCCTTTCAAGGATTCTAATTCATTGGAAAAGGTTTCTACTTGAACCCATTTGATCAAAGTTACTTCAGCTGCTTTAAATTCACGAGCATCAATGTTGTGACCCCTGTTGCAGAGTTGGCCCGTTACTTTAAGCTTGAGATTGGATACATATCGCAATACCCAAGCTACAACTCTGACTAGTTTATTATAGTCACCGAATCTTGCTCATTCTATGATTGGGCCCGGTGGCTCTTTTGGTTGGGCTGTAACTGCCACTGTTTCCAGTGGCAGAAGTCCCTCACCAACAGCATGCCATATCGTCCATTCATTTTCATAGAGCAGCCACTTTGGACCATGCCACCACAATTCGGACTTCATTAACTGGCTAGCCGTTATACCCCTAGTTATGAGATCACTAGGGTTTTCTTTTGTATTTACATAATGATAAGCAACGTCTGGCAATAGGGCCCTAATCTCATCTACCCTATTCCTCACATAAACTGGCAGAGACTTCTTGCTATGTACCCAGTTGAGTGCGACCTGACAATCGCACCAAACGTGAACGATTTCAATATTTAATTCGCTCTCGTATGCTGCGCGTACATGTTGCACCAGACGTGCTAATAGCAGCATGGCAGTCAATTCCATTTTAGGGATAGTTACCTTTTTAACCGGGGCTACCTTGGCCCGGGCTGTAACTAAATGCGCCCCAAATGAAGTAACGACATATATGGCTACCCCGTATGCCGTGGCGCTAGCATCGCAAAACGTGTGTAACGTAACGTCACCGAACGCCGCCACTTTACGAGGTATAGGTTTAGTACATAGGATGGCATATTCATTCAACAACAATGTCCCTTGGTCATTCAGGTCCTCGGGCAGACTGTCATCCCATCCTATTTTACGTCTCCAAACTTCCTGCATTAGAATCCTAGCTCTTATGGTAACGGGTAATGCTAGACCCAAAGGATCAAAAAATTGCGCAACTTTGCTCAACAGACTTCTTTTGGTGTGCGCTCCTGTCTGCTGAGCAAAAGACCTTGTTTGAAAAGTTAGTATGTCATGTTTAGGTTGCCAGATCATCCCCAAATTTCTGGACTTTTCCTGGTTAAGAGATGCCGTACCATCCACCTGTATCAAACTCTGAAGATCTTCACTATTAGTAACCCACTCGCGGAGAAATAGATGTGCATCCGCAAACAATCTGCGTGCCTGCCAGTATGCATATAACAAATCATCCTGACTATCGCTAGAACCCTGCAAATTGTCAATATATAATCTGCGAGATAGTTTACTTGTGTCCTCATGAGTGTCAGCTAGATGTTTTCTGATTGTGGTATTTAACAAAAACTGCGAGCACGTGGCCCCAAAGAGTACAACCCGAAAACGGTATATTATGATTGGGCTCTCAGAGTCGCTAATGTCGCTGAACCAAAGAAAGCGGGTAACATCTCTATCTTCCTCCTTTAGCTTGACCATCAAGAATGCTTTCTCGATGTCACTGGTATAGGCGTACTTTCCCAGCCTAAACCGCAATAGATGTTGGGACAGGTCCGACACCATGGATGGACCTGTCTACAGGCAGTCATTTAGACTGGGTTGTTGACCTTGGTGGGCAGAGCAGTCATACACCACCCGTATTGGTGTGGTGACGCTGTCTTTCCTTACCCCATGATGGGCCAGATAGTGAACCCTACCCTTCTTAAACGGTTCCTTGACATTGACTCTCTCAACAAAGCCCCTATCTTCATAACTCCGAAATACATCGTCATACGCCTGGCGCGTGCTCGGTTCGTTAGACAATTTACGCTGTAATGCGCGCAAGCGACCTAATGCCAAACCATAGTTGGTAGGCAGGCTTATCTCACTGTTCTTCCAGGGTAAACTAACTTTATATTGCTTGTCTGAGGCACAGTAGCACACAGACTCGTCAAACCTTTGTAGCGCAACTTCCGAGTCATAATCAGTCTCCATAGGATTATGCCTATGTGATCCAATCTCCACGGTCGTTCCAGGTCGAATTCGGCAACCATCTTAGGGTCACTAGGTTGGGAATCCTCCCTTCCCAACTCCTCTTCCGCGGTTAGATTGACTATATATTGAGACCATGTCGACCAGGACCTTTGACTGTGTAGTATGCACCTTTCCGCTCATGCAATATCCAAATTTAGTGGGGATTAAAATTACAGCACACATCTTTTTAAATCCAGGGTATACTACTTCATAATAATGATCCACACCAAGTAGAACATGCACCTCACTCTGATTTCCCATGGGATCTGACAAGTTAACCCCTTTGCTACGTAATGCGTGTTCCACCTTCTTCACACCTACAGATACATATTCTGGTAGGGTGTCTACTACGATACAAGATATAAAGTACCGGTTTTTACGATAGAAATATGAAATCTCCGCTATCTCGTAGTCTTGCTTATCAGTAACCCCTGTGAAGCCCTGTAATCGAAGAGTCTCAGCCCTTACGATTCGGTGCTTCAGTCCCACTAGTACGGACCTCTTTATAAAGGAATGTTGAGACCCTTGATCTAGAAGTACCCGACAAACTTTGTTACTGTCATTACCTTCCATGGGAATCTGTATTGTGGGCACTATAGTGGTGTCTTGCGTGCTACCTAGTGCCACAGTTGTAGTACCCTCTGTTTTGACGTCCTTGACTTTATCTGCAGTAGGACACAACTTATCAAAGTGATGTCCTTTGCAGTGGCGACAGGGCCTTAAGTATGTAGCAGTACATTGTCCCTGTTTACCATGTTCTTTACTTAGACAACCTACACATAGCTTCAATCTTTTCGCCTGTGCTAGTTTGTCTCATTTGTTGGGTATTTTACGCAGAAACTCCATTTATGTTTGTTGTTACATAGCTTACATAGAATCTGAGCAGGTTTCTTATACGCACCCTCTTTCTTTTATTTAGTCCCCACGGTCATGCTTACTGTTCCCCTCTTCTCCACATTCTCACTCCCTCCCGACACATACATTCTCCCTTTGTTCAACTGTAGATTATTGATCTTACTGAACTGAGTTTTAAACTCCCCCAGCTCAAATGATCTTACCTTATCAAGTATTGCCATAGGAAGCTTCTGACGCAAGATAATGACTATCATTTCCTGCGTGGTAAGCCCTAGGGTGTCTAGCGATCGAGTATTGCACTCCATATTTGCCCTGAAGTTTGTCCACTCATCAACCTTATACTGTGGTTCTGCGAGCCCCAACAAGGCAACGACATGGGCCATCTTCAACTGCTCTTTATCTCCGTATGTGGACTCTAACAAGTGTACCGCTTCAAGATAACTACCACCCACTACTGCAAAACCCTCTATTAAATGTAAGGCCTCTCCTTCCATTTGTCCCTTTAGATAGTGAAACTTGAGGACATTATCCAAAGAGGACTCATGAACCGTAGATCGAAATACGTCCCAAAAAGCTAACCACTCAGTTAACTTGCCCCCAAATGTAGGAAGATTGAGCTTTGGGAGGTGTACAGTATATTTTGGGTCAGCCCTTCTATGGGCCTCATTATCGCCTCCCTTCTTACTCGCGACAGCACGCTGTAATAGGTACTTCGCTCTAAAGACAGGTTCGTCATAGAGGGCGCGATTATCACACTCTGTAACTATCTCTTCCTCCTCTATCATGTCAGTCACAATCACCTCACTCAGAGCCGTAAAACGGCCGTGGGTAGCCTGGATGTTTCTAATCTAGCCTCCAATTCCTCTAGTTCAGCAGTAGTGATGAAAGTGTTGACGTCCACAATTAGCCTATTTAACCTCTGAAGTGCGCATGGGGGTAATTAGACACCTCTCCCTGTGCGCATGTATTTGAGGTGTTTCCGTCACTAAAATATTCATTGTACCATTAATAGCATTAATACTTATCCATATGCGCCTATTATGGGTTGATTATAAAGGTATTAACCTGAAACAACAATAAAACGAGTGAAAACAGCGTTTGGATGGTCAAAATCGGAGATATAGCCCGCGAGTTGTATAATGTATGGGTGAGGCAAGCTGCTTTCCCGCCAATTTCCCCCAAGGCCACTGAGACACAGTCGATCGATACTCTCTCTCTCTCTCTTGCACTCGCTTGCCATCAGTGATGACAACACCCTGCTTGCAACTCGCTAATGTTAGCACGAAAATATACCTCAGAATAAGGGAATAACAGGGAAAATAGGTGATAACTGAAGGAGAGGAGGAAAGTGGGGAAGGAGGGGAGGTAGAGGACTGAGATTTTGCATGGCCCAGGGGCCAAAAAAAATAAAAAATTAAAAAAAAAAAAATTTTCGATGTCAAAAGTTGATTTTTTTTTTCTCACTCACTCTTAACCCTTTCACGCACATATGACACAGAGGTTGCCAGATTAGCAATAATAAATAGAGTTCTCTCACTCTTATAATTACCTCTCCAAAATTAGTTTTCTGCCCACAGCTAACTCAAAGACAACTGCAGAGGTTGAAGTAACTAAACTAAAGGTTTCTAAATACCCCTGATGGTAACAAAGGCTTTAAAGTATCCCCAATAGGCTCAAAATCGCGTCATATGTCGGAGAGGGTTAAGAGTCTCCCTGCAGTCTGCCGGGGGAACTCTTAAGAGTCTCCCCACAGTTCCCGGGTTAATACTCCCCGAAGTCCCGCCCTTTGATTTTTAGGGGCCTTGATCAGCACCCTACTAGACGGTGTCTCTTTGTTGTCTTTATTCATTTTGCATGTGAGCCTATAGGCTATGTATCTAAATGTTAAGTTACAAAAACAACGGCCAAATAATAGTCTAATTAAGAGACGCCGACCGGCGGACTTCTATGTTATGGAGAAAAAATAGTACACTAAATAGCAATACCTACTAATGGATCATATTGAACAAGAAAAAATCTTAGGTCAGGTCATATGTCACAGGAAATCTGAAATGGAAAAGAAAATTATTGGGGAAAGATGATGGGTGGGATGCAGGACTTAGGCAGGTGCAACGATGTGACCCTGCATTCCGGCTCTAACCATCGCTTGGCTACCCTTGCCAGTTTATCATGGAGTTGTTCCTGCATCCTGTTATATGTCCCCTTGCTCATTGCCTTAAAAATCCCTTATTGGTAGCCAATTCCCGAGGTCTGGGCACCAATGTGGTAAACTATCAATGGAAGTTAAATATTACTAAGCTATAATGAATAAAATAAAATAAATCTAAATGAAAACTACTCCATCTCTAAATTGAATTCAATCTGAAACAAGCTAATTTATATCCAAAGGTGTCACATAATAAATTTATATATAGGGTAAGGTTATAAGGGTTAATATTAGCCAGGAATTAACTCACCAATAGTTCCACGTGGCAATGAGGCAAGGGAGAACGTTTTACCCAATATGGTGGTGGACAATGGGGAACGAGACTTCGGTCCCGAGACACGAGTCAAGTTAAAGAAAGAATAAATGATTACATGGGAATGGACATGAATATTATGCTTATCTGTCAGTCAGTCATGGCGTCGATGAGAGCGTCGTGATGGTGTAGCTGTGTGTATTGCTGTATGTGTATTGTGATTAGAGGCACAAAACCACGATCAACTGAGGGCGGAAATTTAGATGTTAACTGGTTGGTGTTCGTGAAGGCTCTGGTGTTCCTCGAAGGCACACCTTGCTGCCTTGGCAAAACGCCAGGAGCCCAAATTATCGTACCGCATCTAGGTTGCTCTATACGATAAATTATAATATATACGATAAATTCATATATACTACATAAGACCATGGCAATATTGCTTAATAGCATATTAGGCCTTTTATAACTTAACTTATATACAATCTTATAATATACGATCTACTCATCCTACGTCGTGCTGTAGGAGCGATCATGACGTCACAGAGACATACGAGATCACAAAAGAGTCATATTCTATCGTATTTATACGATACGGTTATCATCTGCCTCCTCTTTTCACCCCTCACCTGTTCGCTCAAGATCAGGCTGTCTTTCAAAACCCACCTCTCGTTTTTCCCCAACTCCTACACCATCTTCCAGCTCTCCACCTTCTCCTCTACTTGCACATACTATTAAATCATCTTCTGCACTCCTACGAGCCCCAGCTCTCAGAATAGCGAGTACAACAAACACAACTTTTCCTTCCAATACTATCGTGACCTGTCAGATCACCTCACGAGTGAGGTCAAGTGCTACCTTTGCGTCCTCACCCAGCCATAAAATAGGACCTGTCAAAGACCCAGACATCACTTCCTGTCCAACCACCACCAGCACAACACCTCCTCAAGACGCCCCACCATACTTACGCAACATGCCATCTCCCATCAAGGCTCCATTACCTGCCTCCAACTCCGACGATCCCCCTGGACTTCCCTTTATTAAGAAGCTACGTTGAGAAGAAATCGGCGATCTGTACACCGTCAGATTACAAGACAAGCAGGAATCCCTCCTGGAATACAATCACAACACCTCTTACCTCACCATCTATCCCAACACCTCTCGACCTGCAGACGCCCGCTTCCAAGCTTGGTGGGTGTATGTGGAGGGCCACCACGCATTTACCCGCCAGGGGAACATCTGGTGCTTTGCCATCCATCCACGAGGTCGTGGCTATTACCCGGGAGAGGGAAGTGAGATAGGGGAGAAAAACAAAGGAGGAGATGAAAGCACCAGTATAAAAGCAACTCCTGTCACCACGCCACCAAGACATGAGGACACAAGAGCCTCCTCACCCTGGCAGGCTAAGGTCGCCACCATCACCTCGCCACGTCCCCCGACACCAGGAAAAGACTTAATAAGAAGACAAACCTCCAACACCACCAGTAAGACCAAAGAACACCAACCACAGCACCCAGGGGAGAAAACCTTCCATAAACCAAAAACCACCACACCCCCATCTTGCCCAAAGACTCACCACCGCCGTGCCGCAAATTCTGAGAGGAGCTACCGCCGTCGACACACACCCTCCTCTGCGCACAACCACCCTTATTGACCCGAGACAAGCAGCCGGAAGGAACGACGGAATTGGTAAGACATCCCCAGTTAAATCTAGAAGTGGTGCAATTGAAAAGATATCTAAAGGCACTGGCTGAGGATATCTGGAAGATTTGAGATTATATATACCGAGAGGGAGTAAGACACTGGTGGAACTACTCGACGCAGTTTCTCGAAGGTACATTGGATATTTGCTTTGTATCTTTGTTAGACTACACTGGTGGCCTCCTAACATTTTTACTTTTGCCTTGGTATGGGACTTTACTACAATTATAGTTTACCACACGTAGTGAGCGCTATTGTTCTAGTAAACCTGAAAACATAGCAAAGCTGGTTGGAAGAACGTAAGACACTGGTGTAACAGCTTCCTTCTCAGTCAGGACTTGTATTGGAAGCTGTAAGACACTGGTGAAACAACTTTCTACTTAGTCCTTACGAAACGAGAGCGTAAGAACCTGGTGGAACGGCTCGTCTTCGTAATAATCCCAAGATTCCATCATATAACTTCCTGTAGAGACTCCCATAGAAGTCTAGGTCTGGATCGTAAGAGAGAGCGTAAAATACTGGTGAAACGGCTCCTTACTTTAATCCCATGATACAAGAGCGTAAGACACTGGTGAAAAGACTTGTTTTTATGTAAGACCCTCACTCCTACAGTCTCCAGAAATCTTCAAGGAAGTCTTTAACCATCTACTAAAGTCAAGGTCTGGATTGTAAGAGAGAACGTAAGACACTGATGAAACGGCTCCTTACTTTAATCCTATGATACGAGAGCGTAAGACACTGATGGAACGGCTCATTTTCATGTAAGACCCTCACCTCTACAGTCTTCAGAGATCTTCAAAAAATCTTCCCCTAACTTCTGTCACCGTCACACGACAGGACCACCCCCACGGACCAGGACATCATAGTGAATACCAGGCAGCAACGTCTTCACAGATCTTCAGAACCTGCCTATATCTTCCCCTTGAGACACCTAGAGGATCCTCGATCGTGCTGCTAATTGAAACCTATCCCTGTTGTATGTACCATTGTACCTCTAATAATATGATTCTGTGTTATTGAGAATAAACCATGTTTGTCCTCTGTGTTATATTATCCTCTAATACCTTTGTGTTTGTGTTCTTTTGTGTTCTCATCTTCTCCAGTCAAGTAAGAACCTACCTATAAAGTCAATACAACCCCAGTAAAAACCTGATTTAACATAAATAGTACATAAATACAGGAATTCAAGCCAAGTTTTGTACTTACGAGATGTAACAAAAAGATAAAATACGATTAATGCAGGTCGATCCGGACTCGAGCCTCACCCGTACCTCAGTGCAAACACACAACTGCAAGTGGACCGCTAGATATACATAAAACTACCAAAACATTACTTAGGCCAGTAATGCCCCTTTCCCACTGATGCGATTTCATACGATTTTCATCGCAGACACCAAAAAATGGGCACATTCGTGACATGTCGCAACAAAATCTTGAACCCTCGCATGATAATCGTTTGACTCGCAAGGCCTCGCAAGGACCCTCGCGGGTCATCGCAAATGTTCGGATTGTTCAAAATTTGGGACGAGGACTTGCGAGGGGTCCAAGCCCTCGCAAGCATCGTCGAACATTGCCGAGGGATCGGCCAGGCCCTTGGAGATCCTCGGCGACATCGGCGAGACATCGACGAGGGTGTCGCACAAAAAAAAAGCGTCGCCGAGAGTATATCCGCCACGGGTATACTTCGCAGAGGCATGCGAAGGGCTGTGCGAAGGGCTGTGCAACGTTGATGAATGCTCCAAAGACACCTCACCGAGGCCAAAGAGCACCTTCGGTGAGGTGGGTAAAAAAAAAAAAATTAGGCCTATAGCGAGCCAGCATTGTATGGAGAAATCCGGCTTCGCTGGAGAAACTTTTCTATCGAAAAATGTACAAATTTAGCTTGCTCTCAAAACAAAAATATATATATGTTGGCTTGCTACCGCTCACCAGAAAAATATTGAAACCTGGATAGGGGTAAACGTCTTAAAACAGTAGGCTGAATGGGGCCGAACGGATACAAGGCAAAGAGAGAGGGAGAGAAAGAGAAAACAAAAAAAGCGAGGTGGGCTCAATTTTAAGCCATAACGTAAACATACGGCAAGGACATTGCCAATCTCCGAATTAAAGGGAGATGGGTCGTTTTTCTGGTCCCCTTTCTTCCTCATGGTTAACCCCATTAGTTTTCATATTTTATGATTTTCGGCCCATTAGTTTGGCGATTTTAAGACATTTCACCCCATTTCGTTGTGAATATTAAGACTTTTCGTGTCATTTAGGCATTGAGTTTTTCCTGGCTAGCGATAGCGAGCCTGTACTTTTTGAGGAACCGGCCTTCGGCCGGGATATTTTTCTATCGAAAAATGTACAAATTGATCTTCAAGGAGGGTGTTGGGGGATGCTTTATATGCTTGATGGAGGTCTAGGGATGAAACTAAATAAATCATAAACAAATATATAAATGACCAAATATTACGCCCATTAAGGGGAAACGGACCGTTTGTTTGATCATTCATTCCTTTATTTCTTAGTTTCCTCACTAGACCTCCATCAAACTTAAAACTAAAATATCTAGACCACCCTTCAAGATAAATTTGTACATTTTCGACGAGATGGGTTGGGTATGAGGGGGGATCTGCTTGGTGTGGGCCAATCGGCGCTCTGCAGACCCCCATGATGTTGTGCTGATCTCTGACCGTTTTGGTGAGGTCAGTCCTCAAGGCATTAGTGAGTTGGGTCTATAATTAGGCCTTGTAATTGGGGTTGGGTGTGACAAGGATCTGCCTTGTGTGGGCCGATCGGCTTTCTGCAGCCTCCCGCTTTCTTATGTTCTTATGTTTGTGCCATGAAATATATGCAAAACGTTTTCTGATAATCTCGCCGAGGTATCCGCCGAACCATCGCTTAATTCGCCGAAGACATCGCAGAACATACGCCGATGATTCGTTCATCCTTCGCATTATTTCGCAATATTTTATTCAAATGTGACAGTTCTCGCTGAGGACATCGGCGAACCATCGCTCAATTTGCCGATGCCGTCGCATAATGTCGCCGATAAGTCGTATACATCGGCGACATCGTCGCCGAGTGTAAACTTGTCAACGGTTTTTAACGGTCAAAATCGTTGACGTTAATAGCGAATTGACAAGACTATGTCCTCAGCGACGAAAATCGTATGAAATCGCATCAGTGAGAAAGGGGCATTAGATATTCGGGCATACTGCCTGCCTTGTTTACACTACTTGCACACTCACGACCATGTTCCCATCTATTTTGACTGCTGTGGGATACAATAATAAGTCAACGAAGCCCCCCCTCACCCCCCCATGACTTATTGTCATCATCTTATATATTGCCAACAGGAGGCAAATAGAAAAATAGCAGTAAAAATGGACAGAAACATAACCGCGAGCGCATGACCTATGTAAGCATGACAACCGTACACCCGGATACTACATCCTTTCCCTTAAGCCAATTGATTTACCCAAAAGTAAGCAAATCGTACAAAATCGAGGCAACATTTGGCTCGGATACACGAATGGTTGAGGACCCCCCCCCCCCCTCCCCCAGGACTTATTGTAATCATCATCTATGTTGCCAATAGTGGGCATTACCAGGAGTGAGATGTGATAATCAAGTATACATCCCGCGTGCGAGTTGGTATGAACGGACTGCCGGGAACGGCCAGGTAGTCAACAAACCTTGGAGACGAACATATGAAGTGGCTGATTTATCACAGACTTTGCTCTTACATTCCCCTCTAACACAAAGTATTGTTCAAATATTGGTAGGTAATGGACTAGTGCCAAGGTTATACATCGCTTGTCACGAGTTGGAATAACGGAAATTGTGTTCACAGCAAAAATATGGAGGTGATACATCAGCACCAACAGTTCTAGACTAGTACGTTATATACTCAGCTTCGATATTCTTATTAATATATTATCAGATCTGCCACTCATCTTAGCCGGTTAGTTAGGGTAATGATAAGATAGCCAATCATAGGCGTCGATACAAACACCAGTTAGAGCCAGATGCACGGGTCAAGTGAATGGAGTATAGTTTACCCGTTTGTATATCAATTTATTTTAAGATATGCTAGCATCATACTAGACATACGGAATATATGGTATTAATTTGATACGCAAAATTATATATCTTGAACTAGCGATTAATAAGAATATCGAAGCTGAGTATATAACGTACTAGTCTAGAACTGTTGGTGCTGATATATCACCTCCATATATTTGCTGTGAACACAATTTCCGTTATTCCAACTCGTGACAAGCGATGTACATCGCTTGTCACGAGTTGGAATAACGGCTATCTTATCATTACCCTAACTAACCGGCTAAGATGAGTGGCAGATCTGATAATATATTTATTATTATCGTTAGTGTTCCATATTTATTCGTTAATCTAGATACGTTTAAGTAATTTTAACCCGGTAAGCGTGCAATAAGGGATGTGACCAACGTAGATATATGAGAATTAATTACCCAATATTCTGACAGAATTAGTTACATCTATCATATAATCCATAAATTATTTTCCATGAGCACATATTTTACTAATATGATGAACATATAAACCTTCAAGAGTGATAAAATAAGTGGGGAAAGCATTTGGGTGGCTAAAGAAGACGATATTCCCCACCCGCTTGTATTCTCAGGCGGGAGGCGGCGAGACATACACCCTCCCCTTATGAGCTGTTTCGCCACACTGATCGATGCGGGAGAGATTCTCTCGTTGCATTTGATATCTAAATGACTCGCTGTTGTGTACGAAACCGTGGGAGAATAATTCCCGCGAAAAATAGCCGATAAATGATGAAAATAAGAGGGAAAATAGGTGATAATTGAGGAAGTGGGGGGAGGGGAAACAGGTGGGGGAGAAATATATGGAGTGGTAGGAAGCAGTAGAGAGGAATTATCTCGCCTAATGATATATTCCTTTGCTTTGAGAGCCCCTGGGTTGTTTTTGAAAGGTTTTTTCATGGCCTTGCTTCTGTGAGGGCTATTGCATTCGCTATACAGAAACTTCTGTGAGTTCTATCGTGCTTCTCGGGTTAATGATAACATAATAAATTACAGTGCTATCTGAATCTAAAGAGCTATTAAATATCACATTAAACACAATAATAATGTATTTATCATAAAGTAAACACAAGCAAGATAAAGAAATGATGAACCCCAGAAGTAAGCGAGAGGTGAAGACTGACTGACTCGGCCCACGCGGCATATCCAATCACAGGCTGTACTTAACTTATTACACAATTAAAATAGGCATTGACGGCATTTCTTTCATTGCTTGTGTTTACTGTATTATATCTACGATGCTATGTGTTCCATTTTGTATGTTATAGCTCTAATGGTTCGGATGCAATCTATCACATTATCATTAGAATTACTGCAACTTATCTAGTGTAATTAATGTATATGGAATAATAAAGAAAAGTGTAATTAATTCATATTATAATGTGATAATCTACAGTGATATCTGAACCTTAAGAGCTATAATATGCCAAATGGAACACAACAAATCTTAGATATAATACAGTAGCTTAAACACAAGCAAGGGAAGAAAAGCCATCACTGGCTATTTCAAATGTGTAATAAGTTGAGTACAGCCTGTGATTGGTTAAGCCGCGAGGTCCGAGTCACTCAGTCTTCACCTCTCGCTTACTTCTTGGGTTTATCATAATTTTCTTTATCTTGCTTGTGTTTATTTTATGATATGCACATTATTATTGTGTTTCATGGGATATTTAATAGCTCTTTAGATTCGGATAGCACTGTAATTTATTCAGTAATCATGAAAATTACTTAAAGGTATCTAGTTTAATCCGCCAGCTATGGGGAAACTCTTAAGAGGTTTTACTGGGCAACTGGGGAGGCTCTTAAGATCCTAGGCCTAAAAATTTGTTTTTAAAGGCCTCAGTAGCACTTGAAAAAAAAAAATCTCCTCCATACCTCATATCACTTCTACACATCTGTCAAAGTCCCCCCCCCCCCTGTTATTCCCTTATTCATTGGTATATTTTCGTGCTAACAACTGCAAGCCGGTTGCAGGGTGTGATTATGTGAGTAGTGAGTGTGTTAGGTAAGGTACAGGGTGGGGTGAGAGACTCAGTCATGCTCTAGACCTCGTGAGAGGTGGGGTTGCCTCGCTCTGCTCCACATTTCATGAATGGGCCGCTCCATATTTATTCGCGATTTTGACCATCTAAACACTATTCCCACTTGTTTTATTGTTGTTACATGCTACTATCTTCATATTAAACGTAAAATAGGCGCATATGGATAAGTATTAATTATATTTATGGTAAATTAACTATTTTAGTGAGGAATGCATCGAAATACCTACGCACAGGGGTATGGTGTATACCACAGGGGCTGCTCAGCTGAAAGGTTAATGAATATCGTGGATTCACGATAGTCAGTGGTATAACCTATATTTTCTATGTATCATACCCTAGATACAGTTTGTACAGTATGTAAGCTTAATAAGTTAGATAAGGCCTATTATACAAAAGCATAGTATTTAAGTGTCTTTAGGAATGCATATATGATTTATCATATAAACCATGCTGTAATATTATGAAAGCGGTGCGATATTTACCGCTAGATATCCGCTACTAACTTAGCAGTAGCCGCTAGATTCGTAGCGTAAGACGATGACGTCTTGGATTGTGGCGCACCGCGTCAGAGCACTTTTATACTTCATCCAAGCAACAACTCCACTCTTTAGTTCGCCGCGATCCTGGTTCCGGTTTCATCTAGCTCTCATCATTAACTTAAACTCAACTACATCCTACAGACAGACCGACTGACAGCTAAGCCTTATTATCATGATTTAACTTTCTTTAACCTCATTTATTCAATATTGTTCAGGTGCATCCTCGTGGTCACCTTAAGGTAAACATCCAATGGTGTTTGAATAACAGCCATTTGCCTACCATCTATCAGCACCTCCATCAGCATTTCCACCTTGCCTAGCTGTATTCTATGGTGATTTTAATGAGTGAGTTACACTCCCGGTATTATTATTTATTTACATTATATGAGCGGACCTTTTCAGTCTTAGGTAGCCTAGAGTAAACTTATCTTCCTTAAATCCGCCATAATGAATAAATAACGAACAGTAAAGATAATAATAAATATACTATCAGCTCTGCCACTCATCTTAGCTGGTTAGATAGGGTAATGATAAGATAGCCATCATGAGCTTCGATACTGTACAAACACCAGCTAGGAGCCAGATGCATGGGCCAAGTGAATGCTTAAGCTTTAGATTTTTAGCTTTAGCTTTAGCTTGGGGACCCGCAGAGGGCTGCTCACGGGCAGCATGATATGCAGGGGTTGTGTGGGGAGTTATGGGACTAATGGGAAGGATGATAACACGGACACGGGTAGTACCTGGCTTGAGCGATCATGACATGGTACTAGTTGACACAAACATAAAACCTACCATACAGAAACATTTACCTATACAACAGAGCTGACGTGGGTGCCATCTCCCGGGACTTAGGTGAATATAGAGCCACTTTCCTTGACAATGACCCTATGGCTAATCTATTGAAACAAATTGGGCCAGACTCCGCGACTGTATTCAAGACACAATGGAAAAGCACATCCCCAAGAAAACTGTAACACTTAACCAGCCACCCAAATGGTTCAATGGACATCTGCATAGACTACACAGGCACAAGGTAAAAGCATACAAAGCAAACAAACTCTACAACACCACAGAACACTGGGAATACTACAAGAATTCACAGAAAACACTACAAAGAGAAATGAAACAAGCAGAAACTAGCTACACTGCCACTTTTTTCACAGACAACAAACAAAACAAAATGCACGTGCGAGACGCAATTATTTGTAACGACTCATGACATATCCCAGTCCATAATTGACCCTTAAGTCAAACAAGTTGACGCCATAGTCCTTAACTTCGCCAAAGCCTTCGACAAAGTCCCCCACCATAGACTGTTAGCTAAACTGGATTGCTATGGAATCCGAGAACCACTTATTCACTGGATTTAGAATTTCCAAACCAATCGAGAACAACTCGTTGTTCTCGATGGCGCCCACTCATCTTCTGTTCCTGTAACTTTGGGGGTACCCCAAGGCACCGTCCATGGTCCCTTTCTCTTTCTCTCATACATCAATGACCTTCCATCATCTTTAACTTCTACTACTAGACTTTTGCAGACGATAGTTTAGTATACCGACCAATAGTTGATAGGGACGATTGCCTTCGACTTCAAGACGACTTGACTGCCCTTGAAGACTGGGAACCCAAGTAGCAGATAACCTTCAGACCGACAAATGCCATAACATATGCTTTACCCGCTCCAAGATACCTGTCCCCTTTGCCTATAAACTCCATAATACCAACCTCGATACAGTCCATTCACATAAGTATTTGGGAGTCCACCTTTCAGCAGACATGAGGTGGAGCACACATGTGAGTAGAGTCAGGGCAAAAGCCAACAAAGCCTTGGGGTTCCTGCTCAGGAACCTAAGGAGGTGCTATGCAGACGTAAACACTTTAGCTTTTAAAACACTAGTTCGACCACACATTGAATACTGCGACAACGTCTGGGATCCACACACTCACAACGGCAATAAATTAGAAGCAATACAAAATAAATCGGCAAGATGGATCAGACATGATTAAAGACACACTACATTGGTCACTTTACTTAAAGAAGACATTAAATTAGACACACTTGCAACAAGAAGAAAAATACACAGACAAAAAATGCCATAAACTTACACACCATAAACTTATCTCTGTCACCTGTTCTATCTCTCCAGTACGGCCACCCGATCCTCCTAGTCGGCGGCGGTTGTGGCACTTTGGCACTGCCGACTGGGAGGCTCTCCGGCAGTATTTCTTTGATTTCCCATGGAATTATTTCTGTTTCCGTGGTCGAGGACCCTCGGAGAGTGCTGAACGCATTACCGAGGTAATCCTATCGGGCATACATTCCATTTTGTTTCTCTCAATCTAATGCAAACAAATCATGGTTTACTCACGCTTGTTCTACTGCTGTTCGCAACAAGGAGGAAGCATTCAAACAGTACCGACATCTTAATACTCAAGAATCTCATTCTTTCTATGTTTCTGCCCGGAATCAAGCCAAATCTGTTCTTCGACTTGCCAAGCTCTCTTTCATCAATAATAAATGCGGTGAACTATCCAACTCTAGCTCTTCCCAAGCTTTCTGGTATCTAGCCAGAAACCTCTCTAACAATTTGTCTTCCTCGTCCTTTCCTCCCCTTTTCCACTCTGATGGCACAACCATCACTTCTTCCTCTGACAAAGCTGAACTCTTCGCTCAAACTTTTGCTAGAAACTCCATCTTAGATGATTCCGGTGCTATTCCTCCCTCTCCATCCCCCTCTCCCCTACTTATGCCTAATATCCTAATCTCTTCTAAAGGTGTACTTTCTACCCTCTCTGGGCTTAATACTAAGAATGCTTACTGTCCGGACGGTGTTCCTCCTGTTGTACTTAAAAACTGTGCTTCCTTACTGACTCCCTGCGTAGGCAAACTCTTTCGTCTCTGTCTCTCCTCTAACGTCTTCCCTTCATGCTAGAAGTTTGCTCTCATTCAACCTGTCCCAAAGAAGGGTGACCGCTCTCAACCCTCCAACTACCGTCCAATTGCTCTTATCTCTTGTATATCTAAAGTTGTTGAAACTATGCTTGCTTCCAAATTTCTTAAGCATTTCTCTTCTCATAATCTACTCTCAGATCGCCAGTATGACTTACTGAAGGATCGCTCTACTTGTGATCTTCTTTCATAGCTTACTAACTCTTGGTCATCCTCCTTTCTTCCTTTTCTATTGCGCTAGACATATCGAAGGCCTTCGATAGAGTCTGGCACAAATTCTATCCCTCCATCTGTGCTTTTGTCTCTAATTTCCTTTCCGGCCGTTCCATAGCTGCGGTTATGGGCGGCCTTCGCTCACTTTCTCATCCTATCAACTTTGGTGTTCCTCAGGGCTCTGTCCTATCTCCTATTCTCTTTCTAATTTTCATAAATTATCTTGTCAACTGGACCTCCAGTCCATTCCATTCATACGCAGACGACTCTACCTTACAATACTCAATTAGTTTTCCAGAACGCCCCAGCCAGCAAAAGACAAACGTAATGAAGCCATACAACACTTATCTTCTGATCTAACTACTATTTCCAATTGGGGCAGAGAAAACCTTGTTGCCTTTAATGCTTCCAAAACCCAATTTCTCAATCTATCTACCCGTCCGGAACTCCCAGCGGACTATCCCTTATTTTTCAACAAAACAAAAATCAATCCTTCATCTTCTCTCAATATTCTTGGTGTCTCTTTTTCTTCTGATCTCACATGGAAGAACCACATTACCAGTCTTGCTAAAGCAGCCTCCCAGAAGCTGGGTGTGCTCAACCGCCTCAAGGGGTTGTTTATCCCTGCACAGCTTCTTACTCTGTACAAGGCCACAGTGCGTCCTTGTACTGAGTATTGTTCACATGTGTGGGGAGGATCCTCTCACACCGCACTCCTAGACAAAGTAGAAAGGAATGCCTTTCGTACTCACCAACTCACCAACTCTCTGCAAACTCTCTCTCTTCGCCGCAATGTTGCATCTCTTTCGCTATTCTATCGCTACTACAATAATCAGTGCTCCTCAGAGCTCTCCCTGTGTATACCACCTCCTCTACGTAGGGTACATGGTACCCGTCTTGCAACACAATCCCACCCATACTCTGTGCAACTCTCCAACCCAAGAGTGAATTGTTATTCTCAGACTTTCTTCTATTCAACAGCTGAGCTCTGGAACTCTCTCCCAGAATCAGTCTTTCCCTCCTCCTATGACTTAAATTGCTTCAAACTCCGTGTGTCCAGGCATTTTGGCTCGAACATCCCTTGATTTTGGCCCTGTCACACTTTCAACTATGGGGGAGGCACTCGCTACACGCAGTTCTGCCTTTTGTCTCCCTCACTCACATAGAAAACAAAAAATACAAAATACAAAATCACAAACAATCTAGTAGACATAAACAAAGAATCATATTTACACTCTACAAATATACGATCCTCAAGAGGCAGCCACAACCGAAAATAAATACCACACATAGCAGGTAAGCACCGACATATTTGGGTACTCATTTTTTCCCTCGGCATCCAAGAATGGAATCACTTTCCATCTCATATAGTAACAGTCCCACTCCTGATAGTTTTAAAGCTAGGATCACCAAACGTTTTTCTCCTTATCCTCATCCTAATCCTTCCCATTAGTCCTATGAATCCCCGCACAATCCCCGCATATCATGGTGCCCATGTGCAGCCCTCTGTGGATCCCCAAGCTAAAGCTAAAGCTAAAAAAGGATGAGGTTAAGGAGAAAAATGTTTGGTGATCCTATCTTTAAAACTATCAAGAATGGGACTGTTAACTATAATATTATATGAGATGGATTAAGGTGATTCCCTTCTTGGATTCTGCGGGGAAAATATGCATACCCAAATATGGAGTATAGTGAGGATGTTTAACCTTCATACGATATTTCACCATGTTTACACTGACAAGAGTATGAGCGGGAGAGCCTGTATATGACAACGTTTGATTCATAATCCTGGTTTGGAAAAATATCAATCAAGACAGTATTACTTACTTGACACAAGTTGACAGTATGTTGAAAGACTCCAAGCCAAATACGTTCACACTGACTCACGCACTCCCACACATACACTCAGTACAACCAGGACTGGAGGTGAACTGTCACAGTCAATGAACACAATGAACGAGGTTCAGGACTGGACGCAGGGTTACCAAATGAAAACACAATTGCACAAAACACAGTTGTGTCCGTTCTTAAAAGTCGCTAGATAATATATATATATATATATATATATATAAATCGCTAGAATAATACCACAATTTATAGAATATGGTTTTAAAATGTCAGATATCTCTGACATATTGCTAGGAATTATGTCGCTAGATGTAACAAATTGCCGTTAAATTGAAGTAAATATCTCTAGATATAGCGGTAAAGTAACTAAATTGGCATCACTGACTGGGCTGTGTGTGGTGGGAGATAGCCAGCACACACGCAGGCACACACATGACAGCAGCTCTCGTCCCCAGCTGGTCTAAACTCAACTGGTTAACTCACCTGGTTAGCAACCACTGTGCACGTAGGACAGACCGATTGATAAATGGTTCAGGGAAATTGTAAAGGGTAGCTCAAATCTGCAGGTACGCCAGTCTTCTAAGTCGACAGCTAGGTATGTTTAAGCAAATATTGTAAAGACTGTGTTGTGTAGCCTAATCAGAATATGGTAGATATTTCGGGTTAAATAATTATATGAAAGAGAGAAATAATAATAACAGTAAATATTGACACCTGTACTGTACCAGCGACGTTTTTTAAATTATATTCTAGCTATATTTAGATGATTGTGTGCAGTTTAAGAAGGATCTGTGGTAGCTAAAAGGGTTAAGTAAGATAGTTCGAAGCCTGTTAATTGCTGGAGGCTTTTTCAAAACTGAATAAAATCATCTAGTAGTAGTCAGAATAAAGTTAAAAGAACAGCACCGGTACTGAATGGGTTATTACAATGAGATGTTACCACTTTGGTACCTGGAGCGTCCTTTTCATTATTTACTGACAACCATTAGACGATTTTATTCAACTTAAAAGGCTGTAGACTATCTCAATTAATCCTTCTAGCTACCATCTATCCATTCTGAGCTTCATAAAATCGTCTAAATAAAGCTGAAATTTATAAGAGACGTTTTTTTTTTTTTTTTTTTTTTTTTTTTTTCTATATTCCAACTTACTTCCTCTCGGGCATAGGCTGAGAGCCTTAACATTCACCGCTTTACAATGAACAGTGAAACCTGTGAGGTCTTGTTCCAGTCTAGGGAGTGAGACATGTGAAGCACGTAGAGTACAACGAGCACCTGCCATCTTGCCTTCACATGAAGCACGGTGCTCACTCATGGCCCGAAATGACCCCATCTCTGAAGCCACCTCGTTCCCGTGCTTCACTGTCTCACCCCGTACACTCGGACTCTCACACTTACACACATACAATGCCACCTGTTGAGCAGATAACTCACCACTCACTTGAAAGGGTTAACTTAGAATTGGCAAGATTGCAGGTTATTATTAGTGAAGTGGGAAACTGGAGTTTAGATCAGGATCTAATCAACAAATTGATAAAAGAGATCTAGTTATGAGATGGGGGATAAAAGCTAAATGGGAGATAGAAGCACGAAGATCAAAACAACTCCTGTCACCATGCCGCCAAGGCAAGAGGACACAAGAGCCTCCTCACCACGTCAGGCCCAGGTCGTCAGCATCACCTCGCCACTTCCCCCGACACCAGGAAAGGACATAACAGTGAGGTTATCAACTGACACCACCAGAGAAATCAGAAAGGTTCAATACCATCATCACAGAAAATAAATCCTCCATAAAACCAAAACCACCACGTGTCCATCTTGCCCGGAGACGCACCACCGCCGTGGCGCAAATTCTGAGATGGGCTACCGCCGTCGGCACAGACCTTCCTCCGAGCACAACCGCCCTTCTAACACCGAGATGCGCAACCGAAAGGAACGACGAAACTAGTAAGACCTCTCCAGCCAAAACCATGATCAGTACAATTGGACCGATACTCTAGACTGCACAGGCAAGCTAGATATCTGGAAGACTTGGGATAATATCCCAAAAGTGCCTTAAGGGAGTAAGACAACTACTCGACGCCTTTTCTCGAAGATGTCAAGGATTTACCGTCTCCTTATTGGGCCACACTGGTGCAACCCAACATCGAGCACTTTGCCTTGATATAGGAATTACTATAACTCAAGTATGCAGCACTGGCTATACGCTTTGGTTGTAGCAAACCTACCCCCTCAGTAAGACTTGCTTGGAAGAGCATAAGACACAGATGAAATGGCTTCCCTCTAAGTCAGGACTTTAGTAGTGGAGGGTGTAAGACACTGGTGAAACAACTCCCTACTTAGTCCTTACGATACGAGAGCGTAAGACACTGGTGTAACGGCTCGTACTCGTAAAAATGCCAAAACGCCAACATCTAAGTTCCTCCAGAGACTCCCATAGAAGTCTAGGTCTGGTTTGTAAGAAAGAGCGTATGACACTGGTGAAACGGCTCCTTTCTTTAATCCCGTGATACGAGAGCGTAAGACACTGGTGAAACGGCTTGTTTTCATGTAAGACCCTAACATCTACTGTCTTCAGAAAATCTACAAGGAAGTATTCCCCTGTCTTCTGTCACTGTCAAACGACAAGTCCACCACCACAGACCAGGACGTCGAAGAGAATACCAGGCAGCCACATCTTCAGAGATCATTGGAACCTGCCTATATATTTCCCTTGAGACACCTAGAGGATCCTCGATCGTGCTGCTAAGTAAAGCACACTGTAAGTCAAGAATCCCGTCAGGACTGGAGCCCCTTTTTGGGAATTCCAGTCCCTTGGGATAAAAGGATTAATTAGTTAAAATAGGACTTCAGAGGCTATCAACTCTATTGGGTTATTAAGCCAGCACACTGTATTATTAATATTATTATTATTATTATTATCTATCTATCTATCTATTGCCTGACGCCGTGATCCCCGAAGGTGTGGCCACGAACGAAACGCCCCCAGGCACCTATGTCCCCAGTCAGTCGACGCCCCTCCTCCCAACCAGCACCGCCTTCATTCATATACTTCCTCACTCCATCCTTTCACCTCTCCTTCGGTCTACCTCTCCCTCTCTGTCCTTCCACCTCGCTCTCGTACACCCTCTTAGTCATTCTCTCGCTTTCCATACGTTCCATATGGCCGAACCATCTCAAGTTGTTCCTTTTCACACTTTCCAGCACATCTACCTCCACACCACACCTCCTTCTTACTTCCTCATTCGTCTGTCTATCACTCCATGTAACTCAGCACGCACTTCTCAAGTAACTCATTTCTACCGCTCTCACTCTTGGTCTGAGTCTCTTCCCGAACGTCCATTCTTCGCTTCCATAAGTTAGTGTCGGGATTACCACACTGTCATGCAAGGACTTCTTCACCTATTATTATTATTATTATTATTATTATTATTATTATTATTATTATTATTATACAGATGTCTCCCAAAGGAAAGGAAAAGCCTACAAGACCATGGGTGGCCCCACTGGGAGACATATTGTACGAGAAAAAGAAAGAAAAACAGGGAAATAATGAACAAAGTTAAGATCTGAATCGATTAAACAATAAGCTTATTTATTTTAGATTTAAATTATGTAATATCAGAAGCTGATACACATTTTCCTGGTAATTCATTCCACTCCATGCATATATTAGGAATGAAGCAGCGTGAAAATTGGGTTGTATTACAGCTAACATCAGAAAACGTTTTGCTGTTTCTATTTATAATGTTATTAGAATGTTGTATAAGGCGAGCAGCTGTACGTATCTGCAGGTCAATAGTTAGATTGGGCAACATGAATTTGATTTTATTGACTGCTCTATCAAGTAACCTAAGATGACAATCAGCAGCAGACATCCACAGAGTAGAGCAATATTCAAATTTCGGAAAAATTAATGCAAAGAAGAAATCTAAAACAGCATCATTATTGCCAAAAGGTGTTCTGCATTTTCTAAGTACAGGTAGTTCAGTCTTCTGAGCAATGGACGAAGAAACTGAACGAAGATGAGCTTCAAAAGTAAGCTTACTATCTAAAGTAACACCAAGTAGATTAAGATTATTAGAAGAATCAAGATAATTATTGTTAAGTAATAAAGGTGGATGATTGGGATTTAAAGTTCTACTACGGCTAAAGATAATTGATTGTGATTTCTTAGCATTCAAAACCATGACCCAATTAGTACACCAAATAGACATATTTAACCAAATCTCTATTTATAGAATTGGCCACGTCATCTCGATATCTTGGTGAGGAAATAAATTAGTACAATGATGTGTGATCAGCATAGGCCATCAAGTAATTCTCTAGATTCTGCCACATATCAACGGTATATAATGTAAACAAAACAGGTCCAAGGACACTACCCTGCGGAGCACAAGAAACCACATCAACCACCGAACTACATCTCCCATCAACAACCAAACATTGCTTCCGATTAGATAAAAACTCATCTAAAATGGAATTACTTTTAGTTTATATAACAAAGCTTTATGGTTAACTTTATCAAAGGCAGAACTGAAGTCAAGTGATACTAATCTGGCTTCAAATCCTGCATCAAGATAAGACTGCATCTGGTGAACCAATTAGGACAAGGCAACACAGGTGCCAACACCCTTCCTAAACCCAAATTGAGTGGAAGGTAGTAGATTTTGTTTTGTAATAAACTTCTTAAGGTGTCTAGCCAATCATTTCTCAAAAATCTTTGATATGACAGGTGTTGTTGAGATAGGCCTATACTCAGATGGTAAATGAGAAGCAGAGGCACCTTTTGGAATAGAGGTTACGTTGGCAGTTCTCCAACAAAGCAGGAATTTACCGGCGCGAATAGTATGTCTAAATAGGGTAGCCAGTTTAGGGGCCAATATTGCAGCATTGTTCTTAAAAAATAAAGGAAATATGCCATTAGGATCTATACCACCATAAGCATCCAAGTCTAACATAGAAGACTTTAATTCAGTCGATCGAAAGGCACACTTACAGGTAGTCAAAACTGGATCAGGAAAGCAGATAGGTGGCAGTTCAAGGTCCTGATGACATTGTTTCCTCGAAAGAACAATGAAAGAAGTTCAGCTTTATCGGGAAATTAATAGGGACACCATCCTCATTACGAAGAGGAGAAAGTGATGAGTCTTCCCCATATATAAAAAGACTTTAAAGAGGACCACCATTTATGTGGTTGTGTGATGCCAGTTAAGTTTACACACATATGTTCATTGTATTCAGCCTGGGCTGCATCATATATACCCTGGGCTTCATATCTTAATTGAATATAATTCAGCCAATTATTATTTATTTTGCGTCAGTATTTAGGTATTTAGCGTCAGTACTGGAGCCTCTCTGCGAGAACCCCAGTCACTTCGATAAAAGGGAGGTGTTACGCCAGGTTTTATAGCTGGACTGGTCACAGGTTCTTGTATATTGTTCACAATAAAGATTCATACCTAATGATTCTATAATATACAGTTGCGGTCAGTTCCGCATAGGACACTCGATAGGTGGCAGCACAATTAGTAAATATATATCATCTGATAACAGTGGTGAGGGGTGGGTCAATTCTTATACTACTGGTATATAAAAAAATATGTTTGGTAAATTTACATAAAAATTCTGGAAATTGTGAACATGCAACACATTTCTTTCACCCTTAACCCTTACTGTACCAGCGACATATGTTGGCCTACAGTAAAAAAGTCACTCGCCAGTACCAGCGACGTACGACGTACTTCCGTAATATGCACTCCTTGTACCGAGCGGTATCTGGCACCATGACTTGTAAACACTGCTTTAAATCCTTGGCAACACTTCTCAGAGTGTATATAAGGTCCCACAGGCGAGCTGGCTCAGTACGCGTTCAAGTTTCGGGGTGAGAGGTTGCTCTCTCTCGACTCTGAAGTTATTTTGGCCACAATGAGTGGTACTGGAGGTTACATTTATAGTAATACCCTCTGATACAGTCGGGGTTAAGCTATGCATTACTCTCTAACAGAATATGTCTCGTATTCAGTTCGAATTTCTTATGTAGATACTCGTAGTTAACACTTTCCTTAGATGTGAGAAATTGATTATATAATATTCCATTTAATTGCGTTTTGCCAAACATGTTTCAATTAATCTAATGTGGTATGCTTTCACTTTTCACTTTCATTTAAGGTTATTGGTT
The DNA here is from genome assembly GCA_032716605.1 of Paralithodes platypus. NCBI lineage: Eukaryota > Metazoa > Arthropoda > Malacostraca > Decapoda > Lithodidae > Paralithodes > Paralithodes platypus. The sequence goes on from CM064494.1 coordinate 4,640,144, forward strand.
AGGTTTGCATAAAGGGTTTATGTGTGTCTTTTTATCGACAAACCTGCACCCTCTCACACCCACATTTACGATAAGGCATATAACACATGGAATATAATTATGCACTCAACCTGTAGCAATAATGTTCAATTCACGCGAGAGATACGTTAGTATCAAACCAGGACAGTATTGCATCCGTTTCACTGTTATATAATCTATGTGCCTACCAGTTTGTAATACGTGTCCCAGTCACTGATGTACCAAATGAGTAATTTAGTGAAATACATAAATAGCATATAGAGGAAATTATATATTGCATTGCCATGAGATGCAACATGATTTGCCAATATGAGGTCAGGTCAAAATAACCCTTTACTCTCAAATCCCAGAACAATTATCCGAATATATATGCACATAATGTTGCTCAAGAGCAGCACTCCACGGGTATTCAAACGAAATGAATGGAGCTATAGATATTTGTTCGAATCCTGGGAGGATCACATGCTTTCATTAATTTATTTGGGGTTATTGGTGATAAGAACGATTTTAAAACTAATTAAAATAATACTATAATAATGTGAATTACATTATACGCACTTACTTTCTGCAAGTGCATTGATATTTGTATCTGTATTCATTAAATGTGTCTTGTAAGTACAGTGTATTTATAACGAATATCAACAGATTACTACAAAACGAATACATGCTTTTATACATGTTCAAAATTAATGCACACGTAAAGTTAGGGGGCTTTCGCTTTGTGTGACGCTTATCTCAAAGTCTTAATCCTTCAGAGCCTGTGGTGGGTGAGTAACCAAGAGTATCACTATTTACCTCTCCACAAAGCCCACCAAAACGCCAAAATAATACCCTCATTGTTCCCTGATTAAATAGCACTGTATGAATATTCCCATATTCAAAATATACTACAGGGGGGTAATGTCTAGTGAATTAATTGCTCAATAGGTGGCGTTCTGAAAGTGAGGGTCCGAGTCTTGGGAGAGAGACAGTGAAGAACAAATGTGAAGCAGTTCCAGAGATGGGGCTGCTTCGAGCTATGTGTAATCAAGCTCTAAGTGCTTCACATGTCCACTCCCAAGACAGGAACAAGACCTCAAGGTTTTCACCGTGTTAAACGGTTGAGGTTCAACGTACAGGCTCTCAGCCTATGCCCAAGAGGGAGTAAGTTGGAATATAGGAAACAAAAAAATAAAATAAAAAAAAGTAGATGGAACAGCGCGAGTTTCCACTGACTCCAGGTTCCTATTAAGTTCATGTTAGGTAAGCACACACATTGAGTTAAGGAAACCACCTATCTCTCATGTCCTGTTCGGAGACCGAACTCTAGACGTCTTGCTTGTGGTTGAAGCTTGCTAACCGGTTGATTTAGTTTTTCATTAGCAATAAGGACAAACTTATTTAGCCGCCTTTGAATTAGCAATGATTCGATAATCAATTAACCAATAAGCCTCCACATACAGTAATTTCCCATCTACACATGCTTAAACACATAAACAAGCGACCGACAATTCTCAACCACCCCAACTCTTTTCATTTAGCACACACACACAGCCCACTGAAACTAATTGTATATTGTTATATTGTTATGTACATTGTGTAGGATCATCTAAAATTATGAATACAATTAATTAAAACATTTAATGGAAACTAATTGTAGAGCTTTAATTTTCAATATTCGATGGCTAACACATTTTTTCAGCAACATTTGTGAGTTATTTTCCATTAGTATCAGACTGAACCAAAAATATAAATATATGATATGATACTTATAAGACACGTATTGTTTTACATGCACGAAATCCAAATACGAGTTGGAATATAGCATCTGTATGAAACCGGCTTTAGGTTTAGATGCAAAATATGGTGCATGAGTCGACTTTTAACTACCATGCTATTCCTTGACTATGGCTACAACGTATGTTCAACAGGACTGGGGATTATTGTCATTGATTGAAAAAGGATTCACAGGGCATTATTGGTTGGTGGTATACAGGAGGGAGACATCAAATTGGCCAATATTGTGTATTAAATACAGAACTAGTTGGATGGAACTACAATACATAGTTTTCGATTGAGTGTAGTAGACAGTCAAAGCTTCTTCAGCTACATAAATCACAAGGTAATATTTTGTTTTTCTATGTGGATGAGGGAGACAAAAGGCAGAACTGCCTGTGACGAGTGCCTCCCCCAGAGTTGAGAGAGTGACGGCCAAAATCAAGGAATGTTCGAGCGAAAATGCCTGGATACACGGAGCTTGAAGCAATTTAAGTCATAGGATGAGGGGAAGATGGAAAGACTTCCAGAGTTCAGCTGTTGAATAGAAGACAAATTAGGAATATCATTTCACTCTTGGGTTGGACAATTGCACAGAGTAGAGGTAGGATTGTGTTGCAAGACGGGTGCTACGTACTCTACGTAGAGGAGGTGGTATACATTGAGAGAGCACTGAGGAACACTGATTATCAACTCTGCATAAGCAGAGTTTGGTATCGCCCCCCCCCCCCCCCCCGTATAGTGGGTACCACCGGAAAAAAATGGCGTCGTCATCGTCGGTCTGTCACGGAACTCCTCCTAGACCGTTGGACGGATTTTCACCAACATTCACACAAACATTTGATGGGTGAATGCAAAGGTCAGTCAAAAAAGATTGTTTGAATTTGTGCAATAGTTATGATTTTAGATCCAAAATATGGTTTTACCCTCCCCCCCCCCCCCCCAGCAAAGATGGGGAACGCCATCATTCTGGGGCTGAAAACAACTCGCCCAACATTTGTCGGGTTAAGTTAGGTTGAGTTAGTTTAGTTGACATTAGAAGTGATGGTAGTAATAGTGGGGATGATGGTAATAGTAGTGATGATGGTGATAAACTGATAATAGTAGTGATGATGGTTGTAGTTGTATTGATGAAATCACTGTGTCTGTATGCTTGTATGTGTGTGCCCCTGCGGGGCACTGCCACACATCACTTCTGTGATGTGTGGCAGTAATAATGACCATCACACGATGCCACACATCACAGAAGTGATGATAATGGTGATTATGGTACTAGTAATGATGATGTTGGTGATTATGATAG